>CM051236.1:523109256-524309256 GCA_027917425.1 Gastrophryne carolinensis
CGTATCTTGATTGCAGATAATGCGCTTTCTAAGTGAGTAACTATGTTTCTTTCCTTTAGAATTGACATATCATCTGTCAAAATTCGAGACTCTTCTTTGGAAGGATGCTGTTCAAGTACTTGGGGGATGGAACCAGTTGGAGAAGACCTGTGTTCCCCTAGGCAACTCGCCGGCCTGGGATAGTACCTGAGTGACTGAACTGGCTATAAACCTTCCGAAGTGGACACAGTCAAAGGAAAGACAGATGGAGATGTCAAAGGGGGGAAATGAGAAGATCCAGATTTAAGAAACATAGTTCTGAAAGACTATGGTTTATTTTCTGTATGTTAGAGTAACGCTTTAACGCTGGACTTTTCTGTAATTGCTTTTGCAAGGCTTCTCCTTATCCCTTATTCCTTATCTAAGGAATGTGCTGCTTCGCATGGGGGGCTCTGGGAACTGAGACAACTATAAAATACTCCCTGAACTCAACCTTGTACATGGTCATAAATTTTCTGTTCTCATTATTTTTAACTTAGGTAATTGTCTGTTCTGCGCATGCTCTAACTATGAACGTTTTCAATAAAATCAGGGGTCAGAAGCGTCCCCTGCTCAGTGTGTTTCTCTGAGGTTTTGCTACACACCTTGTCGCGTGTATTGATTTCTCTTAGAATATAGTAATTGGGAATCGGACAACAGAAGCCAGACCAAGTCCGCTTAGTGACTTGAACGTAACACTTATATGACCTGAGATGACGATAGGAGCTTACAAGGAGGAATTGTGCTTGATATCCTTTTTGTATTGGCTTTCTGATTGGCTGCAGCTCCAAGTCTGGCCAGCAGGTGGCGATCTCTGCTCGCCTTTTAGGCAGACAGAAGTGGTGACAGGTGTATATGTCTGTGGATAAATGTATTATTATTATTATGATTTAAAAATTATTATTAATCATTTTTATTAATATTAATTATTATTATTAATTAATAATAATAATATTTAGTCATGCAGAAACTAAGCTCCTTCCCCTTTTATGGGGCAGTTATGTTGCCCTAAGCCGGGTGTGGGGCAGATTTATAGGCTGGGGTCTGGTCAGTGGGGTCACATGTCTCCTAATCTTCCTTTTCCTTCTCTTTTTCCAGATGAGTCTCTGAAGCTCCCCAAACAGAATGTCAGCTCCGCGGCCGAGGAGGGTCAGGACGTGGTGCTGCGCTGCCCCCTTCAGGAGACGCCTGGTTCCTCTTCGATTTTCTCCATCTCCTGGTTCCGCGTGGGCGGGGCCCAGGCTCCACCCCGCCTCCTGTACCGCATGGGATGGGCCGGGACGACGGAGCTGGAGGAATCACTGGCCTCCCGCCTGCTGCCAATTACCCCCAACCGGGGCAACTCCAGCCTGGTGCTGCAGAGAGTGGGGCAGGAGGACAGGGGCACATACTACTGCCAGGCGGAGGAGTGGAGGCTGCAGGAGGGGACGTGGAAGATGGCCGCCGCCGACCAATCAGGATTCCTGGAGCTCCGAGTCTCTGCACATGGTATGTACCTGGGGGAGGGGCATAGCCATAGGAGCTTACAATCTAATGGTATAAGGGGAGGAGCCAGGCAGTGGTGTAGCCATAGGAGTTTACAATCTAATGGTATAAGGGGAGGAGCCAGGCAGTAGTGTAGCCATAGGAGCTTACAATCTAATGGTATAAGGGGAGGAGCCAGGCAGTAGTGTAGCCATAGGAGCTTACAATCTAATGGTATAAGGGGAGGAGCCAGGCAGTGGTAGGAGCTTACAATCTATTAGGGTAATCAGGAGGGTGCGGTCACCTCCTGCTGTGTGTGCTTCCTCTGATTACCTGCAGCTGGAGAGCTGTGAGCTGTGTGCTGTGAGCTGTGAAGCCTGAGGCCTTGCTGGGAGGCTTATCCCAGGCAAGATGGAGGATTCCGGGGGTGAGTCGCGCCGGTACCCCCGAAGAAATACTAAACCACCGGATCCCGGGACTTCATCTGCTAGTGGCACTATTTCCACCACAGTGCCCCAGCCCGGTGAGAGTTTGGCTTCATTTCGAAAGCGTGTTTGCAACAATCTTATTGCTGTGGCTAAAGAGGAGGAGAAACAGATCGCCGCACTGCCAAGACAGAAATGTCAGATTTGGAGGCGCAGGTAAAGCAGCAGGAGAGGTTGGTGAAATCACTGAAGGAAGGCAGTGGCGCTTTTGAGGAGAAATACAGGAATGAGCAGCGCTTTAAGACCATGCAGCGCTCAGGTCAGGCCATGGAAGAGGAGGCGGCAGACCACGTGGCAGAGACACCAATGGAGGACTTACCGGCTACATGTTCATCCCAGGCCATGGCAGTGGCAGAGTCGGGGGCCCCGGAACCGGTGGCATCTATGTCTGGAGCAGTTCACCAGGTGTGTGCAGCTTTGGATTTCAGTGGAGGAGACCTGCCAGAGGGCGACCACCAGCAGGTATGTGAGGAGCTGATACCGGCTCAGTGCGATGCTACCCTAGTCAGCCATCCTGCGGAGGGCGCTGATAGCGCTGTGTCAGGTGGTGGTGAGGATTTTGGTGCTCCTTGTCCTGCAGTGGATAGGGTGGCACCAGTCTTGTCTACTGTCCTGGCACCTATCTCTGGTCGGGGGCTTGCTGATCTTGGTGGGCATCGGGCTATGAGTGTTTCACCCACAGGATTGGGTCTGGCTGGGAAGGTTTTAAATGTTCCTGCATCCTCTGGTGTGTCGGTTGCCAGCCTGCCCTCTCTGTCTCCTTCTAGTCTGCCTCCTGTGCCTACTGTGTCTTCTGCCCGCCTGCCCCCTGTGTCTGCTCCAACTCTGCCCCCTATTGCCACTGCTGCTGCTTCTGCAGGCCTGTTGTCTGTGTCGGGTGCCAACCTGCCTCCTATGTCGGGTGCCAACCTGCCTCCTGTGTCGGGTGCCAACCAGCCTCCCGTGTCGGATGCCAACCAGCCTCCCGTGTCGGGTGCCAACCAGCCTCCCGTGTCGGGTGCCAACCAGCCTCCCGTGTCGGGTGCCAACCAGCCTCCCGTGTCGGGTGCCAACCTGCCTCCCGTGTCGAGTGCCAACCTGCCTCCCGTGTCGGGTGCCAACCTGCCTCCCGTGCCTGTTGCTGGCCTATACAGTGGAACTATTGCTGTGACTTCTGTTTCTGTGAAGGAGGCCACTGACTGTCCCATGAATCTCCCTATATCTACCCCTATTGCTACCCATGTGGACAAGACTGGGCCCTCAAATGTTGGAACCCCAACCGCAAAGCGTCCAGCCTTGCACTTTATTCAGCGTGGTGGTGGTACTGCAGTGCAGCCCCCTGTGTCCTATGCCCAGGTTGCCAGGCGTGGAGGAGAAGCTGCTGGTGAAGGGGCATCTGTGCCCAGTGAGGTCAACGCCCCTGCCAGCGGCTTCAATAGGCGCAACCTGGTCCAGCTTAGGTGGGAGGGGGAGGGGCCAGTTATAACCCGGCGGGCGGTGGTGGATCTCATCCTTGGCATGGGATTCACAGCCGCAGACATTTTTGCCCTGATCAGTCCAGTGGGGAGCGCAGAACATGACTTGAGTTTCGTTAGACCAGAAGGGATGGATTTATTTTGGGAGCGGTACGAGCTGCTGAAGCAAGACCCAGCCTGGAAGGGGTTAACTCCCATCCAGGTCTCCAGACAGCAGCTCGTAAAAAATGTCACCATACTGGTTAGAAATGAGTCCATTCCCCCTCTGATTTGGCTGTCTGGCTGAAGCGTTATGGTGATGTTCTCACTCCCCTGAAGAAGATCCTAGACGATCGCGACATCTGGACTGGGGGCTGGTCAGTGACCCTGAGGCTCCGCAGGAATGGCAACCAGGTCACCCACTTGCCATCTTCTGCCTATATTGGCCGTGACCGGCTGACCATCTTTTATCCTGGTCAGCCCAAGGTTTGCCATAAATGTGGGGCCAAGGGTCACTTCAGCTCCTCCTGCTCGCTTCTTAGGTGCTCGTTGTGCCAGGGCTTGGGACACTTGGCTAAGGACTGCAATACAATCCGATGTAATCTATGTAACCAGCTCGGCCACCCTTATAGTCAGTGTCCTGAGGCCTGGCACAACCTGGACAGGGAAGTGGTGCAGGAAATGCTGCGGCTGGATAGGGAGGAAGAACGTCCCCATGCTGCCCCGTCTACAGTCCCTCCCCCCACTCAGCTGGGGGTTCCTGAGGCTAATTTCAGATCAAGTAATTTAATAGCTGAGGCGGCCCGGGGGGCTGGCACTGCAAGTACCAAGGGGGTCCCAGTAATCGTGGCCCCTGCTGTAAGATCTCGCAGGCTGGGGCTAGGTGATCCTGATCCTGCACCCCCTTCTGAGCAGGGTGGGAGTTCAGATCCCAAGACAGCGTGGTCTGGACTCTCCCCTGAGGATCAGGATTACCTTGCTGTCAGATTTGCTACAAAGAAAAAAAGAAAAAAGGACAATGGAGTGCCGGAGCCGGGGGAGAGCCATGGGGTGCAGCTCTCCAACCGGTTTGAGGCACTCTCTGAGGACTCTATAGAAATTTCTTCCTTCGATTCCGAGGCTTCAGATATGGAGGAGGAAGCACCAGTCTCCTCCACGAAGCGTTTAGGTTCAGATAGTGAGGTCGGAGGGAAGGCTAAGAGACATTCTCCCGAATGACTCTGATGGCAGTTCCCCCTCCGATAAAGGTGGCAACCATTAATGTTGCCAGCATTAAATCAGTAAGCGCTCGTTTTATGGCCTTATTTTTTCTCAGCCAGTTTGATGCTGACATTTTGTTTTTGCAGGAGACCAGATTGGCCAGTCTGGCCGACATTCACGCTGTGAAGCGGGAGTGGAGGCACGGACCCTCTTTTTGGTCTCTTGCGGCCGAGCCTTACAGCGGAGTGGCGGTGCTTTTTAAAACCGACATGGTAACTTGCCGGCGAGTCATTGAGGTGGAGATCGGGAGGTGCATGGTCTTGGATGTCATTGTAAGGGGGCAGGACCTGCGCCTAATAAATATCTATGACCCCAAACTAAGTGGGACAGGAAATGCCTCCTTACAAAGATCAAGCCGTTCCGTTTTACGGCCCGGCCAGTAGTCTTTGGAGGTGATTTTAACACCGTGACTAGGCCCATGGACAGGAGAGGCTTCAAAGGCAAGCTGGGCTGCGATAGTCTTTTTTTGAATAGCATGGTTAGAGAGGCAGGTCTGGAAGATGTGCACATTAAGCACTCCCCGGACCTCACGGGCTTCACTTTTCAGCGAGGTAGCAGTCAGAGTAGAATAGACAGGTTTTTTTTGAAGGAGGGCTCGGCTTCTCAGCCTCCACGGCTGCAGGCGGTCGAGTTCTCCGATCACCTTTTGCTATCGATGGTCTTGAATGCCTCTGATACACCCCCTAGAGGAAGGGGCATCTGGAGGATGAATTCGGCTCTCCTTGAGGAGGAGTGGGTAAGACAATCCTTTGAGGATTTTTTTCAGGCGCAGGTTTCCATTAAGGATTTTTGCAGCAGCAGGTCTGAGTGGTGGGAGCTGACCAAAATGAGAATTGCTGGGCTTTTCAGAGGCCTAGGAAAAAGAAAACAGCTTAATAAATACATTGCCTACCAGCGCTTGCGGAGGAAACTTGACATCCTTGTTTCGAATGGTGGAGATCAAGGGGCAATCTCTGAAGTCAAGCTTCTTCTCAGGAAGTGTCAGTATGACCGGCATGCTTCTCTGGTTCTAGAGAGGGATTATGGGAAATACCACTCACCCGATCCCTATCAGAATTGCAGACAGGCTGCAGCTCTCAAGACTGTCCTTGGTCTGAAGGATAGTACAGGATCCCTGGTAAGATCTAAATCTGGGATCCTGGAGATCATTAGGTCCTTTTATGCTGACCTCCTGGGCAGAAAGGTTCTTGATCGTGCAAGGATGGTGAGTTTCCTGGACTCTACTCCAGGACTGGTAAATGGTGACCTTTCTATCACTAGCTTGACAGAGCCGGTCACCGCTGATGAGGTGGTAAGTGCAATTGATCACCTTGCCATCAAAAAGTCACCCGGGTCAGATGGTCTGACAGCTGAATTTTATAAATGTTTTAAGACCATCCTGGCACCACATTTGGTGGAGGTTTTTAATTGCTGTCTGGCAGAGGGTTCCCTCCCTCCCTCCATGAGGCGCTCAGCTGTGATCCTTCTGTCAAAAGGAAAGGACTCTTCGATGATTTAGAACTGGCGCCCCATCAGCCTTCTCAATGTCGATAGAAAGATACTGGCAAAGATTTTGTTCTGGCGCTTGTCGTCGGTGGCGGAGCAATTGCTTTCCCATCATCAGCACTGCTCCATCCAAGGTAGAAGCACCTTCTCAGCGGGTTTAGCTGTCCGGGAGGCCTTGAAGCGGTGCAGGGCTGCAGGCTGGGGAAAGTACTTGTTGGCGTTAGATCAGGCAAAGGCTTTTGATAGGGTCAATCATGAATACCTATGGCTGCTTCTTGGTAAGTACGGCCTGCCGGGGCGGTTTATTAATTGGCTACAAACCCTGTATGATGGGGCTGAGAGCTTCCCTCTTGGTTGGGTTGGAAGGCCTTTTGAAGTTGGCTCCGGTGTGCGACAGGGATGCCCTCTGTGTCCCTTACTGTATGTGTTTGCGATCAATCCCTTTATAAGGAGGGTCGAGAGCAGCATGTTATGTGGGGTTCCTCTGGGTGTGCCTGGTGAGCCTCCTTTGAAGGTCATTGCCTATGCTGATTATGTATCTGTGATTGTCTCTGGGACAAATGAGGCAGAGGAGGTGGCCTCTCTTATAGCACAGTATACAGAAGCGTCGGGCTCCAAGGTCAATCACGAGAAGAGTGAAGTTTTCTGGATGGGAAAGGAAGGTGAGGGCTTTGAACTTCCGGACGCCTTCCCAGTGCCCCAGCAGGAAATTAAGATCCTTGGCATAAATTTCGGTCCTGGCGATTATGGCCAAAAAAACTGGGAGCGCAGGCTAGAAATTGCCAATGCCAAGGTTGCAGTCTGGAAGAGCTGGAAAATGTCTCTCAGAGAAAGGGTTGACCTTATCAAGACCTACCTGATCCCCATCTTTTTATACGTCAGCTTCGTCTGTGTTTTGCCAGTGTCTCTCTACACCAGGGTCTACAGCATGTTTTTCCAGATGTTATGGGGAAACCGCATGAACCTGGTGAAAAGAAATGTCACCTACCTATCTAGGCGGGAGGGTGGCCTAGGGATGGTCAATCCAGTCGTGTTTTTCTCTCTCTTGTTTCTAAAACATAATTTTGGAAGCATGTTGGCAGAGAGCCCGCCTGACTGGGTGGGTATTTTCCAGTCCTGGTTTAAGCCCTTCCTGCGAGACTGGGAGAATGGTGGCCGGATGAAAAGCCCTCGAGTTCCTCAGGCTCAGCTCCCGGCCTATGTTGCCCCGTGCTTGAAAATACTTCGGCAATGGCAATTGACAGCAGAGGACATGAGATCTACTCCGAGGAAGCTTCTGGTGAGTCGGGTCCTGGGTCTGGCTTTTCATGAGCCATTGTCCCTCAGGGATTGCCCAGGCTCCATCATGAGGGAGGGTTTGAGGCTTATTAACTCCTCAAGAATTCCTTTGAAATACCGGGATATAGCCTGGCTCTCCTTCCAAGGAAAACTCTACCTTAGGGGGATCCGGAAGAGTCGCAGCCTGCCAGAGATAATTTGTCTCCGGGAGCAGTGTCGGGATGAGGTGGAGACTATGGACCACTTCCTGCTCCGGTGTCCCTTTAATGTAGAGGTGTGTAAACAGGTGGGGTTGGCCCTCGGTGCCCCCTTCTTCTCCCAGCTTTCCTATGCTGAGTGGGTGTATGGAGCATTCAAGAACAGAGGGGATTTTTGTTGGGACACTTTATATCTAGTTAGTCTAGTGATCCGCTATTTCACGTGGAATGCACGGTGCCAGCTCTGCATTAGGAAGAAAGTCCTCCCTGTCCCGGTGGTGGTGCATGACATCCTGCATGAGGTGGGCAAGATCCGGGTGCTGGAGAGGGACAGGTGGGAACGGGGGGCCTGGATGAAGGCGTGGAGGAACATCAGGCCTCCTTAGTCCTCATGACTTCCCTCTGGGTGGGCTTTTCTGTCTCTTATCACCAATAGATTTTTTATAACAAAGACAGATTTTTGAAGAACGGCTGTGTGCACAGGTGACGGGGGTCTCTTAGTCTTCCTGCTGAATTGTGTATAGTGTAGTGTTAGGTTGTAGATAGGATTGTATATAGAATAATGGATATTATATATTATATGCCGAATTGTTAGGCCTGTTTCTTTTTGTTTAGTTATTATTTATTTATTTTATTTATTTATTATTGTAACTTTGTATATATTGTATATATTGTACACTCTAATGGTATAAGGGGAGGAGCCAGGCAGTGGTGTAGCTATAGGAGCTTACAATCTAATGGTATAAGGGGAGGAGCCATAGGAGCTTACAATCTAATGGTATAAGGGGAGGAGCCAGGCAGTGGTGTAGCCATAGGAGCTTACAATCTAATGGTATAAGGGGAGGAGCCAGGCAGTGGTGTAGCTATAGGAGCTTACAATCTAATGGTATAAGGGGAGGAGCCAGACAGTAGAGTAGCCATAGGAGCTTACAATCTAATGGTATAAGGGGAGGAGCCAGGCAGTGGTGTAGCTATAGGAGCTTACAATCTAATGGTATAAGGGGAGGAGCCAGGCAGTGGTGTAGCTATAGGAGCTTACAATCTAATGGTATAAGGGGAGGAGCCAGACAGCAGTGTAGCCATAGGAGCTTACAATCTAATGGTATAAGGGGAGGAGCCAGGCAGTGGTGTAGCTATAGGAGCTTACAATCTAATGGTATAAGGGGAGGAGCCAGGCAGTGGTGTAGCTATAGGAGCTTACAATCTAATGGTATAAGGGGAGGAGCCAGACAGCAGTGTAGCCATAGGAGCTTACAATCTAATGGTATAAGGGGAGGGGCCAGGCAGTGGTGTAGCTATAGGAGCTTACAATCTAATGGTATAAGGGGAGGAGCCAGGCAGTGGTGTAGCTATAGGAGCTTACAATCTAATGGTATAAGGGGAGGAGCCAGACAGTAGTGTAGCCATAGGAGCTTACAATCTAATGGTATAAGGGGAGGGGCCAGGCAGTGGTGTAGCTATAGGAGCTTACAATCTAATGGTATAAGGGGAGGGGCCAGGCAGTGGTGTAGCCATAGGAGCTTACAATCTAATGGTATAAGGGGAGGAGCCAGGCAGTAGAGTAGCCATAGGAGCTTACAATCTAATGGTATAAGGGGAGGAGCCATAGGAGCTTACAATCTAATGGTATAAGGGGAGGGGCCAGGCAGTGGTGTAGCCATAGGAGCTTACAATCTAATGGTATAAGGGGGGGAGCCAGGCAGTGGTGTAGCTATAGGAGCTTACAATCTAATGGTATAAGGGGAGGGGCCAGGCAGTGGTGTAGCTATAGGAGCTTACAATCTAATGGTATAAGGGGAGGGGCCAGGCAGTGGTGTAGCTATAGGAGCTTACAATCTAATGGTATAAGGGGAGGAGACAGGCAGTGGTGTAGCCATAGGAGCTTACAATCTAATGGTATAAGGGGAGGGGCCAGGCAGTGGTGTAGCTATAGGAGCTTACAATCTAATGGTATAAGGGGAGGGGCCAGGCAGTGGTGTAGCTATAGGAGCTTACAATCTAATGGTTTAAGGGGAGGAGACAGGCAGTGGTGTAGCCATAGGAGCTTACAATCTAATGGTATAAGGGGAGGAGCCAGGCAGTGGTGTAGCCATATGGGTTGATTCAAAGAAACATGTAACAGCTTGGATTTGGCTCACGATCATCCTATTTTTCACGTCCGCTCGTGCGTTCGTATGAACTTGCGAGTGATTCAATAAGCAAATACGTTTCTATCCTAAAATATACGTCCGTTCGTATGATATCTCCCGAACTTGCCTCAGTCAGTTGTCAATCGTAAAAATCACGTTCATGTGCTCACCTGTTGCGGCGGCAGCCTGTTTTTTCGGCTGCTTCCATCGTCCAGCTCTTCCAATTACTTGCGTTTGCCTCTGGCTTTCATTGGTTTTTGGCCTCTTAGATTCGTGCGTTCGTATGTTTATAAGATCTTGCGCATGCGCACCCTCAACCAGAAACTTACCTAAACCCCTTAGCGCTTGCATCCTTCTTCATTTCTCGGTCCCTAAAACTTACCTAAACCCCTTAGCGCCTGCATCCAACTTCATTTCTCGCTCCCTCAAACTTACCTAAACCTCTTAGCGCTTGCATCCTTCTTCATTTCTCGGTCCCTAAAACTTACCTAAACCTCTTAGCGCTTGCATCCTTCTTCATTTCTCGGTCCCTAAAACTTACCTAAACCCCTTAGCGCTTGCATCCTTCTTCATTTCTCGGTCCCTAAAACTTACCTAAACCTCTTAGCGCTTGCATCCTTCTTCATTTCTCGGTCCCTAAAACTTACCTAAACCCCTTAGCGCCTGCATCCAACTTCATTTCTCGGTCCCTCAAACTTACCTAAACCCCTTAGCGCCTGCATCCAACTTCATTTCTCGGTCCCTAAAACTTACCTAAACCTCTTAGCGCTTGCATCCTTCTTCATTTCTCGGTCCCTAAAACTTACCTAAACCTCTTAGCGCTTGCATCCTTCTTCATTTCTCGGTCCCTAAAACTTACCTAAACCCCTTAGCGCTTGCATCCTTCTTCATTTCTCGGTCCCTAAAACTTACCTAAACCTCTTAGCGCTTGCATCCTTCTTCATTTCTCGGTCCCTAAAACTTACCTAAACCCCTTAGCGCTTGCATCCAACTTCATTTCTCGGTCCCTAAAACTTACCTAAACCTCTTAGCGCTTGCATCCTTCTTCATTTCTCGGTCCCTAAAACTTACCTAAACCTCTTAGCGCTTGCATCCTTCTTCATTTCTCGGTCCCTAAAACTTACCTAAACCTCTTAGCGCTTGCATCCTTCTTCATTTCTCGGTCCCTAAAACTTACCTAAACCTCTTAGCGCTTGCATCCAACTTCATTTCTCGGTCCCTAAAACTTACCTAAACCTCTTAGCGCCTGCATCCAACTTCATTTATCGGTCCCTCAAACTTACCTAAACCCCTTAGCGCCTGCATCCAACTTCATTTCTCGGTCCCTAAAACTTACCTAAACCTCTTAGCGCTTGCATCCTTCTTCATTTCTCGGTCCCTAAAACTTACCTAAACCTCATAATGTACATATGTCTAGATGTTTCTAACCGTGTTTTTTCTTGTTTGTGTAATTGTTTGTGTTTGCGCATATTAGAAAAGACACATTTATGAAGTATTAAAATATAATTTATTTAAAATTTTTTTGGGGATTTGGTATATTTTTGTCTGTCAATTTTTTGTTTTTATTGGGGTGTTTGGTTTCCAACCCCTTTTTTTTTTGGTAAAATTGTTTTTAATACAAAGATATTAAAAATTTTTGGGCCTTGCCTTAAAAACAGAGTAACATTTTATGTTTTTTTTCAAAAAGCCAAAACTTTAAAACATTTAAAACAAGAACAAAGTTTGTAAAACTTTTAACCAAAGTAGCCAGGACCAAGGGCACTAATCCTCCTCGTCTTCTTCATCTGTTGGCCCCAACGTCGCCTGTATGGCCAGCAGCTCGGCCACCAACTCCTTCATTCTTTTTTTTTTGGCAGCCAATGTTTTGGGGATCATCCCTGTAACCAATAGAGAAAGAAACATAAATCGGAGTCCCAGACCGGTTTGTATGCTGGGAATAGATTTGGGGTTAATCAAATACATGTAAATGCATGACATATGTCATTCTTCCAAGGGATACAGTTAATGCATTTCCCACAGGTAAGTCTTTAAACTCCTTAAACCGGACCTTCAACATTATTTAATGAAAACCAATAACTATTCCCAACTGATTCTGCACCAGATCAAAGTAAATTTGGTATTTTTTGGGATTACAGCGCCACCATCTGGACTCTGAAGCATAACACTTAATGAGGAGTGGAGAGTTGGATAAAGTACAGGGGAGTAGGTTACAGTGGTGCGTTGGGAATCCCGAGCATAGCTGGGTTGAGGGAAAGGTCATCACTCACACAATGCATGGCAGCACCTTACTTTTTTCAATCTGTATCCCATGCTGCCTGTAAATATTGCGCATTCCATATTCCGCAATATTGGTTTTGTTCAGTCTAATAACATGCATTAGATGGGTGAAGGGTGTTTTTCCATGTTTCTAATCTGTAGGTACAGTGTGATGGCTAATTCTTAGGTTCTTAATACAAGTTAGGGTCCTCTTTAAGCTAACGAAGTGCCCACATGAAAGTGTGAACTACACATTGGCTACGCCTTTAGTTATGTGTGTGTTATTAGCTAACCCAACATTAATATGAATAATGGCATGGAGACTTACGGAGTTGGTGGCCGACAGATGGCTGGTTGGGGCCAACAGGCTGCCCTTGGTCCTGGCTATGCTGTGAAGAAGGAGAAACATGTGACATTTGGTTAGTACTTGTATAGAGTCACTATTCCCAACATATCTGGCTCCCAGTCTGGCTGACATCACTCACCTTCGCCAGGATCGACTTCCAGCATCTCTGCTGCCTCCTCCTCCACTATTTCACCCGCACCAGAAGCTTCTACAAATACATAATAAAGGATAACTTTTTTTGGCCTGCCATGTATATCTTTGTGCCTATACATGAAGAGTGACATACCAGAGCCTTCCCCATGCCTGGCCAGGTATGACTCCACGCCCACGCGCCTTGGCCCCTCCTCTGTGGTAAGGTCCAGGGGCTGGTCTGAGGAGACCACAGAGGAGGGGTAGGTCCGTCGCCCGGGAGATCCACCACCTTCACTCACAGATGCAGACTCATGCAGCACTGGTCGGCCTGTACGCCTCCGGGTGCGGCGAATTCTGAAATCCATTTCCAACACTACCAAAGAAAAGTCATTATAAATAAAGGCATAACTTATACATTTGGAACATATACCATGCAATTGCTTGGTACTTACTTGGGAAATGGATTCCAAAAAACCTCCGCACCCGGGGCATGTGCAGACGTTTCAGGTCCGACCAATGCTGCATTATCTGGGTGTGAGTGAAGGTGGTGCTGGTGACATGGTGTATCTCGGCGATGATCTCCCGGGCGATGTCCCTTTTCTCGCACACATTGGGCGCGAAGTCATACCGGCGCTGAAGCATGATCTGAAAAACATAATGGACACAGAGCTTTTACTTTTACACACACACCCATATGTGTTGCATCACAAGTTGAGAATTTCATGTCATTAACACACACATTTAGAGTGGCAGCCATTTTTGGGGAGTGCCTTAAAGAGGACGTTGACTGTGAATGAGAGTCTGGTCTTATGTTATATGTATCACACACCATGTACATACAGATAATAGCCAACATCAAGAATCAGGCCACCTGCATCTATGGCATGTTAGGATGGTTTAAACATCCAAGATGTAGGCTAATGCTTAGGCTTTTGGACCACGTGTGTGGCTTCCCGTTGTGTTTTTATGGCTTAGGAAAACAGTGTTCCTCAAACATCCGCATCAAGGTCCGAGACAGGCCAGGTTTGCCAGCTAGCCCCGCTACTCCACAGGTTAATTAACTGTTGCTAAGCCGGAGCAATTGGCCGAATTAGGACATCAGCATAGACAGGTCAAAACGTGGCCAGGCTCGGCCCTTGAGGATGAAGTGTGAGGAGCCAGTTCTTAAACATTAAGAGACCCCAAACTAGTTCCAAACGCATCATTTACATTTAGGCCATCATTGACTATTAGATTAAAATGCACAGGCAGCCACTTACCAGCATGAGGATCTCTTCCTGTTGACGGGTGAAGATAGTGGGCGCCATCTTTATGCTTCTTCAAGGCAGCAGATAAGTGAAACCCAAGCGGTTTCCTGGTTCCGCTCGAACGTACGTTCGTACGAGCGCGTAGTCGTGCGCATAGGCGTCACACGCTGGGCTCATTATTTAAAGGTCCCTGCACCCAAAGCTCATTCTCTTTGAGCATTTGTGGAAGATGGCACCTAAAAAGCCTATGACCAAGCGACCCCAGCAAAGCCAGACCGCGGAGGGCCCAACAACAAGGTCCCAGCAAGGTAGGAGAAAGCTGAGAGGCAAGACTACTACCTCGGCCCCACCAAGGGACACTGGACCCTCAGGAACCCAAAAAAGGGGCCCCAAGCCACGTGCCCCTGCAGCCAAAAAGCAGACAACTGCAGCACCCATCACCTCTGCCCCCAGAAGAGGCCGCACAAGGGAGCCCACACCGGCCATGGGTTCAAGTAGGGCAGTTCGGCAACCCAGGCCCCGCAGCAGGGTTCGAACCCCATCCAGGGCCAGAAGCCCAGCCAGAGGCCGCCGAACCCCATCCAGGGCCAGAAGCCCAGCCAGAGGCCGCCGAACCCCATCCAGGGCCAGAAGCCCAGCCAGAGGCCGCCGAACCCCATCCAGGGCCAGAAGCCCAGCCAGAGGCCGCCGAACCCCATCCAGGGCCAGAAGCCCAGCCAGAGGCCGCAGAACCCCATCCAGGGCCAGAAGCCCAGCCAGAGGCCGCCGAACCCCATCCAGGGCCAGAAGCCCAGCCAGAGGCCGCCGAACCCCATCCAGGGCCAGAAGCCCAGCCAGAGGCCGCCGAACCCCATCCAGGGCCAGAAGCCCAGCCAGAGGCCGCCGAACCCCATCCAGGGCCAGAAGCCCAGCCAGAGGCCGCCGAACCCCATCCAGGGCCAGAAGCCCAGCCAGAGGCCGCAGAACCCCATCCAGGGCCAGAAGCCCCTACAGGGCCCGAAGAACCCCATCCAGGGCCAGAAGCCCCTACAGGGCCCGAAGAACCCCATCCAGGGCCAGAAGCCCCTACAGGGCCCGAAGAACCCCATCCAGGGCCAGAAGCCCCCGACCTGGCACCAGCCGGGAACAGAGCCCCCGACCTGGCACCAGCCGGGAACCTAGCCCCCCAAGAGGGCCCAGAATTTCAACCATGACCACATCTACACCTGGAAGTTCGGTGGCCAGCCACGCAAGAACACCCAGTCCCTTGGCCAGTCCAGTCCAGTCATTGGGAAGCCACCAATCCGGCCATTCCCCTACCCAGCCCCAGGCCATAATGTCACCACATGTGTCTGCACACATGGAGGAGCAGCCAAGCCAACCATCTGGCCGCACATTGCGCCGCGGCCAGTTGAGTGGGAGATTCTCCCATGACCAAAATATGGCATTGGCTAGTGGCCTTACATTATACTATGACGAGCTCTATGGGAGCAAATCAAAACACACCACAAAGCAGCGCAAGATGGAATTGTTTGAAACCATCCTACGACAAGTAAATGCAGCGGGGGAAGAGAGGAAAGATGTGTCCCAAATTCAGAAGAAAATCTCTGATCTGAAGTATGCTGTACGGCAAAAAGAAATTAAAAGGCATAATTACAGGTAAATAAATGTTTTCTCCAAATATAATGTTTAGGATGTACTGTATGCACCTTTTCTGAGTACCAAACGATTTTCTCTTTTCAGCCTGAAAACTGGAGGTGGCTTTCCTTCTAAATTGGAGTTTACCCCTGCTGAGGAGATTGTGCTGGGACTTCTCCATCCGGTCGCGGTCGGTGGACATGCTGGTCTAAGGGACACAGACTCACCGACCCGTACCCACGATGAGTACTCTTAAATCTGCATGTTTGCCTGTTTGCTAAATAATCTAAAGTTCACTAGTAACAAGATAACGGGATGCCCCTATGGTTTGCCTTGCTTGGCCTCGCACTACTGTGCCTGTTTGTGTCCTCTTTTGGTCCCTGTGAATCACACATTTAGGACCACATCCATTATGGCAAAGATCAAATTTCCTATTGTATTGGTAAAGTCATGAAGTTTCTCCTGAAAAGTGATATATTTTGAATCAATCACAAAACACACATCATTATGGATGGGTTGCCTTTTTGTTGTGTGAGTTGTGTTTGAGTTAACAATTTAATTAGCCACCCCCAAACATATCTGACCTAGAGCAGCGAGACTCAACTGGCGGGCCGGGGTACCAATGCGGACCTTGGCACCAGATTCCAGGACCCCTGCCCAGACAGCCCTGCACTCAGTTACTTCTGTGTTGACGTGCTCAGAGCTGCCCCCTTGATCGGCGATGTAGTGGTTGTTCTCCTGCCCAATGTCATGGCTCCCTGAAACATAGCATTGCAATATGAAGTACTGCACAGGAATTGGCATTGCAAGGTACACAGTAACTTGGTGCATCTTTCTCTTGGTCCAATCGTGTCCCGCTGCCCCAGCTCTGCCCCATCTGCCACAGTCCCCCCATGTGCCCCCCCCCCACATAAGCCCCATACATTTGTAACAGATTTGCTCCATCCATCCCATCACCATCAATTCGTGAACTCCCCCCTTTAGCCATCCAATCCCTGTCCCCTCAGCTCTGCCCCATCCAGCCCAGCAAGGGCAAGCAGCCTTTATTAGTTTGCACTTGGCAATCTCCAGCCCCTCCCCCAGTGTGTTTATTTCTAACTAGACACCCCCTGCGTCAGCCCCATGGCCAGACATTCACCTCTCACCACATACCTTTAAATGGACCTTTACAAGAAGTGTTGAAGTACCCCTGACCTAGAGAATGGTAGTCAAAATCCAAATATTGGCGGTGCAAGTTGTATGCTGACTGGGTACACTTCCTGACTTAGAACTGAGGTCAGTTAGCAGTTTTCTCGAGCCATTGCACCTATCTAAAATAGCGTGTCTTTTAACAAATGTCCCCATTGCTGTAGAGTTGCTTAATATTACAAATAGTGGTTTTTTGGATTAACTTCAAAAACAATGCTTATGTGTGTGTTTACCTTGTTTTGTTTTCTCTTCTTCAGCCCAGCATGATCCCTCAGCAAGGGTAAACTCACCCCCCAGTTTGCTTATGCCTACCAGGTCCGTACAGCATAGGAGCCCAGATCCGAGATTTCCGGTAAGCTAATTTAGTACAATAAATACTACCAAGTGCTTATGCATGTGTTAAACTGATGGAATCCCAAATTTGGACGCCAACTTACCCTTTTTTTTTATATGTCCCTACAGACCCGCACAATCATGGAAGATATCATGGAAATGGAGGAAGCTGATGTCTCCCTGCAGGGCACGTCGGATGACCTCCCCCTGGGTCCCAATCTGGAACTGCTCCCTAATGTTTCTCTGGCCAATCCTCAGCAGCAGAGTGAATCTCCATCCATTGTGCTGGCACATGGGGAGACTGACACAACAGTCCCCAGTGTTCACTCTGCTGCTGAGGATTTGCAAAGCAGGCCTGTTGCTGTTGAGGGGACGACACCACGCGGCAGGGCACGCCCAAGAGCCAGGGTAATTGTGCGGCGGACTCCATTACGCCGCCCCACAATTTCCCAGGGGAGGCAGAGTGCTCTGCTTCAATTATGGACCCAAGAAAGGGACTCTTATGAGGCACAGCTCGTTACAGAGCGTGAGGAAAGGCATGCCGACATGGTCACCATCAATACCAGCTTACAGGGCATCCTCGCGGAGTTGCGTACCCTCAACAGCAACATGGTAACTGCAAGTAATGGCATCCAGTCAGCCATGGCTGAGATGACCAATATGCAGAGAAACATTGTGGAGCAGTTTCAAATTCACAATGCTGCCATGGCCCAGCCTAGGTCCCATCCACCTGGACCTCCACCTGGGTATTATGGGCAGCCACCATATTAAGCCATGATTGTGTGGGACATCTTTTCTCTTACCCCCCACTGTATTTACTTGTCCTTTGAGGTTTCAAACAATCCATTTTGTGTTGCTCATGCAGGTTGTGTTTTGTATTTGCTCCCATATAGCTCCTTAGAGTAATGCTTAAGGCCACTAGCCAATGCCATAGGTCTATGTGGAGTGTATCTGGCCACTTATGGCTTTAAATATGTATTTGGTTGGTGCTCCTCCTGTTTGCAGACATGTTTGTGTGACATTATGGCCATGCCCAAATATCCCTGGGCACAGGCAATATTAATGACTGGACTAGGCTGGCCTTTGGACTGGGTGTCCTTGTTTGGTTGTGCCACTCACTTCCAGGTGTAGATGTGTTTATTTTTTGTTTGGTTATCTCATGCCTTTTTAACCACAGTTGTATGTGGAATGTTTTTGGTTAAGCAAAATAACTATAATTAGACAAAGTAAAACAAAATTTAAATTTACTATACTTGTGGCGTTTTTACTGGAAACACAGTTTAAATCAGCTTGGGCTAAACCAGATCCTTTTTGGTTTAAGAGGTGTAACAATGCAAATATCAAGCTAAATAAACAACATGAAATACATTAGGCAACAATTAAGGGAATTTTTTTTTTATTTAAGGTAATGCCACATTACGGCAAACCAACATATTGAACCAAAAGGCTAAGACACACACACAGAATGTTGCAAAACGAAACTAAATTAACTAAAATGCTGCAATATCAAGTTTGCTCGAACTGATTGTCCAGACTCACTGGGTGGGCCAACATAATTCTCTCCATCATCTTCTAGGGCTGTAGAGGGCAGACTATCCACATAACGTGGTACACGTTCGAGTATAGCAAAATTGTGCAAAACAGCACATGCCATGATGATGTCGATCACTTTTTGGGGATCATATTGCAGGGCGCCCCCAGTATGGTCCAAGCAACGAAAACGGGTCTTCAACAGCCCAAAGGCCCTCTCCACAACAGCCCTGGTCTTGCGGTGCGCACGGTTGTACGCTTCCTGAGAGGCATCCTGGGGCCGCAGCACAGGCGTCATGAGCCAGGGGAGAAGTGGGTACCCGGAATCACCTTAACAAGACAATGAAATTTCATAAACATTAAAAAGGCAAGAGAACAAACACAAAGAATTTGACAGATATCCAAATGATGTAAGGTAAAGGGCGTAAAAATACACCCAGGGCACATTTGCAAAATAACTATTGCCACTAATGGAGTACATAAATAAAAATGCCGCTTAAATATACAAAATAATTATAAAACATCTGCACGGGCAAGGGCAGGTAGAATTTACCGATATTTTGGGTTTTCGGACATGTTACAATTAGGATGCTGCTGAGGCCCACTCAACATTTATGTAAAGAATACAATGTATGCAGTTTAAGTCCACTTTGACATTTAAAGACCAATACTACAAAAGGAACCTAAACTAACAGACACTTGGGGATCAACTCACAACCAATATATTTTGGGACATGGAACTTACAGACATCCTAACTAAAGGGAAAACATTCTGAAGGACAAAGTGAGGCAAGCATTTTGGTTGGGAGTTCAGAAAAGAAGACCCAACTAAAATGCAGTTTCAGGCTTATGTAAAGAATACCCAAACAGAAATATCCACAAATAACAGATTAGTCTGAAATGTAATACCAAATAAATAGGACACACTTACCAAGCAGCCATGCACCCGAAAATTCACCTGACTCAAATCTCCGAAACAACCCAGATCGTCTGAGTATATAGGAGTCGTGAGACGATCCGGGGTAGCCGGCAAGGACACTCAGAAAACGCATGTCCGGCCCAACCACGGCCTGGACATTAAGGGAGTGTCCCATTTTTCGATTCCTTAAGGGAAAAGCATAAAAAAAGGGTAATTAATAATTGAAAAAAGGATCAAAAATGTAAAACATGTCTGCACTCTAGTGGAAACTACTAATGAAAAGCCTAAATAAGGCATGGCCACAAATGAGGCCAAAAAAAATATGCTGCCGCAAAGGAAAAAAGGTTACATTACACGTTGGGCAACATAATAAGCTAAAACCAAATATC
This sequence comes from Gastrophryne carolinensis, assembly GCA_027917425.1. NCBI lineage: Eukaryota > Metazoa > Chordata > Amphibia > Anura > Microhylidae > Gastrophryne > Gastrophryne carolinensis. The sequence continues at coordinate 523,128,963 of CM051236.1, forward strand.
AATACCTATATATATACTCGTCGGCTGCCCTAGGTACAAGTGCCACATGTGTGCAGTCAACAGCACCAATAACGTTGGGCATGTCGGCCACATTATAAAAACCAAGCTTAATGGCGTTTCTGGCTGCCATATCATCCGGAAAATAAATATATTTTGGAGTTATGGCAGCCATGCCTTCCAAAAATTTAGATAGTGCGCGGCTCAGCGTAGGCTGGGACATCCCCACGGAGAGGGCACCCAGCCTCTGGAACGAGCCGTTCGCCAAAAATTGCAGGCAGCCAAGCATCTTGGTCATACCTGAAATTGCATGCCCCTTCCTTGTGGTGCGGGCTAACCATGGCCGCAGCTCACTATATAATTTATGCAGGGAAGCGCGATTAAGCCTGGTCAGCTCGAACAGCTCAACATCATTCATGCTATCGATGTTCATGCGACGACGCAGGGGCAATCTGCTCTCAGACATCTGGATCAACTCAATGCCAAAAAGCATAAGCCCTTGATGTGCCACAAACTCGCTCCTCTCCATCCTACTCCCGAGGCCAAATAGCTGCCGGCAAACATTTCGTAAAGCAGCTCTTTAATGGGCTTCAAAACAATTAGCAATCACCTCTCTGAATTGGTCGCAAGCCCATGTGAAGGACGTAAAAAATAGGATCTGACGCAAATAATACGATTTGGACGGGAAAAAGACACGAACTAACGCAAAATATACGATTCCCGTACGAAATGCGTATGTTCATATACGTCTATGCGCGAACGATCGTGCGAATACGAAATGGGCAAAAAAACAAGAAAAAATGACAAACACCCACCCAAACTTACGATTCTCGATACGAAATCAATTAACTTTTGCTCTTTGAATCGAGGGGATAGTGTGTATTTCAAATGTAAAGGGTTTGTTTTTTCTTAAAAAACTGCAAGGTGCGCGTAGCAGTTTTATTTTAACTGAAAATCTTCTAAAGCGCTGTTTCCCAGGCAGGAATGGGTGTCTACCAATATATATGTGGTATCGCTGTAACTGGGAGACATTGGGGGTTTACGTGCAATAAGATTTCATTGAAAAACTACATTATTTATTACATCATTTATTACAAAAAGCACTTACACTTAACATATGACAAACAAGACATTTCATGTTAAAGCCCAGAAAAACTGCTGAAAACAGAACAATATAAATTTTTCCTGGGAAATCCCTTCAGTAATCACAGTTGAACATATGTAGCACAAAAGAGTAAAAAATAGTCTGGCAACAGACGGTGACAAAAACTCCAGGTAGGCTGGTAGTTAAATGGTTAAAGGAAAAACTAACAGGTCTGTGAAAGCCAGAATTCTTGCTGTTTGGTAGGTGGTCAAATATTTATTTCATGCAATAAAATGTTGGCTGACCAGTAGGGCAGTAGAGGCGGGACCCGCTCTAAATAAGAGGCTGAATCCTGAAACGTGATTTGCCTGCAGTCACCCGGGAACCTCCTCCATGCAGCCTAGTAAGTACTAAGTCAATGCTATGAAGCTGACTGGGAACAGAAAGACACAGGACAACCCTTCTGCACCACCAAAGAGGCAAGCTGACAAAAATCAGGGGCGTGGGTGGTCCAGTATTCGAGGAGCCCATAATCCACCCAGTTCTTTAGCAGTGCCCCTGAAGGTGGGGATGCGCAGGCCCCGGGTAGTCCCTTGGTGGTCGCAGACTTGGGAAGGGGAAACACAGGGCAAAAGTACACAAGACACGAACAGGTGACCTGGGTTCCAGTGCTGACTATAGCGGAGCTGGTCCCCAGTGCAGGCTGTAGTGGAGCTGGGCCCCAGTGTAAGCTATGGGACAGACAATGAAGTGCCGTAGGCCCAAGACACACATGACTAAGGGCAGTAGGCCCAATACAGACAAAGACACGAACTGTGGTGAACCACAAGGCCCAGAACAGACAAAGACATGAACTATGAAGGACCTCGAGGCCCAGCAAGGACAAGAAGGCGATAAGTCCAAAATCAAGAACAGGAAGTCCCGAAGGAATAGGAGGTATCAGGGAGCTTGGCAAGCACGGCTAGACTTCAAGAAGACAATGCAATGATCCAACCCAGGGGCGGGGCCAAGCACATGCATTTATAGGAAACCCAACAGCTTGATTAACACCAGGTGAGGTTAAACAATGCGGCTCTAGGACCCACAGAAGAACCACACGACTGTCCAGCAGACACACAGCAACACCACAGCAGACAGCACTATGGCCAGAGCAGCGGAACTTGGAGTGAGGATGGTTCAAGACCTCTTTCATGCCATTCCTAACAATTAGTCTTTGTAGCCTTTGAAAACCATACAGTGAAGGATGAGCATGACAGCGTTGCAGAATAGGGTCTAGAAATCTTGTGAAAAACCAAATTTCTTAAGTGGTTGTATAACCTCCTCATCTGCTGCCCATAGATTGAACCTGGAGGAAGGGATGGTGATGGACCTCTTCTAAACTCAATGACCATTTCCATAGTATCCAATATCCGATCATCTCTACTGCACCACTGACCTAGATGATCTGTCTCCTTACGATAGGCTGTCTCATCGTTGCTCTTGATCAGGCCTATCGTGGTGTCATCCGCAAATTTTACACATGGACCCCTTACCAGTTCACAAAGGGTTAAAAGTAAAAAAACACACAGACACACTTTTTAAAAATATATCTTTATTAAAAAAAAAAAAAAAACAATGTTTTTTAATATTTTTTTTTTTAATACTTACCTCCCATCCATCCCTGTGTCCCACGCTGATCACTTAGGCTTCTGCTCTCCTGCTGCTGCTGGAAGCCTTTTATACCTACTGGGCTACAGGTAACAAAGGGTTAATTAAAAAAAAAATGACATAGGGTCCCCCCTCCAAGGGAGGGGGACCCCATTTTTTGGGGGGGATTTTTAAGGGTTAAAATCCTTAAAAATCCAAACAAAAAATGGCGTGAGGTCCCCCCTACCCAGCGTAACCAGCCTGTGACCAGCTATGGGGGCTTGTAGAACAGGGCGCAGGGGCCAGCTTTAGTGGCCCCTGGCCCTGCGGCTACAAGCCGTCATAGCCTAGGGCCACGGCTCTTCTGCCCCCCCCTGGGCTTTGGGGAGGCAGGTAATTTGGGGGGCCAGGGGTTAATGGCAAGTCACCCGCTAGCCGCAGGTGACTGGCCAGACCCCCGAGCCCTGTGAACTGGTATAGGGGTCACATGGACCCCTTACCAGTTCACAAAGGGTTAAAGTAAAAAAAAAAGACAGACACTTTTTTTTTAAATTACTTTATTAAAAAAAAAAAAAAAAAATGTTTTACTTTACTCACCTCCGATCTTCATTTCCTGTGTCCCGCGGCGATCATATGTCAGTGACGGCTGGGCAGAGGAGGGGGGAGGCAGGCGATTGGAGGATCGCCTACCTCCCTCCTCCTCTGTCCAGCCGTCACTGGCATCTAAAGGCTGAACTGCCGGGTGCCCCGATGACACCCGGCGGTGACGTCATCGGCCCCACCCCTGAAGGGGCGGGGCCAGAATCAAAGATGGCGGCCGCCATCGGAAGAAGTAAAGGGAGGAGGGCTGTTATGCCCCCCTCCAGAAGACGGAAGAGCCGGGGGGGGGTGATCGGAGCCCCCCCCCATGAAGAGGAGAGGCGGCGGGAGCCGGCGGGAGCGGAGGTGAGTGACTGTCATTTTTTTTTTTTTTGCAGGCAAATCCCGGCGGCTGCTGAAACGGGGGGGGGGGCCCTGTTCCGGGCCCTCCCCTGCAGCTGGAGGAGCCCCAATCGGCGATCGGAGCCCCTCTGGTTGAAGAGGAGACCCAGTCGGATCAAACAAGGGGTCAGGTAAGTGATTTTTTTTTAATACTTTTTATTTTATTAATGGGGAATGTCAGGCACGTAAATTTTACGTGGCTGGCGTTTAACGGTTGGAGAGGCAGCCACGTAAAATTTACGTGGCTGGCAATAGAAGGGTTAAACCTTATCCCTCCTTCACCCAAATCATGGTGGCGCCTGCAAACCATACAGTGAAGGAGGAGCACAGGGTAGGTCGAGTGACAGCAGAACATGGTCTAGAAATCTTGTGAAAGACCAAACTTCCTAAGAGGTTGTAGAAACAATAGTTCCTTACGTACAACCAGCCCAAAGACTTAGATATAATGGCTACCAGGAACTTGGTTTTGTGAACCTCCCTCACTTGCTGCCCATAGATTGAACTGGAGGAAGGGATGGTGATGGACCTTTTCTAAACTCAATGACCATTTCGATAATATCCAATATTAGATCATTTCTACTACACCACTGACCTAGATTATCTGTCTCCTTACGATAGGCTGTCTCATCATTGCTCTTCCTCAGGCCTATCATGGCGTCATCTGCAAATCTTATGATCTTTAAACCTTATCCCCTTCACCCAAATCATGGGATCACCCAAATCATGGTGGCGCCTGCAAACCATACAGTGAAGGAGGAGCACAACGTAGGCATTGCAGAACAGGGTCATGAGATCTTGTGAAAGACCAAATTTCTTAAGCGGTCGTAGAAAGAACAGTTTCTCATGTATGACCAGCCCAAAGGCTTAGATATAGTGGTTCCCAGGAACTTGGTTTTGTGAACCTCTCTCACCTGCTGCCCACAGATTGAACCTGGAGGAAGGGACGGTGATGTACCTTATCTAAAATCTGTGACCATTTTCATAGTATCCAATATCAGATCACCTCTACTGCACCACTGACCTAGATGATCTGTCTCCTTACAATTTAGATATAATGGTTCCCAGGAACTTGGTTTTGTGAACCTCCCTCACTTGCTGCCCATAAATTGAACCCGGAGGAAGGTATGGTGATGGACATTTTCTAAACTCAAGGACCATTTTCATAGTATCCAATATCAGATCATTTCTACTGTACCACTGACCTAGATAATCTGTCTCCTTACGATAGGCTGTCTCATTGTTGTTCTTCATCAGGCCCATCATGGCGTCATCCTCAAATCCTGCAAACCATACAGTGAAGGAGAAGGTGATGGACCTTTTCTAAAATCTATGACCATTTCCATAGTCATCTCTACTGCACCACTGACCTAGATTATCTATCTCCTTACGATTGGCTATCATCATTGCTCTTGATCAGACCTATTATGGCGTCATCCTCAAATCTTTACACCATATATCCCCCTTCACCCAAATCATGGGATCTTCACTTTGCAACCATCTGGGAAACGGCTACGCTGCTTGGGGGCCATGACAGAGAGATTAGAGCGGACCAACAGTCAAAAATTACTTAAACCGGACCAATACACCAAACAGTGCTTGTGACAGACTCTCTGCCTTTTGGATTTTAAAGGCACTGTTTCTGCCCTTGGACTTTTGCATAGACTCATTACTTTCATTTTCTTAAGCATGTTACAGACATTGTGTTGTTGATTGTGTTACAGACTGTAATGTCATTGTGTTGTTGATTGTGTTACAGACTGCCATTGTGTTGTTGATTGTATTACAGACTGCAATGTCATTGTGTTGTTGATTGTGTTTCTGCCCTTGGACTTTTGCATAGACTCATTACTTTCATTTTCTTAAGCATGTTACAGACTGTCATTGTGTTGTTGATTGTGTTACAGACTGTAATGTCATTGTGTTGTTGATTGTGTTACAGACTGCCATTGTGTTGTTGATTGTATTACAGACTGCAATGTCATTGTGTTGTTGATTGTGTTACAGACTGCTATTGTGTTGCTGATTGTGTTACCGGCAGAGTTGAGGGATTATGTGTCCTGCTCCCATTGGTCTGTGTGTTTGTCATGCAGTCCACGGGGGAGGTCCCCTTGCATGGAGACTTGCATATAAGGCCCATGGTGGCACTAATAAAGGAAGTTCATCTTCACCCTCAATAATGAGATCTGTCTCTTATTGGGGGGAAACGTTATATCGCAATTCACTATCCCTTGTAAGAGCTGTTCCTGCTTTCCTCACGGATGACTCTGGAATTCCTGCAGCACCTCTTACCATTGGGAAAAGGACGTCTCGGGCGGTGAAGCCCTCCGGCGATAAGGGTTATCGCTACAATTGGTGGCAAGCGGTTGGATGGTCCTTTCTACCCAGAGAGAGTGCTACCCTGATGGAGAGTCAGTATGACAAGTTGAAAAAACTGACCCTGAAGGATCTATTCGAGAGCCGGGGAAGGTCAGCTAGCAACCGCCCACGTCAGGAACTGATAGCCGAGCTGATCGAAATGGATCATGCAGCAGTGAGGACCGAAACCAATATAGAGACCGATGAAAACGCTGCTCTCGTTCAAGCGGTTCGGAACAGATTGTCGGTCTATGGCCTGAATCAATCACAGGAACAGATCGACCGAGTCTTCACCGCAGCGGAGACAGAGGCCAGTAAGCGAATGGGAAGATCGGCGACTCTCAACCCAGCAGCCTCTCAGCGCCCCTGTGTCTCCGAGCCTCAGTTACACTGGGGGGAGAAAGATTCCATTTGCAGCATTTAAGTCCTTCCAGGAAAGTGACGTCGAGATTGATGGATTTTTGGCCGATTTTGAACGGCAGTGCGCTTTACACCGGGTACCCACGGAGGAATGGGTCACCATATTATCAGGGAAACTATCTGGGAAAGCTTCCGATGCTTTCCGGGCCATCCCTGATGCGGACTTACCACACTACCATCTGGTAAAGGAGGCTTTGTTAGCCCGGTACGCTGTCACCCCGGAAGCCTACAGGCGACGATTTCGGGAATCCCAAAAGAAGGGAGGGAATTCTTACACGGAGTGGGCATGTCGCCTCCATCGTACAGCATCACACTGGGTCACTGGATGCCAAGCCACGATCACTGAGGATGTACTACAGTTGTTTTTACTAGAACATTTTCTCAATGCCCTGCAACCAGAGCTAAGAGACTGGGTACGTGACCGGAGGCCTCTAACGCTACCTGAGGCTGTTCATCTAGCCGACGAGTACACCGATGCCCGCCGGACAGAACAGTCCGGTCCAAAACCACCACCTTCCATCAAATTTCAAGCACCTGTGGCTTCAGCGCCAACTCGTTACTCTGGGCCACATAGGCCAGCGCAGCAACCGAACCTCTCCACAGTTCAGTGCCATCGTTGCAAACAATGGGGACATTATCGCAGGGATTGCGCACTAGAGCCTCCCCGAAACACGTGGAGGCAAAAACAACCTTCCACCTCCCGTACTCCTGCGGCACACTGTTTGGAAGCTGAGAGCAGTTCAGAAGAGTATCTGGGGGTACTGTATGAAGCTGATCCCGTACAAGCGGCCATCCAAGACAACCGACAGCACCATTGCCAGGAGGTACGAGTCAATGGGCGCACCGCGCAAGGATTACGCGACACCGGAGCCACACTTACCTTGCTCCAACCTCATTTGGTCAAGAACAAAGACCGCACCGGACACACCGTTGCAGTAAGGGTGGCGGGAGGAGCTGTGTTTCGACTCCCCACCGCCCGAGGACATCTTGACTGGGGCGCTGGATCCCGTAGGGTACATGTGGGACTTATGGACAACTTACCCGCAGAAGTACTATTGGGAAATGATCTAGGACCAATGACTTCTGCCTACGCTACCTCTGGGCCAGCCAGCATCAACCCTGTTACAACCCAGGCTCCAGCCCGAGCTGCCGACTCCAGCCCACTGGTCGGGGAGACCCAGGGGTTTCGTCTGCATCACGTCATGTCTGTTACAAGAAGCCAAGAAGAGGATCAGCCATCAGGTTACGTCCTTCCAGAAGGGAAACTTATGCCAAAAACTATTTTTGTTGGGGGCATTGACCGTCGGATTGATCAGCCTGAAACTAAGGATTTTTTTTTCAAAGTATGGCGCTGTAAAGAATGTCAAAATTATTAGGGATGCCTCTGGCGTTTCTAAGGGTTATGGTTTTGTCTCCTTTTACGATGATGTAGATGTGCAGAAGATTGTGGATTCTCCGATCAGCTTCCATGGAAAGAGATTGAAACTTGGACCAGCTATAAGAAAGCAAAGCACCTGTGCACACACCCAACCAAGGACTTTGGTGCTGAACTCACCAACGCCACAATATCCCAGTGTTTGGACCACACCCATGACCAATTCCTATGTACAGCCCACGCCAATGTTTAGTCCTGTTACTCACTATTTGCAGACTTGTCCTTACACAGAACTCTGCCCATAACAAGAGTCCGGACAGCCCCACGTTAACCCGAACAGGATCAATCCAGGTCTGCCGGGTGTTCCACAAAAAGGGGGCATTGTGACAGACTCTCTGCCTTTTGGATTTTAAAGGCACTGTTTCTGCCCTTGGACTTTTGCATAGACTCATTACTTTCATTCTCTAAAGCATGTTACAGACTGTCATTGTGTTGTTGATTGTGTTACAGACTACCATTGTGTTGTTGATTGTATTACAGACTGCTATTGTGTTGCTGATTGTGTTACCGGCAGAGTTGAGGGATTGTGTGTCCTGCTCCCATTGGTCTGTGTGTTTGTCATGCAGTTCTCCATCAGGTCCACGGGGGAGGTCCCCTTGCATGGAGACTTGCATATAAGGCCCAGGGTGGCACTAATAAAGGAAGTTCATCTTCACCCTCAATACTGAGTTCTGTCTTTTATTGGGGGGAAACGCTATATCGCAATTCACTTGCCCTTGTAAGAGCTGTTCCTGCTTTCCTCACGGATGACTCTGGAATTCCTGCAGCACCTCTCACCATTGGGAAAAGGACGTCTCGGGCGGGGAAGCCCTCCGGCAATAAGGGTTATCGCTACAGTGCTCATATGCCACGCTCCCTCCCCGAAGCAATATAGATTGCTGCACAAAATAATTCATTTTCGTTTTTGTAATTCAATTCACAGGCGGCTTATGCATTTGCAGGCCACCTATAAACAGGAAGAGCTGCTGGGTTTCCTGTTACTGTGCATTGTCAGCTATGTCAGTTAAATCCAGGCAGCAGCATGGCTGAGATGATGGGAGAGGAAGCTCCAAAATGGCCGCTGCCTTTCTTTTCCAACTGTGCCAGGCTGTTGGTCAGGTTTAAGAGCTTCTTTCCGCAAGCCATCAGGCTACTTAATTCAAGAGGAAACATAGTCACCACTTACTGTTATTGGTGTTTAAATGTACAGTGCATAATATAAACCAGTGGTATTCGTTTCTGAACTGAACTGCACTATGTTTCTGAGCAGAACTTTGCCGTCCACTAAAATTAAGTGATCTAATATGGTAATTTTTATCTTGTCTAATTAGCATTAGCCTCCTCTTCTCCCACTTGTATTTATATTATCATTTTTATACTCCTTATATTCTCACCAGTGAATAAAACAACCTGGGATATAGGGCTGCACCTGGTGGTCCCTGTTGGTTTTAGGTGTCATCTCAGGAGACAAATAAAAAAATGTAACCAAAGAAAAAGATTCAGAAACCGGAAGTCCGTGGTATTAATAAACCAAAATGCGTGTACTGGAAAGATGGCGGGTGCCCACAGATTGGGCTCGGGGTGCCATAAATGTGCCACCACGGATATAGATGATCCTCGTCCGTGGTATAAAAAAACGATAGCGCACAAATGAATTATTTAAACATCGCACGTGGAGATTTTTGGTATTTTTTATTTTTTTTATATATTCTCTCACAGTTTAAGTGTCCCTTCGATAAAAAATAAAGAGCTCTCCATCGCAATACTGATTTCCCCTGTGTGTGGTACATTCATACACAACTAAACACGGTCACTCATGGCTGAGACATAAATATAAAGCCCCTCCCACCTGATACATTTTGAGATTAGACTGCAGAGAAACGAGGACACAGAAAGATGGCGGCACAGGCAGCGGTAAGGTCACATGGTGCAACTCTTCATAATGGCGGAGCTATCTCTCTCATTCTATCATTCACCAGGACATGGAAAGATGGCGGCACAGGCAGCAGTGAGGTCACATGGTGCAACGCTTCATAATGGTGGAGTGGTCTTCATCTTATCATTCTCGAGGAGAGGGAAAGATGGCGGCACAGGCGGCGGTGATGTCACATGATGCAACTCATCATAATGGCGGAGCTATCTCTCTCATTCTATCATTCTCGAGGAGAAGGAAAGATGGCGGCACAGGCGGCGGTGATGTCACATGATGCAACTCATCATAATGGCGGAGCGGTCTCCTTCATTCTATCATTTTGAAGGAGATGGAAAGATGGCGGCACAGGTAGCAGTGAGGTCACATGGTGCAACGCTTCACAATGGCGGAGTGGTCTTCATCTTATCATTCTCGAGGAGAGGGAAAGATGGCGGCACAGGTGGCGGTAAGGTCACATGATGCAACTCTTCATAATGGCAGAGCAGTCTCCTTTATTCTATCATTCTCAAAGAGATGGAAAGATGGCGGCACAGGCGGCAGTGAGGTCACATGGTGCAACGCTTCATAACGGCGGAGCGGCCTCCTTCATTCTATCATCAGGGTTCTGCCACAGCCGCCTGGCAAGCTCCATTTCCTCCCACAATCAACCCACACTCTGAGGCCCCTGGAATCTGTAAGATTCCCTCCCCCCAGGGCATCCAGAATCGGAATGCCCCGCTGTGTGAAAACCCCCAGGTCTCCCGGAAGCTCCCCTTCTTTCCTGGTCCGATGGTGCATACACGAGCATCAGCCGCACTCCCGCTATCCCTTTAGCAGGGCGCGCATGCATAGGCTGCACCCAAAACCTTTATTTAAAGTGGACTAATTACCAAGATTTTGATTAACCTGGTGATTGGTCCCTGCCCAGAGGCATCCCGATGTAGGATGTCCCCCCTGTGTGAAACTCCTCGCCCACTTTCACTCACCTTTCCGCTGTTCACCCAGCGCAGGCGTAGGCGCTCGTCCAATTAACGTTTTATGCGACGCATCAGAAAGCCGCTGATTTCAACTTCACGCCGTCATAGGCATGCCAGTGGGCGCATTTCCTGCTCCCTTGTGCAGTGCCCACTCTATCTGAATGGCTGGGCGCGGGGAGCATGCACAACTACACAGATAGGGGAGGACTGGCCGTAGCGAGACCCTGGACAATACCTGGTGGGCCGCACTGTTTGGGGCCAGTTTGGCTGCTGCTTTTAACACTCTCATTCAATCTCCGCTCCCTTAGTCTCCCACTCAGCCCCCAGTACCCATCCCCACTGTACACACAAGCCAAGGAACCCCAGCCCCCTGTACCCAGCCCCACTGTACCCACAAGCCAAGGAACCCCAGCCCCCTGTACCCAGCCCCACTGTACCCACAAGCCAAGGAACCCCAGACCCCTATCCATCCCCACTGTACCCACAAGCCAAGGAACCCCAGCCCCCTGTACCCAGCCCCACTGTACCCACAAGCCAAGGAACCCCAGACCCCTGTACCCATCCCCACTGTACCCACAAGCCAAGGAACCCCAGACCCCTACCCATCCCGCTGTACCCACAAGCCAAGGAACCCCAGCCCCCTGTACCCAGCCCCACTGTACCCACAAGCCAAGGAACCCCAGACCCCTGTACCCAGCCCCACTGTACCCACAAGCCAAGGAACCCCAGACCCCTACCCATCCCCACTGTACCCACAAGCCAAGGAACCCCAGACCCCTGTACCCAGCCCCACTGTACCCACAAGCCAAGGAACCCCAGCCCCCTGTACCCAGCCCCACTGTACCCACAAGCCAAGGAACCCCAGACCCCTACCCATCCCCACTGTACCCACACGCCAAGGAACCCCAGCCCCACTGTACCCACAAGCCAAGGAACCCCAGACCCCTACCCATCCCACTGTACCCACAAGCCAAGGAACCCCAGCCCCCTGTACCCAGCCCCACTGTACCCACAAGCCAAGGAACCCCAGACCCCTACCCATCCCCACTGTACCCACAAGCCAAGGAACCCCAGCCCCCTGTACCCAGCCCCACTGTACCCACAAGCCAAGGAACCCCAGACCCCTGTACCCAGCCCCACTGTACCCACAAGCCAAGGAACCCCAGACCCCTACCCATCCCCACTGTACCCACAAGCCAAGGAACCCCAGACCCCTGTACCCAGCCCCACTGTACCCACAAGCCAAGGAACCCCAGCCCCCTGTACCCAGCCCCACTGTACCCACAAGCCAAGGAACCCCAGACCCCTACCCATCCCCACTGTACCCACACGCCAAGGAACCCCAGCCCCACTGTACCCACAAGCCAAGGAACCCCAGACCCCTACCCATCCCACTGTACCCACAAGCCAAGGAACCCCAGCCCCCTGTACCCAGCCCCACTGTACCCACAAGCCAAGGAACCCCAGACCCCTACCCATCCCCACTGTACCCACACGCCAAGGAACCCCAGCCCCACTGTACCCACAAGCCAAGGAACCCCAGACCCCTACCCATCCCACTGTACCCACAAGCCAAGGAACCCCAGCCCCCTGTACCCAGCCCCACTGTACCCACAAGCCAAGGAACCCCAGACCCCTACCCATCCCCACTGTACCCACAAGCCAAGGAACCCCAGCCCCCTGTACCCAGCCCCACTGTACCCACAAGCCAAGGAACCCCAGACCCCTGTACCCATCCCCACTGTACCCACAAGCCAAGGAACCCCAGACCCCTACCCAGCCCCACTGTACACACAAGCCAAGGAACCCCAGCCCCCTGTACCCATCCCCACTGTACCCAGAAGCCAAGGAATCCCAGCCCCCTGTACCCATCCCCACTGTACCCACAAGCCAAGGAATCCCAGCCCCCTGTACCCATCCCCACTGTACCCACAAGCCAAGGAATCCCAGACCCCTACCCATCCCCACTGTACCCACAAGCCAAGGAACCCCAGCCCCCTGTACCCAGCCCCACTGTACCCACAAGCCAAGGAACCCCAGACCCCTACCCATCTCCACTGTACCCACAAGCCAAGGAACCCCAGACCCCTACCCAGCCCCACTGTACCCACAAGCCAAGGAACCCCAGCCCCACTATACCCACAAGCCAAGGAACCCCAGACCCCTACCCATCCCCACTGTACCCACAAGCCAAGGAACCCCAGACCCATACCCATCCCCACTGTACCCACAAGCCAAGGAACCCCAGCCCCCTGTACCCACAAGCCAAGGAATCCCAGACCCCTACCCATCCCCACTGTACCCACAAGCCAAGGAACCCCAGCCCCCTGTACCCAGCCCCACTGTACCCACAAGCCAAGGAACCCCAGACCCCTACCCATCTCCACTGTACCCACAAGCCAAGGAACCCCAGACCCCTACCCAGCCCCACTGTACCCACAAGCCAAGGAACCCCAGCCCCACTATACCCACAAGCCAAGGAACCCCAGACCCCTACCCATCCCCACTGTACCCACAAGACAAGGAACCCCAGACCCATACCCATCCCCACTGTACCCACACAGTTACAGTTGAAAAGACATCTATCTATCAAGTTCAACCAAGTGTGTTGGAGGTAATTTTTTTTTTTTTTATTGTTTGTTTTTTTACTGATAACAGATAATAGTAACTGTTAATGTTATTCTCTTTTTGTTTCAATATTTTTATTAAAGCTTTGAAATTCCAATATTACAGATATACGAAATGTATGCATTATGATACCATCCCACGCAGGGGAGGTGAGAAGGAACAGCTGACAGTGCATATGATTACACATAGATTACGTTGGCATTTTAATGATTTGCAATGGATACAAGTTAAAGCAGTAAACGACAGCATATCGCAGTCTGAAGGGAGGGGAAAAAAAGTAAAAACTGGGGGGGAGGGAAGAGGTTGGGGGGGGGGAGGTCGGGGGGGGGAAGGTTAAAGGAGCTCCCGCACTCCACCAGCCTACGTACCTGGATGCTACAGCCTCCACGGGGGCTCGCCAGGCCAAGCGAATCTCATCCAGGGCTCCCATATCGAGAGGAATTCATCGTCGGCCAGAATACTGGACAACCTCTCGTTGATGAGAAACCCATTCATTCTGGTCGACACCTCTGAGATTGGGATAAATTGTTTTTTCCAGGCTCTGGCTATGGCCTGTTTGGCTGCCAAGAGGAGGTAGACAAAAAGTCTATGCTGTTTGCTGGTGAGCTCCTGGGGCTTACAGTGCAGGAGGGCAACCCAGGGGTCTTTTTTCATGTTGGTTTGGAAGACGTCGTTAGCCAGCCTATATACCTGATTCCAGAAGCGGGCCAACATGGGACAAGTCCACCACGTATGAAGGAAATCCCCTTCCACACTGCAGCCCCTGAAGCACGTTTTAGACTATCCCGGGAACATCCTGCTCAGCCGACCCGGCACCAGGTACCAGAGAAGCATTACCTTATAGGCCGTTTCAGTCGTCAGGACGTTGATAATGTTATTTTCTTCTAAATAAGAATCTAATCTTATTTTGAAGCTGTCAGCGGTTGATGCTGTAACAAGCTTCTGTGGGAGGAAGATTTATAGTTCTTATGGTGAAGAATGATTGTCGCCTCCTGAGACTGAATCTTTTTTTCCAGATGGAGGAAGCGCGCCTCCTTGTCTTTAGTGAGGATTTTACCTGAAATAGTGTTCCCCCATAATTTCTGTATTGGCCATTTATATATTCATACAAGTTAATCATGTGCCCCCTCAGCCGTCTCCTCTCAAGACTAAACAGATTTAATTCCCGTAATCTTTCCTCATAACTAAGATCCTTCATTCCTCTTATTAGTTTGGTGGCTCCTCTGCTCCCTTTCCATAGTCAGAGCGTCCTTTCTATAAACTAATGTCCAGAACTGGACGGCATATTCCAAGTGAGGGTGTGCCAGTGCCTTGTAAAGAGGCAAAATTACTCACCTATCCCATGATTCCGGGCCTTTATTAATACATAATATCTTGGTGGCCTTGGAAGCAGCTGCTTGGCATTGCATGCTGTTATTTAGCCTGTGATCTACCAGTACCCCCGGATCCTTCTTAGCTAGTGACTCTCCCACTTTTACTCCCCTGAGGACATATGTGGCCTTCAGGTTATTAGACCCCAAGTGCATGACTTTACATTTCTATACATTGACCTTCATTTGCCAAGTGGAGCCCAGACACTCAATGTGTCCAAGTCATCCTGAAGCTTGTGACCATCTTCAATAGACACATAGGCACTGTGCTCCTGAAGCTTGTGACCATCTTCAATAGACACATAGGCACTGTGCTCCTGAAGCTTGTGACCATCTTCAATAGACACAAAGGCACTGTGCTCCTGAAGCTTGTGACCATCTTCAATAGACACAAAGGCACTGTGCTCCTGAAGCTTGTGACCATCTTCAATAGACACAAAGGCACTGTGCTCCTGAAGCTTGTGACCATCTTCAATAGACACATAGGCACTGTGCTCCTGAAGCTTGTGACCATCTTCAATAGACACAAAGGCACTGTGCTACATATCTTTGTGTCATCTGCAAAAATACAGAAAGTGCTTCTAATCCCATCTTCTATGTCGTTTATAAACAAGTTGAATAATGGTGGCCCAGGACTGAACCCTGGGGTACACCGCTTACACCCGGGGACCATTAACTGCAAGTCCCTGCACACGATCCAAGGAACCCCAGCCCCAGCCCCCTAGCCATCCCCACTGTACCCATAAACCAAGAAACTCCAGCCACCTACCCATCCCCACTGTACCTACAAGCCAAGGAACCCCAGTCCCCTACCCCTACCCATCCCCACTGTACCCACAAACCAAGGAATCCCAGCTCCCTACTCATCCCCACTGTACCCATAAGCCAAGGAACCCCAGACCCCTAACCATCCCCACTGTACCCACAAGCCAAGGAACCCCAGCCCCACTGTACCTACAAGCCAAGAAACCCCAGTCCAATGCTATAGCCCTGGCATCACAGTTGGAGGGGACTCAACAGGGATGTCTCAGGCCGGCCAGAATCTGGTAAGAATCCAGGGCTGATTTTTGGCCCCAGTCCGCCACTGACTACAGGGAAGCCGGGGATGCGGTCAAGTAAGATTAACAGCGCCCCAGGGGGTTTCACACAGCAGGATAGCGGCCAGCCCTGAAATTTTACATTCCAGGCTGGCTTCAGGGGGGTGACTGGTCCACTTAAAGTGGAACTTCACTCATCTAATAGTGAACATCTGGGTTTTGGGCCACTTTAAGATAAATAGGGCCGCAGCCCTTCACAGTTACAGGCGCATCCTTCCCAAAAGAGGAAGCTATTGTGCAGTCATGCAGCATAAAAATGAGGCACAGGCGCTGGCACATAGAGTATTGGGGCAACAGAGCACGCGCGCACACACACACACACGGGACACTATAAAAAAAAAATAGTGGTTAAAATATAGAATGTGGTCCAGTTAATATACATGATCGAGAGCGGGACTAGCCCGGATGAGCTTAGCTGCAGGTGAGTTGTGCTCCCCATCTCCGTATAATGCAGCAGCAGCAGTCCGGTCACCGCTCATCCCATTGCAGTTTATCACAATCCGTTGAGAAGATTCTCTCTTCCAGAGATGGAGGATCCAGGAGTCACGCATGTGCAGTCCTCCGGGTTTTGGGTTGGGAAGCTCCTCCTCCTCCGGGGAAGGCATCACAGACCTGTAGGGAAGCACATGAGAATACTCGCACTATGTACAGAGCACAAAGTCTATAGGGCCGACTTCTGTGACCATATTGGGCATCACTCACCCATAGTCTCACCTCCCTCCGCTATGGCACGGCAGCCAGGAAACAGGCATCATTTAGAAGACAACAGGTATGATAAGAGTCACATTAAAGTGGACCTTCAGTCCAAGAAAAATACAATTATGTGATTCTCACCTGTAGAATGGTTTTCTCTTCCATATCCACTTCAGACCGTCAGCATTCAGTAGGGCGTGGACTGCAAGACAAAGGTGTGGCTCCTCCCGGCTATATACATTAGGCTGCACTTTCACAATCCAGTAATTTGAAAAGCAGTAGAAACAGCCCCCGGGAGGAATAAGCCAACCCTATATCTTTGTTAAGAGACAAAAGGGGAGACAAGACCTCCTCTCTACCACTCTCCATTTTCTTTTTTTTTTTTATCAACTATTTATACATAAACTCCCCTGGGACTAGGCATCTGAAGCATAGATATAGTAACCTAGCAGAAAGGGAGGGTCTGAGGGCTTGGAGTTTTGGAAGAGAAAACAATTCTACAGATGAGAATCACAGAATTGTATTTTCTATCCCAATCCCACGAATGGGACCTCCAAAAGCAGTGCCCTACTTCAGAGTAGGATCCCAAAAATTAATGAAGAGTAGGCTACTGTAAAATGAAAAACATCTTTGCTTATTGCTGTCAGTCGTACCTTCCTACCAAATACGGCATCTGCCGAGGCTCTAACATCTACCTTATAGAACTTGGTAAGAACTGAAGACTGAGTAGCAGCTTGTGTAGAATAACACAAGACATAACACAAGACCTTGGAGACATAGGCCCTTAATACCACCTGTATAATCCATCGGCTGATGGTGGACTTAGCTGATGGTAGACCTTTCCGTGGCTCCTCAGTTATAACATATAAGGAGTCCAACTTACGGAAGCTTGTGTAGCAGTGATATAATATTTCAATGTAACCGGAGTAGGAAATAAGGAAGGCAAAACCCCCTCTTCATTAAGATAAAATGGGGAAACCACTTTAGGAAAAATTTTGTGAATACTCACCTGTAAAATGGGTATTATAAGTATGTCACACACCCCGCTTCAAGACATTCATTACACTTGGGTATACTGACCTGTAGATGCCGATCTTGCAGAGATGATATCAAAAAAATGTAAGACCCTCCCGGCCCATAAATACCTGGGACCTCCCACTCATTCCCCAGTATAAAGTATAAAGATAGCAGTAGGATCAAGGGACCAGGAAAGCCAATTACAACTAACAAAGGTTCACCATATAAAGGATCCAGAATAAAAAAGGGCAGGGTGAAGCGGGGTGTGTGACATACTTATAATACCCATTTTACAGGTGAGTATTCACAAAATGGTATTATTCTAAGTATGTCACACACCCCGCTTCAAGACATTCATTACACTTGGGACATCCAATAGCAGTGTCCATAAAGGTTGGGGATCCAAAAAACAAGGCACAAACTTAAACCACTGCAGCTTGCAGAACTTTGCGGCCAAAAACAGCATCCGCTGAGGCCCGAACATCAACCTTGTAAAACTTGGAATAAGTGTGAACCGAAGACCAAGTAGCAGCCTTACAAACTTGCTCAACAGAAGCCTGGTGCTGGAAGGCCCAGGACGCCCCAACAGCACGAGTAGAATGAGCAGTAACACGAAAAGGGGGAACCTTCCCCTTGGCAGAATAGGCCCCATCAATGGCCTGGTGAATCCATTGACTAATGGAAGACTTGGCAGGAGCCAAACCCTTCCTAGGCCCAGAGGGCACCACAAAAAGGGCGTCAGTCCTACAAAAAGGAGAAGTAGCCACCAAATAGTACTTCACACAGCGAACCACGTCCAAAGAATGCAAAACCCTCTCCTTGTCATTGCTGGGCTTAGGACACAAGGAGGGAAGAACAATGTCCTGATTCAGATGAAAAGCAGAGACCACCTTAGGAAGGAAATCTGGCTAAAAGCGGAAAACAACCTTGTCCTGATGCCTCTCAAAGTAAGGGGCCTGAATGGAGAAAGCCGCCAACTCCGATACACGCCGAACGGAAGTGATGGCAACCAGAAAAACAACCTTCTGAGTAAGCGTAGAAAATACCATTTAGTGAATACTCACCTGTAAAATGGGTATTATAAGTATGTCACACACCCCACTTCAAACATTAATTATTACACTTGGGTTACTCCACCAGCAGGTGGCGACGTTGCAGAGAAGTCTTGAAAAAACGAGCCCCTCCTGGTCTATAATACCTGGGACCTCCCACTTATCTCCCAGTTTTCAAACAGCAGTAAAGACAAGGTACCAGGAAAAACCCATTGGTAACCCTCAAACTGTAAACGAAGCTTCACCCTATAAAGAATCCAGGATACCAAAAAGGGCGGGTGAAGTGGGGTGTGTGACATACTTATAATACCCATTTTACAGGTGAGTATTCACAAAATGGTATTATTCTAAGTATGTCACACACCCCGCTTCAAACATTAATTATTACACTTGGGACATCCAAAAGCAGTGTCCAGAAAGGGCGGGTATCCAACAAGGCCATAATGCAAAACTCAAACCACTGCAGCTTGCAGAACCTTGCAGCCAAAAACAGCATCCGCTGAAGCCTGCACATCAACCTTGGAAAAACTTGGAAAAAGTGTGAACAGAAAACCAAGTAGCAGCCTTACAAACTTGTTCAACAGAAGCCTGGCGCTGAAAAGCCCAAGATGCTCCAACAGCACGAATAGAATGAGCATTGATACAAAAAAGGGGAAGCCTTCCCCTTGACAGAATAGGCCCCAAAAACAGCCTGACGAAGCCATTTGCTAATGGAAGACTTAGCCGGAGCCAAACCCTTCCTAGGCCTGCAGGGCACCACAAAAAAGGAATCAGTCTTACGAAAAGGAGATGTAGTAAGCAAATAGTACATAACACAACGTACCACATCCAAACAATGCAAAGCCCTGTCCTTGTCATTCCTAGGCTTAGGACACAAGGACGGAGGAACAATGTCCTGGTTAAGATGAAAAGCAGAGACCACCTTAGGAAGAAAATCCGGTTTGAAGCGGAAAACCACTTGTCCTGATGTCTCTCAAAGTGAGAGGCCAGAATCGACAAGGCTGCCATGTCCGAAATGCACCGAACTGAAGTGATGGCCACCAAAAAAGGCAACCTTCGGAGTCAGAATGGAAAGATCAATATCCTGCAAAGGCTCAAAAGGAGGAGCCTGAAGAGCAGAGAGAACCAAATTCAAATCCCCAAACGGAGAGCAAAAGCTTCCTAGGAGGCCGCAGATGCGAAACCCCCTGGAAAAAAGTCTTGACCAAAGGATGAAGCGCAAATGACTTTTGAAAAAAGACAGACAAGGCAGAACCTGCCCCTTCAAGGTACTCAGCTGAAGACCAGAGTCCAGCCCAGATTGAAGAAATTTCAAAATCCTAGAAACAGAGAAAACACGGCAGGGCAAGGATCACACCAATCAATATAAGACCTCCATGTCCTATAGTAGATAGTAGAAGAGGACCTCTTCCTGGCACTAATAAGAGTCTGAATAACAGAATCCGAAAGACCTTCCTCCCTTAAGATGGAGGTTTCAGCAGCCAAGCCGTTAAAGCCAGCGTTGGTAAATTGGGGTAACGCAGCTGGCCATGAGTGAGAAGATCCGCCCAAAGAGGCAGACCAAACTGGTCCACAGCCAGACGAACGATGTCTGCGAACCACACCCGCCTTGGCCACCTTGGAGCCACGAGTGTAGGAAACCACAAAGCGAAGGAAACTTCCTATCCCAACTAGGCGGCACACCAACGAGACGCGTAGGTTGCTCCGCTTCCTTAAGAACAATATTCTCAAATTGTTGCTGACTAAGAAACACCAAACGCGGCTTGGTAACCTCAAACAGCTCACCCTTTGGCGGAGGAACCGCATCGGGGGGATCCAAATCCAAAACCTCAAACATTTGAGCCAAAATGGAAGGGGTGTCCGAAGCCGACCCCCATGGCCTGGTCACCCTCAGCACAAAGGAGCTGCTGGACCTCAGGATCGTCCAAAACCTCGATAAGCTCCCCCTCTTCAGCCAGGGGGCAATCTGACCAATCCAATGCCTCAACAACTTCCGCATCTGAGTCCGGCGGAGGCGGAGACAAGTGTTTCCGCTTAGCCGGAGCCTTCTGAGCAACCATAACGGAAAACATTTTCTCGAGGCTAGCCAGACGTGAACATACCTCGGATTGCAAATTCCCACCCATGACTACGTCACACGGGGTCCGGAACAGGTGAGGAGGAGAAGGAGATGGTACAGGCGGCGAAGAGCCAGACACCGGAGTGCCGGACAGGCGCTCAATGTTCCGCTGGGCACATAGAATGCATACAATAACATCATCCCTTGGGAGCAGAGCCCCACAACCCCCACAATTTATGGTTTTCGCAATAACCCAGGGAATTACGCAATAAGCGACCCGGGATGCCCCTTTTTTAATTTTATTATATTAAAGCCCTGAAATGGGGGAATTTACAATTACTAATGAGGGGAAGGTAAACAACAACCCCGACTAGCCCGACAGTCACTCCAGCACCAAACCCAATGTCAACAATATAATAATACATACACATGCATAATATATATATATATATATATATACACACAAGGTGGAAAGCCATGAGTGCCCCAAAAACACACCCAGCAGGCTAAGGCTAAAGCTGACAGCACCCATACAACAGAAACCCCCAGGGAAGGGGACCTAAACCAAAAGAGAATGCCCCAGCCAAGAACCACCTTAAGAAGATTAAGAAAGGCTGGCCTACCTTAAGCGCGGTGAAGCGAAATGGCGGCCGCACGAGGAGCAAAGAGGAGGATGAGAGGACGGCCCCAGCAAAGCGCAGCAGCCGCGGCGGCCCCGCCCCCCTCCACCAATCTAGGCGAAGCGCGGGCCGCGCACGAAGCGGGCCCGCCCACTCCACCTCCGAGGCCACAGACATGGTGGGCGGGCGCCGCCCGGTCCCTCACCGCCACAGACCCCGGGGAGAACCGCGGGCGCCCGACAAGGCGCCCGCACAGCCAGGCAGGCCGGCGGCACGCAAACGCCGCCCGGCCCCACCCCCAACCCCCGGAGCAGGACAGTAGTGGGCGCCCCACACATGGCGCCCGCAAAAAAAAAAAAAAAAACATGGACAGCAGGCCGGCGGCAACCATGCCGCCCGACCCCACCCCCTGCCCAGTAGCAAACAACTGGCGGGCCGGCGGCAGATCACCCACGCCGCCCGGCCCCGCCACAAACAGTGAAGCACAGTAGCAAACATAACACAGACATACACACACACCCCCCACCTATCGAGCGCAGGGAGAAGGGACAAACGGGGAGGGAACCTAACAGGGACATCAGGGCGGGGCATCCCAAATCCGGATCACCAGGCCGGATAACCGCATTGCCCATAATATGGGGTCGAGCGGAGGAGCTAATCTCCTAGGCACCTAAGTGCCGTCTACACTTTGCCCGGCCGACAGCCTAAGCTGGGAGGCTACATATCTCATCCAGGAGCTATTAACAAAAAGTCGGGCAGAAATAGACCACGGGGGGGGAAGGCGGGGGGGGGGGGCTGGGTGTTACCACGGCTACCTGCAAGCAGGAGACTTCTTTCTTCTGTCTTGTCGCCATCTTGCAGAGAAGAACACTGGGAGATAAGTGGGAGGTCCCAGGTATTATAGACCAGGAGGGGCTCGTTTTTTCAAGACTTCTCTGCAACGTCGCCACCTGCTGGTGGAGTAACCCAAGTGTAATAATTAATGTTTGAAGTGGGGTGTGTGACATACTTAGAATAGTGCAATATCATGCAAAGGTTCAAAAGGAGGACCCTGCAAGGCAGACAAAACCAAATTCAAATCCCAAACTGGGAGCAAAGGCTTCCTAGGAGGCCGCACATGCGTAACCCCCTGGAAAAAGGTCTTAACCAGAGGATGAAGAGCAAAAGACTTTTGAAAGAAAACCGCCAGGGCAGAAACCTGCCCTTTCAGCGTACTAAGCTGCAAACCTTGGTCCAGACCATGTTGCAGAAATTCCAAGACCCTAGGGATAGAAAACATCCTGCAAGGCAAGGCCCTAACCTCACACCAATCAATATAAGACCTCCAAGTCCTATAATAGATGACGGAGGAGGACTGCTTTCTAGCCCTAACCAGAGTCTGAATGACAGCATAAGAAAGACCTTCCTCCCTCAAGATGGAGGTTTCAGCAACCACGCCGTCAAAGCCAGCGTTGGTAAATTGGGGTAGAGCAGTGGACCCTGAGTGAGCAGATCCGGCAGAAGGGGCAGGTCTAACTGATCCTCTGCCAACCTTACCACGTCTGCGAACCAAACCTGTCTTGGCCACCTTGGAGCCACCAGGATTGCCGATGCGCCCTCTAGGGCCAGCTTGCGCACCACTTTGCCCACCATGGGAAACGGAGGAAACAGGTACAGAAACCCCAGATCCCTCCAGTTCAGAGATATGGAATCCTCTGCCAGAGCCAGCGGATCCCAAGAGAGAGACACAAATGCCGGAAGCTTGTGATTGTGACGAGAGGCAAAGAGGTCCACCTCCGGAGTCCCCCACCGGTGAAAAAGTGACCGAAACACCTTGGGGCTGAGCAACCTTTCCCCCCGGCGAGATGACCCCCTGCTCAGGGAGTCCGCCTCCGTGTTCTCCACTCCTGAAATGTACACTGCCGAGATGCATGGGACATTGCCCTCTGCCCAATCCAGTATCAAAGACACCTCCCTGAGGGCCCGCCTGCTGCGAGTCCCTCCCTGGTGATTGATGTAGGTGACCGCCGTCCGATTGTCCGACCGAACCTGAACCGGTAGTCCCCGTAACTGAGGAGTCAAGTGAGCCAGAACCAACCTGATGGCTCTCAGCTCCAGAACATTGATGGGGTCGTGAGCCTCCTGAGGCCCCCACAGCCCCTGAAACTGAAGATCCTTCCAAAATCCCCCCAACCTGACAGGCTGGCATCCGTGGTGACCGTCTCCCAACAAGGGGTCATGAAGGACTTGCCCCTTGTCAGATTGCTCGGATTCAGCTACCACCGAAGGGAACCCGCACCCGGGGGGACATCAGAAAGGACTGATCCAATGACAGCGGGGACTCGTCCCAGGCCGCCAAGAGATGGAGCTGGAGCGTCCTTGTGTGAAACTGGGCAAAGGGAACCGCCTCGAACGACGCCACCATCAATCCCACCAGTCGCATCCCTAGCCGGATGGATGGGCGGGGGATGGATAGGAGACGCTGAGTCAATTCCTGAATCAGAAGAACCTTGGCTCGGGGGAGAAACACCCTGGCCTGAGAAGTATTCAGAGACATTACCAGGAACTCCACCACCCTGGAGGGAGTGAGGCAGGACTTGGGATAGTTGATCACCCAACCGAAACTCTCCAGAGTGGACACCACGGTAATGGTATCCAGCTGCGCCTGACTGAGGGAAGACGCCATGATGAGAAGATCGTCCAGATGCGGATACCCCTGGCTCTGAGGATGGCCATCACTCCTACCAACACCTTGGTAAACACCCTTGGAGCCGAGGTAAGGCCAAACGAAAGAGCCACAAACTGAAAATGCCGATTGTCCACGACAAACCTGAGGAATCTCTGGTGTGGTAGAAATATTGGAATATGCAGGTAAGCATCCTTGATGTCTATGGACGTCATGAAGTCCCCCTGACGAAGTGAATGGATGGCTGAACGCAGAGTTTCCATACGGAACTTCCGGGGACGGACGAACCTGTTGAGCAACTTCAGATCCAGAATGGGACAGATGGAACCGTGCTTCTTGGGCACCATGAACAAATTGGAATAGAAGCCCAGGCCCCCGGTCTGAGAGGGACACCAGACAGATGACAGCCATGTCCACGAGACTTGCTACTGCCGCCCGAAGCCCCGGGGCGGCCAAAGGGTCTGACGGCACCCGAGACCTGAGGAATCTGGGAGGGGGCCGGAACTCGAACTCCAGCTTGTAACCGGAAGACACCACTTCCTGAATCCACCTGTCCGAGACCTGTTGGACCCAGACAGAGAAGAGTTGCAACAGTCCCCCCACCCGCAAGGGTGAGGGCGCCCCCTCATTGCTGAGCCGGCTTGGCAGCGGCTCTAGGCTTGGAGCCCCAACTGTGTCCTGGACGGGCCCGACCCCTGCCCCTAGGCCAGGAATCACCTCTGAACGAAGGGAAGGCCGAGCCCCTGCCAACTCTAGCCCCACGAAAGGACTGAGAGAAGGAAGCTGCCCCCCGAAAGGGGCAACGCTGCTTCTTACGCTGAGGTAACTTACCTCCCTTTGCCACCGAATCCAATTTTTCTCCGAAGAGCCGCAACCCCACAAAGGGAAGGGCCGTGAGTGACTTTTTGGACACAAAATCAGCCGCCCACTGGCGTAACCAAACAGACCGGCAGATAGCCACAAGCAGGGCCGCAGCTCTGCTACACATCACCAATGTGTCGTCCAGGGCGGACAGCACAATGGACAAAAATAACTCACAGCGCTTAAGGTCGGCAAACTCCTCACTAGCCGGGTCAAGCCCGGAAGAGGTCAACAAGCCTCTAACAACCGACCTGGCAGCTACCAATACAAGTGCAGAAGCACAAACCGGCCGCGAGGCCGATCCAACACTGGCAAAACCATGACAAGCCATCTGGCCAATGCGTTTATCCTCACCATCCTTGAGAGTAGTGCACTCCGGAGAATGGAGGACTGAGGAGCTGGACAACCCCAAAACAGGAGCATCCACCTCGGGGGGAGACGACCAGTGCTTCACCGCGTCCTCCGGAAAGGGATATTTCCTGTCCCAACCCGGTGGGACACCCGGAAGCCTAGTCGGCCTCTCCCATTCCTTGAGAATGATACCATCAAAATGCTTTTGATAAGGAAATTCCAAGCGCGGCTTAGTCACTTCAAAGAACTCCCCCTTCAGCGGAGGAGCCACCTCGGGGGGAGAAATAGTCAGGACCTCAAACATATGAGCCAGGACCCTAGCGGTATCCAAAGAATCCCCCTGGCCCTGCTCGATATCAGCGCCCACAAACTGCTGATCATCTGAGTCATCAGACTCCTCATACAACTCCCCTTCCTCACGCGGGGAACAATCAGACCAATCCAGGGAGTCAAAATCCTCCCAATCAAAGGCCTGCGCAGCCGTATACAAATGTTTTCTCCTTGCCGTTGCCTTTTTAGCAACGGCACTGGAAAACAATTTTTCAAGATTGGCCAATCTGGCACACACCTCAGATTGCGACTCCCCGCTAATGACCACATCACACGTACGTGTCAAGCGAGGGGGAGACGGAGAGGAGACTGGCGGAGCAGAACCGGACGCCTGAGATCCGGTCTGCCGCGTAATAGACCGCTGCACACAGGGTACACATAGAAATACATCATATCCCAAAAGGGATACCCCACACCCCAAGCACAGCCTGGATTGTCCCGAGGGGGGCACAAGCCCAGTATTCGGGGAAGCCTCCATATGGTGATTTTTTATTAATATATATAAATATATGTGTACAATGCTCTTTTGGGAATTACGCAATAATGCAACCCGGGATGCCCCTTTAAGTCCCGAGTGGGAGGATTTGAAGCCAACTAAATTTTAACCAGGGACCCTGGACCGGGAGAACCCCCCTTTAATAAGATCAATGGTCCACCTGGAAAATAGATGCATCTGAAGGACCACAGGCCACTCACCCGACCTTCACCCACACACAGCACGCCGGGCAGGAGATATGTGTAGGACTCGCAGCACGCAGAAGGAGGAGGGAGGGCGGGCCGGCGCGGTTCGCGCATCGCGCCCGGCCCCGCCCCTCCCCTCCCCCGTCTCTCCCGGCCAGAAGCCGGGACCTTAAAGCAGCGCACACAGCACGGGGGCGGGCCGAAAACGCGCATGCAAGCGCCCGGCCCCGCCCCCCAGTCCTAAGGAGAAGAAGCCCTCAAGGGCAGAACAGCCTCACACAGCTCCCCCGCCACTGCCGCACGCCGGATCCGCGGGACCGCCGGCGCCAGCCCAAGCGTTGAAACACACACATACAGTAAAACACACACATACACAATAATGTGATTGAGTCAGGATGGCGGGTAAAGAATACGTATGAATCCATAAGGGACCCGGCCCCCCCCCCTCTAAGGGTATCCGGGAGAGGGGGAATCCATGCCAGGGTAGGGCCAAGGGACGGGGCATCCCAAATCGGGATCACCAACCCGGATAGCCGCCTACCCCTTGATATGGGGTCTCACGGCTCCTAAACACCATGGGTGCCAACTACCTTTGCCCGGACCAGCAGCCTAGGCTGGGAGGCAAGCACTTCAAGTAAGGGGATCCGGGCAGGAATAGAAGAATAAAAAGGCTGGTAGTCATCCCGGCTACCTGCAAGGAGGCGACAACATCTCCTGACTTGCTCGCCTTTACAGAGATGAAAGACTGGGTGATGAGTGGGAGGTCCCAGGTATTTATGGGCCAGGAGGGTCTTACATTTTTTTTATATCATCTCTGCAAAATCGTCATCTTCAGGTCAGTATACCCAAGTGTAATGAATGTCTTGAAGTGGGGTGTGTGACATACTTAGAATAAAGTCCTGTTTTAAAACAAACATAGCCTTGTCCTTATGTTACACCAGTAAGGAGGCTTAACCGATAAAGCTGCTACTTCAGAAACCTGTCGTATCGAAGTAATTGCCACTAAAAAGACAGGCAGAAGAAGCTTACGAGGAGGCCACATGTATGACTCCCTCTAAAAAAGTCCTAGTAAATTTATTCTGTGCATTGGGTTTTTGAAAAAAATATAGATAAAGCAGATATCTGTTCATTTAAAGGGCTCAATTGAAGACCTTCATCAAGACCTTTCTGCCAAAATTCCAGTATTCTGGAAACAGAAAAAGCTCTACAAGCGAACCCTCTGGATTCGCACCAAGCGATAAATGCTTGCCAGACTCTATAGTAGATCATTGATGAAAACTTCTTCCTGGCCTGAATCATAGTCTGGATGACTCTGGCAGAAAACCCCCTTTCTGCCAAGATGAAGGATTCAATAGCCAGGCCGTCAAAGCCAGAACTCGTGAACTGGGATGCCTTAGAGGCCCCTGTGTGAAAAGATCTGGATAGTTGGGTAACCTCTATGAATCGCCCTCTGACATCCTTACTATGTCTGAGAACCTGCTTCTCCTTGACCACCGAGGAGCTACCAGAATGGTTGAAACTACCTCGTGAGCTATCCTTTTGTAGTACTCGACCCAGGAGTGGAATCGAGTGAATGCATAAAGAAGCTTGAATGCTGACCACTAAAGAGTCAGGGCATTTGATGCTATTTCTAGAGGATCCCTGGACCGGGGCACAAACTTCTGAACCTTCCAATTGTGCTGGGACGCAAAGAGATCTACATCTGGGATATGCCAGCGCATGCATTAGGATTAAAAGACCCTCTGACTGAGAGACCATTCCCCCTGATGCACCACAGCTCTGCTTAGATGATCGGCCTGCAAGTTGTCCACTCCTGGTATGAGTACTGCAGAGATGCATGGAGCCTGTTTCTTGGCCCAAAGTAAAATCCGGTTCACTTCCTTGTGATCTTTCCTGCTTCTGGTGCCCCTCTAGTGGTTGATATATGCTGCCGCACGATTGTCTGTTTGAATCATGACAGGATAACCCCTCAGATAGGATGTCCAATGTTTGAGAGACAGTAGAATCGCTCTCAGGTCCAGGGAGTCTGCTCTCCTTCGGTCCCCACTGTGCCTGGATTGTCTGTAACCCCATGACACCCCCCCCCCCAACCTGTTAGACTGGCATTCGTGGTGATGATCTTCCACTGTACCGGAAGAAAAGATTTGCCCATCTGAAGAGACTGAGGACTCAGCCACCAGGCTAGGGACTGCCTTGTTAAATGTATCGTGAAAAAGAGGTGATTCAGAGTTTCCGTGGTTCGATCCCGGGTCTGGAGCAATTCCATCTGCAGGGTTCTTGTGTGAAACTGTGAAAAAGGCAACGCCTCGAAGCAAGACACCAACAGGACCAACACATTCCCTGACGAATTGTCGGTGAGAGCAAGGATCCTGTACCTTGGCCTGAAGCGCAAGTCACTTCTGTTACGGAAGAAATTCCCTTTGCCTGAGTTGTGTCTAATGACATTCCCAGGAAAGAAATAACTCTTGCAGGAATGATATTCGACCCTTGATAGCTGACTATCCAGCCAAATACTTATAATGTCAATCATAGACAATCTGTGTATACTTCTGGGCCTTCTGAATAATGGGGCCCATATCAACAGATCATCTAAGTAAGGGATTATGTGTTTCCCCTAATTTCTCAGAAAAGCCATGAGACCAGCAAACACCTTGGTAAACACCTTGGTGCAAAGCCACAAACTGAAGATGCAGGCCATCTACTGCAAACCTCAGATATCTCTGATGACCCCGAGAAATGTGTAGGTACGCATCCTTTATATCCTCATGAATTCTCCCAGCTGGAGTGAAATGACTGTGGATCTTAAAGATTCCAAGCAAAATTTATTCAGACGGACAAACCTGTTGAGGCCCTTGAGATCTAATATTGGGTGTACAAAACCGTCCCTCTTGGGAATTATGAACAATTGGAGTAAAAACCCCTGACCCCTCTCTAAAGGAGGAACATGACAGATTACTCCAATCTGTGAGCTAGCGGATCTCAAGGATTCTGCTTTCCACGAAATTCGTGATACCCCTGACCAAAAGAACCTCCGAGGAGGTCTAGGAAGGGTGGGGGCGTCCTTTCATGCATGAGGGGGCTCTAAAGAGGGTTTTCCCTTGTTCCGCCAAAAAGATCTTGCCCTATTTTGGGACTTTGTCCTATTCCAAAATTCTCTTTGGTATCCCGAGGAGGTGGAACCTCTACCCCCCAAAAAGGGCAGAGGATTGGAGGCCCTGCAAAAAAGTTAGATTTCCGTTTCTGTGGAAGTTTAGTAGACTTACCCCCAGTAACTTCCTTTACCATGACATCCAAGTGCTCCTCAAACAGACATCCCCCCTAGAAAGGGAGTCCTGTCAGATTCTTCCTAGAGGCAGCTTTAGCCATAATGAACGCTTTAAGCTACTAACAGAGCTAAACCTCTGGCACTAAACCTAATCATTTATCCATAGCAGAAATTACATACCTGTTAATATCTATACTGGTCTTGATCAACTGGGAACATGCCTTCTGTGAACGACCCAAACGAGTCTTAGAATGCAGTAGCTTTAACAACTTGTTCACCAAAGATGCTATATATGTAGCACAGGCCGGCCGTAAGGTCGATCCTACAATAGAAAAAGTGTGATCTACGCGTTTATCTGCTGGACCTCTTGGGGAGGCACTATCAGTGGATGGCATCACCGAAGTCTTAGAAAGATCTGAAACTGGAGCGTCTACCACAGGAGGGAGAGACCATAATTTAATCAAATCTGAGGAAAAGGGATACATAGTAGTACTTTAGGAATGAGCGGAAGACTATCCGGCTCCTACCATTCCTTTTGGATCAGATTGGAATAATGAGTCTTTTTCCGGCTTAAACAAACTCCCATTCTTCCTCTTGGGGGTTTCCTGTGCAGAGGGTTCTGAATCCGAATGACTTCCTTCCATATTGGAAGAGTCCTTCTCCTCTCATCCTGGGAGACTACGGCAGCAAAAAAGATCCTTTTCAGAATCAGAGGAAACTAAATGCTTCTTTTCCTTTAGGCTCTGAGGGTCCATCAACAGGAATCTGTCTAGGAGCCCTTTCTACAGGAGACAGCTGTCTACCATATTTAGCCAGTACTACTGTGGTACAACCCCTACAGATAATGCTGTCCTCGTCCAGTGGCCTTAGCATATATACTGGACATGGGGTAAACCTGCCTGTTAAAGAACCAGACCCGATTACCCCGGATGCCTTCGTCAGGGGTAATAATACAGTCTATAGAATCCCTGAGGGCCTAAGGCCAAACTATATAATAGACCTTGATAGTCACAAGTGACTACTCTAAGACCTTAGTGGTGAACACATCAAATATTTCTTTTTCAAAATAAATTAAATAATAATTAATAATAAAGCAATAAAAATAATATTATACACCTACCAACCCAGCAGTTAAGGTCCTCCTTAATGCAGCCGCAGCAGTGGCGGATCCGAAAGCAGCCCTGCTGCAAGAGGCAGCCGGCCGGTCCAAGACGCACGACCCCTGGAGCAGCCTCGCCGTCCGAGCAAAGAGGTGGCGGCATGCAGCCAGGAAAGCTTACCTGCAATTGGAGGAAGATGGACGAAGCGGAAGTTGAAATTAAGAGGCCCCGCCCACGGGGAAGAGATGAAAGCCGCAACCCGGAGAGAGAACCGGCAGCGCAGTTGGAGAAACGGCCCTGCTCATGGGGGAGATGAAAGGCGCAACCCGGAGAGAGAACAGGCAGCAGAGCTGGAGAAACCGCCAACTCATGGGGGAGATGAAAGCCGCAATCCGGAGAGAGAACCAGCAGCACAGCTGGAGAAGAGGCCCCGCCCATGGGGGAGATGAAAGCCGCAACCCGGAGAGAGGACCGGCAACACAGCTGGAGAAGAGGCCCCGCCCATGGGGGAGATGAAAGCCGCAACCCAGAGAGAGAACCGGCAGCGCAGTTGGAGAAACGGCCCTGCTCATGGGGGAGATGAAAGGCGCAACCTGGAAAGAGAACTGGCAGCACAGCTGGAGAAACGGTCCCGCCCATGGGGAAGATGAAAGCCGCAACCCGGAGAGAACCGGCAGCACAGCTGGAGAAACGGCCCCGCCCATGGGGAAGATGAAAGCCGCAACCCGGAGAGAACCGGCAGCACAGCTGGAGAAACGGCCCCGCCCATGGGGAAGATGAAAGCCACAACCCGGAGAGAGAACAGGCAGCACAGCTGGAGAAGAGGCTCCGCCCATGGGGGAGATGAAAGCCAAAACCCGCAGAGAGAACAGGCAGCAAAGCTGGAGAAACGGCCCCGGCCATAGGGGAGGTGAAAGCCACAACCCAAAGAGAGAACCGGCAGCACAGCTGGAGAAGAGGCCCCGCCCATGGGGGAGATGAAAGCCGCAACCCGGAGAGATCCGGCAGCACAGCTGGAGAAGAGGCCCCGGCCATGGGGGAGATGAAAGCCGCAACCCGGAGAGAGAACCGGCAGCACAGCCGGAGAAGAGGCCCCGCCCATGGGGGAGATGAAAGCCGCAACCCGGAGGGAGAACCGGCAGCACAGCTGGAGAAGAGGCCCCGCTCATGGGGGAGATGAAAGCCGCAACCCGGAAAGAAGCGGCAGCACAGCTGGAGAAGAGGCCCCGCCCATGGGGGAGATGAAAGCCGCAACCTGGAGAGAGAACCAGCAGCACAGCTGGAGAAGAGGCCCTGCCCACGGGGAAAAGATGAAAGCCGCAACCCGGAGAGAGAACCGGCAGCACAGCTGGAGAAACGGCCCCGCCCATGGGGGAGATGAAAGCCGCAACCCGGAGAGAGAACAGGCAGCACAGCTGGAGAAACGGCCCCGCCCATGGGGGAGATGAAAGGCGCAACCCGGAGAGAGAACCAGCAGCACAGCTGGAGAAGAGGCCCCGCCCATGGGGGAGATGAAAGCCGCAACCCGGAGAGAGAACAGGCAGCACAGCTGGAGAAACGGCCCCGCCCATGGGGAAGATGAAAGCCGCAACCCGGAGAGAGAACCAGCAGCACAGCTGGAGAAGAGGCCCCGCCCATGGGGGAGATGAAAGCCGCAACCCGGAGAGAGAACAGGCAGCACAGCTGGAGAAGAGGCCCCGGCCATGGGGGAGATGAAAGCCACAACCCGGAGAGAGAACAGGCAGCACAGCTACAGAAGAGGCCCCGCCCATGGGGGAGATGAAAGCCGCAACCCGGAGAGAACCGGCAGCACAGCTGGAGAAGAGGCCCCGCCCATGGGGGAGATGAAAGCCGCAACCCCGAGAAAGAACCAGCAGCACAGCTGGAGAAGAGGCCCCGCCCATGGGGGAGATGAAAGCCGCAACCCGGAGAGAGAATCGGCAGCACAGCTGGAGAAACGGCCCCGCCCATGGGGGAGATGAAAGCCGCAACCCGGAGAGAGAACAGGCAGCACAGCTGGAGAAACGGCCCCGCCCATGGGGGAGATGAAAGGCGCAACCCGGAGAGAGAACCAGCAGCACAGCTGGAGAAGAGGCCCCGCCCATGGGGGAGATGAAAGCCGCAACCCGGAGAGAGAACAGGCAGCACAGCTGGAGAAGAGGCCCCGGCCATGGGGGAGATGAAAGCCACAACCCGGAGAGAGAACAGGCAGCACAGCTACAGAAGAGGCCCCGCCCATGGGGGAGATGAAAGCCGCAACCCGGAGAGAATCGGCAGCACAGCTGGAGAAGAGGCCCCGCCCATGGGGGAGATGAAAGCCGCAACCCCGAGAAAGAACCAGCAGCACAGCTGGAGAAGAGGCCCCGCCCATGGGGGAGATGAAAGCCGCAACCCGGAGAGAGAATCGGCAGCACAGCTGGAGAAGAGGCCCCGCCCATGGGGGAGATGAAAGACGCAACCCGGAGAGAGAACCGGCAGCACAGCTGGAGAAGAGGCCCCGCCCACGGGGAAAAGATGAAAGCCGCAACCCCGAGAGAGAACCGGCAGCACAGCTGGAGAAACGGCCCCGCTCATGGGGGAGATGAAAGCCGCAACCCGGAGAGAGAACCGGCAGCAGAGCTGGAGAAGAGGCCCCGCCCATGGGGAGATGAAAGTCACAACCCGGAGAGAGAACCGGCAGCACAGCTGGAGAAGAGGCCCCGCCCATGGGGGAGATGAAAGGCGAAACCTGGAGAGAGAACCAACAGCAGAGCTGGAGAAGAGGCCCCGCCCATGGGGAGATGAAAGCCACAACCCGGAGAGAGAACCGGCAGCACAGCTGGAGATGAGGCCCCGCCCATGGGGGAGATGAAAGCCGCAACCCGGAGAGAGAACCGGAGCACAGCTGGAAATGAGGCCCCGCCCATGGGGGAGATGAAAGCCGCAACCCAGAGAGAGAACCGGCAGCACAGCTGGAGATGAGGCCCCGCCCATGGGGGAGATGAAAGCCGCAACCCGGAGAGAGAACCGGCAGTACAGCTGGAGATGAGGCCCCGCCCATGGGGGGAGATGAAAGCCACAACCCAGAGAGAGAACCGGCAGTACAGCTGGAGATGAGGCCCCGCCCATGGGGGAGGTGAAAGCCGCAACCCGGAGAGAGAACCGGCAGCACAGCTGGAGAAGAGGCCCCACCCATGGGGCAGATGAAAGCCGCAGCCCGGAGAGAGAACCAGCAGCACAGCTGGAGAAACGGTCCCGCCCATGGGGGAGATGAAAGCCGCAACCCGGAGAGAGAACCGGCAGCACAGCTGGAGAAATGGCCCCGCCCATGGGGGATATGAAAGGCGCAACCCGGAGAGAGAACCAGCAGCACAGCTGGAGAAGAGGCCCCGCCCATGGGGGAGATGAAAGCCGCAACCCGGAGAGAGAACAGGCAGCACAGCTGGAGAAACGGCCCCCCCCCCATGGGGGAGATGAAAGCCGCAACCCGGAGAGAGAACAGGCAGCACAGCTGGAGAAGAGGCCCCGCCCATGGGGGAGATGAAAGCCGCAACCCGGAGAGAACCGGCAGCACAGCTGGAGAAGAGGCCCCGCCCATGGGGGAGATGAAAGCCGCAACCCCGAGAAAGAACCAGCAGCACAGCTGGAGAAGAGGCCCCGCCCATGGGGGAGATGAAAGCCGCAACCCGGAGAGAGAATCGGCAGCACAGCTGGAGAAGAGGCCCCGCCCATGGGGGAGATGAAAGACGCAACCCGGAGAGAGAACCGGCAGCACAGCTGGAGAAGAGGCCCCGCCCACGGGGAAAAGATGAAAGCCGCAACCCCGAGAGAGAACCGGCAGCACAGCTGGAGAAACGGCCCCGCTCATGGGGGAGATGAAAGCCGCAACCCGGAGAGAGAACCGGCAGCAGAGCTGGAGAAGAGGCCCCGCCCATGGGGAGATGAAAGCCACAACCCGGAGAGAGAACCGGCAGCACAGCTGGAGAAGAGGCCCCGCCCATGGGGGAGATGAAAGCCGCAACCCGGAGAGAGAACCGACAGCAGAGCTGGAGAAGAGGCCCCGCCCATGGGGAGATGAAAGCCACAACCCGGAGAGAGAACAGGCAGCACAGCTGGAGATGAGGCCCCGCCCATGGGGGAGATGAAAGCCGCAACCCGGAGAGAGAACCGGAGCACAGCTGGAAATGAGACCCCGCCCATGGGGGAGATGAAAGCCGCAACCCAGAGAGAGAACCGGCAGCACAGCTGGAGATGAGGCCCCGCCCATGGGGGAGATGAAAGCCGCAACCCGGAGAGAGAACCGGCAGTACAGCTGGAGATGAGGCCCCGCCCATGGGGGGAGATGAAAGCCACAACCCAGAGAGAGAACCGGCAGTACAGCTGGAGATGAGGCCCCGCCCATGGGGGAGGTGAAAGCCGCAACCCGGAGAGAGAACCGGCAGCACAGCTGGAGAAGAGGCCCCGCCCATGGGCGATATGAAAGCCGCAACCCGTAGAGAGTACCGGCAGCACAGCTGGAGAAGAGGCCCCGCCCATGGGGGAGATGAAAGCCGCAACCCGGAGAGAGAACCGGCAGCACAGCTGGAGCTGAGGCCCCGCCCATGGGGGAGATGAAAGCCGCAACCCGGAGAGAACCGGCAGCACAGCTGGAGAAGAGGCCCCGCCCATGGGGGAGATGAAAGCCGCAACCCAGAGAGAACCAGCAGCACAGCTGGAGCTGAGGCCCCGCCCATGGGGGAGATGAAAGCCGCAACCCGGAGAGAGAACCGGCAGCACAGCTGGAGAAACTGCCCCGCTTATGGGGGAGATGAAAGCCGCAACCCGGAAAGAGAACCGGCAGCACAGCTGGAGAAGAGGCCCCGCCCATGGGGGAGATGAAAGCCGCAACCCGTAGAGAGAACCGGCAGCACAGCTGGAGAAGAGGCCCCGCCCATGGGGGAGATGAAAGCCGCAACCCGGAGAGAGAGCCGGCAGCA
This sequence comes from Gastrophryne carolinensis, assembly GCA_027917425.1. Lineage (NCBI taxonomy): Eukaryota > Metazoa > Chordata > Amphibia > Anura > Microhylidae > Gastrophryne > Gastrophryne carolinensis. Next base: position 523,164,473 of record CM051236.1, read on the forward strand.
CAGCTGGAGAAACGGCCCCGCCCATGGGGAGATGAAAGCCACAACCCGGAGCGAGAACCGGCAGCACAGCTGGAGCTGAGGCCCCGCCCATGGGGGAGATGAAAGCCGCAACCCGGAGAGAGAACCGGCAGCACAGCTGGAGAAACTGCCCCGCTCATGGAGGAGATGAAAGGCGCAACCCGGAGAGAGAACCGGCAGCACAGCTGGAGAAGAGGCCCCGCCCATGGGGGAGATGAAAGCCGCAACCCGGAGAGAGAACCGGCAGCACAGCTGGAGAAGAGGGCCCGCCCATGGGGAGATGAAAGCCACAACCCGGAGAGAGAACCGGCAGCACAGCTGGAGCTGAGGCCCCGCCCATGGGGGAGATGAAAGCTGCAACCCGGAGAGAGAACCGGCAGCACAGCTGGAGAAGAGGCCCCGCCCATGGGGGAGATGAAAGCCGCAACCCGGAGAGAGATTCGGCAGCACAACTGGAGAAACGGCCCCGCCCATGGGGGAGATGAAAGCCGCAACCCGGAGAGAGAACCGGCAGCACAGCTGGAGAAGAGGCTCCGCCCATGGGGGAGATGAAAGCCGCAACCCGGAGAGAGAACCGGCAGCACAGCTGGAGAAGAGGCTCCGCCCATGGGGAAGATGAAAGCAGTAACCCGGAGAGAGAACCGGCAGCACAGCTGGAGAAGAGGCTCCGCCCATGGGGAAGATGAAAGCAGTAACCCGGAGAGAGAACCGGCAGCACAGCTGGAGAAGAGGCCCCGCCCATGGGGGAGATGAAAGCCGCAACCCGGAGAGAGAACCGGCAGCACAGCTGGAGAAGAGGCTCCGCCCATGGGGAAGATGAAAGCAGTAACCCGGAGAGAGAACCGGCAGCACAGCTGGAGAAGAGGCCCCGCCCATGGGGGAGATGAAAGCCGCAACCCGGAGAGAGAACCGGCAGCACAGCTGGAGAAGAGGCTCCGCCCATGGGGAAGATGAAAGCAGTAACCCGGAGAGAGAACCGGCAGCACAGCTGGAGAAGAGGCCCCGCCCATGGGGGAGATGAAAGCCGCAACCCGGAGAGAGAACCGGCAGCACAGCTGGAGAAGAGGCCCCGCCCATGGGGGAGATGAAAGCCTATAAACACAAATTAAATGAAAGACAGGAGCTCCAGATACACCTCACAGTCCAGTTCCAACTGCAAGAATGAAACTGTATTGTGAAAGTGCAGCCGGAAGTATATAGAGGCCGGGAGGAGCCACGCCTTTGTCTTGCAGTCCACGCCCTTCGGTTGAGAGGTTAACCCTATTCGTTACTGTTTGCTGACGGCCTGGAGAGGATATAAGTAAAAACAATTCTGCAGGTAAGTATCACAGAATTGTATTTTTTTTTACTGAAGTTCCGCCTTAAAGTGGACCAAAACCCAGCTGGATCAGGCCGATCCATTCCCTCCCCACAGGCCTTCCATCCTACGGGGATGTCCTGCTGTGTTAAACACCCTAGGTCGCCCGCTAAACTTACCTTAATCCCGGTCCAACGGTGCATGCGCAGGTCGCATCCCCGGTTTTCCTCTAGCAGGGCACATGTCAGGCATTTGAGAATGGCCGGCTCAGACGCGCTCCATGTTAGAGGGAAGCGAGATATCCGGCCACTAGCGCGTTCGGAGCTGCTGAGCTAAGACATTGTTTAGACGTGCATAGCTCAGCGGCTCCGAGCGCGCTGATTAAACGAGCAGCTGCACCGTAGGACCACAGTGGGGTGAGTTGATGTGAGCGATCTGGGGGGTATCACATAGCGGGTGCCCCGGGGCAGTGGACCAAAACCCAGGATAGTCAAAATCCTGCGTTTTGGTCCACTTTAAACTGGACCAAAACCCACAGAGATCAGCCTAGGAATCTTATAGATCGATTCCTCCCCCCCGTGGGCATGCAAAATCAGGATGCTCCGCTGTGTGAAACTCCTCAGGTCGCCCCATACACTTACCTTGTTTCCCAGTCCAACGGAGCATGCACGAGCCACATCCCCGCTTATCCCTCTAGCAGGACGCGTGCCAGCGTGCTCGGATCCACTGGCCTTAGACGAGCTGATGTGAGCAGATCCGAGCGTGCTGATTGGGCGAGAGGCCGCACATGTGTAGGACTGAGGAAGGGTGAATGCGATCAGGAGGCCTGGGAGGGGTTCACACAGTGGAGCATCCCCGATCGGGGTGCCCCAGGGGCAGGGACCAAAACCCAGGATTGTCAAAATCTTATCATACTGGTTGGTTCTGTTGTCTTCTAAATGATGCCGGTTTCCTGGCTGTGGTGCCGTAGCGGAGGGAGGTGAGAGACTATGGGGTAAGCGGTGGGCAATGTGGTTACCGAATGCTGAAGGCCGGCAGTGGATTGGGAGAGAAAAGAAAGTTTAGTGAATTGCTTCTCTAAAACCCCCTCTCTGATCAGCGGCTGTTTGAAGGGTTTAAAGCGGACCTACACCCGTTTTCTTCTTTAACAGGTGTTGGTCAGCTGATCAACTCAGGGGGGAGCCCCACACGCATACCCGCCCCCCCCAAGAACGCCCGATAATCTTACCTTCACTACAAGCCAGCGATCAGCAATTAGCCACTGGCGCAAACGTGGGTGATGGCCACCGGAACGCCCCGCCCACAACCTGCACGCCGGACAATCAGGGGACTCCCTTCCCGGAGCTGGCTCATAGTAAAGGTGAGGATAATGGGCGTCCCATTATCCTCAGTCCCTTTAATGGTTTCTTTACTAGTGACTAAGCGGTTTCTTTATTGGTGACTAAGCGGTTTATTTATTGGTGACTAAGCGGTTTCTTTATTGGTGACTAAGCGGTTTCTTTATTGGTGACTAAGCAGTTTCTTTATTGGTGACTAAGCGGTTTCTTTATTGGTGACTAAGCGGTTTCTTTACTGTTGACTAAGCGGTTTCTTTACTGTTGACTAAGCGGTTTCTTTACTGGTGACTAAGCGGTTTCTTTATTGGTGACTAAGCGGTTTCTTTACTGTTGACTAAGCGGTTTCTTTATTGGTGACTAAGCGGTTTCTTTATTGGTGACTAAGCGGTTTATTTATTGGTGACTAAGAGGTTTCTTTATTGGTGACTAAGCGGTTTCTTTATTGGTGACTAAGCGGTTTCTTTATTGGTGACTAAGCAGTTTCTTTATTGGTGACTAAATGGTTTCTTTACAGGTGACTAAGCGGTTTCTTTATTGGTGGCTAAGCGGTTTCTTTACTGTTGACTAAGCGGTTTCTTTATTGGTGACTAAGCGGTTTCTTTATTGGTGACTAAGCGGTTTCTTTATTGGTGACTAAGCGGTTTCTTTACTGTTGACTAAGCGGTTTCTTTATTGGTGACTAAGCGGTTTCTTTATTGGTGACTAAGCGGTTTCTTTATTGGTGACTAAGCGGTTTCTTTACTGTTGACTAAGCGGTTTCTTTATTGGTGACTAAGCGGTTTCTTTATTGGTGACTAAGCGGTTTCTTTATTGGTGACTAAGCGGTTTCTTTACTGGAGACTAAGCGGTTTATTTATTGGTGACTAAGCGGTTTCTTTACTGGTGACTAAGCGGTTTCTTTATTGGTGACTAAGCGGTTTCTTTACTGGTGACTAAGCGGTTTCTTTATTGGTGACTAAGCGGTTTCTTTACTGTTGACTAAGCGGTTTCTTTATTGGTGACTAAGTGGTTTCTTTACTGTTGACTAAGCGGTTTCTTTATTGGTGACTAAGCGGTTTCTTTATTGGTGACTAAGCGGTTTCTTTACTGGTGACTAAGCGGTTTATTTATTGGTGACTAAGTGGTTTCTTTACTGGTGACTAAGCAGTTTCTTTACTGGTGACTAAGCGGTTTCTTTATTGGTGACTAAATGGTTTCTTTACAGGTGACTAAGCGGTTTCTTTATTGGTGACTAAGCGGTTTCTTTACTGTTGACTAAGCGGTTTCTTTATTGGTGACTAAGCGGTTTCTTTATTGGTGACTAAGCGGTTTCTTTATTAGTGACTAAGCAGTTTCTTTATTGGTGACTAAGCGGTTTCTTTACTGGTGACTAAGCGGTTTCTTTATTGGTGACTAAGCGGTTTCTTTATTGGTGACTAAGCGGTTTCTTTACTGGTGACTAAGCGGTTTCTTTATTGGTGACTAAGCAGTTTCTTTATTGGTGACTAAGCGGTTTCTTTACTGGTGACTAAGCGGTTTCTTTAATGGTGACTAAGCGGTTTCTTCACTGGTGACTAAGCAGTTTCTTTATGGGTGACTAAGTGGTTTCTTTATTGGTGACTAATATTGGTGACTAAGCAGTTTCTTTATTGGTGACTAATATTGGTGACTAAGCGGTTTCTTTATTGGTGACTAATATTGGTGACTAAGCAGTTTCTTTATTGGTGACTAAGCGGTTTCTTCACTGGTGACTAAGCAGTTTCTTTATGGGTGACTAAGTGGTTTCTTTATTGGTGACTAATATTGGTGACTAAGCAGTTTCTTTATTGGTGACTAATATTGGTGACTAAGCGGTTTCTTTATTGGTGACTAATATTGGTGACTAAGCAGTTTCTTTATTGGTGACTAAGCGGTTTCTTTATTGGTGACTAATATTGGTGACTAAGCAGTTTCTTTATTGGTGACTAAGCGGTTTCTTTACTGGTGACTAAGCGGTTTCTTTATTGGTGACTAAGCGGTTTCTTTACTGGTGACTAAGCGGTTTCTTTATTGGTGACTAAGCGGTTTCTTTATTGGTGACTAAGCGGTTTCTTTATGGGTAACTAAGCAGTTTCTTTATTGGTAACTAAGCGGTTTCTTTACTGGTAACTAAGCGGTTTCTTTATTGGTGACTAAGCGGTTTCTTTATTGGTGACTAAGCGGTTTCTTTACTGGTAACTAAGCGTTTTCTTTAATGTGACTAAGCGGTTTGTTTACTGGTGACTAAGCGGTTTATTTAATAGTGACTAAGAACTCTTACACATCCATTAGTGGCGGGTGCCAGGACCGCGGTGGCGCCACTATAGATCCAAATAAGTAAACAGGACCGGCAACTCCAATTAGTTGGGAAATCGACTGTATTCAATCACAGAGATATTCCATTACATTTGTTGGAAAATCCAAAGGACTGCAGCCATAGACCTGAGTGACAGTTGGATTTGGATGAGTGAATGACCAGTGACAGGGCTGCCGCTCTGTGCATTCTCTCCAAGATGGCTGCGCCCAGGAGCCGAGACGCTGGGGGATCTCTGCACAAGCAGGTCCTATTAGCCCCTAACTCTCATCTCTGCACAAGCAGGTCCTATTAGCCCCTAACTCTCATCTCTGCACAAGCAGGTCCTATTAGCCCCTAACTCTCATCTCTGCACAAGCAGGTCCTATTAGCCCCTAACTCTCATCTCTGCACAAGCAGGTCCTATTAGCCCCTAACTCTCATCTCTGCGCAAGCAGGTCCTATTAGCCCCTAACTCTCATCTCTGCCCCTGCAGGTCCTATTAGCCCCTAACTCTCATCTCTGCACAAGCAGGTCCTATTAGCCCCTAACTCTCATCTCTGCCCCTGCAGGTCCTATTAGCCCCTAACTCTCATCTCTGCACAAGCAGGTCCTATTAGCCCCTAACTCTCATCTCTGCACAAGCAGGTCCTATTAGCCCCTAACTCTCATCTCTGCACAAGCAGGTCCTATTAGCGGTTTATAGTGACCGCCCAGAAAACTCTATCCTGCATCCAGAGGAAACTACCTCCTGAATCCACCAGAACGAGGCATGCCGCCTCCTGAAAGAAGCAAGGTGCTGCGGCCATCCCCTCACCCAGGCGGGCGAGGGCATCCCATCATGCTTGGGGGGTTTTGGTGAAGGATTTGGACTTAGCCTGGCCGGAGGGCCCAGGACGTTGTCTGCCGCTCCTGGGGCAGGAGTCTGCACAAGCCCCCAGAAAGGGCACCCCTGGTTCTTGTTTAACGCACTGTCACCTGCAACCTTGCTACCAAGAGCTACGTGAGCAAGGCTCCAACGTCAACCTCATAAAAACCTTTGAAAAGGTATAAACAGAAAACAAGTAGCGGAGTAGCAAACTTGTTCAGCAGAACCTGGTGCTTAAAGGCTCAAAGATACCAAAACACAAGTAGAATCACAAATGAAGAAGATTTTTCCCCTTAAGAGAATAGGCCTGAGAAACAGCCTGACCAGTCCAAAAGCTAACAGTAGCCTTGGCAAAAAACCTAGAGCTCTCCCCATCAGGGAATTGAACCCTGGTCTCCCGCGTGACAGACGGAGATACTGACCACTATACTAACAAGGATCAGCTAGAAGCCAAAAAAACTTTCCTAGGACCAGAAGGGACAATCCATTCAAGGAAAGACCAGGCCAAAGGGCGCATAACCCCTGGAAGCAGACGAGATCAGGCACATTTGGATGGAGACGCCCGCACACCCCAAGAGGCATCAGTCCCCCTAAGGGACAGGAGAAAATCCAGGAAAGAACTTCCAACACCAGTTAAGGGGATGTAGAGCCCCTTTCCTCAGTGTAACTAGGAATAAGGCCCAGAAGAAGACAATGTCTTGAATACATGAGCATAAGGCACCACCTTAGGCATAAGGTCCGGCGTAAAGCGGAACACCACCACATCATGGTGTATATATCAACGAACGAGGGCTAGCTAAACAGAGCCACCCGCTCAGGCACACGTCTGACTGGAGCATCAGTCAGACAGCATCTGAAATAGGTCCAGAGAGAACACCCCGCAAGGCAAACAGAATAAAATTCAATCTCAACAGGGACCATAGAATTACATGGAGGATGCACCTGAGCAATCCCCGAAAGAATGCTTAACCAAGGAAAAAGAAAAGCAAAGACTTCCACAGGAAGGTGGACAGGGCAGAACCTAAACCTTCAGAAGCCAACTCCAACCCATGCAGTAATAACTCTAGAACCCTGGGAACAAAGAACGCCCAACAGGGGAGAGACCTAGACTCGCACCAATCAATATGGGTTTGCCATACCCTATAATAAATGTAAGGAGAAGAAGAAGCTTTCTTCTAGTCTTCCCATAGTCTCAGTCACCGAGACAGATAAACCTGTCTCCATCGAGATGGATGTTTCAGCAGTCAGGCCATCTAGGCCAGAGTCTGTAGATTGGGGTGACGTAAAGGGGCGTACAGGTCCACTGCCCTCAGTACCACGTCTGCGAACCACACACCTCTAGGCCACCCGGGGGCCACCAGAATCACTGATCCCCCTTCCCAGAGCAATCTTGCGCAGAACCCTGCCTAGCAGGGGGAATGGAGAAAAGACATACAGAACCGAATGTCCTGCCATAACGTTACTAAAGCATCATGACCATGACCAGAGGATCCTGGGACAAATAAACAAAGGCCGAGAGCTTGTGATAGTGACGCACAACAGATCCACACCGGTTGGACTCATAGTGACACAAAGATGAGCACATCCTGTCGCAGAGGGACCTCCACCGGAGCGAATATCACTGAAATGCAGGGAACGCTGTCCTCCACCCAGATCAGGATCAGATACCTTCCTGGAGGATCATCCTGCTCCGATCCCCACACAGATAATAAATACCGGCCACTGTCGTCAGACAGACCAAGAGCCTCCAAATAGACAGGTCCTGAAAAAGAGCAGTCCAGCAAGAGAGAGCCAACCTGAAGGCTCACCGCTTCAAAAATAGAAAGGTGTATGGACCCCTAAAGGACCCGCCTCCCCCGGAACCACAGGGGATTTTGGAAGAAACCCCCCCCCCCCCCCCGGTCAACCTGATAGATTTGGTATCCATCTACAGGAAGATGCAAGAAAGGGGGTGCCCCCTGACTGGTTCCTTGAGTTCAACCGTCTCAAGAGGAACCCCCGAGCCAAGGGGGAAGATACACAGACCCAGCTCCAGGGATGCTGGAACCCTGTCCAGTATTAACAATACAGTTGCAAAAAAGCCCAAGGGTACTGAGTAAAAGGAACATCCTCTGAACAGCCACCAACGGGCCCACCAGCTGCAATCCTGCCTGGTGAAGGGACGGGGACAGCAATGAGGGACAGAGCCCATGTAACCAGATTGTCCACTTTTATTGCCAGGGAAGAGGGTTCTCGCCTGAACCGAATCCAATTCAACCTTAGGAATGGAGAAACCAAATAAGGGGACAAAGAGGAATTGAGGTGAATGAGCACCCATCCAAATGACTCCCAAAGGAAACCACTAGCCGAGTAACCAATGCGGCCTGACGTAGGGATTGGTAAGTAAGAAGGACGACCAGGTAGGTCCTCATGCGGACGCCCCTTGATCTCACCAGAAACATCACCCCCGTCAGCGCCTTAGCGCGCACTGGGAGCAGAAGAGGGGCCCGATAACAAGGCCACAATCAGCAGTGTTGGCCCTCCAACACTAACCTGTAAAAGCCTCGGTGTCCCGAAGACACAGGGGTGTTAAAATAAGCATCTAAGAATTCCACAGATGGCAAGAGGCCCACTGGGCGCAGGGCGCTGGCGGCCCCACTCAAGAGACACCATGCAGAACTGCCTGTGAATATAAATTGCCGAACCCATGGAAGGTCAGAATGGGCCAGACTTCCTCATCCTTATGGGGAATGTGGAAAAAAAACTGGTGTAGAGGCCCCTGCCTCTGCCTGATAAGGGTATCCTGCAAATGACCCCAGACCTAGCAGGCCAAGCAAGGCCTGCACCAACACCTGAAGAAAGACAGGGACCAGAAGCACCCTGACAATCTCGGGAAGGGACCGCCCAGCAAACTCTATCCTGCATCCAGAGGAAACTACCTCCTGAATCCACCAGAACGAGGCATGACACCTCCTGAAAGGGGCAAGGTGCTGCTGCCATCCCCTCACCCAGGCGGGCGAGGGCATCCCATCATGCTTGGGGGGTTTTGGTGAAGGATTTGGATTTAGCCTGGCCGGAGGGCCCAGGACGTTGTCTGCCGCTCCTGGGGCAGGAGTCTGCACAAGCCCCCAGAAAGGGCACCCCTGGTTCTTGCTTAACACTATGGTATGGAGGGGGAGGGGAATCCCTGCTCCGAGGGGACCGAGACGGCCGCCTGCGATGGGGTGATTTGCCCTTTTTTCCAAACAGGTCCAGACGGGCCCCAAACAGGCGTCTAACTCTTAAAGGAAGCCCAGTCAGAGTCCTTTTAGCAGCATGGTCAGCACCCCACTGACGCAGCCAGAGCAAGCGACGTATAGCCACCACAAGGGCAGAAGTCCTCGCACACATTCTGATGGTGTCATCCAGAGCTAGAAGGATAAATTTAACAAAAATATCACAACTGGAGAGTGCATTAAACACCTCCCAGGGGAGATCCTCAGGGTGATGCTCAAGCATCTTTCTTATGAGGGTTCTGGCGGCCACTGCAGTGATGGCCGCGGCACAGACCGGGCGCAGCGCCGTTCCTGCACAAGCAAAGGCGTGTGAAGCCAGCCTATCAATGCGCCGGTCCTCAACATCCCGAAGGGTGCTATAAGCCGGGGCAGTAATGAAGGGGGGGTTAGGAACCCCAATGATCGGTGCGTCCACCACGTGGGGCGATGACCAACAATTAACCACCTCAGGGGGGAAAGGGTATTTCCAATCCCAGTCCCCTGGGGCCCCTGGAAGTTTAGTGGGGCATTCCCATTCCTTGAGTACAAGAGCATGGAAGTGAGCCTGCTCAAGAAATTCCAAGCGGGCAGTCGCTGTATGGAAATGCTCCCCTCTCGGCTTGGGAGCCGCGCCAGGGAGGGAGATAGACTAATCAACAGACAATCGGTGAAACTGGCTCTAGTCATCCTGGCCAGAATCGTCATGACTCCTCGGCCTCTCATCAGAGGAACCTGGTTCAGAGAACAGTTCTCCATCATCAGACGGAGTACCATCACGCGGAGAAGTGAACTCCTCAGATCCAATAGCAAAGGCAGAAACCGGGGGCGTCAAGGGCCGCTTCCTACCAGGGCCCAAGCGTTCAGACAACCCCGCAATAATCTGGTCAGCCGTAGGCCGTCTAGAAGACACATCAGGCTGTAACTCCCCACTTGTATGCGACTCAGCAGGAGTGAGATTTAGGCATGGGGAAATAGGAGTATCAGAGCGAGGTGGAGCCACAGACGCTGCTTGCAGGGTCAACGCTTGCTCGGCACATGGTGCGCAGACCCGTGCTCTGCCAGCATCAGCATGGGGCTGTCCACACGCTATACACAGCCGGTCTTGTCCCCGGTAACATAATTCTGAGATGCCTCCATATGGTGATTATCTAGGCACAATATGCCCGTAAGGATTTACGCAATAGGCAACCCTGGTTGCCCCAAAGACCCGCTGATTATTGTGGGAGAATTGTAGGTAAGCCCGCTAATATATATATATATATATATATAAGGCCGGGAGAAGCCAACGGAGACTTGACGTCTGAAAGACATAAATGGAAAAGAGGTGTCAGGGCCATGTGCAGCTGGAAAAATATTTAATAAATTAACCCGCGAGGGCACTTACAGACCAAAGGAGGAGGGGGATCGCCACCACACGCGCGCGCGAAGATCAACAAAATGGCGCCCAGCGAACCTCAAAGGGCGGGCCCAATCTTCGCCGTGACGCAGAGCGCCAAGCCAAGTCCCCACCCACCCCGAAGAGCGCGAAGCTCTGAGGTAGTAGTCAAAAACACAAAGGATAAAATCACTTAAGCCTTTTGTAAAAGAAGACGCCGCAGCATCTATATGACGCTGCCGCCCAGCGCAGCACACTATTCAGTAAAAGAAAGGACACACGTACGGCGGCAGCCAAACAATTAAAATGAGCAAGCAGCGCGGCTCTGACACCAGATGTAATCAAGGGCAATACTATGGCCATATGCGTGACATTACAGTACACTGGGACGGCCACACACATACCCCTCCCCCTTTCTTTTCCCCCTAACTACTGGGGGAAATGAGGGAGGATGGCAACCCTTTACACAGGGTCCACTGCTACCCGGGGCACGGGGCAATAATGCGGGAGGGGCATCCACTAGAGGCTCACTATCAGCCTAACTGCCTACCCTATGGTGGGGGACTGCGGTGGAGCATGGCTCCATAAGCACACATGGTGCTGCCTACCTTCACCCGACCAGCGCAGCCCAGGCTGGGAGGCACATCACAAGGAGGACGGGTGGGAATAGTCCCAAAGGGCCGCGGGCTGTAATAGCCCCGCTCACCTGCGAGAGAGTGATACTTCATGTCTTCGCAGTCAGCACTGCAGAGAAATCTGGGGATTTGTGGGAGGTCCCTGGGTATATGATTGGCCCGGAGGAGCCTGTTTTTTGCATGTCTGCAGTGCACAGCGCCATCTGGCGGAGGATAACCCACGTGTAAGTATTATATATGGAGCAGGATGTACTGTATGCTTAGAATAATGTGCGAGCGATAGTGTGCGCATTGCAGACGCGTGAAAATGCGCTCCCTTTTGCACATGCGCAGGGGCCTTTAAATTCTGACGAGCCCTGAGCTCCATTGCCAGTTGGTCAGTTCTCCTCCCTGTTCCTGAGTTCCAATCGTCCATTCCCGTGTACCGACCCGGCTTGATCCTGACTACGCTCCTGCTCTCCTGACGACCGCTTGTTTATGATTCTGATCCTGATCTGCCTGCCCACGACCTCGGCTTGTTTACGACTTCGATCCTGATCTGCCTGCCCACGACCTCAGCTTGTTTACGACTCTGATCCTGATCTGCCTGCCCACGACCTCAGCTTGTTTACGACTCTGATACTGATCAGCCTGCCCACGACCTCGGCTTGTTTACGACTCTGATCCTGATCTGCCTGCCCATGACCTCGGCTTGTTTACGACTCTGATCCTGATCTGCCTGCCCACGACCTCGGCTTGTTTACGACTCCGATCCTGATCTGCCTGCCCATGACCTCGGCTTGTTTACAACTCTGATCCCGATCTGCCTGCCCATGACCTCGGCTTGTTTACGACTCTGATCCTGATCTGACTGCCCACAACCTCGGCTTGTTCACAACTCTGATCCTGATCAGCCTGCCCACGACCTCGGCTTGTTTATGACTCTGATCCTGATCTGCCTGCCCACGACCTCGGCTTGTTTATGACTCCGATCCTGATCTGCCTGCCCACGACCTCGGCTTGTTTATGACTCCGATCCTGATCTGCCTGCCCACGACCTCGGCTTGTTTATGACTCTGATCCTGATCTGCCTGCCCACGACCTCGGCTTGTTTATGACTCTGATCTGCCTGCCCACGACCTTGGCTTGTTTATGACTCTGATCCTGATCTGCCTGCCCACGGCCTCGGCTTGTTTATGACTCTGATCCTGATCTGCCTGCCCACGACCTCGGCTTGTTTATGACTCTGATCCTGATCTGCCTGCCCACGACCTCGGCTTGTTTATGACTACGATCCTGATCTGCCTGCCCACGACCTCGGCTTGTGCTTCATTCCAGTGCAGCCCGTGTCTGTCTTCTACCCAGAACTTGGTAATACCCACTCCTAGGTTGCCTGACCTAAGGCCTTCCTGCAGCCCAGTCTATCCTCACCATAAGAGGCTCTAGTGAAAACCAGGTTGGTCCTTAGATTCCAGGCTTCCCGGTCGAGAGGTAAGACGGTTCTTAGTCTCCGCAATCAGGGTTCACACCCGGTACCTGACACAAGCTAATAGTGTCTCCAGCCTGACAGAACATAGCATTGTCTCATGACCTGTGACCCCACTGTCTCAACCAGTTTCTGACCCTACAGTCTCATCCCCTTTGTGACCCTATTGTCTCATCCCCTTTGTGACTCCACTGTCTCAACCTGTTTCTGACCCTACAGTCTTATCCCCTTTGTGACCCCACTGTCTCAACCAGTTTCTGACCATACAGTCTCATCCCCTTTGTCACCCCATTGTCTCATCCCCTTTGTCACTCTATTGTCTAATCCCCTTTGTGACACTTTTGTCTCATCCCCTTTGTCACCCTACTGTCTCATCCCCTTTGTCACCCTATTGTCTCATCCCCTTTGTCACCCTACTGTCTCATCCCCTTTGTCCCCCTATTGTGTAATCCCCTTTGTCACCCTACTGTCTCATCCCCTTTGTCACCCTATTGTCTCATCCCCTTTGTCACCCTATTGTCTCATCCCCTTTGTGACCCTAATGTCTCATCCCCTTTGTCACCCTATTGTCTCATCCCCTTTGTCACCCTAATGTCTCATCCCCTTTGTCACCCTATTGTCTCCATCGCCTTTTGTCACCCTACTGTCTCATCCCCTTTGTCACCCTATTGTCTCATCCCCTTTGTCACCCTAATGTCTCATCCCCTTTGTCACCCTATTGTCTCATCCCCCTTGTCACCCTATTGCCTCATCCCCTTTGTCACCCTATTGTCTAATCCTATTTGTCACCCTATTGTCTTATCCCTCTTTGTCACCCTATTGCCTCATCCTCTTTGTGACCCTATTGTCTCATCCCCTTTGTGACCCTATTGTCTCATCCCCTTTGTGACCCTATTGCCTCATCCCCTTTGTGACCCTATTGTCTAATACCATTTGTCACCCTACTGTCTCATCCCCTTTGTCACCCTATTGCCTCATCCCCTTTGTCACCCTATTGCCTCATCCCCTTTGTCACCCTATTGTCTATGTAGCGATAACCCTTATCGCCGGAGGGCTTCCCCACCCGAGATGTCCTTTTCCCAATGGTGAGAGGTGCTGCAGGAATTCCAGAGTCATCCGTGAGGAAAGCAGGAACATCTCTTACAAGAGCTAGTGAATTGTGATATAGCGTTTCCCCCCCATAAGAGACAGAACTCAGTATTGAGGGTGAAGATGAACTTTTTTTTATTTGTGCCACCCTGGGCCTTATATGCAAGTCTCCATACAAGGGGACCTCCCCCGTCAACCTGATAGAGAACTGCATGACAAACACACAGACCAATGGGAGCAGGACACACAATCCCTCAACTCTGCCGGTAACACAATCAGCAACACAATGGCAGTCTGTAACACAATCAACAGCACAATGACATTGTCTGTAACATAATCAACAGCACAATGACAGTCTGTAACATGCTTAAGAAAATGAAAGTAATGAACCCATGTAAAGTCCAAGGGGCAGAAACAGTGCCTTTAAAATCCAATATGGGTCCCTAAGGGCCGTATAGGAAAAGGGCATCCAATGAATGACCCGTTGGGCAATTGAATAGTGGTGAAATCCAAAAGGCAGAGAGTCTGTCACAATGCCCCCTTTTTGTGGAACACCCGGCAGAACCGGATTGACCCTGTTCGGGTTAACGTGGGGCTGTCCGGACTCTTGTTATGGGCAGAGTTCTGTTTGCCGGGATAATCCATCTGCATTACCGTTTTGTCTACCGGGCCTGTATTGGATTGTAAAATTATATGGCTGCAAATAGTGAGTAACAGGACTAAACATTGGCATGGGCTGTACATAGGAAACGGTCATGGGTGTGGTCCAAACACTGGGATATTGTGGCGTTGGTGAGTTCAGCACCAAAGTCCTTGGTTGGATGTGTGCACAGTTGCTTTGCTTTCTTATAGCTGGTCCAAGTTTCAATCTCTTTTCATGGAAGCTGATCGGAGAATCCACAATCCTCTGCACCTCTACATCATCGTAAAAGGAGACAAAACCATAACCCTTAGAAACGCCAGAGGCATCCGTAATAATTTTGACATTCTTTACAGCGCCATACTTTGAAAAAAAATCCTTAATTTCATGCTGATCAATCCGACGGTCAATGCCCCCAACAAAAATAGTGTTTGGCATAAGTTTTCCTTCTGGAAGGATGTAACCGGATGGCTGATCCTCTTCTGGGCTTCTTGTAACAGACATGATGTGATGCAGACGAAAACCCTGGATCTCCCCGACCAGTGGAATGGAGTCGGCAGCTCAGGCTGGAGCCCGGGTTGTAACAGGGTTGATGCTGGCTGGCCCAGAGGTAGCGTAGGCAGAAGTCATTGGTCCTAGATCATTTCCCAATAGTACTTCTGCTGGTAAGTTGTCCATAAGTCCCACATGTACCCTGCTGGATCCAGCGCCCCAGTCAAGATGTACTCGGGTGGTGGGGAGTCGAAACACAGCTCCTCCCGCCACCCTTACTGCAACGGTGTGTCCAGTGCGGTCTTTGTTCTTGACCAAATGAGGTTGGAGCAAGGTAAGTGTGGCTCCGGTGTCGCGTAATCCTTGTGCGGTGCGCCCATTGACTCATACCTCCTGGCGATGGTGCTGTCGGTTGTCTTGGATGGCCGCTTGTACGGGATCAGCTTCATACAGTACCCCCAGATACTCTTCCGAACTGCTCTCAGCTTCCAAATAGTGTGCCGCAGGAGTACAGGAGGTGGAAGGTTGTGTTTGCCTCCACGGGTTTCGGGGAGGCTCTAGGGCGCAATCCCTGGGATAATGTCCCCATTTGTTTGCAACGATGGCACTGAACTGTGGAGAGGTTCGGTTGCTGCACTGGCCTATGTGGCCCAGAGTAACGAGTTGGCGCGGAAGCCACAGGTGCTTGAAATTTGATGGGAGGTGGTGGTTTCGGAGCAGCCTGTTCTGTCCGGCGGGCATCGGTGTACTCGTCGGCTAGACGAGCAGCCTCAGGTAGCGTTAGAGCCCTCCGGTCACGTACCCACTCTCTTAGCTCTGGTTGCAGGGCATTGAGAAAATGTTCTAGTAAAAACAACTGTAGTACATCCTGAGAGGTCGTGGCTTGGCATCCAGTGACCCAGTGTGATGCTGTACGATGGAGGCGACATGCCCACTCCGTGTAAGAATCCCCTCCCTTCTTTTGGGATTCCCGAAATCGTCGCCTGTAGGATTCCGGGGTGACAGCGTACCGGGCTAACAAAGCCTCCTTTACCAGATGGTAGCATGGTAAGTCCGCATCAGGGATGGCCCGGAAAGCATCGGAAGTTTTTCCCAGATAGTTTCCCTGATAATATGGTGACCCATTCCTCCGTGGGTACCCGGTGTAAAGCGCACTGCCGTTCAAAATCGGCCAAAAATCCGTCAATCTCGTCGTCACTTTCCTGGAAGGACTTAAATGCTGCAAATGGAATCTTTCTCCCCCCAGTGTAACTGAGGCTCGGAGACACAGGGGAGCTGAGAGGCTGCTGGGTTGAGAGTCACCGATCTTCCCTTCGCTTACTGGCCTCTGCTTCCGCTGCGGCGAAGACTCGGTCGATCAGTTCCTGTGATGGATTCGGGCCATAGACCGACAATCTGTTCCGAACCGCTTGAACGAGAGCAGCGTCTTCATCGATCTCTATATTGGTTTCGGTCATCACTGCTGCACGATCCATTTCGATCAGCTCGGCTATCAGTTCCTGACGTGGGCGGTTGCTAGCTGACCTTCCCCAGCTCTCGAGTAGATCCTTCAGGGTCAGCCTTTTCAACTTGTCATACTGAGTCTCCATCAGGGTAGCACTCTCTCTGGGTACAAAGGACCATCCGACCGCTTGCCACCAATTGTAGCGATAACCCTTATCGCCGGAGGGCTTCCCCACCCGAGACGTCGTTTACCCAATGGTGAGAGGTGCTGCAGGAATTCCAGAGTCATCCGTGAGGAAAGCAGGAACAGCTCTTACAAGAACTAGTGAATTGTGATATAGTGTTTCCCCCAATAAGAGACAGAACTCAGTATTGAGGGTGAAGATGAACTACCTTTATTAGTGCCACCCTGTGCCTTATATGCAAGGCTCCATGCAAGGGGACCTCCCCTGTGGACCTGATGGAGAACTGCATGACAAACACACAGACCAATGGGAGCAGGACACACAATCCCACAACTCTGCCGGTAACACAATCAGCAACACAATGGCAGTCTGTAACACAATCAACAACACAATGACAGTCTGTAACACAATCAACAGCACAATGACATTGTCTGTAACGTAATCAACAGCACAATGACAGTCTGTAACATGCTTAACAAAATGAAAGTAATGAACCTATGTAAAGTCCAAGGGGCAGAAACAGTGCCTTTAAAATCCAATATGGGTCCCAGGGGCCGTATAGGAAAAGGGCATCCAATGAATGACCCGGTGGGCAATTGAATAGTGATGAAATCCAAAAGGCAGAGAGTCTGTCACAGTCTAATCCTATTTGTCACCCTATTGTTTAATTCCCTTTGTCACCCTATTGTCTAATCCCCTTTGTTACTCTATTGTCTCCTCCCCTTTGTGACCCTATTGTCTCATCCCCTAAGTCACCCTATTGTCTCACCCCCTTTGTGACCCTATTGTCTCATCACCTTTGTGACACTATTGTCTCATCCCCTTTGTCACCCTATTGTCTCACCCCTTTTGTGACCCTATTGTCTCACCCCCTTTGTGACCCTATTGTCTCACCCCTTTGTCACCCTATTGTCTCATCCCCTTTGTCACCCTATTGTGTCACCCCCTTTGTCACCCTATTGTCTCATGCCCTTTGTCACCCTATTGTCTCATCCCCTTTGTGATCCTATTGCCTCATCCCCTTTGTCACCCTATTGTCTCATCCCCTTTGTCACCCTATTGTCTCATCCCCTTTGTCACCCTATTGTTTAATTCCCTTTGTCACCCTATTGTCTCATCCCCTTTGTGACCCTATTGTCTCATCCCCTTTGTCACCCTATTGTCTTACCCCCTTTGTGACCCTATTGTCTCATCTCCTTGGTCACCCTATTGTCTCACCCCCTTTGTGAACCTATTGTCTCATCCCCTTTGTCACCCTATTGTCTCACCCCCTTTGTGACCCTATTTGCTCACCCCCTTTGTCACCCTATTGTCTCACCCCCTTTCCCTTTAGATTGTAAGCTCACAAGTTCAGAGACCTCTCTGCTGATATATTCCTGCATCTATGTGTTTATTTACTTGTCTGTTACATTTGATTCATAATATTGTGTGTTTTATATGTATTGTTGTCATTCATGTACTTGTACCTTGTACAGCGCCATGGAATATGAAGGTGCTTTATAAATAATACTTTAGCAAAGCTGGCAGGCTGCAGACGCTCTTAGCCTGCAGCATCTCTCGTCCCCTTTTTCTGGTGACACTATGCGCTGGCGGGCTGCAGACACTCTTAGCCTGTAGCATCTCTTGCCCCCTTTTTCTGGTCAAACTATGTGCTGGCAGGCTGGAGACGCTCTTACCCTGCAGCATCTCTCTGCCCCTTTTTCTGGTCACACTATGTGCTGGCAGGCTGGAGACACTCTTAGCCTGTAGCATCTCTTGTCCCCTTTTTCTGGTCAAACTATGTGCTGGCAGGCTGGAGATGCTCTTAGCCAGCAACATCTCTCTGCCCCTTTTTCTGGTCACACTATGAGCTGGCAGGCTGGAGACGCTCTTAGCCTGCAGCATCTCTCTGCCCCTTTTACTGGTCACACTATGTGCTGGCAGGCTGGAGACGCTCTTAGCCTGCAGCATCTCTCTGCCCCTTTTTCTGGTCACACTATGTGCTGGCAGGCTGAAGACGCTCTTACCCTGCAGCATCTCTCTGCCCCTTTTTCTGGTCACACTATGTGCTGGCAGGCTGAAGACACTCTTAGCCTGTAGCATCTCTTGTCCCCTTTTTCTGGTCAAACTATGTGCTGGCAGGCTGGAGATGCTCTTAGCCAGCAACATCTCTCTGCCCCTTTTTCTGGTCACACTATGAGCTGGCAGGCTGGAGACGCTCCTAGCCTGCAGCATCTCTCTGCCCCTTTTTCTGGTCACACTATGTGCTGGCAGGCTGGAGACGCTCTTAGCCTGCAGCATCTCTCGCCCCCTTTTTCTGGTCACACTATGTGCTGGCAGGCTGGAGACGCTCTTAGCCTGCAGCATCTCTTGTCCCCTTTTTATGGTCACACTATGTGCTGGCAGGCTGGAGGCGCTCTTAGCCTGCAGCATCTCTCTGCCCCTTTTTCTGGTCACACTATGAGCTGGCAGGCTGGAGACGCTCTTAGCCTGCAGCATCTCTTTGCCCCTTTTTCTGGTCACACTATGTGCTGGCAGGCTGGAGACGCTCTTAGCCTGCAGCATCTCTTACCCCTTTTTTCTGGT
The DNA here is from genome assembly GCA_027917425.1 of Gastrophryne carolinensis. Taxonomy (NCBI): domain Eukaryota; kingdom Metazoa; phylum Chordata; class Amphibia; order Anura; family Microhylidae; genus Gastrophryne; species Gastrophryne carolinensis. The sequence continues at coordinate 523,183,405 of CM051236.1, forward strand.
CACACTATGTGCTGGCAGTAATAACTAGAGGCACAACAATGCACTTATTTTATTCCTATAAGATATGTAAAACAAACAGTGTGCTTACATCACATCGCTGTTGCCACACCCACTGTTTCTAATGCTCTAATACTTTACTAATAATACTTTACTAATAATACTAATACTTTACTAAGTATTAATAACTTAGGAACTACAGGGACTTTCTGAAAACGGACTGAAGTTTGGGTCGGTGCAACGTGTAGCCCGAGACAATAGGACAACAATCAGCCGCTTAACTTTAGTATCAGTTTAACAAAAGAGTCTTTGGAAGTTGCTTGGTACACCTCTCTGTTTATACCTATGGCCCCTTATAAATCTACCTCTTAGGCCCAGATCTCTCTTCACATCTACCTCCTGCTCCGTTACTGCCTAACAGCTCTCTCTGCAGTTATGCAGATCTCGCTCCCTCACACGGAATTGTCATCTTCCCAGCATGCAATTCTGCTCCTGTCTCCAACAGAACAATGTGTCGCAGAGCATAATGGCCGGGCGTTATACTGGCCTCCTCTCTCTCGTCACACCTCACACTCATCTCCGGGCTCCGCCCCTTCCTCACACCGCTAACGATCTCATCATCTCCCGAATAGACTACTGCAACCCACAGCAGCCCACCTGGAAGTCTTCCTGCGATCCCTATGGCCAGTCGGCCGCTGCATCTCTTATATAGAGCTGTATGGATGGTAATGGGAGTTGTGGTGGGCCCATAGGATGTTATATGCAGCATTACCAATAATTCCCCCTCCCCCCCATTTCACACCCATCACTGTCATGACCCAAGAACACGCTTACCTTTATTGCAGCAGAGGTACCTATCGATCCCATTGCCGATTCGTCCCAGATGTGAACCTAGAAAAGATCAAGAGAGTCACTGAGCGGCACTTTCCTGGCTACACTCGGAGTATAAATCTAAGAAGAGGGATCAGCACCAACCCTATAATTATTAGTAATAGGGAGTGCACTGCTCCAAACCACAATACAATCAAACCACTCTGCGGAGCTAAATTGAGGGCACTACAACCTTATAATTCAAAAATTCATTCTATTGAGATTACTAAATCAAGAAAAAGCCGCCATTGCAATAAAGACAAAAATATCACACATAAGACAAAGATAAAAACCTACAAAATCTGTCTACCCTGGACCCAATCTTGTTGCTCAATAAAAAGTATATATGGGTAGAGTCCCCTCTGCAGACTCAAAAACAATCGGATATCAAACGACAAACTTATTTTCAATATGGATCCCTATTTATATTATTGGTAAGTGGATTCCTCCTTATTTTTACAATAAACAAAAAATAATCTCCCACAGCTAAATAAGTAAACTAATAAAGTGCAATAATATATCTACTTTATACTAATATTGGTCTTAATAAATATGTGCAAAAGGGTAAATAATTCATTAGTGATTAGTAACGCCTATGGTGCAATTAGCAATACCTATATTAAATTGTAAAGCCCCAAAACTATATAACAAGTTATTCTAATAATAAACAATCACGTTTATAATGCAGATGCCTTGTGAAGATAACACATAAAAAAAAGAGTAAAGAACAAACCAGAGAAGGGGAGAAACAAAAAACTTGTGGAGGGAAGGAGAGGGTAACCAAGGAGTCAAAAGAGAAGACGATCCAGGATCTCAAATAGGGTATAAATACCACCCATTAGTCATCTGTATAGGGGTCCAGATTGGCAGGGATGCTGCCCCGCGCGCTCTGCTGTGTGCCCACAGCTTCTGGAGGGGTAAGATTTAATAATCTCAATAAAAATAGATTTTTGCATTATCAAGTTGTAGTGCCCTCAATTTAGCTTGCAGTATAAATGGCAGCAAGCACCCACCTGATCCCAATGGAAACCCAGCTCATGCTTTGCTTTCATAAAACCCTTTGTCACAAATTGTGTTATTAACTGATCAGCGGGGGAGCGAGGCATCCTGATTGCCACTGCTCCCCTGTGCAAAACAAAATGTATTTGCCACATACGGCCCTTTGATTGGCTCTGATCGGTAGCAACGTGAAAAAAGGCAGAACAAAACCCAGAGCGGCCACTAATCTTCCCCCTGCGTATCCCAGATCAGGATGCCCCATTGTGTGAAACCCTTCCCCCTTAAAGTGGAAATGAACCCAGAGTGGCCAATGGCCTTCCACCTGGGTATCCCAGATCGGGGTTTTGTTCCGCTTTAAGGGAGGGTGTCGGCCATTTTTCATGTTGCTACTGAGTAAAAAGTGTGAGCAGCGCTGTGTTACTTTAATAATAATGTAAAGGAGGGGAGGGGGGTTATTCCATCCTCACCTGATTTGGTTACGATGTTATAATGTTTTAAAGCAGACCAAAAGCCATGTAACCCAGCCCCATGGAGTGTGAGGGGATCCAGGGCTGGGCTACAGGCATCATGTCTCTGGGGCATCCCAATTTGATGTGTGAGACCTTACTGGACACACAAAATGTGGTTTATTTAATAAGTTACATTTTTTGTAAGGCAACCATATATATATATATATATATATATATATATAACATATACAACTATAACATATACATCTATAACCTATACAACTATAACATATACAACTATAACCTATACAACTATACCCTATACAACTATAACCTATACAAATTTAACCTATAGAACTACAACATATACAACTATAACCTATACAACTATAACCTATATACATATAGAACTATAACATATTCAACTATAACTTATAGAACTATAACCTATACAACTATAACCTATACAACTATAACATATACATATATAACCTATACAACTATAACCTATACAACTATAACATATACATATATAACCTATACAACTATAACCTATACAACTATAACATATATAACATATAAAACTATAACATATACATATATAACCTATACAACTATAACATATACACATATAACATATACTGGTAACAGGTTGCCACACAAGGCTATTAACTGCTTTTTATAAAGAAATACAATTAATATTATGCAGAATTGAGTTCCACAATATTTTTAGTTTCTCACCACGTGCCCCCAGCCCCCCCCCCCCCCCCCCCCCCGATGTAGGAGGAAAATGTGGCTGTACTCACCTGGTTTGAGGATCTTCATTACGAAGAGTATATAGACGATGAAGAAGAAGAGGAGGATGATGAGCACAGCCACAACTAGACCTGTGGGATAAAATAGAGGAGGATGATTATCAGAGTTCACAGAGGTGCAGCTCTGCTGGACAACCACAGGGGGGCGGAGCTTCTCAGGTGCCGTGCTGGTCATTAGAGACATTATAGACTCTAAGCTCAGCTGTAGGCCCCTCCTCTAAGCTCAGCTGCAGGCCCCTCCTCTAAGCTCAGCTGTAGGCCGCTCCTCTAAGCTCAGCTGCAGGCCCCTCCTCTAAGCTCAGCTGCAGGCTCCCCCTCTAAGCTCAGCTGCAGACCACTCCTCTAAGCTCAGCTGTAGGCCGCTCCTCTAAGCTCAGCTGCAGGCCGCTCCTCTAAGCTCAGCTGTATGCACCTCCTCTAAGCTCAGCTGCAGGCCACTCCTCTAAGCTCAGCTGTAGGCCCCTCCTCTAAGCTCAGCTGTACGCACCTCCTCTAAGCTCAGCTGCAGGCACCTCCTCTAAGCTCAGCTGTACGCACCTCCTCTAAGCTCAGCTGCAGGCACCTCCTCTAAGCTCAGCTGTACGCACCTCCTCTAAGCTCAGCTGTACGCACCTCCTCTAAGCTCAGCTGTACGCACCTCCTCTAAGCTCAGCTGTACGCACCTCCTCTAAGCTCAGCTGCAGGCACCTCCTCTAAGCTCAGCTGTACGCACCTCCTCTAAGCTCAGCGGTAGGCACCTCCTCTAAGCTCAGCTGTACGCACCTCCTCTAAGCTCAACTGCAGGCACCTCCTCTAAGCTCAGCTGTACGCACCTCCTCTAAGCTCAGCGGCAGGCACCTCCTCTAAGCTCAGCTGCAGGCCGCTCCTCTAAGCTCAGCTGTACGCACCTCCTCTAAGCTCAGCTGCAGGCCCCTCCTCTAAGCTCAGCTGTACGCACCTCCTCTAAGCTCAGCGGCAGGCACCTCCTCTAAGCTCAGCTGCAGGCCGCTCCTCTAAGCTCAGCTGCAGGCCGCTCCTCTAAGCTCAGCTGCAGGCCCCTCCTCTAAGCTCAGCTGCAGGCTGCTCCTCTAAGCTCAGCTGTACGCACCTCCTCTAAGCTCAGCTGCAGGCCCCTCCTCTAAGCTCAGCTGCAGGCCCCTCCTCTAAGCTCAGTTGCAGGCCTCTCCTCTAACCTCAGCTGCAGGCCGCTCCTCTAAGCTCAGCTGTAGGCCGCTCCTCTAAGCTCAGCTGCAGGCCGCTCCTCTAAGCTCAGCTGCAGGCCGCTCCTCTAAGCTCAGCTGCAGGCCGCTCCTCTAAGCTCAGCTGCAGGCCGCTCCTCTAAGCTCAGCTGCAGGCCGCTCCTCTAAGCTCAGCTGTAGGCCCCTCCTCTAAGCTCAGCTGTAGGCCCCCCCTTTAAGCTCAGCTGCAGGCCCCTCCTCTTAGCTCAGCTGCAGGCCCGTCCTCTAAGCTCAGCTGCAGGCCGCTCCTCTAAGCTCAGCTGCAGGCCCCTCTTAGCTTAGTTGCAGGCCCCTCCTCTAAGCTCAGCTGTAGGCCCCTCCTCTAAGCTCAGCTGCAGGCCCCTCCTCTAAGCTCAGCTGCAGGCCCCTCCTCTTAGCTCAGCTGCAGGCAGCTCCTCTGGTCCAGACGGGTTCTGGGAATACATTGAGACCATCACTCTGTATTAGAATGAGCCATGTGACCTTCGAGCCCCCCTCCCGCTAAAACGAACATGTGTGCCATTAGATCCAGACGGGTTCTGGGCACACTTTGAGACCATCACTCTGCACTAGAATGCGCCATGAGACCTCGGTCTCCTCCCCCTGCCATCTCCCACGTAAAAATTCCTAAGAACGAATAAGTTCCATCAGGTCCAGCCGGTTCTGAGCACACTTTGAGACCATCACTCTGCACTAGAATGTTCCATGAGATCTCGATGCCCATCCTCCTGCCATCTCCCAGCTAAAAACTAACATGTGTACCACCAGGTCCAGACGGGTTCTGGGCACACTTTGAGACCATCACCCTGCACTAGAATGCGCCATGAGACCTCGGTCCCTTCCTCTAGTCATCGCCCGGCTAAAAACCCATAAAAACTAATGTGTACTATCAGGTCCAGATGAGTTCTGAGCACACTTTGAGCCCAAACATGGCTACTCTATCTCATCCCCTTAGGGTGCAGGGGTAGCAGGACACCCACGCATGCATGCGGGACAATATCCCGGTTCTGATAATGGGGCCAGTTTCTGTGTAATATTCAGTGGATTGTCTTAATTACATGTAAAGTAGTGGTGCCAGTAGGTCTGTGAAATTTCCCATGATCGCAGGTTTCCTGCTGACCAGCTATGGCCCCCGGACTCTCAGCCTCCTGGCAGCAGGTTCCCTGCCGACCAGCAATGACCTCGGCCGAGCCGTCAGGGGTGTGAACAGTAGCCGCAAGGTCCTTTGAGGCTTTCTGCTGCTGAGGAGGCCATGCAGAAGGAACAGAGTTCACTGGAAGCTTTTAAGAAATATAAAGCAGACTGAAGACTCCGCCCCCTGACAGCAAGCAGGGGGAGAGCAGAAATCAGGATGTCACCCGCTGGCTGGACTGGCCCTTTCCTGATCCTGGTTTTAAAGTGGACCACAACCCGGGAATTTAAATATCCCAGGACATTGTTCCTTGCCCCAAGGACCCGCCAATTTGCGACGCCCTGCTGTTTGAACCCACGGCGCATGCTCAGGTTTCCATCCGATTGCATACTAATACATGGCATATAGCAATCTTTAGACGCAGAGCATCGACATAAGGTTTCCCTGCAATGTGCGTCGTGCTTCTGTCCCCAGTCTTTCTTAAAGTGGACCAGAACCCACCCTCCCTCCGGGGCATCCAAAAATCCCCCAGGTAGCCCCATACACTTACCTTGTTTCCCGGTCCAATGGCGCATGCTCAGGTTTCCATCCAATTGCATACTAATACACGGCATAAAGCACTATTCAGACACAGATCATCGACATAGAGAAGCAGGACGGGCACATCCAAAGTTTCCCTGCAATGTGCGCGTGCTTCTGCCCCCAGCCTATCTTAAAGTGGACCAAAACCCTCCGCAATCGGCCCAGGAATCTATAAGGGTTTCACACCTGATTTTGGATGCCCCGGGGGGAGGGAATCAAACGGTCACTTTAACACTAGTGATGACATCACACTTCACATACATATACATATATACACACAGGTGTGGAGCAAACACTTATTCTTTGTGTGTCACACACACCCCGCTTCCTGTAGTAATAACGTTCGGGTAAACCATCGCCAGATGCCATTGCAGAGAGAGAGATCTTGAAAACTGGCCCCTCCCAGTCTATATATACCTGGGACCTCCCACTTAATCCCCAGTGTTCTCTCTCTGCAAGATGCGTCAAGACAGAAGAAAGAGGTCTCCTGCTTGCAGGTAGCGGGGTAACACCCCGCCCCCCCCCCCCATGGTCTATTTCTACCCAGTTCATTTTTTATTATTGTCATGTAACTATTGGAAGCCTCCCAGCCTTGGCTGCTGACTGGCACCTGGCGGTGCCTAGGAGCTTATCTCCTCCACTAGTCCCCATTATTGGGGCAGAGTGGCTATCCGGTTGGTGAGCCGGATTTGGGATGCCCCGTCCCGTTGCCCCCATATCCCACTCCTTCTTATGGCCTCTCCCTTTATTGTGGGGAGGTGAGTTGGGGGGGGGGGAGGTGAGTTGGGGGGGGGAGGCGAGGGGCTTTAGCAAGCGTTGCCCATTTTTATTTCATAAGGTAACTTGTGTTGCGCGCCGCTATGTGTGTGTGTGCCTGCGCGTGTGTGTTATTTAGCCTACGCCTTTATTTGCTTAGTTGTATGTGCGTGTGTGAGGTGATTCACTGGCTCAGATAGGGTCCGGTGGTTTTTGTTTGTGGCGTTGCCGCCATTTGCATTCCTGAGGTGATCCGGTTTGGGGGCGGGGCCGCGCTCGGTTGCGGCCCGCGCTGTGCGGTGATTGGGGAGGGGGCGGGGCCAGAGCGCTTCCCGCGCGTTCTCTGGCCCGCCCTTCTTCTCCGTTCTGACGGCGCTGTGAGGTACTGCCTGTGAGGTCAAATCTTTTTATTAGGTCCCGCTGTACCGTTTTTTTGCGGGCTGTTGTCAGTTGTTAAAAGTCGTTGTCTCTCTGTTTAAATGATATGGGTTGTTAACCTTGGGTATATTTATCCATAAGGGGACTTATGCTCATGACTATTGTAGACATGTCACTGGAGAAGTGGTCGAGGGGGTGTACATTTCACCTAGGTTACTACGCTGGGTGAGATGGTAAGTCCAGGATTGATTTGTTTCCCAGCAGTGATATGCTGCTAAGGTGTTGTTTAATTTTGCCGGGCCTGGATTTATATGGAATGGCAGGTAGGTTTGGTAGAGGGACCTGTCATTCCACACCCCCCCCGGTCCAGTTCGGGTTTTGAATCAGGTGAGCTCTGATCCTAATTAGCCTGGGAAGGTAAAAGCTCTGCAGAGCCTGCAGGTTATTGCTCTCAGCCAGAAATGAACAGCCTGTGTGTGTGTGAAGGAAGCTGCGAACGCAGCCACTGCTGGAGCTAAAAACTCACCCTGCGATGTCCAGGCGAACGCTGTGTTTTAAAAGTGTCAGCTAGGTGAGAAGAACCTGTTAGTAAGCGCCCAGACGGGCTAGGTCTTTATTTTGTTTGTACACAAAAGAAGCACGCTGCTGCTGTATGTTTTGTTTACTGGACTGTTTATGCCATGAATAAACGTCAAGACCTGCTTTTATAACACCTAAGTCTGCCGTGAACTGTGTCCAAACACACCATCCCCCGGGAAGATCCCTACACTATATATATATATATATATATATATATATAGAGGCATTGTGGGTTTATACCCCTGCCCATAGTGGTTTTCATATGTATTGTACATTATGCATTATCCATTGGTTAGGCATTGGCACTTTTTATGTGTATTTGTCTATATATATTCATATATATATATATATATATATATATATATATATATTATTGGACCTGCTGTCCTTTGGCTAGTATTGTGTGTTTGTATGCTTGCATGTGCGGTTTATTCATGAATTTCATTTTGCCTTTTGTCTTTTTTAGATCTGGAATACCCCTGCTGCTGTATTGGACTGGTCAGATTGTCCTTTGTCTGAGGAAGGGGAAATCTTGGAAGATTTGGATGAGCTTGAGGCTCCACTGTTGTCTGATACTTCGGCAGAATTGACTGCAGGGGTGTCTTGTGATACTCCTTCTATCCTCTCCAAGGTTTTTGAAATTTTGTCTCTGGATCCACCTGTGGCGGCTCCTCCGCCTAAGGGTGAACTTTTTTTGATAAGCCGCGTTTAGCGTTCCCTGGTCAGCTACATTTTGAAAGGGTTGTGCTTAAGGAATGGGAACAGCCGACCCGCCTGGTTGGTTCCCCTGCTAATTGGGACAGGCGGTATCCCTTTTCGGAAGAATTGGTCAAACTTTGGACGGTTCCCCCGGACGTGGATGCTACGGTTTTGGGGCTCTCTAACACTTCAGTGCTGCATTCACCAGACACTACCACAACTAAGGATGTCGAGGATCGTAGAATCGATCAACTGGCTCGTCATGGTTTCATTAGTGCTGGTTCGACCTTGCGACCGGTCTGTGCTTCGTCCACTGTTCTTTTGGCTTTTAGGGCCATGATTAAAAATTTGTACGCGGATCTTGATCCGGAATGTGAGGAGTTTGCCTCTCTTCAACTGTGTGAGTCTTTTGCTTCTTTCGTTCTGGCCGCCCAAGATGATGCTATGGCTATGTGCGGCAGGACATCAGCTCTTTTGGTTGCTATTCGGCGGTCAGTGTGGCTCCGCCAATGGACGGCGGATGTTGGTGCTAAAAGATCGCTTACAGCCCTACCTTTTCTGGGTTTGCGCCTGTTTGGTGACAAGTTGGATTCAGTCACCAAGGGAGGTAAGTTGCCTCAGCGCAAGAAGCCGTGACGTCTTTTTCGAGGAATCTCTTCTTTCAATCCTTCCTTTCGGGGAGCCAGGGCGGGCAGAGGGGCACGAGCTGGAACCAGGGGCGAGGTCGCGGCCGTTCCGGTCATTTGTGGGGCTCTAAGCCTAAGTCCACGCCCAAGCCTGCTCAGCAATAAGGGGGCGCCCTCACCCGTGCGGGTGGGGGGATGGTTGCGACACTTCTCCCAGGTTTGGGTCCGGGCGGTCCCGGACAGATAGATTCGGGAGGTGGTGTCGTCCGGTTACAAGCTGGAGTTCCAGTCCCGTCCTCCCTCAAGGTTTTTCAGGTCCCGAATACCTACCGATCCTTTGGCCGCCCAAGAGCTCCGAGTGTTGGTAAGGAATCTTCTGGAATTGGCGGTCATCCATCCGGTGCCACCTTCGGAATTGGGTCTCGGCTTCTATTCCAATCTCTTCACGGTACCCAAAAGGGACGGATCAGTGTGTCCTATACTGGATCTGAAGTTCCTCAACAGGTTCATTCGTCCACAAAACGTTCGCATGGAAACTCTGCACTCGGCCATCACTTCTCTTCGGCAGGGGGACTTCATGACGTCCATAGACATAAAGGATGCTTATCTGCATGTTCCCATCTGCCCGGTCCATCAGCGCTTTCTGCGGTTCGTGGTGGAGGATCGGCATTTTCAATTCGTGGCTCTTCCGTTTGGTCTTACCTTGGCGCTAAGGGTATTCACCAAGGTACTGGCAGGGGTGATGGCCATTCTCAGAACTCAAGGCATTCGAATTTTGCCTTACCTGGACGACCTTCTCATCATGGCTCCTTCCTTCAATCAAGCGGAGAAGGACACCAGCACGGTGGTTTCTACTGGAAAGCTTCGGTTGGGTGATCAATTATCCCAAGTCCTCCCTCGCTCCGGCCAGGGTGGTGTCCTTCCTGGGGATGACACTGGACTCTTGTCAGCACAGTGTTTTTCTACCTCAGTCGAAGATACTTTTGATTCAGAATTTGGCTCGGCTTCTTCTCTCCAATCCTCGACCGTACATCCGTCTGGGGATGAGGCTGGTGGGATTGATGGTAACCTCCTTCGAGGCAGTTCCCTTTGCTCAGTTTCACACTCGGACGCTTCAGCTTCATCTGTCTTGGGACCGTTGTCCACGTTCATTGGACCGGCCTTTCCAGTTGTCCTCCCGGGTCCGGCAGTCCCTTCAATGGTGGCTGGTTTCGAACAATCTCTTGAAGGGCAGGTCCTTCCTGACTCCTCTCTGGGAGACTGTCACCACGGACGCCAGCCTTTCGGGCTGGGGGGGGTTTCTGGAAGTATCTTCAGTTCCAGGGGTAGTGGGGTCCTCGAGAGGCTCACTTGCCCATCAATGTTCTGGAGCTGAGAGCTATCCGTCTGGTTCTTTCTCTTCTGACTCAGCATGTCCGGGGCCTTCCGATTCAGGTTCGTTCGGACAACCGGACGGCGGTTGCCTACATCAATCATCAGGGAGGGACTCGCAGTCTGGGTGCTCCCAGAGAGGTTTCCCTGATTCTGACCTGGGCGGAGGCCCATGTTCCTTGCCTGTCGGCAGTTTACATTCCGGGGGTGGAAAACATGGAAGCGGACCTTCTAAGCAGATGTTCCTCCCGTATGGGGGAATGGTCTCTCCATCCTCAGGTTTTTCAGGCTCTGTGTCTCCGGTGGGGAACACCGGAGGTAGACCTGTTTGCTTCTCGTCACAATTACAAACTTCCGACCTTTGTGTCAATGTCTCAGGCTCTGGCTCTGGCAGTGGACGCCATGTCTCTGAGCTGGGGGGAACTGGGGTTTCTGTATTGGTTCCCTCCGATTCCCTTGCTAGGAAGAATGTTAAGAAAGTTGATTCTGGAAGGGGTCTCCGCTATTCTCGTGGCTCCAAGGTGGCCAAGAAGGATGTGGTTCGTGGACATCGTTCGGATGGCGGTAGACCAGTTCGAACTTCCTCTGCGGCCGGATCTTCTCACTCAGGGTCGGCTGCGTTACCCCAATTTACCAATGCTGGCTTTGACGGCTTGGCTGCTGAAACCTCCATCTTGAAGGAGGAAGGTCTTTCTGATTCGGTTATTAAGACTCTTATTTGTGCTCGAAAGAGGTCTTCTTCTGCTATCTATTATAGAACCTGGCGTTCTTCAATCAATTGGTGCGAGGCAAGGTCTTTTCCCTGCAGAGTCTTTTCTGTTTCCAGAGTTTTGGATTTTCTTCAATCGGGACTGGATGCTGGTCTACAGCTTAGTACCCTGAAGGGGCAGGTTTCTGCCTTGTCTATTTTCTTTCAGAAGGCTTTTGAGCTTCATCCTTTGGTCAAGACTTTTTTCCAGGGGGTTACGCATGTGCGGCCTCCCAGGAAGCCTTTGATCCCTGTTTGGGACCTGAATCTGGTTTTGTCTGCTCTTCAGGCTCCTCCTTTTGAGCCTTTGTCTGATATTGCTCTTTCTACTTTGACTCAGAAGGTTGTCTTTCTAGTGGCTATCATCGGTGTGTCTCTGAGTTGGCGGCCTTGTCTATTCAGGCGCCCTACCTTGAGAGACATCAAGATAAGGTGGTATTTCGGTTCAAATCGGACTTTCTTCCTAAGGTTGTTTCTGCCTTTCATCTGAATCAGGACATGAGGGTCGATGCTGAGCCTCCCCGTTCAGTTCCCCCGTGCATTTTCCCGTTGGTTTTGGGCTTTGATTGGGTCAGGAAAGGGTGCTACGTTGATTTTAGTGTGCGTTTATGCGCTCAGGTGTGCGCGCAGCCGCCTTTCCGATTGACGGCTCGCAAGAAGCTAATTTCCGGAAAAACGGACGGCCCGGTCATTGGTCCGTTTTTTGAAGTGATGCAGAGCCCTGATTTCCGATTGAAATCACCCAAATTAAACGTGGCCTCCGTGCCTTCAATTACGGCCACTCTGAGCACCCGTATTTGCACTCGGGAACCAAAATGCATTCCTCTCTTGGAGCACATCAAAGGCGCCAGCTCCGCGGTCTTGTCATGCTTAGCATGGCAGAAACCAGGCTGCACCGCACGCCTTTGGACATCGATTGCATGAGTGACGTTGACCTATTCGAGCTCACCCGCCTTAACCGTGTTTCTCTCCATGCCTTGTATAGTGAGCTGCGCCCATGGTTAGCCCCCACCACAAGCAAGGGGCATGCAATTGCAGGTATGACCAAATTGGTTGGCTGCCTGCAATTTTTGACGAATGGCTCGTTCAAAAGACTGAGTGCCTTCTCCGTGGGGATGTCCCAGTCTACGCTGAGCCGCAGCCTAACCAAGTTTTTGGATGGCATGGCTACCCTGGCACAAAATCATATTTTTGGCCCACAAACAGGGGATGCCTGGAATGCGCTTAAGCTGGGCTTTTATAACATAGCCGACATGCCCAACGTCATTGGTGCAATTGACTGCACCCATGTGTCGTTGGTGGCCCCTGCAGACCAAGAATTTCTATTTAGGTATGTGGTTTGGGTATGCTTTTATTTGATGTAATTAATAAGTTAGTTTTTTGGTTTTTTGGGAGTACATCTTTTATTGTGTATAAACAAATTTCATTTCCACATTTGTTTAATTTTTGACCAAATAAAACTTACACGTGGGCTAATAAAGTGTGGCACCACAAAAATACCATTTTGTGAATACTCACCTTGTAAAATGGGTATTATAAGTATGTCACACACCCCGCTTCAAGATATTCATTACCTGTGGGTAGTATGGTCCTGTAGAGGGCTTCTGCAGAGATGATTGGAGGAAAGAAAGCCCCTCCCAGTCCATAAGTACCTGGGACCTCCCACTCATTACCCAGTCTAAAGAAAGCAGTAAGGTAAAGGACCAGGAAGAGCCAAATATCAGTCATAACAACGCAAAGTTCACCATATGAAGGATGCAGAATCCAAAGGGCGGGTTGAAGCGGGGTGTGTGACATACTTATAATACCCATTTTACAAGGTGAGTATTCACAAAATGGTATTATTCTAAGTATGTCACACACCCCGCTTCAAGATATTTATTACCTGTGGGACATCCAATAGCAGTGTCCATAAAGGGTGGGGATCCAAAAACAAGGTATAAAGCACAACTTAAACTACTGCAGCCTGCAGAACTTTGCGGCCAAAAACAGCATCCGCTGAGGCCCGCACATCAACCTTGTAAAACTTTGAAAAAGTATGAACAGAAGACCAGGTAGCGGCCTTGCAAACTTGCTCAACAGAGGCCTGGTGCTGAAAAGCCCAGGAGGCCCCAACCGCACGAGTAGAATGAACTGTAACACGAAAGGGAGGATCTCTCCCCTTAGCAGAATAGGCCCCTACAATGGCCTGACGGATCCATCTGCTGATGGTAGACTTTGTGGGTGCTAGACCCTTCTTGGGCCCAAAAGGCACCACGAAGAATGCATCAGTCTTGCGAAAGGCAGACGTTACCACCAAATAATACCTCACAACACGAACCACATCCAAAGAATGCAGGGCCCTCTCCTTGTCATTGCTGGGGTTAGGACAGAGAGAGGGCAGAACAATATCCTGATTTAAATGAAAGGACGAAACCACCTTAGGAAGAAAGTCCGTCTTAAAACGGAAAACCACTTTATCCTGATGTCTTTCAAAATATGGAGCTTAAATAGACAGAGCCGCCAACTCAGAAACACGTCTTAACTGAAGTGATAGCTACCAAAAATGCCACCTTCTGCGTAAGGGAAGACAAAGGAATATCATGCAAAGGCTCAAAGGGGGGACCCTTGAGCGCCGAAAGAACCAAATTCAAATCCCAAACCGCAATCAAAGGCTTCCTGGGAAGCCGCACATGCGTAACCCCCTGGAAAAAGGTCTTAACCAAAGGATGTAGCGCAAAAGACTTTTGGAAAAATACCGCCAGGGCAGACACCTGCCCCTTCAGAGTACTGAGTTGGAGCCCTAAGAACAGACTATGTTGCAAGAACTCCAAAATTCTAGAAACAGAGAATTCCCTACAAGGGAAGGCCCTAGATTCACACCAATCAATATAAGACCTCCAAGTCCTATAGTACACGGATGAAGAAGACTTCTTTCTAGCACGAATGAGAGTCTGAATAAGAGCGACGGAAAGACCTTCCTGCCTTCATAATGGAGGTTTCAGCAGCCACGCCGTCAAAGCCAGCGTTGGTAAATTGGGGTAACGAAGATGACCCTGTGTGAGCAGATCTGGCAGCAGGGGCAGTACGAACTGATCTTCTGCCAACCTTACCACGTCTGCGAACCAGACCTGTCTTGGCCACCTTGGAGCTACCAGAATTGCTGTTGCTCTCTCCAGAGTAAGCTTGCACACTACTCTGGCCACCATGGGAAACGGAGGGAACAGGTACAGAAACCCCAGATCCCTCCAGTTCAGAGACATGGCATCCACTGCGAGAGCCAGTGGATCCTTCGACAGAGACACAAATGCCGGAAGTTTGTGATTGTGACGGGAGGCAAAGAGGTCCACCACCGGTGACCCCCACCTGAGACAAATCGAGTGAAACACCTTGGAACTGAGAGACCATTCCCCCTTGCGGGCTGAAAGCCTGCTCAGAGAGTCCGCCTCCGTGTTCTCCACTCCCGGAATGTAAACTGCCGAGATGCACGGGACAAGGCTCTCCGCCCAGTCCAGAATCAGAGACACTTCCCTAAGGGCACTACTGCTGCGAGTCCCTCCCTGGTGATTGATGTAGGCAACCGCCGTCCGATTGTCCGACCGGACCTGAACCGGCAAGCCCCGCAGGTGATGAGTCACACGAACAAGAACCATCCTGATGGCTCTCAATTCCAGAACATTGATAGGCTCGTGGGCTTCCAGGGGTCCCCACAAACCCTGAAATTGCAGATCCTTCCAGAAGCCCCCCCATCCTGAAAGGCTGGCATCCGTGGTGACCACCTCCCAACGAGGAGTCTGAAAGGATCTGCCCTTCAACAGATTGGCTGAGTTCAGACACCACCGAAGTGCGCGGCGAACCCAGGGAGACATCAGAAAGGATTGATCCAGCGACAGAGGAGACCTGTCCCAGACAGCCAATAGATGGAGTTGTAGCGTTCTTGTGTGAAACTGAGCAAAGGGAACCGCCTCGAATGAGACCACCATCAAACCCACCAGTCTCATCCCTAGATGGATGGACGGTCGAGGCATGGACATGAGCAACCAAACCAACTCCTGAATCAGAAGAACCTTGGACTGAGGAAGGAAAACTCTGGCCAGATCTGTATCCAGAGACATTCCCAGAAAGGATACGGTCATGGACGGGTGTAGAGAGGACTTGGGGTAGTTGATCACCCAGCCGAACCTCTCCAGAGTGGATATTACCATCCTGGTGTCCAGATCTGCCTGGCTGAATGACGGTGCCATGATGAGAAGATCGTCCAGGTACGGCACAATGCGAATCCCCTGCGCTCTGAGGAGAGCCATCACTCCAGCAAGCACCTTGGTGAACACTCTTGGAGCTGTGGTGAGACCGAAGGGAAGAGCTACAAACTGAAAGTGCCGATCCTCCACCGTGAACCTCAGAAACCTCTGGTGTGCGGGAAAAATGGGAACATGGAGGTAAGCGTCCTGAATGTCTATGGACGTCATGAAGTCCCCCTGACGAAGAGAAAGAATAGCCGAGCGCAACGTCTCCATGCGAAACTTTCGCAGTCTGATGAACTTGTTGAGAATCTTTAGGTCCAGTATGGGCCGGACAGAGCCATCCTTTTTGGGGACCGTGAACAGATTTGAGTAAAAACCCCGACCCCTTTCTAATGAGGGAACTGGACAAATGACTGCCATTTCCAGAAGACTCGATACTGCCGCCCAGAGCTGCTGCGCAGCCAGTGCCTCCGGGGACACCCGAGACCTGAGGAAACGCGGGGCAGGGCAGGACTCGAACTCCAGCTTGTAGCAGGAAGACACCACTTCCCGGATCCACCTGTCCGAGACCTCTCAGTTCCAGACCTCGGAGAAGTGCTGTAGCCGTCCCCCCACCCGCACGGGTGAGGGCGCCCCCTCATTGTTGAGCAGGCTTGGCCACGGGTTTGGGTTTTGAGCCCCAATTGTATCCTGAATGGGCACGTCCTCTGCCCCTAGTATCTAATAACTATGTATAAATATATTCGGGGTCAATACAAGGATCTGTCCCACAATCTATTTATACCCCGGAGTGTAACCATAACCCGGGGGCATCCACTAAGGTTATAGGAAAGGTGCTTTCTCCACCGACATAGGAGGGGATTCTTCTCTGTAAGAGCAGTGAGACTATGGAACTCGCTGCCAGAGGAGGTAGTAATGATGGATACAGTAAAAACGTTCAAAAGTGGCCTTGATGCCTTACTGGCATGTAATAACATTTCCAGCTATGGCTACTAGACCACTGGAAGGAGTTAAACAGGCTGAACTGGATGGACTAAAGTCTTTATTCAGCCTTACATACTATGTTACTATGTTACTATGTATTCCAGGAATCTCCCCTTGTAGAAGGGAAGGCGAAACCTCTTCCTGCTCTAGATCCCCGAAAGGAAGGAGTGAAGGAAGCCGCTCCTCGAAAGGAAGACGTTGCTTCTTGCGTTGAGGTAGTTTGCCCCCCTTGGCCACGGCGTCCAGCTTGTCTCCGAAGAGCCGTAACCCAACGAAGGGAACAGCTGTAAGAGACTTTTTTGACCCAAAGTCAGCCGCCCACTGGCGTAACCAAATTGAACGCCTGATAGTAACCATTAGAGCAGAGGCTCTACTACTCATCATCAAGGAATCATCCAAAGCGGCTACCATGAAGGACAAAAACACCTCACATTGTTTTAGTTCACGAAATTCTTCACTGTCCGGATTCAAACCGGAGGAGGATAACAGGTGCCTGACCACCTTTCTAGTAGCCACCGCCAACAGCGATGAGGCACAAACAGGCCTTATTGCTGCCCCAATACTGGCAAAACCATGACAAGCCATCTGGTCAATGCGTTTATCCTCACCATCCTTAAGAGAGGAACAATCAGGGTTGTTCAATACGGCCGAGTTGGATAACCCCAAATTAGGGGCGTCCACCTCGGGGGGAGACGCCCAGCGCTTAACCGTATCCACTGGAAAAGGATACCTTTTATCCCAACTCTGGGGAATGCCTGGGAGCCGGGCAGGCCTTTCCCATTCCTTAGAAATAATATTATCAAAATGCTTTTGATTATCATTAATGCTTTTGAATTCCAACCGCGGCCTGGATTCGTCATAAAACTCACCTTGCTGTTGAGGAACCTCCGCCGGAGGCGAGATAGCAAGCACCTCGAACATCTGAGTCAGAACATTAGGAGTGTCCAAGGAAATCCCTGACCTCCGATCGGAATCAGCACCAACAAATTGCTGATCATCAGAAATATCTGAATCCTCAAATAATTCCCCTTCTTCTAGAGGGGAATAATCTGACCAATCCAGGCCGTCCTCGGCATCATCATATTCAAAATGATTAACCGGTGATAAATGCTTCCTCTTAGCCGGTGCTTTCTTGGCAACCGTGGAGGAAATGAATTTTTCAATACTGGCCAACCTGGCACACACATCAGATTGCGACTGCCCCCCCGTGGCAATCTCACACGGGGCACGGGTCAAAGTGGGAGGGGAAAAGGATGAAGCCGGCTGCGCTGACCCAGATGCCTGGGGACCGGACCGCCGTGTAATAGTCTGCTGTGCACATGATATACATAGGAAAAAATCATCCCCTGTTAGGGATACCCCACAACCCATACACTTCCGGGATTGTCCCGAGGGGAGCCCGGAATCTTGGGATGCCTCCATAAGGTGAACTTGAATAGTCGCTATGAGGGAATTACGCTATTAAGCAACCCGGGATGCCCTTATATTGTCCAAGTGGGAGGTTTTGTAATAAATAGCAAAAGTACCCAGGTACTCTAAAACCAGGAGAAACCTAAAAAATTCCTGTCAGTTCAGCCTGAAAAACATAGAAAAAGACAGTAAGAGGTTCTCCCTATATATACCTATATATATATACATACATATATATGTAAATATGTACAGATAAGCAACGGCCGCAGGGCCACTCACTGAGTCTTTGGGCGCCAATACACTGTGTCCTCTGCCTGAGGTAACACAGACCAGTGCGGGAGACGCAAGACTCCGCCCACCAGCTCCAAACTCCTAAAGGGCGCGACTGCGGCCTCATAGCGAAGGCCCGGCCCCGCCCCCTCACTGAAGAGCGTGAGGGGAGAAATCCTCCCCTCAGCTCTGAGGTAAAAATCCAGCACCGCGGCGGAGCATAGCTCCTGTTATACCCTCGCTCGGACAGCAGTCAAGACTGGGAGGCATTTAAATAACTATATATTAATAAAGGGAATAAAGAGTCCGAACGGAAATAAAAATATATATAGGCCGGGAGTAGACCCGGCTACCTTAAAGTCCCCCTGTGCAAGGAGGAGATATCATCTGCTGCTTGCTCACCGTCTGCAGAGATGAAGACTGGGTAATGAGTGGGAGGTCCCAGGTACTTATGGACTGGGAGGGGCTTTCTTTCCTCCAATCATCTCTGCAGAAGCCCTCTACAGGACCATACTACCCACAGGTAATGAATATCTTGAAGCGGGGTGTGTGACATACTTAGAATATTAATGGTATGTGGGGTAGGATGGTGCCGATGAATGATGTTGTGGCTGGAAATTGGCTGCAATGTGGGCCAGGCTTTGATTAATGTCACCCATATGGCTGCTTATGGCAGACAAATTTCTGTTTAATACCTCTAATTGTGCATTGAGCCTTGTTAGTTGGGTGCACACAGTGTCATTGAATTGCTGTGTGGTAGCCAAAAAGGCTATATTTTCCTGCCTCCACTCTTCCTCCAGAATTTGCAGTTGGCGTCTTTGGGTAATATGGCGCCTGGAATGGGTTCTAGCAGTGGGACGGGTGGTTGGTTGTGTTTCTGAAGGTGGTTGTGGCTGTGTTGCTTGTGCCGGGTTTGACTGCGTTGCTGCCACTGGCTCAGTAGTGGATAGTGACATCTGTGGTGTGTCCTCCTCCAAATCTCAGATCTGTTCTATTATGGGTGGGCTTACTGTGTTCTGTAAATAAGTATAAGTTCATTTTAGTATATTTATGTCGCCAAAATCTATCCAAGAACAATGTTAAAAGGACACACAAAGGACAATTGACTTACCTCATCCAAATCCACAATTTGGGTTAGTTGTGTTGAATCCTGGTGTGCCCTTGGCCTCGGTGATAACGCAGGGGTTTCGGGGCCTTGTGTGTCCTGTTGACTTTGTCCTTTGAATGAAGTTTTTTAGATTAGCTTAACCCTTTGAGTGCCGGCCTACCGAGATTTTTTGTCACAATCTGTTGCCAGACGACTTTTCACGTTTTTGCGCTACACGTGTGCAACCTTGATTTTTGAAGGGATTTCCAGGGATTTCGATGAAAATTATATATTGTTTTTTTTCAGCAGAGTCTGGGCTTCAACATGAAATGTCTTGTTTGGCCTTTTTTTAGTGTATTCTCAATACTTTTGGGTGAAATATGTGCAAAAAAATGAAAAAAACCTATTTTTTACAATTTGTAGTGTTTTTTTTGTAATAAAAAATGTAAGTTTGTTAATAAAATATTATTGCGTGTGAAAGCCCTATTTCTCCCGGTTACAATGGTACCACATATGTATAGGTATACCTCCTTTCCTGAAACAGCAGTTTAGGAGATTCCAGATAGGATACAACTATGCAATATGATTGCATAGTTATAAGGGGTTAATAAAAAAAAAAAATGACATAGGGGGGGGGACCTCATTTCTTTTTTGGAATTCTAAGGGTTAAAAACCCTTAAAATCCCCCCCAAAAAATGACATAGGGTCCCCCTTACCCAGCATTACCGACCCGGACCAGCTATGGGGGCTTGTAGAACAGGGCGCAGGGGCCAGCATTGGTGGCCCCTGGCCCTGCAGGCTACTAGCCCACATAGCCAGGTGGCCCGGGCCCTTCTGCCCCCCCCTGGCCGTTGGGGAGGCAGGTAATGGGGGGCTGGGGGTTTTGGCAAGCCACCCGCTTGCCGCAGGTGACCTGCCATACCCAGAGCCTTGTGAACTGGTATGAGGGGTCTCATGGACCCCTTACCAGTTTACAAAGGGTTAAGTTAAAAAAAAAGACACCAGACAAGTTCTTTATTATTCTATTTTCACTTATACTTACCTCCCATCCAGTGTCCCAAGCTGCTGCAGATGACAGTTGTCGGTAGTGATCAGAGCAGGGAGGGTGGCAGGCAGGGAGATCAGAGCCACCCTGCCTGCCACCCTCCCTGCCACCCTCCCTGCTCCGATCGCTGCTGACAACTGACAGATCGGAGCTTGGGTGCCTGTAACCCGAGGAGCGGGATGACGTCATCAAGTGGGCGGAGTTAGGGGCGGGGCTAGGGGCGGGGCAAGCGCGGCCGGAGAGAATGGCGATGGCCCGTTTCTGGGCCCTCACAAGCAGCATGGAAAGCCCAGGGGGGGGGATCGGAGCCCCCCCTGGTGAAGAGAAGACCCGGGGAGAGCCATCGCGCTGCCAGGTGAGTAAATGTCATTTACTGTTTTTTTTTTTCAGATGTCGGCGCCGGAGGGGGGGGGGGGGTGGGGCCTATTACGGGCCCCCTCCTGAAGATCAGAGGCCTGGGAGCAGAAATCTAATAGCGGATTCTTGTACAGAATCGCTGGCCCTTTCAAATGAGGGGTAAGGTAAGTCTGTATGTTGTGTACTTTTTGTTTTATGGGCCTCTAAAGTCAGCTATGTGACTCTCACGTAGCTGGCACTTAACGGTTGGAGAGGCAGCTACGTGAGAGTCACGTAGCTGGCACTAGAAGGGTTAAACCCCAAGTACAGTGTGTTGTCTAGCATAACACTGCCTTTTTTAACTGTTTTTAAAAGCTCATGGCAAAATTATACTCACCTTGGGACCTTACATTCCGGCCTGTGTCTTGTGCCCCTTGCAGGCCATGGATGCTGGCCGGGTGTATGTATGTATATACATGTTCCTCTGCGGGTGTAAGGATTATTTTAGTGGGTAAGCCACCCCCTGTCTGTTGGCTGGGGAAGATTAAAGCACACCTAATAAGTGTTACATCCTGTTACAAATGCAACTCTAAAGGCATTTAAAATGGGCTTTACCTCTGCTGCCGGCGCTGGTCCATTTTTTTTTTACTGTAATATTTAAGGTCCCCAAATTTCCTCTTGATTTGTTGAAAATCACGCCGGACAGATCCAACACTATTGACTTGGCGGCAAATATTTGTCCAGATCTCATGCTTAGCCTGCTTAGTGGTTGATTTAGAGGTCCGGCCAAATAGGGCATCATAATGCTCACAAACTGCATTTGCAACAGCCATGCTTTGAGCATCGCAAAAAGGTGCAGTTAGGGAGCCACGGCGTAGTTGTCTGCCACATGGGTGTGTTGTGTCCCCTGCATCTGTGGAAATTGATGGGTCACTATCTGGGGAGTCGTGTGTGTGTCTTGGGCTTATTGTGGATGGTGATGTTGTGTGTGAGTTGCTGTGGGTTAATGTATGTGTTCCTGTTGAGCTATCACCTGTTGAGCTGGATGATGTTTGTGAGCTACTTGAATTTGGCGAACCTGAGGGTTGAGGGTGAGGGGTGGTTGACCTTGGTGGGGTGGAGGGTTTAGCACTACGCTTACCCTTGCTGATGTGTTTGCTTTTGTGTGTATGCTTGCTGTGTTGCGGTTGAGGATGCTGCAGGGTCTTAATCGATTTGTCATCCTTTTGTGT
This sequence comes from Gastrophryne carolinensis, assembly GCA_027917425.1. Classification (NCBI taxonomy): domain Eukaryota; kingdom Metazoa; phylum Chordata; class Amphibia; order Anura; family Microhylidae; genus Gastrophryne; species Gastrophryne carolinensis. The sequence goes on from CM051236.1 coordinate 523,205,189, forward strand.
TCTTGTTTTTTTGGCCGGTGTAGGAGAATGTGTTCTGGTATCTTTGCTCCTACGTTTTTTTGAATGTTCCTGTGTCTGTGGAGTACCCACCGTTTTAGTTGGGGCATGTGTCTTGTGCCTGCTCTTTTGAGTTTTTTTAGATGAGCCATGTGTGCGGCTGCTATGTGCCTCAGGGCTTTGTTGGCTTTTTTTGCTCCCTTTAGGTCTGGCCATATTGATATGGTATCCAACACTGAGCTGAGTGCCTTGCGCTTTAAATATGTTTCCCGTGTGGGCGTGTTCCTATGTGCCTGCGTGCGCGCGCACGCACGCACGCCACCGCGGGGAACGTCAGAGCTAGAACTTGAAAGACAAGGCAAGATGTCCCCCGCCATATTTACCCAGGAGCAGGACGAGATCATCATTGATGTGAGTATGCGAGCGTGCGTTTATGTGCGCGCACACATTCCTTGTAATAAAAAAAAAACAAAGCGCAAGAATAGTCTGAAACAACTTAGTTTGTCACGTTACCAGCCCACCTTAGTTTAACACATGTACACAGCTACAAACTAGCCTACATGCAGATAGCAGAACTAGGGCAATGTGAGGCATCAAGAGGTTAATAAAGTGACTTGAGTTAGGCCAGGAAACTTGTTAATGTATTTTGTGGAGTAATGGTGGGTCCTTGTATATTTTTCAAACAGATGATGCTGAGGAATCGCTACGACTTCCTGCCGTCAGATTATGAGAAGCGGACGTTGGCCCTGGCGGTGGTGGACGCGATAAGGAGGATTTCCCCAACCACCTATACCTTCACCCAGATCGCCCAACACTGGTCTGATTTGAAAAGAAGGCATAAGCCCCGGGTGAGGCGGTACTTCGCCAAACATTTTCCATGTAAGTGTGTATACTTGACATGCAAGAATCACAATGGCCTTGGCTGGGCGTGTTTTTATGATTGTGTTTGTATTTCAGCACATGAATGGAGTATGCGGTTCCGCCCCACCCGGACCAGAGCACGCAGCCCAGTGTTGGACGATTCGGGTGAAGGAATAGGTGGCCCACCACCAGTGCCAACGCCCACCCCCTCCTCTGCCAGTGAGTATGAGGAGCCACTGGACCTCAGCATGCAGAGGAGGGGGCAATCTGACGCCAGGGAGTTGACCATAAGTGACCCACAACCTGACTCCGGTAAGGGAAATATAGTTAGATATGTGCTAAAACATACATTACATACATATACTCATGTGCTCTATTGTTAATAGTAGATTCTGACGTCGCGGGGACATCCCAAGGGATGAGTGCGGAAGGGGGCGAGGAGGAAGAGGTGGCTGGGGAAGGTGAGTAGATTGATAAGTAGAAGCCTAACTTAATATTATATTCATGAAACAACAACAGTCTCTAATATCAGTGTGTTATTGTCATCCATACAGATTCCCAAATGCCACAGAGGGAGTATGAATGGAGACTCCGCCCCCGACGCAATGTGCAGGCTAAACCTTGTAAGTGGTGTTTATTTTAACTAAAGAAAATGAGCAAACCATACCATTACCAAACTATAAATGTTTAAATGTTTAACATTTCATTTAAAAATTAACAAAAAAAGGCCTTAAAGCGGACCTTAACTCAGAATAAGAGTCTATCTTAGATATTTCCAAAACCCTGTACATACAGATTGTCCAACTTAAAAATCATGTTAGAAACCTTTTCAAGAGCAAAACTCTGCTTTGTGTGAGCAAAGCACAGCTATAACCCACCCCCTGTACCTTATCCCACTCTCCTCTCCTCAGTAAGTGTGATGCTTCAGAGTCAACATGGCGGTGCACGTATCCTAAATTCCTGCAGCCCAGTGGGGGAAAGAATAATAATTGATTGACTAAAAATGTAAAAGATATTAGTTTAAGATGCTGGGGAATCTTTTTTTAAGAGTTTGTGCTTTTCATTAAATCACTCAGAATGTCCGGTTTAAAAAGTGCACAAAAATAAAAAAAAATAAATAAAAGCCAAAAAACAATGCTAAAGTAATGTTGTTTTTCATTCACAGATCAAAGAAAACAACAGGCGACAGACCCCGAGGCCTAATTTTTTTATTTTACTTTAAAACTGTAAATAATTTTATTTTTCTGTTTTAAAAAAATAAAAAAAAAAAAAACCTAAACCAAAAACGTTTTATTAATAAATAATTATTAATATTTTGAGAGTTGTCTTTCCTGCAGTACCATCACACAACATCAGCACACATTTACATGACACACAAAAGGTTTAGATATGGGACAATAAAAAAAAAAAATCACAAACAATTAAGGTAACCATTAATGGCAAGGAAGAAGGAACAACAAGAAGATTAAGGTATGCATTAAGGACAAGGGAGAAGGAACAACTAGAAGATGAAGGTATGCATTAAGGACAAGGGAGAAGGAACAACAAGAAGATGAAGGTATGCATTAAGGACAAGGGAGAAGGAACAACTAAAAGATGAAGGTATGCATTAAGGACACGGGAGTAGGAACAACTAAAAGATGAAGGTATGCATTAAGGACAAGGGAGAAGGAACAACTAAAAGATGAAGGTATGCATTAAGGACACGGGAGTAGGAACAACTAAAAGATGAAGGTATGCATTAAGGACAAGGGAGAAGGAACAACAAGAAGATGAAGGTATGCATTAAGGACAAGGGAGAAGGAACAACTAAAAGATGAAGGTATGCATTAAGGACAAGGGAGAAGGAACAACAAGAAGATGAAGGTATGCATTAAGGACAAGGGAGAAGGAACAACTAGAAGATGAAGGTATGCATTAAGGACAAGGGAGAAGGAACAACTAGAAGATGAAGGTATGCATTAAGGACAAGGGAGAAGGAACAACAAGAAGCTGAAGGTATGCATTAAGGACAAGGGAGAAGGAACAACTAGAAGATGAAGGTATGCATTAAGGACAAGGGAGAAGGAACAACAAGAAGCTGAAGGTATGCATTAAGGACAAGGGAGAAGGAACAACTAGAAGATGAAGGTATGCATTAAGGACAAGGGAGAAGGAACAACTAGAAGGAACACCCAAAAAAAATATGCCAATATATATATATGTGTGAAATTGGCAGTTGTTGTCATATGCATATTCCAATGGAGGTTGAGGGATGTGCGCTTGCGTGTAGCCAGATTGGCAACTGAAGAGCCATGGAGATGTAAGTATACTTGAAAAAAACACCAAAATGGAAGGTCAAATACGACGGAAGGCAAGCAGGTACGTTCAAAAAGCCAGGAAAAATCAGGGAAAAACGGGCCGCCCGTGTGAACGGGAACGGGAGCCCCGATCAAATTGAAGGCACCCGAGAGCAAAAAAAGCTTTCCGAGTGAAGTCAAATTGACGGATCATTTAGGGAGCCATTCCGACGGAGGCTCTGCATCACATTTGAGCCACGATTCAAATGAGGCACCCGGACAATCGGAAGGTTTTAAGGGCAGTTTAGAGGAGGCTCTGCATCAGGCCCATGGTTCTTCCCTCCTTGTGTCCTAACCCCAAGAATGACAAGGAGAGGGTTTTGCACTGTTTGGACGTTGTTCGCTGTGTTGATTACTATTTGCGGGCTACGTCTTCTTTCCGTAAGACTGATGCTTTTTTCGTTGTGCCTTGTGGGCCTAGGAAGGGTTTGACCCAGGCTAAATCTTCCATTAGTAAATGGATTTGTCAAGCCATTATCGGTGCCTATTCGGCTAAGGGGAAAGTTCCTCCTTTTCGTATCACTGCTCATTCTACTCGCGCTATTGGTGCGTCCTGGGCTTTTCAGCACCAGGCTTCTGTTGAACAAGTTTGTAAGGCGGCTACTTGGTCTTCGGTTCACACCTTTTCAAAGTTTTATAAGGTTGATGTGCGGGCCTCAGCGGACGCTGTGTTTGGCTGCAAAGTTCTGCAAACTGTAGTGGTTTGAGTTTTGCTTCATTTTCCTGCTGAGTACCCACCCTTTAGGGACACTGCTTTTGGATGTCCCGAACGTTATTACTACAGGAAGCGGGGTGTGTGTGGCACACAAAGAATAATACCATTTTGTGAATACTTACCAGTAAAATGGATATTATTGGTGTGTCACACACACACCCCGCTTCACCTTCCCTTTTTGGTATCCTGGTTTTCTCTATTTGGTGAAGCTATAATTTTGTTGAGGGTTAATTTCCTGGTACCTTGTCTTACTGCTTTTCAATTACACTGGGGATTAAGTGGGAGGTCCCAGGTATATATAGACTGGGAGGGGCAGTTTTCAAGATCTCTCTCTCTGCAATGGCATCTGGAGATGGTTTACCCCGAACGTTATTACTACAGGAAGCGGGGTGTGTGTGACACACCAATAATATCCATTTTACTGGTGAGTATTCACAAAATGGTATTGTGCAGGACAGACCTGAGCATTGTAAGGCCCCAGGGCCACATACGGCCCTTTGATTGGCTCTGACCGGCCCGCGACCAGCGTTCTCTGTAAGGTGCGCGGCTGCATGCTGCCCCCGCCGCTCAGTCCCGCCCACTGTCCATGCAATCTTGCTAGAAAAGATAGTGCCGGGTTTGCTTAGATAGTCCCGCCCCTGGCCTGTACTGTGTGGCATGTGTCAGTCGCTGCAGAGCTGACGCCGGAGATGGAGGTTCTCCAGCCACTTGTCTGTGCCTCACGTCGCAGGCTGCTGGCACTTGTAGTCCACACGCAGTACGCAGCTCCGGATGGTGCACTGGCTCTCGTAGTCCATTTCTGGGCAGACCAATGCATTTGGGAAGGCGGGGGGACCATGCTGCAAGGTAGGAAGGGTTTCACACATCCTTTTATCCAAGCCCCCCCCCCCCCCCCCCCGGGCATCCCAAATCAGGATGCTCCATTTTTTTGAAAACCTTTATACTCAGTAGCAACGTGAAAAAAGGCAGAACAAAACCCAGAGCGGCCACTAGTCTTCCCCCTGCATATCCCAGATCAGGATGCCCCACTGTGTGAAACCCTTCCCCCTTAAAGTGGAAATGAACCCAGAGTGGCCAATGGTCTTCCACCTGGGCATCCCAGATCGGGGTTTTGTTCCGCTTTAAAGGAGGGTGTCGGACATTTTTCATGTTGCTACTGAGTAAAAAGTGTGAGCAGCGCTGTGTTACTTTAATAATAATGTAAAGGAGGGGAGGGGGGTTATTCCATCCTCACCTGATTTGGTTATGATGTTATGATGTTTTAAAGCAGACCAAAAGCCATGTAACCCAGCCCCATGGAGTGTGAGGGGATCCAGGGCTGGGCTACAGGCATCATGTCTCTGGGGCATCCCAATTTGATGTGTGAGACCTCACTGGACACACAAAATGTGGTTTATTTAATAAGTTACATTTTTTGTAAGGCAACCTCACTTTTTCATTGTTAACTATAACATATACTGTAATTAATGACAGCACATATATATATAACATACAACTATAACATATACAACTATAACCTATACAACTATAACCTATACAACTATAACCTATACAACTATAACATATACAAATATAACCTATACAACTATAACCTATACAACTATAACCTATACAACTATAACCTATACAACTATAACCCATACATATATAACATATACAACTATAACCCATACATATATAACATATACAACTATAACATATACAACTATAACCTATACAACTATAACATATACAACTATAACCTATACAACTATAACATATACAACTATAACCTATACAACTATAACCTATACAACTATAACCTATACAACTATAACCTATACAACTATAACCCATACATATATAACATATACAACTATAACCCATACATATATAACATATACAACTATAACATATACAACTATAACCTATACAACTATAACATATACAACTATAACCTATACAACTATAACATATACAACTATAACATATACAACTATAACATATACTGGTAACAGGTTGCCACACAAGGCTATTTACTGCTTTTTATAAAGAAATACAATTAATATTATGCAGAATTGAGTTCCACAATATTTTTAGTTTCTCACCACGTGCCCCCCCCCCCCCCCCCCCGCGAAAGGAGGACAATGTGGCTGTACTCACCTACTGTGAGGATCTTCTTTCCTAAGAGTATATGGACGATGAAGTAGTTGAGGAGGTTGGGGATGGTGAGGATGAGCACAGTCAAAGCTGGACCTGTGGGATAAAATAGAGGAGGATGATTATCAGAGATCATAGAGGTGCAGCTCTGCTGGACAACCACAGGGGGGCGGAGCTTCTCAGGTGCCGTGCTGGTCATTAGAGACATTAGAGACTCTAAGCTCAGCTGCAGGCCCCTCCTCTAATCTCAGCTGCAGGCCCCTCCTCTAAGCTCAGCTGCAGGCCCCTCCTCTAAGCTCAGCTGCAGGCCCCTCCTCTAAGCTCAGCTGCAGGCCCCTCCTCTAAGCTCAGCTGCAGGCCCCTCCTCTAAGCTCAGCTGCAGGCCCCTCCTCTAAGCTCAGCTGCAGGCCCTTCCTCTAAGCTCAGCTGCAGGCCCCTCCTCTAAGCTCAACAGGCACTGCTGCAGCCACCTCTTTGGGGTTTTCCAGTAATCATTGCTGGAGTAGAGGACTGAAGGTCTTCAAGAAGCTGTCTGCAGCGGTGCCTGCTGGACGCATCTCAGGTCTATGCGGTGCCCATAGATTTCTATGGAAGCACGTTGCTGTTGCATGCACCCTCGTTTACAGCAGTGATGTGTCCTCACCCTCCTATACAGCAGTGATGTGTCCTCACCCTCCTATACAGCAGTGATGTGTCCTCACCCTCCTATACAGCAGTGATGTGTCCTTACCCTCCTAAACAGCAGTGATGTGTCCTCACCCTCCTATACAGCAGTGATGTGTCCTCACCCTCCTATACAGACGTTATTTATCCTCACCCTCCTTTACAGCTGTGATGTGTCCTCACCCTCCAATACAGCAGTAATGTGTCCTAACCCTCCTATACAGCCATGATGTGTCCTCACCCTCCTTTATAGACGTGATGCGTCCTAACCCTCCTTTACAGACGTAATGTGTCCTAACCCTCCTTTACAGACGTGATGTGTCCTAACCCTCCTTTACAGCCAGGATGTGTCCTCACCCTCCTTAACAGCAGTGATGTGTCCTCCCCCTCCTTTACAGTAGTGATGTGTCCTAACCCTCCTTTACAGCCGTGATGTGTCCTCACCCTCCTATACAGCCTTGATGTGTCCTCACCCTCCTTTACAGCCGTGATGTGTCCTCACCCTTCTTTAAAGCCGTGATGTGTCCTCACCCTCATATACAGCCGTGATGTGTCCTCACCCTTTTTTACAGCCGTGATGTGTCCTCACCCTCCTATACAGCCGTGATGTGTCCTCACCCTCCTTTACAGCCGTAATGTGTCCTAACCCTCCTTTACAGACGTGATGTGTCCTAACCCTCCTATACAGCCAGGATGTGTCCTCACCCTCATTTGCAGCCGTGATGTGTCCTCACCCTCCTTTACAGCAAGTGATATGTCCTCACCCTCCTTTACAGCAGTGATGTGTCCTCACCCTCCTTTACAGCAGTGATGTGTCCTCACCCTCCTTTACAGCCGTGATGTGTCCTCAACCTCCTATACAGCCGAGATGTGTCCTCACCCTCCTTTACAGCCGTGATGTGTCCTCACCCTTCTTTACAGCCGTGATGTGTCCTCACCCTCCTTTACAGCCGTGATGTGTCCTCACCCTCCTTTAAAGCCGTGATGTGTCCTCACCCTCCTTTATAGCCGTAATGTATCCTCTATAACGCCTGTATAGGAGGGTAAGGACACATCCTGGATGTATAGGAGGGTGAGGACACATCACTGCTGTAAAGGAGGGTGAGGACACATCACAGCTGTATAGGAGGGTGAGGACACATCATGGCTGTAAAGGAGGGTGAGTGACTCAGAGCGGCAGGGGTGTGCGGGCTGTGATTGGCTGGGGTGCGGCGGGTTACGACTGACCTATCAAGTAAGGGATGGTAACAGAACTTCTGTTCTCAGACACTTCATTAGAGGCAACACAGGTGAGGACGACTTCCTCTAGTGGTCGGGGTGCAGTGTATTCCTGTCCTTTGGCCACTTTTTGGCCGCCCTTCTCCCACCTGTAGAGCACAGCGTCCCCGCCGGCCTCGCACGTCACGTTTATGTCCGTTACGGTTGTGTGGTTAGTGATGGTGGGAATAGAAACTGGATCTGCAAGAGAAGAACACGACACGACAACGTGAGATGCAACAACCGCAACTAGAGGAAAGAAAAACAACCGCAACCAGAGGAAAGAAAGACAACCGCAACGAGAGGAAAGAAAGACAACCGCAACGAGAGGAAAGAAAAACAACCGCAACCAGAGGAAAGAAAAACAACTGCAACCAGAGGAAAGAAAAACAACCGCAACCAGAGGAAAGAAAGACAACCGCAACCAGAGGAAAGAAAGACAACCGCAACCAGAGGAAAGAAAGACAACCGCAACCAGAGGAAAGAAAGACAACCGCAACCAGAGGAAAGAAAAACAACCGCAACCAGAGGAGAGAAAAACAACCGCAACCAGAGGACAGAAAAACAACCGCAACCAGAGGAGAGAAAAACCGCAACCAGAGGACAGAAAAACAACCGCAACCAGAGAAAAGAAAAACAACCAGAGGAGAGGAAAACAACCGCAGCCAGAGAAGAGAAAAACAACCACAACCAGAGGAAAGAAAAACAACCGCAACCAGAGGCAAGAAAAACAACGGTAACCAGAGGAGAAAAAAACAACCGCAATGAGAGGAAAGAAAGACAACCGCAGCCAGAGGAAAGAAAAACAACCGCAACCAGAGGAAAGAAAAACAAGCGCAACCAGAGGAAAGAAAAACAACCGCAGCCAGAGAAAAGAAAAAATACAATCTGTGAGAATCTCACCTGTAGAATTGGTATTATATGCATACAGCACATCCTGCTCCAGACATATATATAACGTATGGGTATACCTCCGCTTCAGCGCTGTGCACTGCAGGTCATGAAGAAAACAAGCTCCTCCCGGCCCTACATATACCAGAGGACCTCCCACAATCCCTAGCATTGAAAAGCAGTGAGAAGAGAAGCCAGGAGAAACAAACCACCCAGAATATCTGGCAATAAAAACCAAGTGATTACAATCACCATACAGGGGATCCAGACAAGTGAAACCAGGGTGAGGTGGAGCAGGACGTGCTGTATGCATATAATACCAATTCTACAGGTGAGATTCTCACAGAATTGTATTATTCTAAGCATACAGCACGTCCTGCTCCAGACACATTCATAACGTATGGGACATCCAATAGCAGTGTCCAAAAATAGGGTGGGATCCCCTTGAAAAGGCACAGCCAACAGTAAAGCGCTGTCACACAATACCATGCTATTTAAGCAACAAGAGCAATGCTCTAACCTCAACCCTTGAACCTTGTAAAGGGAGAACTGAACACAAACGGTGGACTAGCCAGCTTGTCAACCAGAACATAGTGCTAAAAAGGCCCAAGCCAAACACTTATAGTAAGAAAACGAAAAGACAATAGAGAGGAAGAATCTTTCCCCTAAAGGAATAGGCCAAGCAACAGCCTAACCATGCTACTACACTAGAAGGTAGCCATGGCAACTCAAAACTTTCCGCGCAGGAAATAAATGTCCAGGTCGCAGACGGAACCAGCAATAGTGCTAACAACAATACTCGGCAGAAGCCAAAAGAGTACTACAGGTCCGGAACAGAACAGAATATGACCAAGCCAGAGGGCCCTTAGCCCATGGAGACTATCAACCGGCACAACAAGAAGGGGGCACCGGTAGACCCCAGAAGATAAAATCCCAATCAGGGACCAGACAGTTCAGGCAGATCTCTAACCCCAGTAGAGGGGCACAGATCCCTAATATCTCATAGTATTTAGACAATAGCCTCGATTCAGAGAGACACAAAAAAACTTCCGTTTTTGGGAGGATCTGTTTTTTTTGTGAAATGTTTCTGTTCTCGTATGAGCGTTCGAGCAATTCAATGCATGCATTGAAAACTTGTGTAAAGTTTCCGTCCGTTCGTACGGCAGATTACGAATTACGAGGATGTCATTTTCCATCCAGACTTTTCCGTTTCATTTCCACATGTTACAACGTAGGCTTTCGTTTTTGCCCTTTTCAATCGTATCCTCCAACGAATCCTTTACGTTTCCCGATAGATTCTGCTTCCATTTTACCAAAAATAATCGTCCAGACGGAATCCTTACGATCTTGCGCCTGCGCACTACAAACTTAACTCATTAAAGTGCTCGCCTACATATTTGCCACCCTCACTACTACTACAATGTTTAGCTAAACCACTTAGCACTCCATCCTCCATCTTCCCTTTGGACCCTTAAAGCACACCCAAGCCACTTATCACTATCCTCCATCTTCCCTTTTGGACCCTTAAAGCTCACCCAAATCACTTCTCGGTCATGTGAATATTCATCTTTAAATATTTGTGTGCCCATTAGTTTTGTGTTAATGTAGTTTGTAAATGAAATGACAATGTAACTTTTTTTTAAAAATACCAGCATCAAATATGCAATCTTTAAAAATGTGGTAAAATTCAAATTTTTACAACTATAAAAAACTAAATACATAGCAATGGCAGGCCACTGAACATTATTCTTCATCTGTGGTCCCCAATGAGTTGTGCAGCTCCTGCATCTCGCCCACCAACTGAAGGAACCTGACACTCAGTTGTGCCACTCTGGCACGTGTGGTCCCTGTTAAAAAACGTAAATTAAAATATTGGGTTAACCTTGTTGGGGTCATACTGCAGTGACCCGCCCCCCCCCCCCCCCCGTATGGTCCAAACACCTAAATCTGGACTTCAAAAGCCAGAGTGCCCTCGCCACCACAGGCCGGGTTTTGCATAGTGCCCGATTAGGGAACCCCTGGCCCGCATTCTGCAGGCAAAATACAGGCATCAGGAGCAAGGGCGAGTGGCACATCTTGCTGTTCCTGCAACCAAATTTGAAATAATTACACAAAGCAAAGGTAACCAAATAAAACACTAACTCCTACAACACATTAAGATTCAAGTTCAACAATCCAAATATAATTCACAAAGGACATAAGTATAAAAAAATATTGCAATGATATGGATGTGTGGAAAAATAAATGTTTACATGCTAAGGAATAATTTAGGTCAGCATTAAAGGCGCGCAGACTCCTCCACATAGCCAAAAAACATGTTCAAAAATAGCAATCCGAGACCTCAGAGGTGTCGGAAGTGGTTTTACTATTAAACGTATTTATAGGGTGGTGAGCAGTCGGAAATCAGCTCTCGGAATCAGACGGAAACCATCCCAGCAACGGACGTTTTCTGAAGGAACGGAAATTTTCCGATTTTGTTTGGAAATGTTCCGAATTGCTTCCGTTTATCGAAAGCGCATATACACATTCTCCCGAATGTTCGTGCGAGTGAAAAATGTACGAAAAAAATGACAAACAACCACCAAAACTTTCACAGACAGCTACGGAAGTCCGGACGAATGTTTTTTTGAATCAAGCCTATTCTCCCGAACGTTCGTGCGAGTAGAAAATGGACGAAAAAAAGCAAAAAAATTACAAACACCCACCAAAACTTTCACAGACAGCTACGGAAGTCCGGCCGAATGTGTCTTTGAATCGAGGCTAATAGCCCAGAAACCAGAGGATCCGGCCAAGGCATAAGGGAAGCAAAATAACGCCTGGATCCAAATTGGTGAAAGGCGGGAACCCTACCTCATGGTATACAGCTATACACAAGGTATGTATGTATATAAAAATATATATATATATATATATAAATATATATATAATGACTAGGACCAGCAATAGAGCCGTTCCTTATGGCACAAATCTGACTGGAGCAAGCTCCCCAGAAGAGTAGCATGATGGAAGGAACAGGTCAGGTAAGGAGCTGAATAAGACCCATGGAAACCCTGGTAGGGCACCAGAATAAGTCACCCCCTAAAAAGGGGAACTAGGAATCCCCCAGGAATGCACCTGAGCAAACCCTGAAGAATGCAAACAAAAGATTGGATCAAGTCTTGCAATAGAAGAGCGGGGCAGGCCCCAACCATAGACCGAGTCAAGTTGTGAGCCAACACCAAACACTGCCTATAGGACCCTAGTCCCAGGAGCAGATATCATCCCGCAAGGGAAGGAGCTTAGACCCAGCGGAACAGCGTGGATACAACATTACCTATCCTAGCGTGGCAGAAGGAAGAAAGTAAAGAGGAAGAACAAGTCCAGAGCCTCCAAGGAACAAGACACCCCGAGATCTGTCATCTCCCACAGGGTAAGCACAAAATCTGCCAATGCTAAAGTATGCCTAAAGCAAAGGCACCTTAATAGGATAAAAATAGGCCTCATGAGGGGACATACAGTCCTACTGTTCTAAGCAGAACTCCCGGAGGACCAACACCCCACTGGGGCAACCAGGCCCCTAGCATAAGGTGCTGTTTGCCGTCATAGACTAACGCAAGCTCTCCCCACGCCCGATAGGGCAAGGGAATAATGTCTCACAGGTAAACTATCCAGCCAGAACCACTAACCCCAACCGGAGCAGATCAACCTGGCCAATAACAGTAGTAGAACTCTGCGATAGAGACGGAGTCCCCAGAACCCTGCAAGCGTGAGCACCTAGGCACACAGAGAAAACTCCCCCGAGAGGGATACTACCGGAGGGGCAAGGACTATTAAGCCCCCCCAAGGAACCGGTGCTGCCCTGGAATAGAACCAGGCCCAATGAACTCTGAAGGGGCAACCACTGTCCTACCATGGACAAAAAGTCCCCCAATGGACAGGTACTAAGGCGGAGTAGTTCCCACTAGGACCACTAAATGCTTATTATGACCAAAAATCCATCTAGGGATCTGAACCTTCGAGGTCCCTTCCTAGGACCCCCTTGGGGGTTCAGAAGAATAAACTCCCTTTGACCTTCTGTCAGAATAGGTACCATGGTAACCAACAGCAGGGCAAAATAGAGAGAGGAGTGTAATGTTCCCCCACAGTACTCTCGAGCAACCAGTAGAAGAATAACTGCCTCCACTAGGAGTAAAGTAAGCCAACCTAGACCCAGGTTGCAAACCCCCTTTCCCAGGGCAAGTGGCTAAGGCGCCTCAGAGCCAAAGATCACAGCGCCAAGTGATGTCAAAAGACAGTCACCAGCCAGCACACCAACAGCAATTTTGTCTGGAAAAAACTGTACAGGACGGAGGACCGGCAGCCTCATACCAGTAAAAACCTTATAGCCAAGTGAAGCCTGATCCAGGCACAACCGTGAACTAGAGGGTGGAACAGAGTTGAGTCCAAATTCGCCAGGTTCCATCCCACAACAGCCTTCGTGAAAGCACAGTAGGGCCTGATAGGTCCCCTGGTAGACGCCCCCTGGTGCAGTATGAGTCATCAGACCCTTTAGAACCTAGTGTATACATGGGCGCAACAGAGGGCCCAGCCGAAGCTTCAACGGTGTCAGTGATCATCAATGCCCCGCAGAAGTGGGCCCAATATCCAGAAGACTCCTTGGAATCTTATGAAACACCCAAACACGCCACCAGCGGTCAATGGACCCCTGGAGCCTGGTGCACAAACAGCCCTGTCAAGGGCGCCAGGGAATGCCTATGGATACAGATACCATACCCCCCTAGGGGTTAGGCAAATAGACTCCCTTGTCCTTGAAGGGAGGAAAGGGCAGACCCGCGCAGGTGCCCCCGTTTGTATATGATAAAGGCGTTCTGCAAGAAACCCATACCTGACAGGCCTAGTTAAGCCTGCGCACATACCTGAAAAAAGGCATGAAACCAAAGTCCTCCTGACCAACTCAGGGAAGCACCACCCAGCAAACATTATCCCATATCTGGAGGAACCATCTCCTAAAGCCACTTGGACGAGGCAGGATGCCTCCTGATAGGAGTAAGGTGCTGTGGTCATCCCCTCACCCAGATGGGTGAGGGCGTCCCATCATGCATGAGGGTTTTCAGGGAAGGAAAAAGAATTAGCCCGGCCAGAGGGCCCTGGGCATTGAACGTCACTCCTGGGACCAGACACCGAACCAGACCCTGCAAGGGGCACCCCTGGTTCCTGCTTAACAGTATGATATGGAGGGGGAGGGGTATCCCTGCTCCGCGGGGAGCGCAACGGTGGCCTCTGACTGGGTGGACTATCCTGTTTCTCAAATAAGTCCAGACGAGCCCCAAACAGGCGATGCCCTCTAAAGTGAAGCCCCGTCAAGGTCCTCTTAGCGTCATCGTCCGCCCCCCACTGAGGAAGCCAGAGCAGCCGACGTATAGCCACCCCTTGGGCAGAAGTCCTCGCACACATCTTGATGGTGTCATCCAGAGCCAGAAGGATAAATCTGATAAAAATATCGCAGCTAGAGAGAGTGTAAAACACCTCCCAGGGTAAATCTTCAGGCTGCTGCTCCAGCAACTTTCTTATAAGAGTCCTAGCGGCCACTGCCGGGATAGCCGCGGCACAGACAGGACGCAGCGCCGTGCCTGCACAGGTAAAGGCGTGGGAAGCCAGCCTATCAATGCAGCGATCCTCGGCGTCCCGCAGAGAGCTGTAAGCCGGAGCTGTAAGGAAGGGGGGGGTTAGGGACCCCAATAATCGGTGCGTCCACTACCGGGGACGAAGACCAAATATCTACCATCTCAGGGGGGAAAGGGTATTTCCAAACCCAGTCCTCCGGGGGCTTTTGAAGAGCAGCGGGACATTCCCACTCACTAAGTACAAGAGAATGGAAGTGAGCTTGCTCGAGAAATTCCAAGCGCGCAGGCGCAGTGTGGAAACGCCCCCCTCTCGGCCTGGAGGCTGCACCACGAGGCGAAATGGACAGTACATTAAAAATACTGAGTAACATTCCACCAATATCAAACTGATCCCAATCGGCCTGACCAGCATCGTTCTGACCCCTCGGCCTCTCGTCAGAGAAACCTAGGTCAGAGAACAGGTCCCCCTCTTCCGACGTGGCGCTAGCACGTGTGGAAAAAGACTCCTCTGAGCCTATAGCACAGGCCGAAGCCGCAGGGGTTCAAGGCCTTTGTCTATCCGGACCCATCCGGCCGGACAAACCCTCCACGATCTGGCCAAGCGTGGGCCGTCTAGGAGAAAGGTCTATTTGTAACTCGCAACTTGTACAAGACTCAACAGGAGTGAGGTTTAGGGAGGGGGAAAGGGGCGAGAAGGAGCGAGGTACAACCGCAAGCGTCGCTCGCAATTCCAGCATCTGTTCAGAACATGACGCACAGATCCGTGCCCCATCCGCCCCAGCATGGGGGAGACCGCACGAGATACACAGCCGGTCCTGTCCCCTGGTGCAGTATGAGTCATCAGACCCTTTAGAACCTAGTGTATACATGGGCGCAACAGAGGGCCCAGCCGAAGCTTCAACGGTGTCAGTGATCATCAATGCCCCACAGAAGTGGGCCCAATATCCAGAAGACTCCTTGGAATCTTATGAAACATCCAAACACGCCACCAGCGGTCAATGGACCCCTGGAGCCTGGTGCACAAACAGCCCTGTCAAGGGCGCCAGGGAATGCCTATGGATACAGATACCATACCCCCCTAGGGGTTAGGCAAATAGACTCCCTTGTCCTTGAAGGGAGGAAAGGGCAGACCCGCGCAGGTGCCCCCGTTTGTATATGATAAAGGCGTTCTGCAAGAAACCCATACCTGACAGGCCTAGTTAAGCCTGCGCACATACCTGAAAAAAGGCAAGAAACCAAAGTCCTCCTGACCAACTCAGGGAAGGACCACCCAGCAAACATTATCCCATATCTGGAGGAACCATCTCCTAAAGCCACTTGGACGAGGCAGGATGCCTCCTGATAGGAGTAAGGTGCTGTGGTCATCCCCTCACCCAGATGGGTGAGGGCGTCCCATCATGCATGAGGGTTTTCAGGGAAGGAAAAAGAATTAGCCCGGCCAGAGGGCCCTGGGCATTGAACGTCACTCCTGGGACCAGACACCGAACCAGACCCTGCAAGGGGCACCCCTGGTTCCTGCTTAACAGTATGATATGGAGGGGGAGGGGTATCCCTGCTCCGCGGGGAGCGCAACGGTGGCCTCTGACTGGGTGGACTATCCTGTTTCTCAAATAAGTCCAGACGAGCCCCAAACAGGCGATGCCCTCTAAAGTGAAGCCCCGTCAAGGTCCTCTTAGCGTCATCGTCCGCCCCCCACTGACGAAGCCAGAGCAGCCGACGTATAGCCACCACTTGGGCAGAAGTCCTCGCACACATCTTGATGGTGTCATCCAGAGCCAGAAGGATAAATCTGATAAAAATATCGCAGCTAGAGAGAGTGTAAAACACCTCCCAGGGTAAATCTTCAGGCTGCTGCTCCAGCAACTTTCTTATAAGAGTCCTAGCGGCCACTGCCGGGATAGCCGTGGCACAGACAGGACGCAGCGCCGTGCCTGCACAGGTAAAGGCGTGGGAAGCCAGCCTATCAATGCGGCGATCCTCGGCGTCCCGCAGAGAGCTGTAAGCCGGAGCTGTAAGGAAGGGGGGGTTAGGGACCCCAATAATCGGTGCGTCCACTACCGGGGACGAAGACCAAATATCTACCATCTCAGGGGGGAAAGGGTATTTCCAAACCCAGTCCTCCGGGGGCTTTTGAAGAGCAGCGGGACATTCCCACTCACTAAGTACAAGAGAATGGAAGTGAGCTTGCTCGAGAAATTCCAAGCGCGCAGGCGCAGTGTGGAAACGCCCCCCTCTCGGCCTGGAGGCTGCACCACGAGGCGAAATGGACAGTACATTAAAAATACTGAGTAACATTCCACCAATATCAAACTGATCCCAATCGGCCTGACCAGCATCGTTCTGACCCCTCGGCCTCTCGTCAGAGAAACCTAGGTCAGAGAACAGGTCCCCCTCTTCCGACGTGGCGCTAGCACGTGTGGAAAAAGACTCCTCTGAGCCTAAAGCACAGGCCGAAGCCGCAGGGGTTCAAGGCCTTTGTCTATCCGGACCCATCCGGCCGGACAAACCCTCCACGATCTGGCCAAGCGTGGGCCGTCTAGGAGAAAGGTCTATTTGTAACTCGCAACTTGTACAAGACTCAACAGGAGTGAGGTTTAGGGAGGGGGAAAGGGGCGAGAAGGAGCGAGGTACAACCGCAAGCGTCGCTCGCAATTCCAGCATCTGTTCAGAACATGACGCACAGATCCGTGCCCCATCCGCCCCAGCATGGGGGAGACCGCACGAGATACACAGCCGGTCCTGTCCCAGAGGGACCCCGGTAACACTATCCAGAGATGCCTCCATATGGTGATTGTTTAAAGACAGGATGCCAGTAGGGATTTAAGCAATAAGCAACCCTGGATGCCCCACTACCCGCTGATCAATGTGGGAGATTTTTGGGAAGGCCCGCTCCTTATACGTATGCGTATAGCAATATATACGTATATTATACAATGAAAAAGTATATGGCTATAAATGGATATGAGGCCGGGAGAGGCCACCGAGAACTCAGCGTCTGAAAGACACAAAGGGGAAGAGATGTCAGGATCATGCGCAGATGGACAGACAATAATCAAAGGGATTCGCCCGCAAGGGCACTTACAGCTCAAGTGGAGGAGGAGACCGCCACGATGCTTGCGCGTGAAGCTAACCACAATGGCGCCCGGACGAATCCCGAAGGCGGGCTAAATACTCCGCCGTGACGCGAAGCGCGCCGAACTAAGGCCCCGCCCATACTAAAGAGCGCAAAGCTCTGAGGTAAAACATAAGGCCAGGAAGCCACCATAGGCCTAACCGCGCTACAGAGCGGAACCCACACTAACCGCAGGCACCGCGTAAACATATTATATGTCAAGCAACGTAAAAAACACACACAGCGCAGCCGAATTAAGGAGCAAGCAATGCGGCTCTGACATCTCTGAGCTAATAAAGGGCAGAATAGAAGGCAAGAGCGTGACACACCGGCAACACTGAGACCGCCACAAGCGTACCCTCCCCCCCCCCTTTCTTTTCCCACGGACTGGACGGGGAAAGAAGTAGAATGGCGACCCGTAATAGGGTCCAGTACTAAGTGGGGAATGGGACAGTAATGCGGGAGGGGCATTCATTAGAGGCTCACCATCAGCCTAAACCGCCTACCCTATGGTTGGGGAATTGCGGAGGAGTCTAGCTCCGTAAGCACACAAGGTGCTGCCTACCTTCACCCGACCAACGCCGCCAAGGCTGGGAGGCATTGTGAATTTCAAAAAGGACGGGTGGGAATAGTCCCGCAGGGCCTCGGGCTGTAAAGCCCCGCTCGCCTGCGAGAGCGTGATACTTCATGTCTTCACAGTTTCAGCACTGCAGAGAAATCTGGGGATTGTGGGAGGTCCTGCGGTATATGTAGGGCCGGGAGGAGCCTGTTTTCTTCATGACCTGCAGTGCACGGCGCTGAAGCGGAGGTATACCCATACGTTATGAATATGTCTGGAGCAGGACGTGCTGTATGCTTAGAATACAACCGCAACCAGAGGCAAGAAAAAAAATGGTAACCAGAGGAGAGAAAAACAACCGCAACCAGAGGAGAGAAAAACAACCGCAACCAGAGGACAGAAAAACAACCGCAACCAGAGGACAGAAAAACGACCGCAACCAGAGGACAGAAAAACAACGGCAACTAGAGGAGAGAAAAACAACCGCAACCAGAGGAGAGAAAAACAACCGCAACCAGAGGAAAGAAAAACAATGGTAACCAGAGGAGAGAAAAACAACAGAGGAGAGAAAAACAACGGTAACCAGAGGAGAAAAAAACAACCGCAACGAGAGGAAAGAAAGACAACCGCAGCCAGAGGAAAGAAAAACAACCGCAACCAGAGGAAAGAAAAACAACCGCAACCAGAGGAAAGAAAAACAACCGCAACCAGAGGAAAGAAAAACAACTGCAACCAGAGGAAAGAAAAACAACCGCAACCAGAGGACAGAAAAACAACCGCAGCCAGAGGACAGAAAAACAACCGCAGTCAGAGGACAGAAAAACAACCGCAACCAGAGGCAAGAAAAACAATGGTAACCAGAGGAGAGAAAAACAACCGCAACCAGAGGCAAGAAAAACAATGGTAACCAGAGGAGAGAAAAACAACAGAGGAGAGAAAAACAACGGTAACCAGAGGAGAAAAAAACAACCGCAACGAGAGGAAAGAAAGACAACCGCAGCCAGAGGAAAGAAAGACAACCGCAGCCAGAGGAAAGAAAAACAACCGCAACCAGAGGAAAGAAAAACAACCGCAACCAGAGGAAAGAAAAACAACCGCAACCAGAAGAAAGAAAAACAACCGCAACCAGAGGAAAGAAAAACAACCGCAACCAGAGGAAAGAAAAACAACCGCAACCAGAGGAAAGAAAAACAACCGCAACCAGAGGAAAGAAAAACAACCGCAACCAGAGGCAAGAAAAACAATGGTAACCAGAGGAGAGAAAAACAACCGCAACCAGAGGAGAGAAAAACGACCGCAACCAAAGGAGAGAAAAACAACCGCAACCAGATGAGAGAAAAACAACCGCAACCAGATGAGAGAAAAACAACCGCAACCAGAGGACAGAAAAACAACCGCAACCAGAGGAGAGAAAAACAACCGCAACTAGAGGAGAGAAAAACAACGGTAACCAGAGGAGAGAAAAACAACCGCAGCCACAGGAGAGAAAAACAACCGCAACCAGAGGAAAGAAAAACAACCGCAGCCAGAGGAAAGAAAAACAACCGCAACCAGAGGAAAGAAAAAACCATTGGTAACCCTCAAACTGTAAATAAAGCTTCACCATATAAAGAATCCAGGATACCAAAAAGGGCGGGTGAAGCGGGGTGTGTGACATACTTATAATACCCATTTTACAGGTGAGTATTCACAAAATGGTATTATTCTAAGTATGTCACACACCCCGCTTCAAACATTAATAATTACACTTGGGCCATCCAAAAGCAGTGTCCACAAAGGGCGGGTATCCACAAGGCAATAATGCAAAACTCAAACCACTGCAGCCTGCAAAACTTTGCGGCCAAACACAGCATCCGCTGAAGCCCGCACATCAACCTTGTAAAACTTGGAAAAAGTGTGAACAGAAGACCAAGTAGCAGTCTTACAAACTTGTTCAACAGAAACCTGGTGCTGAAAAGTCCAAGATGCTCCAACAGCACGAGTAGAATGAGCAGTGATACGAAAAGGAGGAACCTTCCCCTCGGCAGAATAGGCCCCAACAACAGCCTGACGAATCCATTTGCTGATGGAAGACTTAGCCGGAGCCAAACCTTTCCTGGGCCCTCAAGGCACCACAAACAGAACATCAGTCTTACGAAAAGAAGAAGTAGTAAGCAAATAGTACTTCACACAGCGTACCACATCCAAACAATGCAAAACCCTCTCCTTGTCGTTCCTAGGCTTAGGACCCAAGGATGGAAGAACAAAGTCCTGACTAAGGTGAAAGGCAAAAACAACCTTAGGAAGAATTTCTGGTTTGAAATGAAAAAACCACCTTGTCCTGATGTCTCTCAAAGTAAGGAGCCTGAATCGACAAAGCTGCCAACTCCGAGACACGCCGAACAGAAGTGATGGCCACCAAAAAGGCAACCTTCTGAGTCAAAGTAGAAAGAGCAATATCCTGTAAAGGCTCAAAGGGAGGAACCTGAAGAGCAGACAGAACCAGAGTCAAATCCCACACGGGGAGCAAAGGTTTCCTGGGAGGTCGTACATGCGTAGCCCCCTGGAAAAAAAAGTCTTAACCAAAGGATGAAGCGCAAAAGCCGTTTGAAAAAAGACAGACAGAGCAGAAACCTGCCCTTTCAAGGTACTCAGCTGGAGACCAGAGTCCAGCCCCGATTGCAGAAAATCCAAAATTCTGGAAACAGAAAAGACCCTACAGGGCAAAGACCTAACCTCACACCAGTCAATATAAGACCTCCAAGTCCTATAGTAGATGGTAGAAGAAGACCTCTTCCTAGCACTAATAAGAGTCTGAATAACAGAGTCAGAAAGCCCTTCCTCCTTTAAGACGGAGGTTTCAGCAGCCAGGCCGCCAAAGCCAGCGTTGGTAAATTGGGGTAACGCAGTGGACTCTGAGTGAGCAGGTCCGGCCGAAGAGGCAAAACGAACTGAACCACTGCCAGCCGAACGATGTCTGCGAACCACAGCCGCCTTGGCCACCTTGGAGCCACGAGAATGGCGGGAGCCCCCTCCAGGGCCAGCTTTCGCAACACCTTGCCTAGCATGGGAAACAGAGGAAACAGAGGAAACAGATAAAGGAACCCCAGGTCCCCCCCGCTCAGGGACATGGCATCCACTGCCAGAGGATCCTGAGAGAGCGACACGAATGTCGGAAGCTTGTAATTGTGACGAGAGGCAAACAGGTCCACCTCCGCTGTCCCCCACCGGAGACAAAGAGACCGAAACATTTTGGGATCGAGAGACCATTCCCCCCGGCGGGAAGAGCACCTGCTCAGGGAGTCCGCCTCTGCGTTTTCCACTCCTGGAATGTACACCGCCGAGATGCAAGGGACATAGATCTCTGCCCAGGCCAGAATCAGGGACACCTCTCAGAAGGCACCCAGACTGTGAGCCCCTCCCTGGTGATTGATGGAAGCAACCGCCGTGCGATTGTCTGACCGAACCAGAACCGGAAAGCCCTGTAACTGCTGTGTCAAGTGAGACAGAACCAACCTGATGGCTCTCAGCTCCAGAACATTGATGGGCAAGTGAGCCTCCTGAGGCCCCCACAGCCCCTGGAACTGAAGACCCTTCCAGAAGCCTCCCCATCCTGAAAGACTGGCGTCCGTGGTGACAGTTTCCCAAGGAGGCGTCAGAAACGACCTTACCCTCAAGAGATTGGCAGAGACCATCCACCATTGAAGAGACTGCCGAACCCGGGAGGGCCCCTGGAAGGGCAGATCCAACAACCTTGGGCACCGGTCCCAAGATGCCAACAGATGAAGCTGAAGCGTCCTCGTGTGAAACTGAGCAAAGGGAACTGCCTCGAAGGAGGCTACCATCAACCCCACCAGTCCCATCCCTAGCAGGATGGACGGACGAGGATTGGATAGAAGAAGCTGCGCCTTAATAAGAATCCAGAGACATTCCCAGGAAGGACACCACCCTGAGTGGACACCACTGCCATGATGAGAAGGTCGTCCAAATAAGGAACGATACGAATCCCCTGGGCTCTGAGAAGGGACATCACCCCTGCCAGCACCATGGTGAACACCCTTGGAGCCGAGGTAAGGACGAACCGAAGAGCCACAAACTGAAAATGCCGGTCTTCTACCACGAATCGGAGAAACCTTTGATGAGCCGGAAAGATAGGAACTTGAAGGTAGGCATCCTTGATGTCTATGGAGGTCATGAAGTCCCCCTGCCAAAGAGAATTGATGGCAGAACGCAGAGTTTCCATACGTAATTTCCGGGGACGGATAAACCTGTTGAGGAACTTCAGATCCAGGATGGGACGAACCGAACCGTCTATCTTGGGCACTGTAAAGAGATTGAAATAATACCCGAGGCCCACATCTGAGGGAGAAACTGGACAGATGACCGCCATGTCCAGAAGATTCCTTACAGCCGCCGAGAGCTCCTGCGCGGCCAGAGGATCCGAAGGCACACGAGACCTGGAAAACCTTGGAGGAGGTCGGAACTCGAACTCCAGCTCGTAACCGGACGACACCACCTCCCGAATCCATCTGTCCGAGACTGCCTGGTCCCAGACCTGGGAGAAGTGTTGCAACCGTCCCCCCACCCGCAAGGGTGAGAGCGCCCCCTCATTGCTGAGCGGGCTTGGCAGCGGGTTTGGGCTTGGAGCCCCAGGAGTGACCGAGACGGCCACGGCCTCTGCACCTGTTCCAAGCGGCACCCCTGGTGACGGCGAAGGCCGAACCCCTGCCAGCTCTGGCTCCCTGAAAGGAGGGATTAAAAGAGGCCGTCCCCCGAAAGGAACGGCGTAGTTTCTTGTGCTGAGGTAACCTACCTCCCTTGGCAACAGACTCCAATTTCTCACCAAACAGACGAAAACCCAAAAAGGGAAGAGCCGTAAGCGACTTTAAAATTAAAATCAGCAGTCCATTGCCGCAGCCACACCGACCGCCGGATAGCCACCTACAAGGCCGAGGTCCTACTACACACCATCATGGCGTCATCCTGAGCGGCAAGCACAAGCGACAAGAAGGACTCACAACGCTTGAGAGCCACAAACTCCTCACAAACTGGATGAAGGTCTAACAACAAATCCCTGACAATGGACCTGGAAGCCAACAACAAAAGTGCCAAAGCCCAGACAGGCCTCAATGCCGAACCAACACTGGCAAAGCCGTGGCGAGCCAGCTGGTCAATCCGTCTATCCTCACCTTTCTTGACGGTAGTACAGACAGGGGAGTGCAACACAGCCGTGTTAGACAGCCCCAAAACTGGGGCATCGACCTCAGGGGGGAAGACCATCGCTTAACCAGGTCCGCCGAGAAAGGGTACCTCTTATCCCAACCTGGCGGTATACCAGCAAGACGAGTAGGCTGCTCCCATTCTTTAAGGATGACATCATCTTTGATTGGGGAACATCATGCGCGGCTTGGCCACCTCAAATAACTCACCCTTAGGCGGGGGAGCCACCTCAGGAGGGTCCAAAGCCAAGACCTCAAACATTTGAGCCAGGATCGAAGGAGTGTCAAAGACCTCCCCCGTCGGCTGCTCACCAGCAGCACTAAACAGTTGCTGGTCATCAGGCTCATCCGATTCCACAAGGAGCTCCCCCTCCTCAAGTGGGGGGCAATCGGATCAGTCTAAGGACTCAAAAATGTTTCCGCTTAGCTGGAGCCTTTTGGGCAACCACAGCGGAAAACCATTTTCTCAAGGCTGGCCAACCTGGCGCACACCTTGGATTGCGAATCCCCACCCACGACACGTCACATGGGGTCCGGAACAGGCGGGGAGGGGTAGGGGATGACACGGGCAACGAGGAGCCGGAGGCCGGGGTACCAGACTGCCGCGCAATGTTCCGCTGTGCACATGGAATGCAGATTAAGACATCATCCCCTGGGAAAGGAGTCCCATAACCCCCACATAGCCTGGATTGCCCCGCAGGGCCGTTTCCGGAATCGCTGGAAGCCTCCATAATGGTGAAATTTTGGTATACGCAATTACCCAGGGATTTATGCAATAAGCAACCCGGGATGCCCTTTTTTAACGTCCCGTGTGGGAGGATTAATATGGTACAACATTTTATGGAACCCCAACTAGCCAGGTATCTAAGACCGGGAGACCCCTTCTGCATGGGATCTCGGAATCTGTAATGGAAAGGACACCAGTCACTCAGGGACAATGGGATTCCACAACATACAGCAAGCACAATAACACATGTTAACAATCAAGTACAAACATTGTAAAGGAAAAGAAACATTAACCTTGCTGAACACAAAGGCACAAGCCAATAGAGAAGGCAGAGCCTGACTCACGACTGGCGACACGAGAGCAGCATAAGCAGAGCGCACTGAAGCGAGGAGGAAGGAGAAGGAGGGCGGGCTGCCCAAGACGCGCGAAGCGCCCCGTCCCCCGATATGGTACAGCGCGGGCTGAGCGAGGCGTGGGCCCCGCACCTCTCCAGTCAGAAAACCGCTGCAAGAAAAGGAAGGCGGCCATCTGACTCACACGCGTCCGGCCCAGCCTCCCCATCGCAGAGTGACAAGGAGCCCAGCTACTAAGCGGGCTCCCAAACGGCGCCAAGTGGGAGCGGGCTGGACGCCGGCTCGCGCGCCAAGGCCGGCCCCGCCCCCGCCATCACGGACAGCAAAAACTACCCAAGCACAGAGCGGCGCAGCCGCCAAGTGCCTGAGGTGGGAAAGCTTCCCAACAAAAAAACGCACCATGGTCTCAAGAGAGACCGCAGTAAAACATACATACACACAGTAAAGCACAATCAACAATCACACAGGTAGAAAGAAAGGAGACCGAGCAGGGGACAGTGCCATCACCCATAGGGTGAGAACAGGGACGGGGCATCCCAAATCCGGGATCACCAGACCGGATATCCGCTTTGCCCCCTAATATGAGGCCTGCGGAGGAGCTAAGCTCCAAGGCACCTTAGGGTGCCATCTACCATCGCCCGGCCCAGCAGCCTAGGCTGGGAGGCTTCCCTTCTAAGGGCATAACAAAAAAGCCGAGCAGAAAAAGACCAGAAGGGGGGCCGGCTACCTGCAAGCAGGAGACTTCATTCTTCTGTTTTGTCGCCATCTTGCAGAGAAGAACATTGGGAGATAAGTGGGAGGTCCCAGGTATTATAGATCAGGAGGGGCTCATTTTTTCAAGACTTCTCTGCAACGTTGCTACCTGCTGGTGGGTTTACCCAAGTGTAATTATTAATGTTTGAAGCGGGGTGTGTGACATACTTAGAATAACAACCACAACCAGAGGACAGAAAAACAACAGAAACCAGGGGAAAGAAAAACAACCGCAACTAGAGGAAAGAAAGACAACCGCAACCAGAGGAAAGCAAAACAACCGCAACCAGAGGAAAGCAAAACAACCTCAACCAGAGGAAATAAAAACAACAGCAACCAGAGGAAAGAAAGACAACCACAATGAGAGGACAGAAAGACAGCCGCAACCAGAGGAAAGAAAAACAACCGCAACCAGAGGCAAGAAAATCAACCGCAACCAGAGGAAAGAAAAACAACCGCAACCAGAGGAAAGAAAAACAACCGCAACCAGAGGAAAGAAAAACAACCGCAACCAGAGGAAAGAAAAACAACCGCAACCAGAGGTAAGAAAAACAATCGCAACCAGAGGAAAGAAAAACAACCGTAACCAGAGGAAAGAAAAACAACCGCAACCAGAGGAAAGAAAAACAACCGCAACCAGAGGAAAGAAAAACAACCGCAACCAGAGGAAAGAAAAACAACCGCAACCAGAGGAAAGAAAAACAACCGCAACCAGAGGAAAGAAAAACAACCGCAACCAGAGAAAAGAAAAACAACCGCAACCAGAGGAAAGAAAAACAACCGCAACCAGAGGAAAGAAAGACAACTGCAACCAGAGGAAAGAAAAACAACCGTAACCAGAGGAAAGAAAGACAACTGCAACCAGAGGAAAGAAAAACAACCGTAACCAGAGAAAAGAAAAACAACCTCAACCAGAGGAAAGAAAAACAACCGCAACCAGAGGACAGAAAAACAACCGCAACCAGAGGAAATAAAAACAACCGCAACTAGAGGAAAGAAAGAAAACTGCAACCAGAGGAAAGAAAAACAACTGCAACCAGAGGAAAGAAAAACAACTGCAACCAGAGGAAAGAAAAACAACCGCAACCAGAGGTAAGAAAAACAATCGCAACCAGAGGAAAGAAAAACAACCGCAACCAGAGGAAAGAAAAACAACCGCAACCAGAGGAAAGAAAAACAACCGCAACCAGAGGACAGAAAAACAACCAGAGGAAAGAAAAACAACCGCAACCATAGAAAAGAAAAACAACCGCAACCAGAGGAAAGAAAAACAACCGCAACCAGAGGACAGAAAAACAACCGCAACCAGAGGAAAGAAAAACAACCGCAACCAGAGGAAAGAAAAAGAACCGCAACCAGAGGAAAGAAAAACAGCCGCAACCAGAGGAAAGAAAAACAACCACACCCAGAGGAAAGAAAAACAACCGCAACCAGAGGAAAGAAAAACAACCGCAACCAGAGGAAAGAAAAACAACAGCAACCAGAAGAAAGAAAAACAATTGCAACCAGAGGAAAGAAAAACAATTGCAACCAGAGGAAAGAAAAACGACCGCAACCAGAGGACAGAAAAACAACAGCAACCAGAGAAAAGAAAGACAACCGCAACCATAGAAAAGAAAAACAACCGCAACCAGAGGAAAGAAAAATACAACTCTGTGAAACTCACCTGTAGAATTGTTTTTGAGTATATCCAGTCCAGGTCGTTCCAGTGATGACATGTGGGTATTCCTCCACCAGGGGGCGCTCGACTGCAAGAACAAAAGCTGTCGCTCCTCCCGGCCCCCTATAAAGGCAGGTGTCCCTCTACCATTCCACAGTGGTTAAAAAGCACCAAAAGAGGAGACAGGCCGGGAGGCCAAGAAACCATGTTACTTCACATAGCTTCAGCTTGTACTCTCTCTAACAAAACTAAAGGACTCAATCCAAGAAAAAAATGGTAATCACCATAACAGGCAACAACAGATAAAGAACAAGGGCGGGGTGGGACGACCTGTGCTGGATATACTCAAAAACAATTCTACAGGTGAGTTTCACAGAACTGTATTTTTCTTCTCCATCCATTCCAGGCCATCCAGAAGTACTTACAGATGGGACATCCAAAAGCAGTGTCCATATGGGCGGGATCCCCAGTGCGGAACAGCATGTAGTTCATTTCACTACGGCCTGAAGCACCTTTCGGCCAAAGACAGCGTCACCTGAGGCCCTGACATCCACTTTGTAAAACTTTGTAAAAGTATGAACAGAAGACCAAGTGGCCACCTTACAAACTTGTTTCACCGATGCCTGGTGGGGAAAAGCCTAAGAGGCACCAATAGCTCTAGAGGAATGAGCTGTAATACGAAAAGGAGGTTCCTTCCCCCTGGCAGAATATGCTTGCACCACCACCTGTCTGATCCACTTACTGAGAGTGGACTTAGCTGGTGGCAAACCTTTCCTAGAGCCTTCTGTTAGGACAAAAAGCAAATCCGATTTCCTAAAGAATTCAGTCGCAACCAGGTAATACTTAATGGCTCTGACCACATCCAAGGCATGGAGGCTCCATTCTTTAGAATTAGTCGGTGCTGGACACAAGGAAGGCAGGACGACTTCCTCATTAAGGTGAAAGGGAGAAACGACCTTAGGCAAAAAATCAGGTTTAAAGTGAAAAACCACCTTATCCTTATGCCGCTCAAAATATGGAGGCTTCATACAAAGCGCGGCCAGCTCTGATACACGACGCACCAAAGTGATTGCTACCAAAAAAAAAAACACTTTGAGAGTCAAAATAGGCAATGCAGTATCGCACAATGGTTCGAAGGGAGGACCCTGAAGAGCAGAAAGTACTAAATTCAAGTCCCACACCGGTATAACTGACTTACGCGGTGGCCGGACATGGGTGACTCCCTGGAAAAAGGTCTTGATCAACCTATAATTGGCAATGGATCTCTGGAAAAAGATGGCTAAGGCCGAGACCTGGCATTTCAGGGTGCTCAGCTGGAGACCCAAGTCTAAGCCGTGTTGTAAAAACTCCAGAATCCTAGAAATAGAAAAAGTGCCACATAGAAGACTCTTAGGCCCTTATTTAACAAGGGATAGCGCCAGGTAGCGAATGGTGAGCGAACGGTAATGACAGGCACCGCCACGAGAACGCCGGCTCCCCTACGCAATCACACATTTATCAAGCCGATCCTGCTTAGCGAACGAAAGAGCGCCAGATAGCGAATCATTCATCATTATTCCAGCCTCACCACACAGCGCCAGCGAGCGAACTTGAACAGCGACAGGTATGACCTTTCGCTACCTGGCGCTCTCCAATGCATTTCAATGGAACAATCTTTAATTATTCATAATTAATTGTTAATATATATATATTTTTTTTAAATGTCAAAAATTCTGTGGCCACTTCTGCAATGTTAGATATTTTTTTTAATGTAAAAAAAAAAAAAAAAATTGATATTACAGGTCTGATATTAATGTATTCATATTACAAAATATTGTGAAAAACTGAACAGAAGACCAAGTGGCGGCCTTACAAACCTGTTCAACAGAAGCTTGGTGCTGAAAAGCCCAAGACGCCCCAACGGCGCGAGTGGAATGAGCAGTGATACGAAAAGGGGGAACTCTTCCCTTAGCAGAATAGGCCGCAGTAATGGCCTGATGTATCCACCTGCTAATAGTAGATTTGGCTGGTGCCAAACCCCTCTTAGGCCCATGGGGCATAACAAAAAAGGAATCCGTCTTACGAAAAGGAGACGTGATAACCAAGTAGTACTTAACACAGCGTACTACATCCAAACAATGCAAAACTCTCTCTTTGTCATTCTTAGGATTAGGACACAAGGAGGGAAGAACAACATCTTGGTTCAAATGAAAAGCCGAAACAACCTTAGGAAGAAAGTCTGGCTTGAACCGAAAGACCACTTTATCCTGATGCCTCTCAAAGTAAGGCGCCTGGATAGACAAGGCCGCCAACTCTGAGACACGCCGGACCGAAGTGATCGCTACCAAGAAGACAACCTTCTGAGTCAGGGTAGACAAAGCAATATCTTGCAAAGGCTCAAAAGGAGGAGCCTGAAGAGCAGAAAGAACCAAATTCAAATCCCAAACCGGGAGTAATGGTTTCCTGGGAGGCCGCACATACGTAACCCCCTGGAAAAAAGTTTTAACTAAAGGTTTAAGCGCAACGCGCTTCTGGAAAAAGATAGATAAGGCAGAGACCTGCCCTTTCAACGTACTTAGCTGGAGACCAGAGTCCAGCCCTGATTGTAAAAACTCCAGAATCCTGGAGACCGAAAAGACCCTACAAGGAAAAGATCTTATCTCACACCAAGCAATATAGGCTTTCCAAGTCCTATAGTAGGTGATGGAAGAAGACCTCTTCCGGGCACTGATCAGAGTCTTAATGACTGAATCAGAAAGACCCTCCTCCTTCAGGATGGAGGTTTCAGCAGCCAGGCCATCAAACCCAGCGCTGGTAAATTGGGGTAACACAATTGACCCTGAGTGAGCAGATCGGGCCGAAGAAGCAGAACGAACTGGTCCACTGCCAGCCGAACGATGTCTGCGAACCTCACTCGTCTTGGCCACCTTGGGGCCATGAGAACGGGGGACACCTTTTCCCGAGCCAACTTCCGAAGCACCCTGCTCAGCATGGGCATCAGAGAAAACAGGTATAGAAATCCCAGAACTCCCCAGCTCAGGGACATGGCGTCCACTGCCAGAGCCAGAGGATCCTGGGGGAGCGACACGAAGTTCGGGAGCCTGTGATAGTGACGAGGGGCCAACAGGTCCACCTCCGGGGTCCCCCATTGGAGACACAGTGAGCGAACCACCCGAGGATGGAGAGCCTATTCCTCCAGACGGGGAGAGCCCTTGCTCAACTGGTCCGCTACCTGTTTCTTCACCTCTGGAATGTAAACCGCCAAGAGACAAGGAACATGGAACATTGCCCAGGTCCTGATCAGGGACACTTTTCTGAGAGTACTCAGACTGCGAGTCCTTCCCTGAAGACCGATGTAAGCAACCGCTGTTTGATTGTCTGAACACATCTGGACCGGAAGGCCCAGAACGTGCTGAGTCAGGAGAGCAAGCACCTGACGCATGGTTCTTAGTTTCAGAATATTGATGGGTAAGTGGGGCCTTTAAGGTCCCCACTGCCCCTGAAACTGCAGCTCCTTCCAGAATCTGCCCCATCTCGACAGACTGGCGTCCGTGGTGACAATTCCCAAAGGGGGGTAAGGAAGGACCTGCCCTACACAGGATTGGTCGAGACCAACCACCACAGGAGGGACTGCCGTATACGGGAGGACAACTGGAAGGATTGATCCAGTGACTGAGGTTGCTGGTCCCAAAACGCTAACAGAAATAGCTTAAGCGTTCTCGTGTGAATTTGGGCAAAAGGAAGAAACACTCTGTGTTGATGAGAGATCAGGCCGGGATGAACCGACCCATCTCTCTCGGGGACTACGAAAAGATTGGAGTAGAAAACGAGGCCCATCTCTAAGCGCGGCCCCGGCCAGATGACCGTTATCTCTAACAGATCCCTTACCGACGCCAGGAGCCCCTGCGTGGCCAAAGGAACGATGGGCACCCGAGACCGAATGAACCGTGAAGGAGGGTGAGACTCGAATTCCAGGTCGTAACTGGCCGACACTACCCCCTGGCTTCATCTGCCTGGAACCACTTGGTTCCAAATCTGGGAGAAGTGTCGCAATAGTCCCCCCACCCGCACGGGTGAGGGCAGCCCCTCATTGCTGAGTGGGCTTATCAGCAGGTTTGGGCTTGGTGCCCCAGGACTGAGCGGGCCGGCCACGGCCCCTCCTCCGAGTCCAACCTGCACCTCTGGTAGCGGGAAAGGAAGCACCCCTGCCCGCTCTGAATCCTCGAAAGGAGGGCCTACTGGAACCTGCCCCCCCAAAGGGGACACGAGGCCTCTTGCGTTGTGGCATCTTACCACCCTTTGCGACTGAATCAATTTTCTCCCCAAACAGACGCAACCCCAAAAAGGGGAGAGCTGTGAGCACCTTTTTGGAAGCCGTGTCTGCTGACCACTGACGCAGCCATACTGACCTGCGAATAGCCACCAGCATAGCTGCTGCCTTGCTACTCATAGTCAGCGCATCGTCCTGAGCGGCCAGGACATAAGCCACAAAAGATTCACACTGCTTAAGCGCAGTGAACTGTTTGCAAGCGGGATTAAGATCCTCATATAGCCCCTGAATTAAGGACTTAATTGCCAATAGAAGAAGGGCTGAAGCACACACCGGGCGCAACGCTGACCCGGAATAGATAAAACCATGTCGAGCGTATTGGTCAATCCGACGATCTTCCCCATCCTTAGGGACAGTGGTCTCAGCAGACTGTACCATAGCCGTGCTGGAGAGCCCTAGTACAGGGGTATCGACGTCAGGAGGGACAGACCAAAGCTTCACCAATTCTGGTGGAAAAGGATAACGCCTTTCCCAACTGGAAGGAATTCCAGATAACCGCGTGGGATGTTCCCATTCTTTAAGAACCACCCTCTCAAAGTGGTGTTGTCTGGGAAAAACCAAACGCGGCTGAGGCTCCTTAAACAACTGACCCTTTGGCAGGGCGGCCGCCTCAGGTGGATCTAAACTCAAAATTTTAAACATTTGAGCCAGAACGGAGGGGGTGTCAAAAACAACCCCCTCTGACCAATCACATCAGCCTCAAGCTGACCTGCAGGCTCATCTGACTCCGACGGGAATTCATCCTTGTCCGGGGATCCATCGGACCATTCCACAGGTTCACATAGCTCGTCCTGTGGAGCCGAAGGTACCGCAGTCAGGTGCCTCCGTTTTGCAGCGGCCTTTAACGCTGCTTTAACGGGCACTACTTTCCGGGGGCTGGGCTGTGCCGCCACCTCGGAATGCGAATCCCCACTTTTGACAGTGTCATGCGGGGTCCGGAACAGGGAGGGAGAGGTAGGAGATGATGAAGGATGCGATGGACCCGCAGCCGAAGCAACGGACTGGCGCGCAATAGTCTGCTTTGCACAAGGGATGCAAATAAAGACATCATCAGCTGGGAGTGGAACCCCACAACCTACGCACCCCCCGAACGGCTCAGCAGAACCGTTCCCGGAAATTACGGAAGCCTCCATATGGTGATTTATGGTATTCGCAATATTTGGGACTTTTAAGGCATAAGCCAACCCGGGATGCCCCTTTATTAGTAATGTCCCGGAAGGGAGGATTTTTTTTTTTTTTTTTTAAGTTAAGGTCCCCTTTAATAAACTATATATATATATATATATATATATATATATATATATATATATGTATATAGCAAACAAACAAACAAGAAATGGGCCGCACCAAACTACCTGCCCAGAGGTAACTAAGGCAATAATAAGAAGTAGTAAGTGGAGGTGTGCACACTAATCTGCACACAATACATATAAGAAGGCAAACACACAGGAAGAGGACCACACCTCCCACAAAGTGTTGTAGAAAAATGGCACCACCTCACTATCCAAATAATTAGAAAAATACAATTTATTACAAAATGAGCTACAAGTTAAAACCACATATAGACAATTACATTACATACACAAAACACACCACCAGAGGGCGCCAAAGGTCCTAAGCACATGGTGAAAAAAATTCATTCCAAAACACCTAAATAATCTAATTGATCTCTCTAACCTAACAATCATATAAGTGCAAATGTGCAAAGTAAGTGCAAAGTGCAAACAAATATCCAATTAATATACTCCAATAAGCTATTAATGCATCTATAATAAAATAATATAATAATAAGGTCCCAGCAAGGTGCAAGACAGGCACCTAAGTGGGCACAAGAGAGAGAGACAGTGACCGTGTATACAAACCGACCAGGGGCGCCCCCACAAACCGTTGCCAACGCGTATCGTAGTGTCCCCACACTACTTCCTCAGGGCAAAGTGCCCTGACTTCACTTTGCCCTGAGGAAGTAGTGTGGGGACACTACGATACGCGTTGGCAACGGTTTGTGGGGGCGCCCCTGGTCGGTTTGTATACACGGTCACTGTCTCTCTCTCTTGTGCCCACTTAGGTGCCTGTCTTGCACCTTGCTGGGACCTTATTATTATATTATTTTATTATAGATGCATTAATAGCTTATTGGAGTATATTAATTGGATATTTGTTTGCACTTTGCACTTACTTTGCACATTTGCACTTATATGATTGTTAGGTTAGAGAGATCAATTAGATTACTTAGGTGTTTTGGAATGAATTTTTTTCACCATGTGCTTAGGACCTTTGGCGCCCTCTGGTGGTGTGTTTTGTGTATGTAATGTAATTGTCTATATGTGGTTTTAACTTGTAGCTCATTTTGTAATAAATTGTATTTTTCTAATTATTTGGATAGTGAGGTGGTGCCATTTTTCTACAACACTTTGTGGGAGGTGTGGTCCTCTTCCTGTGTGTTTGCCTTCTTATATATATATATAAATTTAATAGATATCCCAATAAATAGCCAGGCACATAGAGCCGGAGGGCCACCATAAGCAGGGATCCCAGGATCTGTAGGGAAAAGAAAACCCCAATCAGATCCTCACATGTGTATAAGAAACATATAGGCATGGCACCAAGGTGCCTTTAAATATGAGCAAAAGTATGCCCCCTTAATAAAATGTGACTCCCCACCATATCCACTACAAAGAAATATGCATTCCCCACTTAACGGCCCCAACGGGTGGGGCCGCTTACCTGGTCCAGCGAAGGCAGCAGCCGGAGAGCCAGACTGCAGCCAGCAGCCAGCGCAGAAGACTAAGTGCGGCCGCGCGCCCACGCGACTTCCTGCTTTTGAAGGGAAGTAAACACTGGGCCCGCCGCAAAACGCGGCATGACGTCGGCGCCGCGCCCCCGCTGCCGCGTCATCGGGACCCGCCCCCCCCCCCCATGCCAATCAGCTGGAGATCACTCTCAGATGGGCCACTACACGTGCGCCCAGGCAGCGGAGGGGGGAGGATAATACTAAAGACCGCATGGCGCAGCCTAAAAGAGTACATAAAATGCCAGGCGGGGAAGAGGGGAGGGGGGAAGGGGGTAGGGGGCCACAAAGCAATAGTCTGCCAAGAAAAGTGGCCAGCCCCTACCCAGCGCAGTCTGCCATTCAAGCAGACCAAAACCAAAAGTATACACATGCTGAACAACAGTGAATGCATAACCAGAATATACACACACGTTGAATAAAGTGATACAAGTGAAACACGCATACATAAAGCATACCCTCAAACGGGGGAAGGGACCGTAACGGAAGAGAAAGGGGCTACGGGGACCCTCGGGACAGGGGCATCCCATTTCCGGATCACCATGCCGGATAGCCGCATTGCCCCACGCATGAGGTCAAGCGGTAGGAGATAAGCTCCTAGGCACTTAAAGTGCCATCTACCATTTGCCCGGTGAGCAGCTTAGGCTGGGAGGCTTCCATTCCACCATTAAGGTATACACACTCAAACCGGGCAGAAATAGACCAAAAGGGGGGTGGCGGGGTAAGAATACCCCGGCCTACCTGTAAGCAGGAGACTTCAACCCTCTGTCTTGTCGTCAAGCAGAGAGAAAAATACTGGTGATTGAAGGGAGGTACCAGGTATATATAGGCCGGAAGGGGGCTCGTTACAAGACTTCCTCTCTGCACTACGTCACCTGCGGTGAGTTAACCCATTAGTTGATGAATATTTAAGAAGTGATGCGGGGTGTGTGGCACACCAATAATACTACATTTAACCCATCGCCGCCAGCGCTCTGGGGTTTAAACAAGCATTTCACAGCGCGAGAATTTTTGGAGCGTGATTTGTTAATGAATATGCTGGTAGCCGTTCGCTATGGCCATTCGCTGTCATGCGCTCCCATACGGCGCGGAACCTGTCAAACAGCGACTCCTAACCCCGTATTCGACATTACCGCACATCGACTGAGTCGCTATCAACAAGCGAACAACGGCCAAGCCCAGTGAATACTAGCGGGCGCAGTGAAAATAACGCTACAGTCGCTCATTTGTCGCTACCTGGCGCTATTACTGAATCGGCCTCTAAGACTTGCATCAAGCAATATAGGAGTGCCAAACTCTGTAGTATATCATGGAGGAAGACTTCTTCCGTGCCTGAATCATGGTATGGACAACCGTTGCCGACAGCCCCTTTTCCTTCAGGATTGAGGTTTCAATAGCCAGGCCATCAAAGACAGCGTCCGTAAATTGGGGTGCCGCAGTGACCCCTGTGTGAGAAGCCCTGGATCGTCGGGCATGATGTAGCGATCTACTGACATCTGAACTATGTCCACAAACCTACTCCTTCTCGGCCAGCGAGGAGCCACCAGGATAGTCGGGACCCCTTCCTGGGCTATCTTGCGCAGTACTCAGCCCAGGAGTGGAAACAGAGGGAAAGTATAACTGAATTTGAACTCCGTCCAAGGAATCGCCAGAGCGTCTGTATTTATGGCCAGAGAACCTCTTCAGAGGGAGACGAACCTTGGGAGCTTGTGATTGTGTCTGGACGCAAACAGGTCCACATCCGGCTGATCCCAGCGGAGACACAGAGCGTGAAAGGAATTGCTGCTTAGAGACCATTCCCCCAGGCATGAGGCGTTCCTGCTCAGGGAGTCTGCCTCCTGGTTTTCCAACCCGGGGATGTAGACCCGAGATGCAGGGAACATTCTCCTATGCCCAAGACAGAATCTGGGTCACCTCCTTGAGGGCTCGCTTTCTCCGAGTCCCGCCCTGGTGATTGATGTAGGCGACAGCCGTTTGATTATCCGAGCGAACCTGGATCGCACGACCCCTTAAATGTGGAGTCAAAAGAAGAAGCACCAACCGGATTGCTCTCAGCTCCAGGAGATTTATGGGTAAGCGGTTCTCCTGCGGACCCCACTGACCCTGGATCTGCTGAGACTGTCAAACGCCTCCCCAGCCGGTCAGACTGGCATCCGTGGTAACTATCTTCCAACGGGGAGTCAGGAAGGACTTGCCCACCAACAGGATCCAGGAGTCCAACCACCACAAGAGGGACTGCCTGGCCAGGGAAAATTCCTGTTCCAGCGACTCCTGCATCCGGTCCCAGACGGTCAACAGGTTCAGTTTAAGAGGTCTCGTGTGAAATTGGGCGAAGGGCACAGCCTCGAAGCATGACACCATTAGGCCCACCAATCTCATCCCCAGACGGATCGATGGCCGCTGACAGGACAGCAAGGCCTGCACCTGCGTCGGCTGAAAGACCTTGACCTGAGAGGTGTCTATCGTCATGCCCAGGAAGGACCTCACTGTCGAGGGAGTGATAAAGGACTTTGGGTAATTGACTACCCAGCCGAAGGCCTCGAGAGTGGACAGCACCGTCCGGGTATCGCTCTTGGCCAGCTGAAGAGACTGGGCCGCAATCAGCAAGTTGTCCAGATAGGGCAGCACACAAATGCCCTGATTCCTCAGGATGGCCATGATGCCCGCCAGCACCTTGGTGAAGACGCGGGGCGCTGAGGAAAATACCATTTTGTGAATACTCACCTGTAAAATGGGTATTATAAGTATGTCACACACCCCGCTTCAAACATTAATAATTACACTTGGGTTAACCCCCCTGTAGGTGGTGACGTTGCAGAGAAGTCTTAGAAAACGAGCCCCTCCCGGTATATACATACCTGGGACCTCCCACTTATCTCCCAGTTTTCAAACAGCAGTAAAGACAAGGTAGCAGAAAAAACCATTGGTAACCCTCAAACTGTAAACGAAGCTTCACCATATAAAGATCCAGGATACCAAAAAGCTCGAGTGACCGTGGGAAAAAGTCCGGGACCCGATGGTTATACCCCAAGGTTCTACAAGACTCTGGGTCCCCTGTTGGCCCCCTTTTTGACCAGGGTTTTCAATTCAGTGGGACAAGATTCCCCCTTCCCGAGACAGTCTTTGGCAGCTACGATCGCTGTTATTCCTAAGTGTGGTAAGGATCCTCTCACATGTAGCAGCTATCGCCCGATTTCTCTAATTAATGTAGATATAAAGTAATAATAGCTTCGCGCCTCAAACCAGTTATTCCTGAACTTGTTCATTTGGACCAGGTGGGATTTGTCCCAGGCAGAGAGGCATGGGATAACACGAAATAATTGTTCACACTGATCTCTTACGTGCAATCTAAAAGGATCCCGGCTTGCCTTCTCTCATGCGACGCAGAGAAGGCATTTGATAGAGTGAGCTGGGATTTTATGCGTGCCTCCCTGCAACAAGTTGGACTGGGACCGTCCCTCCTGGGTAAGATATTGTCCCTTTACAAAAACCCCTCAGCCTCAGTGAGAACTAATGGTGTGATGTCATCTCCTTTCCTTATAGGCAATGGGACTCGTCAGGGATGCCCACTGTCACATCTCCTTTCCATCAGTACTAAAAGAGTTAGAACAATTTGGGTTGGTAAGCAACTTTAAAGTAAACTATGCGAAATCGGAAGCCCTTAACCTAACATTACCGATCGGAGAAGTAGACAGACTCAAAAGTAATTTCTCCTTTAAATGGCAGTCGGCCGCAATCAAATATCTAGGGATACAGATCCCAAATGATCTGGCTAAAATTTACGAACTGAATTATGCTTTTCTGATAAATAAGACGCTTAGCGACCTAAAAAACTACGATAGAAAGTCCTTGTCTTGGTTTGGACGAATAGGTGCATTAAAAATGGATGTATTGCCCCGCTTTTTATACATGTTTCAAACAGCCCCTATAGTTCCCCCCAACAGCTTCTTTAAGATTCTGAAGTCTGCGTTCCTCAAATTTGTCTGGGGAGTCTCTAAGCCTCGCATTCGCCATGAAATACTGTCTCGTAGCAAAGCGAAGGGAGGGGTGGGATTACCTGATCTAAAGCTCTACCATTCAGCGGCGGTCCTCATGAGGACCTTAGACTGGGCACACCATGCTTCGAGCAAGATCTGGGTCACTGTCGAGAAAGGGTTATCGCCCCTCCCCTTGGTCAACCCCCAACCCAAATGCGTTCTTAGAACATTACCTTTTCTGGCGCAGCACCTTTTCACTGTATGGGATCGATTGACCCCAAAATTCCTGATAGGCCAACGCCCGGGACCTTTGACCCCGATTATCGGGAATCCGGACTTTGTACCCGGAGTGGGGGTTTCGTCTTTTCTGGGTTGGCAGGCTGCGTCAGACCCGCATCTACGGCACATATTGGGAGAATCGGGTCTGCCAAAATTGGAGGAGATTAGAGCGCAGTGCCCCGGGGTGCATGTGTCATGGCTCCTTCACAGACAGCTGTC
This sequence comes from Gastrophryne carolinensis, assembly GCA_027917425.1. NCBI lineage: Eukaryota > Metazoa > Chordata > Amphibia > Anura > Microhylidae > Gastrophryne > Gastrophryne carolinensis. Next base: position 523,243,588 of record CM051236.1, read on the forward strand.
TAACTATATATCCTCCCATCGCCTGAGTGGTGCGAGGAACTGCCCGCTATCTGATCTGGAACGGCTTCTCTCTTCTGTGACGCCTATACCCCACGCCCACTCCGTACTGTATCATACTTTAATGAACAGTATTCACTCGGACCCTCCAGGGTACGTAACCAGATGGGAGAAAGAGTTGGATCGGTCCTTCTCTGAGGAAGACCTATCTAAAATGTTCAGCTTGACGCATAAATCGGCCGTGGAGGGGGCGGCGCAGGAGAGAGGTTTTAAAATTGTTTCGAGATGGTATAGATGTCCGTCCGACATTAATAAATACGCACCCCAGACCTCAAGCAGTTGCTGGCGGTGCCTGGTGGGGGAGGGAACCATGACTCACATCTGGTGGGGATGCTCGGTTGTTACATCCTTTTGGGATAAGGTTCTTAGCATATACACAGAGACGACGGGCACTATTGTAAATAACTCACCTCAATTAACCCTTCTCTCCCTAGTAGAGGACTCTATATCTCAATACAAAAAGGGCTTACTCCGGCATTTCCTAAAGGCAGCGCGGGCTTTCATACCCAGACACTGGAAGTCCAGAGAAGCCCCTTCCTTGGCGGAATGGGTTGTGGAGCTTGAACGTATCAGACGCATGGAAGAGCTCATTCTCAGCGATAAAGGCTTAGTAGAAAAGTACACCATAACCTGGGCCTGCTGGACTGATCTTCGGGACTCAGACTGTTTCCGAATGTTGATCCAGTGATAGCAGTGGCAGGAAAAGTCATTCGACCATGCCTCAGCTCGGAGGTGAGATAGGATTTTTGTGGCAAAGCGGAGTTATATTTCTGATCCAGCTAAGGGTATTTCCCTCTCCCCTCTTTCCCCTCTTCTTCCCTCCTCCCCCCCCCTTTTTTTTTTTTCTTTTTCCCTTGTCTGTAGGTTTCTTATCTTGTCTTTTATGTTCTGGCTGCTGTTGCGTTCTGTTGCATCCTCTTTGATAAACTTGTGCTATGCGATGTTGGTAGGCAGAATTGCAGGCACAAGTGCCTTGGCCACCTTGGAGCCATGAGAATGGCGGGGACCCCTTCCAGGACCAGCTTTCGCAACACCTTGCCTATCATGGGGATCGGAGGAAACAGATAAAGGAACCCCAGGTCCCCCCAGCTCAGAGACATGGCATCCACCGCCAGAGCCAGAGGATCCTAAGAGAGCGACACGAATGTCGGAAGCTTGTAATTGTGACGAGAGGCTAACAGATCCAACTCCGGCGTCCCCCACCGGATACAAAGAGACCGAAACACCTGGGGGTGGAGAGACCATTCCCCCCGGCGGGAAGAGCACCTGCTCAGAAAGCCCGCCTCCGTGTTTTCCACTCCTGGAATGTACACTGCCGAGATGCAAGGGACATGAGTCTCCGCCCAGGCTAGAATCAGAGACACCTCTCTGAGGGCACTCAGACTACGAGCCCCTCCCTGGCGATTGACGTAAACAACCGCCGTCCGATTGTCTGACCGAACCTGAACCGGCAAGCCCTGTAAATGCTGTGTCAGGTGACACAAAACCAACCTGATGGCTCTCAACTCCAGAACGTTGATGGGCAAGTGGGCCTCCTGAGGACCCCAACTGAAGATCCTTCCAGAAACCTCCCCATCCCGACAGACTGGCGTCCGTGATGACAGTTTCCCAAAAAGGCGTCAGAAAAGACCTGCCCCTCAAGAGATTGTCCGAGACCATCCACCACTGGAGAGACTGCCGAACCCGGGAGGACTTCCGGAAGGGCCGATCCAACGACCGCGGTCGCCAGTCACAAGACGCCAACAGATACCACTGTCCTGGTGTCCATCTCCGCTTGACTGAAGGAAGGAGCCATGATGAGAAGATCATCCAGATCACTCTTGGAGCCGAGGTAAGGCCGAACTGAAAAATTAAAAATGGCGATCTTCCACCACGAAGCGAAGAAACCTTTGGTGAGCCGGAAAGATAGGAATATGAAGGTAGGCATCCTTGATGTCTATGGACGTCATGAAGTCCCCCTGCGGAAGAGAATTGATGGCAAGAGTGCAGAGTTTCCATGCGAAACTTTCGGGGACTAATAAACACGTTGAGGAACTTCAGATTCAGGATGGGACGAACCGACCCATCCTTCTTGAGCACTGTGAAGAGATTGGAATAATACCCGCGGCCCACCTCCGAGGGAGGGACCGGGCAGATGACTGCCATTTCCAGAAGATTTCTCACCGCCGCCAGGAGCCCCTGTGCGGCCAAAGGATCTGAAGGAACATGAGACCTGAAAAATCTTAGAGGAGGTCGGGACTCGAGCTTGTAACCGGCCGACACCACCTCCCGGATCCACCTGTCCGAGACCGCCTGGTCCCACACCCAGGAGAAGTGCCGCAACCGTCCCCCCACCCGCAAGGGTGAGGGCGCCCCCTCATTGCTGAGCGGGCTTGGCAGTGGGTTTGGGTTTGGCACCCCAGGAGTGACCGGGGCAGCCACGGCCTCTACCCCTGTTCCAGCTTGCACCCCTGGAGGCCGAAAAGACCGCACCTCTGCCAGCTCTGGCTCCCCAAAAGGAGGGATTAAAAGAGGCCGCCCCCGAAAGGAACAACGAAGTTTCTTGCGCTGAGGTAACTTACCTCCCTTGGCAACCAAATCCAATTTCTCACCAAACAGGCGCAAACCCAAAAAAGGTCAGCAGTCCATTGCCGCAACCACACCGACCGTCGGATAGCCACCAACAAAGCCGTGGTCCTGCCACACATCACCATGGCGTCATCCTGAGCAGCTAGGACAAATGAAACAAAGGACTCACAATGCTTGAGAGCAACAAACTCATCACAAGTAGGATCAAGGTCCGCAAATAAATGACAATGGACCTAACCGCCAACAACAAAAGTGCCGAAGCACAAACAGGCCTCAAAGCCGAACCCGCACAGGCAAAACCGTGGCGAGCCAGCTGGTCAATCCGGCAATCTTCGCCATCCTTAAGGGTAGTAGTGTCAGGAGAATGCAACACAGCCATGTTAGATAGCCCCAAAACCAGGGCATCAACCTCGGGAGGAAAAGACCAACGCTTTACCAAGTCCGCCGGAAAAGGATACTTCTTATCCCAACTAGGCGGAACACCAACGAGACGCGTAGGCTGCTCCCATTCTTTAAGGACGACATTCTCAAAATGTCGTTGACTGGGAAACTCCAAACGCGGCTGGGCCACATCAAACAACTCACCCTTAGGCGGAGGAGCTGCCACAGGAGGGTCTAAATCCAAAACTTCAAACATTTGAGCACAGGAGGGTCTAAATCCAAAACTTCAAACATTTGAGCACAGGCAAGTGCACAGTAAAATATAAAGATATATATATATATATACAATATCTATGTATGCACACAAGGGCAAGGGACCCAGCTGCAGTACAGCTGATAAGTAAAAATCACACGGCCGGCACCCAGACAAACCCCAATCCTTGAGGGGTTACTGTCAGCCGTGCCCTGACATAAGAAGCCAGCTCTAATGTCCCAGTAAAAAGGCAGAATTACCCGCAATAAAACATACCACCTTAAATAAACAACACAGACTTTAAAAAGCCGATCTATAAAATGGCAGCGCAGTGGACAGCCGCATCAGCAAATGACCATCCTGAAAGAGGAGGAAGGGAGAGGAAGGAGGGCGGGGGCGGACCCACCCAAGCGCGCCAAGCGCTCCGGGCCCGCCCCCCTCCTCCTCCGGAGTACAAGCCTTACACAGCAGGCGCCTAAAGACATGGCGCATGCTCCTCAGCCAGAAGGGGCTCACCCGAGCCCCGCACAAACCAGGGAACCGGTCAGACAGGCGGCCGGCGACACGCACGCCGCCCGGCCCCGTCCCCCACCGGCCACGCCAGCCGCAGAAAAGGAATCAGTCAGACACATGAAGTGAAGACAAACACATGTACCAAGCACACAGACACAGCCTCCCCCCCCCCCCCCCCCCACATACTAGCGCAGGGAGAAGGGAACCAAGCGGGACACAGGGCAAATACCCATAGGGGGCAACGGGACGGGGCATCCCAAATCCGGATCACCAGGCCGAATAACCGCGTTATCACCTTAGGGTGCCGTCTACCCTTGCCCGGCCGGCAGTTTAAGCTGGGAGGCTACACAATGAATTTAGGGACAAATAAATAAAACAAGCCGGGCAGAAATAGACCAGAAGGGGGGCCGGGGTGTTACCCCGGCTATCTGCAAGCAGGAGACTTCATTCTTCTGTCTTGTCGCCATCTTGCAGAGAAGAACACTGGGAGATAAATGGGAGGTCCCAGGTATGTATAGACCGGGAGTGGCTCTTTTTCAAGACTTCTCTGCAACGTCGCCACCTACAGGTGGGTTAACCCAAGTGTCATTATTAATGTTTGAAGCGGGGTGTGAGACATACTTAGAATATCCCGAATGGCAAAGCCACAAACTGGTAGCTCTGCCATTCGGGAGCAAACCTCAGGAACTTCTGATGCCCCTGGAATATCAGGATGTGCAGATAAGCATCCCTAATGTCCACCGTGGTCATGAAGTCACCGGGCCGAAGCGAGCTCACCGCCAACCGTAAGGTTTCCATGCGAAAATGTCTGACTCTAACAAACCTGTTGAGACCCTTCAGGTCCAGGAAAAGTTTGAAGTAAAAACCTTGACCCTGTTCCTAACGAGGTACAGGACAAATCACACCTAACCGCAGGAGGTGTTGCACGGCCATTCTCAAACCCTGCACCTTCAATGGGTTTTGGGATATCTGAAACCGAAGAAATTTTGTGGGCGGCCTGACTGACAGCTCTATTTTGTAAACGGAGGACACCACCTCCTGAATCCACCGATCCGAGACGTGCTGTCTCCAGATATGAGCAAATAGCAGAAGCTGCCACCCCACCCGAATGGGTGAGGGCGCCCCCTCATGCCTGAGGGGACTTAACAGGGGGTTTAGACTTGGCTCCCTAGGCGGGATTGGGTCGGCCACGGGACCTACCTCTACCCCAGGTATCTGGGGTAGAGGTAGGTCCTCTACCACGGCGGCGGCGTAGGTCCTCTACCACGGCGGCGGCCACCTGAAAATAAAGAGCCTCTTCCTACTCGAAAGGAGCGATAGGCAGATGAGTTCCGAAAGGGCCAAGCAGGCCTCCGTCTCTGAGGGAGTCTACCATCCTTGACCAGGTGGTTCAGACGCTCCCCGAACAACCAGTGCCACCATTGCCGCAACCCGAGCGGTGAAGTGCAACAAGCAGGGCCGAAATCCTGGCCCCAAGCCAGGCCCCATCGTCCATGGCAGAGACAAAAAAGGCAATGAAATCCACGCAGGTCTTGAGGTCCTTATACTCCTCCGCCTGCTTGCGAGACTTAGCGCTATCCACAAGGCATCTCACCTTCTTTCTGATGGCCAGAGAGACAATAGCCACGGCGCACACAGGGCGAAACAAGGCACCAGCAAAGGTTAAGGCATGACAGACCAGTCGATCCATGTGCTTGTCAGCTGGCTCACGTAAGGAAGCAGTAACAGGTGAAGGCATAATAGTAGGGGTGGACAACCCCGTCACAGGAGCATCTACTTTGTGAGGACCAGACCATAGCCAGACCAGCTCCTCAGGGAAGGGATACCGCCTATCCAGGCCCTTAGGCACCGACGGTAGCTTGTTAGGCCTTTCCCATTCCTTGAAAATCATATTAGAAAAATGGGCCTGCTCCGGAAAGACTCGCCTCTGTCTTTCAGGCCTAAACAAATCACCCTGCTTCTACTTAGCCTCTCTGGGAGGGACAATGTGTAAGGTCTCGAAAATTGAGGCAAGCAACCTCTACGTATCATCGGGGAGCCACGCATCTTCAGAGGAAGAACCAGACAAACTGTCATCTCCCGCAGAATAATCCGCAGTGGAACAGGAATCATCTGGCAACTCACCTTCCTCCACAGAGCCCAGATTATCAAAAAGATCGTCATTATCCGAGTAGACGGGCTCGATGTGCTGCCTTTTACTCGTGGCCTTTTTAGGAGCCGTTCGCGAGATCTGCCTCTCGAGACTGGCCACCCTATGCGCCAAATCAACCTGGGACCCCCGGCTGGCTTCCACCTCACTGAGGGCTGAGTGCAGCAGCGGAGGTTCTGGCGATGCCGCAGGCAGTGAAGGGCTAGGGGCAGGTAAGCCCGCCCGGTCATGGTCCAAAAAGATTCTCTTGACGCAAGTGGTACAAACAGTGCTGAATCCACTCAAAGGACTGGCACTGCACAAGGGACAGAGCTTCAGCCACCCAGATGGGGCACCCAGCTCACTATCCCCAGATGCCTCCATTATGGTGATTAGAAAAAATACAATTCTGTGAAATACTCACCTGTAGAACTGGTATTATAAGTATACCGTACGTCCTGCTCCAGATATAGTACTTACACTTGGGTTATCCTCTGCCAGATGGCTCTGCACTGCAGAGACATGTAAAAGAGGCTCCTCCCGGCCCCGCATTGAACAAGAAGCCGGGAGAATTTAACCACCAAAAACTGGTAACTATAACAATGATAACAATCACCATACAGGGGATCCAGAATAACGCAAAAACCAGGGTGGGGTGGAGCAGGACGTACTGTATACTTATAATACCAATTCTACAGGTGAGTATTTCACAGAATTGTATTATTCTTAGTATACAGTATGTCCTGCTCCAGATATAGTACTTACACTTGGGACATCCAATAGCAGTGTCCATAAAGTAGGGTGGGATCCCCAACAAAAAGGAAACAGCAGACAGTTTAAACCACTGCCGCCTGCAAAACCTTGCGGCCAAGGACAGCATGAGCTGAGGCTCTAACATCAACCTTGTAAAACTTTAAAAAGGTATGAACAGAAGATCAAGTAGCGGCCTTGCAAACTTGTTCAACAGAAGCCTGGTGCTGGAAGGCCCAAGAGGCACCAATAGCACAAGTAGAATGAACAGTAAGGCGGAAGGGAGGACCCTTCCCCTTAGCAGAATAGGCCTGAATCACGGCCTGACAGATCCGTTTGCTAATAGTAGACTTGGCAGGAGCCAAACCCTTCCTGGGCCCTGAAGGACGCAGTGACTACCAGGTAATACTTCAGACACCTGGCCACATCCAAGGAATGCAGAACCCTTTCCTTAGCGCTGCTAGGATTAGGGCACAATGAAGAAAAAACAATATCTTGATTCAAATGAAAAGCAGACACCACCTAAGGCAGAAAGTCCGGCTTAAAGCAGAACACCACCTTATCCTGGTGTCTCTCAAAGTATGGGGGCTGGATAGACAGAGCCGCCAATTCAGACACACGCCTGATCGAAGTAATAGCCACCAAAAACACAACCTTGAGGGTAAGAACAGACAGATCAGCATCCTGTATAGGAGCAAAGGGAGCACCCTGCAAGGCAAACAAAACCAAGTTCAAATCCCAAACAGGGACCATAGGTTTACGTGGGGGACGCACCTGAGTAACCCCCTGAAAGAAAGTCTTAACCAAAGAATGCTGAGCAAAAGACTTCTGAAGAAGACAGAGAGGGCAGAAACCTGACCCTTCAGAGTACTGAGTTGGAATCCCGACTCCAACCCATGCAGTAAGAACTCCAGAACCCTGGAGACTAAAAACACCCGACAGGGAAGAGACCTAGACTCACAGCAGTCAAAGTAGGTACGCCATACACTGTAATAGATGGAAGAAGAAGTTTTCTTCCTAGCCTTCACCATGGTATCAACCACCAAGGCGGACAAGCCTTTCTCCATCAAGATGGAGGTTTCAGCAGCCAGGCCGTCAAGGCCAGAGTTTGTAAATTGGGATGGTGTAAGGGGCCCTGAGTGAGCAGATCTGGCACCCTTGGCAGAACATACTGGTCTACTGCCATCTGCACCACGTCTGCTAACCACACTCTTCATGGCCACCTGGGGGCCACCAGAATTGCTGGCACCCCTTCCAGAGCAATCTTGCGCAGAACCCTGCCCAGCAGGGGGAATGGAGGAAAGACATACAGGAGCCGAAAGTCCTGCCATGACATTGCTAGGGCATCCATGGCCAAGGCCAGAGCATCCTGGACAGGCAGGCCCTAAAGATTAGTAGTCAAGCGAGCCAGAACTAACCTGATCACTCGCAGCTCCAAGCTATTGATAGGTGTGTGGGCCTCCTGAGGGCCCCACCTCCCCTGGAACCGCAGGGACTTCCAGACCCCCCCCCCCAACCTGATAGACTGGCATCCGTGGTGACCGTCTCCCAGGAAGGGGCAAAAAAGGATCTGCCCCCCCAACAGGTTCCTTGAGTCCATCCACCACAAGAGGGACCTCCTGACCAGGGGGGAGAGCACACAGACCCTGTCCAGGGACGCTGAGTCCTTGTCCCATACAGACAATAGGTGAAGTTGCAGAGGCCTCAATTGGAACTGAGCATAAGGGACCTTTTCGAAGGACGCCGCCATCAGGCCCACCAGCTGCATTCCCTGCCAGATGGAGGGATGGGGACAAGCAAGGAGGGATTGAGCCTGTGCAATCAGATTATCCACCTTCTGCTGAGGAAGGAAAATCCTTGCCTGAACTGTATCCAAATTCATTCCTAGTAATGGAGTTACCAAGGAAGGGGACAGTGAGGACTTGGGGTGGTTGATCACCCATTAAAATGACTCCATAGTGGGCACCACCAGCTGAGTATCCAACTCTGCCTGATGTAGAGACTGTGGAAGTGAAGAGGATGTCGTCCAGATAGGGAAGCACACTGACACCCTGACATCTGAGTAGAGACATCACGCCAGCCAGCACCTTGGTGAACACCCTGGGAGCTGAAGTGAGGCCGAAGGGCAAGGCCACAAATTGGTAATGTTAATCCATCAGAGCGAACCTGAGGGACTTTTGATGACCTGGGAACACAGGAATATGAAGGTAAGCATCTTTGATGTCCACAGAAGCCATGAAATCCCCTTGGCGCAGGGAACAGATGGTAGAGCGCAGAGTCTCCATGCGAAAGCGCCTGCCCTTGACAAAAACTTGTTAAGAATCTTTAAGCCCAGGATGAGCCTGACAGAACCATCCTTTTTGGGTACTGTGAATAGGTTGGAATAAAAGCTCTTGCCCTTTTCTCTTAAAGGCACCTGGCAGATGACCCCCCGCTCCAGGAGGCCGTGCACCGCTTGCACTAGCTCCTGAGCTGACACAGGGTCCTGAGGAATCCGGGACCTGATGAATCTTGGAGGGGGATCGGCAGCAACTACAACTTGTAACCGGAGGACACTACCTCCTGAATTCACCAGTCTGAGACATGAATCCTGCAGACCTGAACAAAGTGCTGCAGCCACCCCCCCACCCGGATGGGTGAGGGCGCCCCAACATGCCTGAGGGGGCTTGGGAGAGGATTTAGCTTTTGGGGTCCCAGTAGGAGCCAGGACGTCCACGTCCTCTGCCTCTACCCCAGAAATCTCCCCGGGCCCCAGGGAAGGATACCCCCCCCTTCCCTGTCTTGCATCACGGTTAGGGGAGGAGAAGGAACCCTGACCCCTAAAGGGCCGAGGTTGCCGCCTGCGCTGGGGTAACCTGCCTCCCATAGCAAGAAAGGTTCAGGCGGTCTCCAAACAGACGCCGTCCTTTAAAGGGAAAACCAGTGAGGGCCTTCTTGGCAGCATTGTCAGCGGCCCACTAGCGCAGTCAAACCCGAGCGGCGCACCGCCACCACGAGGGCAGAAGTTCTGGCACACATTCTGATGGTGTCATCCAATGCTGACAGGACAGAATTTACACAAAACATCAACTAGAGAATGCAATAAACACCTCACAAGGCAAATCATCAGGGGCACTATCAAGCATATTTCTGATAAGGGTTCTAGTGGCCACAGCAGTAATAGCAGAGGCACAGACCGGGCGCAGCGCCGTCCCCACACATGTAAAGGTGTGGGAGGCCAGCTGGTCAATGCGCCGGTCCTCAGCATCCCGCAGGGTAGTAGAATCAGGGGAATGCATGACAGAGGTGTTAGATAGCCCTAGAATCGGGGCATTCTCCTCGAGGGGGGGAGATGACCAACCTTTACCCACCTCAGCAGGAAAGGGATACTTCCTATCCCAAATCTCTGGAGCCCCGGGAAGTTTACTGGGGCGCTCCCATTCCTTGAGCACAAGGTTATGGAAATGTGCCTGCTCTGGAAATTCTAAACGTGATTTTGCTGTATGAAAAAGCTCCCCCTTTTTGCCTGGGAGCCTCAACAGGGAGAGAGATAGACAGAACCTGAAAAATCTGGGTCAATAATCTGTCAGTGTCATCCGGGGCCCAGGGGTCAGAGCCAGAATCGTCATGACCCCTTGGTCTCTCATCAGATGAGCCTGAATCAGAAAGGAGCTCCCCTTCATCAGCAGGGGTATAGCCACACAAATTCATAAACTCCTCAGTTCCCATAGGGAAAACAGTAACATTAGGCGTCAAGTGCCGCTACTTACCAGGGCTCTTACGCGCTAAAGACCTCGCAATAATCTGTTCAACAGTAGCCAGTCTAGAAGACACATCAGGCTGAGAATCCCCACTAGTATGCAACTCAACGGGAGTGAGATTTAAGCTTGGGGGAGAAGGTGAAGTGAAACGCGGGCCAGCCACTGGCAGGCCAGATTGCAATGCAAGCACCTGCTCAGCACAGGGTACACAGACCCGCGCCCTGTCAGCGTCAGCACGAGGCTGCCCACACGCTACACACAGCCGGTCTTGTCCCAAGGGGACCCTGGTTCCTGGGATGCCTCCATATGGTGATTATTAGGCTTGATATGCCAGAAGGGATTTACGCTATAAGCAACCCTGGATGCCCCAATGACGCGCTAAGTGGGAGTAATTATACAAGGCCCAATTATCAATTACGCCGAGCCGGAAGAAGTCAATGGCTTCACCCGTTTGGAAGACACAGTGGGAAGAAGGGGTGTCAGAAGCAAACACACTACAATGAGTATAACACCGCCGCGAGGGCACTTAAGGACCGCAGTAAGTATAACCGCCAAACGCGCGCGCTGACAAAATGGCCCAGAGTACCTCGAAGGGAGGGCCAGAGAGGGCCGTGACGCAGGGCGCGCCAAGCCAGGTCCCGCCCCCCCCCCGAAGAGCGCGAAGCTCACAGACAAGCAGCCAATGATAACGCAGAAGCGTCTGAGGTAATGCCGCCGCCCGGCGCGGAACATCCAAATGAAGGAAAAGGCGGCGGCATTTGCAATAGTAAAAAAGACAAGTCAGCGCGGCGGCAGACACCACATATACTAGTCAAAAGACATGGCAAACGCCGTATGCACGAATCATGCTACACGCTCACCCCCCCTCTTCTTTTCCTCCCGAAGGCTACAGGAAGAATAAGGGAGGATGGCGGCCCTTTGTACAGGACCCACCGCTACACGGGGCACGGGGCAATAATGCGGGAGGGGCATCCATAAAGGCTCACCATCGGCCTATACCGCCTACCCTTTGGTGGGGGACTGCGGTGGAGCAGCGCTCCATAAGCACGCATAGTGCTGCCTACCTTCACCCGACCAGCGCAGCCCAGGCACATCACACGAGCAACGGGTGGGAATAGTCCAACAGGGCCACGGGCTTAAAAGCCCCGCTCACCTGCGAGAGAGTGATACTTCATGTCTTCGCAGTCAGCACTGCAGAGAAATCTGGGGATTTGTGGGAGGTCCCGGGTATTTGAGGGGCCGGGAGGAGCCTGTTTTACATGTCTCTGCAGTGCATCTGGCGAAGGATAACCCCAAGTGTAAGTATTATATCTGAAGCAGGACGTACTGTATACTAAGAATAAATTTGCAATGAAGGTTACAAGGCACTAACGGCCCAAACCTATGTGATCCCTCTTAATAAAGGAAGAGGGGACAGGGAGGAACCACAACCCTCAACCACTAAGCCCACGACCTATGCAAGACAAAAGAGGAAAAGGACCATCAGATCCCTAAACCGAGATATGCATGAGAAGTAATATTAAAACATTCAAAAGGGGGCTCACAACACTGACAGGTCTCGAGGGAGCGATGCAGGCAGCAGCAAGGCGGCAACGGGGACAGCGCAGAAACGCAGCACAGCTTCCAGCTTGTTCCTCGAGGGCCAGGCCGCATCGCGATGACTCGATCCGCGTCATTGTGCGGCTCCGCCCCCCGGGGATGGAGCGCGAAATGCGCCCGCCCATCCTTACAGCGCATCCAGTATCCCCTCACGAGGGGCGGCAGTGAGGGCCACCATGACAGAGAAAACCTCGCGCCGCGCGAGCAGCATCCCCCCCACCCCATCACAGTGTGACGAGTCAGGATGGAGGGAGAACAGACACAGGGATCAGTGGAAATAGGGCCCGCAGCGGCCGACGGGCTAGGAGGCCCCGCTCTGCTGCCGAAATCCGAGAGAGAGTATCCAAAGATCTTCAGCAGCCAGACTGCAAGATGAACACTAGGGAATAATAGAGGGACACCTGCCTTTATAGGGGGCCGGGAGGAGCGACAGCTTTTGATCTTGTAATCGCCCCCTGGGGGCGGAATACCCACGTCATCACTGGGACAACCTGAACTGGATATAGGGAAAAACAAATGTAACCTAATCGTGGCACTGGGTGGCTAATTGTGGCACTGAGTTCATTCATGGCGCTGCGTGGCTAATTGTGGTGCGAGGATTAGCCACACAGTACCACGATTAACCGTCCAGCGCCATGATTTGCCACCCAGTACACAATTAACGATTAGCCGCCCAGCAACACGAATAAACACTCAGAGTCACGATTAGCCACACAGTGCCACGATTAGCCACACAGTGCCACGATTAGCGAAACAGCGGCACAAATAAACACTCGGTGCCACAATTAGCCGCCCAGCGTCACGATTAGCTGCCCAGCGCCACGATTAGCTGCCCAGCGCCCAGCGTGGGGGGTCGGATGGCTCCAGGAGAGCCCCCGGAATAGCCCCCCCCGTTTGGCAGCTGCAGCTGCTAACTGTAAAAAAATAAAAAAAATAAAAATGACATTTATTTACCTGCAGTCGCGCTGCCTCCCTCCGGGTCTCCTCTTCACTGGGGGGGCCTCCGATCGCCCCCCCCCCCCCAGCCTCTTCAGCTTCAGGGGAGAGCCTGAAAGGGCTCTCCCCCTCCTCTCCCGACGGGCGCCGCCATCTTGCTGATAAGCCCCGCCCCTTTGGCTTATGACGTCACGTTATGACGTCACTCTTGCTGCCTCTCCTCGGCTCAGCTGTCAGATGCCCTGGTGATCGCTAGGCAGAGCAGTGGAGGGGCAGGGGATGCTCTGATCCCCTGCCCCACCTCCTCTGGCCAGCGATCACCAGGGCATCTGACAGCTGATTACCACAGGAGCTGACAATATATTACATTTTTGTGTGTGTGTTTTTTTTTTATGTTAACCCTTTGTGAACTGGTAAGGGGTCCATGAGACCCCTTATACCAGTTCACAAGGCTGGGGTCTGGCAAGCCACCTGCAACTAGCGGGTGGCTTGCCATTAACCCCCGCACCCCCAATTACCTGCCTCCCCAAAGCCCAGGGGGGGGGGGGCAGAAGAGCCCGGGCCCACACAGGGTATGTGGGCTCGTAGGCTGCAGGGTGGGGGGCCACAAAAGCTGGCCCCCCCACTCTGTGCCTACAAGCCCCCATAACTGGTCCCGGGCTGGTTATGACGGGTAAGGGGGACCCTACGTCATTTTTTTTTTAATTTTAAGGGTTAAGCTAACCCTAACCCTAAACTTTAAAATTAAAAAAAAAATGGGTTCCCCCCCCGGAGGGGGGACCTTACGTCATTTTTATTTAATTTTTAAGGGTTAGGGTTAGGGTTAGCTTAACCCTAACCCTTAAAATTAAAAAAAAAAAAATGGGTTTCCCTCTACGTCATTTTTTATTTTTAAGGGTTAGGGTTAGCCTAACCCTTATAATTTAAAAAAAAATTACATTTTTTTTTTAAGGGTGAGGGTTAGGGTTAGGCTAACCCTAACTCTAACCCTTACAAAAAAAAATGACATGGGGGGTCCCCATTTTTGGGGGGGAATTTTTTTTTGTTGTATATTTTTTTATTTTTATGGGTTAGCCTAACCCTAACCCTTAAAATTACCCCCAAAAATGCCCCCCCCCCCCCGGAAGGGGGGACCCTATGTCATTTATTTTTTTAATTAACCCCTTATGTTTATAGTATGTGGATGTGGTTGTATTTTATTTGTAAATGTAATAAAGTGCTCTTTTCAGTTTGGGGGGTCTCCAGGGCAAGAATGGGGGGGCTACCGATACATATGTGGTACCGTTGTAATCGGGAGAAATGGGGCTATCACATGCAATATGGTTTTCATTTAAAAAAAAAGGTTTTATTTAAAATAAAGGAAACAATTGTTTAAAAAATATATATTTTTTGTTTTTTTTTTGTTTTTTTAAGCAGAAATATTTTAAAAAACTTTGAAAAATTGCAAACAAGACATTTCATGTTAAAGCCTAAACTTTGCTGCAAAAAATGTATATGTAATGTATATAATTTTTCTGGAAATTCCAGCAAAAATCACGGTTAATCATGCCGCAAAATGGGGAAAAATTACCTGTCAACAGAGGGTGACAAAACTTCAAGTAGGCTGACAATTAAAAGGGTTAATAGTACCTATGCATGTTGGGTATTGTTCTGCTCGGGGGACCTTGGGCTTTCAGATTTAGCTTGTTTTTTCTTGTTTGCATATCGATATTTTAGGAAAACATGGTTTTTATTCTGCTTTTTTATAATTGTTTTTAGGGAAACCCTGTGCAACCTAAGAATTCTTCAATGGATTACTTCCAGAAAGAAGAGCCCACTACAACAAGCTCAGTACTCTTAGAAAGCTTAACATGTGTACTTTCAGGTAATATATGGTTTGTGGGGATATTCTAAATTTAAAGGGTTGTTTTGGTTGAAAAATCGCAAGGTGCGCACTTTGTCTGCAGAGCTGAAATTTTTAAGTAAAATTACAGTTATGCTCATGCTTTACTTTGGGGTGTTTGGCAACTCATCCCTTGACAGTACCTATGCATGTTGGGTATTGTTCTGTTGGGGGGTTGTTGCTTTTTCAGATTTTACTTGTTTTTTTCTGTTTGCATATAGTTTTTTTTAGGAAAATGTGGCTTTGATTCTTCTTTTTTATTCTTTTTTAGGGAAACTCTGTGCAACCAAAGAATTGATTGAGGGATTACTTCCAGAAAATTGCGCCCATGTCAACAAACCTGGTACGCCTAGAAAGCCTGAGGTGTATACTGCCAGAAAATATATATTTTGTGGGAGGTATTTCAAATTTAAAGGGTTCGTTTTCTGGAAAGACCGCAAGGTGCGCTTAGCGCGGTGCATAGTTGTATTTTATCTGAAAATCTCCTAAAGCGCTGTATCAGTTTGGGGGAGTCTCCTGGGCAGGAAAGGGTGTCTACCTTCTGTAAAATATTATTTTACAGAAAGAGTAGTAGATGCTTGGAACAAACTTCCAGCAGAGGTAGTTGAAAAATCAACAGTCACTGAATTTAAACATGTCTGGGATAAGCACACATCTATCCTAAGATAAAGAGAACATACAGTATACACATAAGGGCAGACTAGATGGACTGTATGGTCTCCTTCTGCCGTCAACGTGCCGTCTATGTTTCTATGTTTCTATTAGCCGCCCAGCACCACGATTAGCCACACAGTGCCATAATTAGCCACCCAGCGCCATAATTAGCCACCCAGCGCCATAATTAGCCGCCCAGCACCACAATTAGCCGCCCAGCATCATTATTAGCTGCCCAGCGTCATAATTAGCTGCCCAGCGCCATAATTAGCCGCCCAGCACCATAATTAGCCGCCCAGCACCATAATTAGCCGCCCAGCCCCATAATTAGCCGCCCAGCACCATAATTAGCCGCCCAGCACCATAATTAGCTGCCCATCGCCATAATTAGCCGCCCAACGCCACGATTAGCTGCCCGCCGGTCCTCTGTATACAGACACAGTTACCCATTACATGGAGCTCTATGCTGGTGGCCTCGGGTCCTCTGTATACAGACACTTACCCAGCACACGGAGCTCTATGCTGGTGGCCTCGGGTCCTCTGTATACAGACACTTACCCAGCACATGGAGCTCTATGCTGGTGGCCTCGGGTCCTCTGTATACAGACACTTACCCAGCACATGGAGCTCTATGCTGGTGGCCTCGGGTCCTCTGTATACAGACACTTACCCAGCACACGGAGCTCTATGCTGGTGGCCTCGGGTCCTCTGTATACAGACACTTACCCAGCACATGGAGCTCTATGCTGGTGGCCTCGGGTCCTCTGTATACAGACACTTACCCAGCACATGGAGCTCTATGCTGGTGGCCTCGGGTCCTCTGTATACAGACACTTACCCAGCACACGGAGCTCTATGCTGGTGCCCTCGATCTTCTGCGTGTTGTTGATGGTGACCTCCACCTCTGCCAGGTAGGATCCCGACTTGGCTTTGGTCAGGCCCGTTATGGTCAGAGCCAGGGTGGTGTTATTGAGGGTGGCCCGGTCTCCGTGCTCATAAAACTTTAGATACGGGGGGTTCACATCCATCTGCACAATCGTGTCCTCATAGAACTTCCACACCACGTTGGAGAAGGTGCCGTTGAACCTCGGGGTCAGAGTCACACTGCCGCCAACTGCTGCTGTGATGACGGCCGGCGCCTGAGCTGCAGAGAGAGAAAGAGACAGAGGTAAGTGAGGATGAGCCTGAGCTGTAGAGAGACAGAGATAAGTGAGGAGGAGCCTGAGCTGCAGAGAGACAGAGGTAAGTAAGGAGGAGCCTGAGCTGCAGAGAGACAGAGGTAAGTGAGGAGGAGCCTGAGCTGCAGATAGACAGAGGTAAGTGAGGAGGAGCCTGAGCTGCAGAGAGAGAAAGACAGAGACAGAGGTAAGTGAGGAGGAGTCTGAGCTGCAGAGCGAGACAGAGGTAAGTGAGGAGGAGCCTGAGCTGCAGAGAGACAGAGGTAAGTGAGGAGGAGATTGAGCTGCAGAGAGACAGAGGTAAGTGAGGAGGAGCCTGAGCTGCGGAGAGAGACAGACGTAAGTGAGGAGGAGCCTGAGCTGCAGAGAGACAGAGGTAAGTGAGGAGGAGATTGAGCTGCAGAGAGACAGAGGTAAGTGAGAAGGAGCCTGAGCTGCAGAGAGAGACAGAGGTAAGTGAGGAGGAGATTGAGCTGCAGAGAGACAGAGGTAAGTGAGGAGGAGATTGAGCTGCAGAGAGACAGAGGTAAGTGAGAAGGAGCCTGAGCTGCAGAGAGAGACAGAGGTAAGTGAGGAGGAGCCTGAGCTGCAGAGAGACAGAGGTAAGTGAGGAGGAGCCTGAGCTGCAGAGAGAGACAGAGGTAAGTGAGGAGGAGCCTGAGCTGCAGAGAGACAGAGGTAAGTGAGGAGGAGATTGAGCTGCAGAGAGACAGAGGTAAGTGAAGAGGAGCCTGAGCCGCGGAGAGACAGAGGTAAGTGAGGAGGAGCCTGAGCTGCAGAGAGACAGAGGTAAGTGAGGAGGAGCCTGAGCTGCAGAGAGACAGAGGTAAGTGAGGAGGAGCCTGAGCTACAGAGAGACAGAGGTAAGTGAGGAGGAGCCTGAGCTGCGGAGACAGAGGTAAGTGAGGAGGAGCCTAAGCTGCAGAGAGACAGAGGTAAGTGAGGAGGAGCCTGAGCTGCAGAGAGACAGAGGTAAGTGAGGAGGAGCCTGAGCTGCGGAGAGACAAAGGTAAGTGAGGAGGAGCCTGAGCTGCAGAGAGAGAGAGAGACAGAGGTAAGTGAGGAGGAGCCTGAGCTGCAGAGAGACAGAGGTAAGTGAGGAGGAACCTGAGCTGCGGAGAGACAGAGGTAAGTGAGGAGGATCCGGAGCTGCAGAGAGAGACAGAGGTAAGTGAGGAGGAGCCTGAGCTGCGGAGAGACAGAGGTAAGTAAGGAGGAGCCTGAGCTGCAGAGAGACAGAGGTAAGTGAGGAGGAGCCTGAGCGGCAGAGAGACAGAGGTAAGTGAGGAGGAGCCTGAGCTGCAGAGAGACAGAGGTAAGTGAGGAGGAGCCTGAGCTGCGGACAGACAGAGGTAAGTGAGGAGGAGCCTGAGCTGCAGAGAGACAGAGGTAAGTGAGGAGGAGCCTGAGCTGCAGAGAGACAGAGGTAAGTGAGGAGGAGCCTGAGCTGCGGAGAGACAGAGGTAAGTGAGGAGGAGCCTGAGCTGCAGAGAGAGAGAGAGACAGAGGTAAGTGAGGAGGAGCCTGAGCTGCAGAGAGACAGAGGTAAGTGAGGAGGAGCCTGAGCTGCAGAGAGACAGAGGTAAGTGAGGAGGAGCCTGAGCTGCGGAGGGACAGAGGTAAGTGAGGAGGATCCTGAGCTGCGGAGAGACAGAGGTAAGTGAGGAGGAGCCTGAGCTGCGGAGAGACAGAGGTGAGGAGGAGCCTGAGCTGCGGAGAGACAGAGGTAAGTGAGGAGGAGCCTGAGCTGCAGAGAGACAGAGGAAAGTGAGGAGGAGCCTGAGCTGCAGAGAGAGAGACAGAGGTAAGTGAGGAGGAGCCTGAGCTGCAGAGAGAGAGACAGAGGTAAGTGAGGACGAGCCTGAGCTGCGGAGAGAGAAAGACAGAGGTAAGTGAGGAGGAGCCTGAGCTGCAGAGAGACAGAGGTAAGTGAGGAGGAGCCTGAGCTGCAGAGAGAGAGACAGAGGTAAGTGAGGAGGAGCCTGAGCTGCAGAGAGAGAGAGAGACAGAGGTAAGTGAGGAGGAGCCTGAGCTGCAGAGAGAGAGACAGAGGTAAGTGACGAGGAGCCTGATCTACAGAGAGACAGAGGTAAGTGAGGAGGAGCCTGAGCTGCAGAGAGAGAGACAGAGGTAAGTGAGGAGGAGCCTGAGCTGCAGAGAGACAGAGGTAAGTGAGGTGGAGCCTGAGCTGCAGAGAGACAGAGGTAAGTGAGGAGGAGCCTGAGCTGCGGAGAGACAGAGGTAAGTGAGGAGGAGCCTGAGCTGCGGAGAGACAGAGGTAAGTGAGGAGGAGCCTGAGCTGCGGAGAGACAGAGGTAAGTGAGGAGGAGCCTGAGCTGCGGAGAGACAGAGGTAAGTGAGGAGGAGCCTGAGCTGCAGAGAGAGAGAGAGACAGAGGTAAGTGAAGAGGAGCCTGAGCTGCAGAGAGAGAGAGAAACAGAGGTAAGTGAGGAGGAGCCTGAGCTGCAGAGAGAGAGAGAGAGAGACAGAGGTAAGTGAGGAGGAGCCTGAGCTGCAGAGAGACAGAGGTAAGTGAGGAGGAGCCTGAGCTGTGGAGAGACAGAGGTAAGTGAGGAGGAGCTTGAGCTGCAGAGAGACAGAGGTAAGTGAGGAGGAGCCTGATCTGCAGAGAGACAGAGGTAAGTGAGGAGGAGCCTGTGCTGTAGAGAGACAGAGGTAAGTGAGGAGGAGCCTGAGCTGCAGAGAGACAGAGGTAAGTGAGGAGGATCCTGAGCTGCGGAGAGACAGAGGTAAGTGAGGAGGATCCTGAGCTGCAGAGAGACAGAGGTAAGTGAGGAGGAGCCTGAGCTGCGGAGAGACAGAGGTAAGTGAGGAGGAGCCTGAGCTGCAGAGAGAGAGAGAGACAGAGGTAAGTGAGGAGGAGCCTGAGCTGCAGAGAGAGAGAGAGAGAGACAGAGGTAAGTGAGGAGGAGCCTGAGCTGCAGAGAGACAGAGGTAAGTGAGGAGGAGCCTGTGCTGTAGAGAGACAGAGGTAAGTGAGGAGGAGCCTGAGCTGCAGAGAGACAGAGGTAAGTGAGGAGGATCCTGAGCTGCGGAGAGACAGAGGTAAGTGAGGAGGAGCCTGAGCTGCAGAGAGAGAGACAGAGGTAAGTGACGAGGAGCCTGATCTACAGAGAGACAGAGGTAAGTGAGGAGGAGCCTGAGCTGCAGAGAGACAGAGGTAAGTGAGGAGGAGCCTGAGCTGCGGAGAGACAGAGGTAAGTGAGGAGGAGCCTGAGCTGCAGAGAGACAGAGGTAAGTGAGGAGGTGACGTCCCTTCATTGAGGGATGGATAGGAGATACATTGTAATAGTTACAATAGAAACACTTTGAATAGGCAAATTAATCATTTATTGCAAGGGACAGGGGGCATGGACTCCAAAGAGGGACAAATGAGAACAACAAGGGACAGGGGGCATGGACTCCAAAGAGGGACAAATGACAACAATGAGGGACAGGGGGACATGGACTCCAAAGAGGGACAAATGAGAACGAGGGACAGGGGGACATGGACTCCAAAAAGGGACAAATGAGAACAACGAAGGACAGGGGGGCGTGGATTCTAATGAGGGACAAATGAAAGCAACGAGGGACAGGGGGCATGGACTCCAAAGAGGGACAAATGACAACAATGAGGGACAGGGGGGCATGGACTCCAAAGAGGGACAAATGAGAACGAGGGACAGGGGGACATGGACTCCAAAGAGGGACAAATGACAACAATGAGGGACAGGGGGACATGGACTCCAAAGAGGGACAAATGAGAACGAGGGACAGGGGGACATGGACACCAAAGAAGGTGATGGCTGGGGCAATAGGCCTCATGCCAGATATAGTTACAGAATATTTTGCAGGCTTCTTAGTGGAAATTTATTGCAGAAATGTATGCCAGCGAGATCTAACTGTCAAACCACAATAACAGCTAATTAGAGCAACGTCTCACTAACTACGTACCTGGTGACCTTCTTGTATGAGGAAACTGTAGGTTGCACTTCTCTGTGGTTATTCTAAGTATGTCACACACCCCGCTTCAAACATTAATATTTACTCTTGGGTTAATCCACCAGCAGGTGGCGACGTTGCAGAGAAGTCTTGAAAAACTAGCCCCTCCTGATCTATAATACCTGGGACCTCCCACTTATCTCCCAGTGTTCTTCTCTGCAAGATGGCGACAAGACAGAAGAAAGAAGTCTTCTGCTTGCAGGTAGCCGGGGGTAAAACCCCGGCACCCCCCTTGGTCTATTGCTGCCCAGTTATTTGTTATGCCCCTATTATTAAGACGGAAGCCTACAGGCTAAGGCTGCTAACTGGGCAAAGGTAGATGGCACCTAGTGGTGCCTAGGAGTTTATCTCCTCCGCTAGACCCCACGTGTGGGGCAACGCGGCTATCCGGCAGGTGATCCGGATTTGGGATGCCCCATCCCGGTTATCTCCTTAGTCTTGCCCCTTCCTGCTGGTCCCTTCTCCCTACGCTGAAAGGGGGAGGGGGGGGGCATTCAGTCTAGGTGTTCAGAGTGTGTTGTGTCAGTTTTGAGACGTGTGTAGTGTGTGTTGTGTCTTTCACGTTTTTGGGCTGTTGCGGGGCTGGGCGCCGTGGGTGTTTTTTATTGCGCTCCTACGGGCCTCCGCTTGGTATGCTAGGTTATTTGCCTTGGATGGGCTCTGGATGCTGGCACTCGTGTCTTCTTCCTTGCGCTGCACGGGTCTGGCAGGGGGCGGGGGCGCTTCGCGCGCTGTGCGGGGCCCGCCCTTCTTCTTTCCCTTGCTGCAGGGATTGCCTTGCGCTGGACCTATGTTCCTCTGGCTATTCAGGTTCTTTAGTTTAGATATGTGTGCGTAATGAGTGTTTGGCGCTGTGGTAATTATTACTGCTGGCCCTAGCAGCAGAGAGCAGCCCCGCTGTCCATATTGACCACTTCTGGTTGCTCTCCTGTACATAGGTCTTTGGCCCTTCTGTATAGATGTGTATATTGTATATATTATTTTTAATATGGGGGAGCTCATTAATTCTTGGACTAGTGTGTATGACACAGTATGTCATGGGATCACACCCATTTTTATTTTGTCTCATCCCAAGTGTTTTCTTGAACTGATTGGGCAGGATTCATGTCCCTTTTTTGCTAGGAGTGTGCATGTTGCGTGCTTGTGCTTGCTCTGTTCATTTATTGTCATTGTGTCATAATTGCTTGGGATTTACTGTGATTTTCTCTGGCAGATCCTGGGATCCTGCGCTAAAGGGGTCTCCCGGTCTACTATACCTAGGATAGTGGGTCTTCCCTCCTTAGCTTGATAATTCTCCCACTCCCGGAACATTTATAAGGGGCACCCCGGGTCGCGTTCTGCGTAAATCCCTGGGTAAGTTGCGAATACCACAAATTCACTGTATGGAGGCTTCCGCAAATACCGGAAATGGCTCTTCGAGGCAATCCAGGCTGTGTGGGGGTTGTGGGGCTCCGCTCCCGGGTGATGATGTCTTATTATGCATTCCATGTGCTCAGCAGAACATTGCGCGCCAGTCCGGCATTCCGGATTCTGGCTCTTCACAACTTCAGTCATCTCCTACCCCCCACGCCTATTCCGGACCCCGTGTGATGTGGTCATAGGTGGGGATTCGCAATCCGAGGTGTGCGCCCGCCTGGCTAGCCTCGAGAAGTTGTTTCCACCGCGGTAGCTCAGAAGGCTACGGCTAAGTGGAAACACTTGTCCCCGCCTCCGCTGGACTCAGACTTGGATGTTATTGAGGCATTGGATTGGTCACCCCCTCTCCGGCTGAAGAGGGGGTGATTCTAGATGAATTGGACGACCCTGAGGCCCAGCAGTTGTTTGGTGCTGAGGGTGACCAGGCGGCGCCGACTGTATTTGACACCCCTTCCATATTGGCTCAAATGTTTGAAGTTTTGGATTTAGACCCTCCCGAGGCGGTTCCTCCGCCTAAGGGTGAGTTGTTTGATGTGGCCAAGCCGCGTTTGGAGTTTCCCAGTCAACGACATTTTGAGAATGTCGTCCTTGAAGAATGGGAGCAGCCTACGCGTCTTGTTGGTGTTCCGCCTAGTTGGGATAAGAAGTATCCTTTTCCGGCGGACTTGGTGAAGCATTGTTTTTTTTCCCCCGAGGTTGCTGCCCCGGTTTGGGGCTATCTAACCTGAAGGTGTTGCATTCTCATGACAAGTCTACCGCTAAGGATGGCGAGGTTCGCCGGATTGACCAGCTGGCTCGCCATGGTGTTACCTGTGCGGGTTCGGGTTTGTGCTTTGGCACTTTTGTTGTTGGCGGTTAGGTCCATTGTCAGGGATTTATGTGCGGACCTTGATCCTACTTGTGATGAGTTTGTTGCTCTCAATCGTTATGAGTCCTTTGTTTCATTTGTCTTAGCCGCTCAGGATGACGCCATGGTGCTGTGTGGCAGGACCACGGCCTTGTTGGTGGCTATCCGACGGTTGGTGTGGTTGCGGCAATGGACTGCTGACTTTAATTCTAAGAAGTCGCTTCTGGCTCTTCCCTTTTTGGGTTTGCGCCTGTTTGGTGAGATATTGGACACGGTTGCCAAGGGAGGTAAGTTACCTCTGCGCAAGAAACTTCGTCGTTCCTTTCGGGGGGCGGCCTCTTTTAATCCCTCCTTTCGGGGAGCCAGAGCTGGCAGAGGTGTGGGCTTTTCGGTCTCCAGGGGTGCAAGCTGGAACAGGGGTAGAGGCCGTGGCCGTCCCGGTCACTCCTGGGGTGCCAAACCCAAGCCCGCTGCCAAGGCCGCTCAGCAATGAGGGGGCGCCCTCACCCTTGCGGGTGGGGGGATGGTTGCAACACTTCTCCCGGGTGTGGGACCAGGCCGTCTAGGACAGGTGGATCCGGGAGGTGGTGTCGGCCGGTTACAAGCTGGAGTTCGAGTCCTGTCCACCTCTAAGATTTTTTAGGTCCCGTGTTCCCTCAGATACTTTGGCCGCGCAGGGGCTCCTGACGGCGATGAGGAATCTTCTGGAAATGGCTGTCTTCTGCCCGGTCCCTCCCTCGGAGGTGGGCCGTGGGTATTATTCCAATTTCTTCACAGTAACCAAGAAGGACTGGTCGGTTCATCCCATCCTGGATCTGAAGTTCCTCACGGAAGTTTCGCATGGAAACTCTGCGCTCTGCCATCAATTCTCTTCGGCAGGGGGACTTCATGACGTCCATAGACATCGAGGATGCCTACCTTCATATTTCTATCTTTCCGGCTCACCAAAGGTTTCTTCGCTTCGTGGTGGAAGATCGTCATTTTCAATTTGTGGCTCTTCCGTTCGGCCTTACCTCGGCTCCGAGAGTGTTCACCAAGGTGTTAGCGGGCATGCTGGCCCTTCCCGGAGCTCAGGGGATTCGCATTGTGCCTTATCTGGACGATCTTCTAATCATGGCTCCTTCCTTCAGTCAAGCCGAGATGGACACCAGGACGGTGGTATCCACTCTGGAGAGTTTCGGCTGGGTGATCAACTATCTAAGTTCTCTCTCGTTCCGGCCAGGGTGGTTCCTTCCTGGGGATGTCCTTAGATTCTTGCCAACACAGAGTGTTTCTGCCTCAGGTCAAAGTTCTCTTGATTCAGGACTTGGCGCAGCTTCTTCTTTCCAATCCTTGCCCGTCCATCCGGCTAGGGATGAGACTGGTGGGGTTGATGGTAGCTTCCTTCGAGGCAGTTCCCTTTGCTCAGTTTCACACGAGGACTCTTCAGCTTCATCTGTTGGCGTCTTGGGACCGGCGACCGCGGTCGTTGGATCGGTCCTTCCAGATGTCCTCCCGGGTTCGGCAGTCTCTCCAGTGGTGGATGGTCTTGGACAGTCTCTTGAGGGGCAGGTCCTTTCTGACGCCTTTTTGGGAAGCTGTCACCACGGACACCCGTTTGTCAGGATGGGGAGGTGTCATGCCTGGAGTTCCTCCTTAGCCTTTGCCTGGGTAATCGGCAGTTTGCCTCCCTGGTGGCGCAGGCGGGTTGTCTGTCTGTTTGCGTGTGTAGTCAACTTTAGCCCCAAGATGTCCATAAGGGCATCCGTTGCTATGGACTCTGACCGTCCCACGTTTCCCACAGACGGATATATATTTGTGCCTCCACCTCGCTTTAAAAAGCTCACCCTGGCCACTTACCCCCAGTTCCTCCAGGCTGTCGCAAAGTTACTGCTGGAGCCTTATATTCGACAGTCTCCCATGACAACCTTAAGTCGTCAGGTGGCCTACTTCCTGTTTGAGGATGACCTATTTTTCTGGGCTGAAGCCTGGTTAAATCATAGCAAACATCTCAGTGAAAATGTGGTTGAATTCCTGCTATTCATAGCTACTTGGTACTTAAATATTCCTGAGACAGTGTTTGCTGGCTATGACCTGACAGTTTTTGTTTTTGCAGCCCAGAAATCAAAAATTCCAGCTGAGTCTGTCCTGTCTGTGCAGCCTGTTCAATCTGACCTGTCTGTGCAGCCTGTTCAATCTGACCTGTCTGTGCAGCCTGTTCAATCTGACCTGTCTGTGCAGGCTGTTTAATCTGACCTGTCTGTGCAGCCTGTTAAATCTGACCTGTCTGTGCAGCCTGTTAAATCTGACCTGTCTGTGCAGCCTGTTAAATCTGACCTGTCTGTGTAGCCTGTTAAATCTGACCTGTCTGTGCAGCCTATTAAATCTGACCTGTCTGTGCAGCCTGTAAAATCTGACCTGTCTGTGCAGCCTGTCAAATCTGACCTGTCTGTGCAGCCTGTTAAATCTGACCTGTCTGTGCAGCCTGTTAAATCTGACCTGTCTGTGCAGCCTGTTAAATCTGACCTGTCTGTGCAGCCTGTTAAATCTGACCTGTCTGTGCAGCCTGTCCAGTCTATCCAATCTGAACTGTCTGTCCAGTCTGTCCAATATAACTGTCCTGCCAGGTTTGATCGCCCGCCTGTCAAGTCTGCCGGGTTTGATCGCCCTATCCAAAATGACCCGTCTGCCGAGTTTGATCACCCGCCTGTCAAGTTTGATCGCCCTGCCGAAAGTGACCTCTGTGTCAAGTTTGATTGCCCAACTACTGAGTCTGCTGGGTTTGATCGCCCGCCTGCCAAGTCTGCTGGGTTTGATCACCCTATCCAAAATGGCCCGTCTGTCAAGTTTGATCGCCCGTCTGTCGAGTTTGATCGCCCGTCTGTCGAGTTTGATCGCCCGACTGTCGAGTTTGATCGCCCGTCTGTCGAGTTTGATCGCCCGTCTGTCGAGTTTGATTACTCTGCTCAAAGTGCCCCGCCGGCCGAGTTTGATCACTCTGCCCAAAGTTCCCCGCCGGCCGAGTTTGATCGCCCGCGCCATTATTTCGTGGACTTTGATCCTGGGGGGACTTCGATGTCCGCCGAGTCTTCGCCTGCTTCGGACTTTATCCCCATCCTGCGGAGAAGTTATTTAAAGGCGTTCGGTGCCCGCCTGGTCGGGGGAAGGATACTGTCATCGGACAATCGGACGGCGGTTGTTTACATCAATCACCAGGGAGGGACTCGCAGTCTGAGTGCCCTCAGAGAGGTGTCTCTGATTCTAGCCTGGGCGGAGACTCATGTCCCTTGCATCTCGGCAGTGTACATTCCGGGAGTGGAAAACACGGAGGCGGACTTCCTGAGCAGGTGCTCTTCCCACTGGGGGGAATGGTCTTCCTTCCCCCAGGTGTTTCGGTCGCTTTGTCTCCGGTGGGAGACACCGGAGGTGGATCTGTTTGCCTTTCTTCACAATTACAAGTTTCCGGCATTCGTGTCGCTCTCTCAGGATCCTCTGGCTCTGGCGGTGGATGCCATGTCCCTGAGCTGGGGGGACCTGGGGTTCCCTTTCTCTGTTTCCTTCGATCCCCATGCTAGGCAAGGTGTTGCGAAAGCTGGCCCTGGACGGGGTTCCCGCCTTTCTCGTGGCTCCTAGGTGGCCAAGGAGGGTGTGGTTCGCAGATATCGTTCGTCTGGCGGTGGATCAGTTCGGTTTGCCTCTTCGGCCGGATCTTCTCACACAGGGTCAACTGTGTTACCCCAATTTACCAACGCTGGCTTTGACGGCCTGGCTGCTGAAACCTCCATCTTAAGGGAGGAAGGTCTTTAGGATTCTGTTATTCTGACTCTTATTAGCACCAGAAAGAGGTCCTCTTCAACTATCTACTATAGGACTTGGGGATCTTATATTGATTGGTGTGAGGCTAGATCTTTGCCCTGTCGGGTCTTTTCTGTTTCCAGGATTTTGGAATTTCTTAAATCGGGGCCGGACTCTGGTCTCCAGCTGAGTACTTTGAAGGGGCAGATTTTCTGCCTTTTCTGTCTTTTTTCAAAAGTCCTTTGCGCTTCATCCTTTGGTCAAGACTTTCTTCCGGGGGGTCTCGCATTTGCGGCCTCCTAGGAAGCCTTTGCTCCCTGTTTGGGATTTGAATTTGGTTTTCTCTGCTCTTCAGGCTCCTTCTTTTCAGCCTTTGCAGGATATTGCTCTTTCTACTCTGATTCAGAAGGTTGCCTTTTTGGTGGCCATCACTTCGGTTCGGCGGGTTTTGGAGTTGGCAGCCTTATCGATTCAGGCTCCTTACTTTGAGAGACATCAGGACAAAGTGGTTTTCCGCTTCAAACCGGACTTTCTTCCTAAGGTGGTCTCTGCTTTTCATCTTAACCAGGGCATTGCTCTTCCTTCCTTGTGTCCTAAGCCTAGGAATGACAAGGAGAGGGTTTTGCATTGTTTGGATGTGGTACGCTGTGTGAAGTACTATTTGCTTACTACATCTCCTTTTCGTAAGACTAATGCCTTTTTCGTGGTGCCCTGTGGGCCTAGGAAGGGTTTGGCTCCGGTTAAGTCTTCCATTAGCAAGTGGTTTCGTCATGCTGTTGTTGGGGCCTATTCTGCCAAGGGGAAGGTTCCTCCTTTTCGTATCACTGCGCATTCTACTCGTGCTGCTGGATCATCTTGGGCTTTTCAGCACCAGGCTTCTGTTGATCAAGTTTGTAAGGCTGCTAATTGGTCTTCTGTTCACACCTTTTCCAAGTTTTATAAGGTTGACGTGCGGGCTTCAGCAGATGCTGTGTTTGGCAGCAAGATTCTGCAGGCTGCAGTGGTTTGAGTTCTGCATTATTGCCTTGTTGGATACCCGCCCTTTCTGGACACTGCTTTTGGATGTCCCAAGAGTATTTAATAATGTTTGAAGCGGGGTGTGTGACATACTTAGAATAATACCATTTTGTGAATACTCACCTGTAAAATGGGTATTATAAGTATGTCACACACCCCACTTCACCCGCCCTTTTTGGTATCCTGGATTCTTTATAGGGTGAAGCTTCGTTTACAGTTAAGGGGTTACCAATGGTTTTTTCCTGGTACCTTGTCTTTACTGCTGTTTGAAAACTGGGAGATAAGTGGGAGGTCCCAGGTATTATAGATCAGGAGGGGCTCGTTTTTCAAGACTTCTCTGCAACGTCACCACCTGCTGGTGGAGTAACCCAAGTGTAATTAATAATGTTTGAAGCGGGGTGTGTGACATACTTATAATACCCATTTTACAGGTGAGTATTCACAAAATGGTATTTTTACCTATATGTTGTAAATATGGAACAAGTACACACTGTGTCTGTGGTTTCTTGCTTTATAAGTCCACCCTAAAGCGGAAGTAGAGGAGAGTTTGCAATGAGACCCTTTGTGTGTCGTTATTATGCGTCTCAGTGCAATTCTCTCAGATATCTGAAATCACACATAAGACTTATCGCAATTGCAGGACAGCGCGCCTAAAGAGGATCCAGAGAGATCGCTCCAGAGCAAACAGGCTCATTCTTTCACCTATAAAGCCGTGACGTGTCCTCACCCTCCTTTACAGCCGTGACGTGTCCTCACCCTCCTTTACAGCCGTGACGTGTCCTCACCCTCCTATACAGCCGTGACGTGTCCTCACCCTCCTTTACAGCCGTGACGTGTCCTCACCCTCCTATACAGCCGTGACGTGTCCTCGCCCTCCTATACAGCCGTGACGTGTCCTCGCCCTCCTATACAGCCGTGACGTGTCCTCACCCTTCTATACAGCCGTGACGTGTCCTCACCCTCCTATACAGCCGTGACGTGTCCTCACCCTCCTATACAGCCGTGACGTGTCCTCACCCTCCTATACAGCCGTGACGTGTCCTCACCCTCCTATACAGCAGTGACGTGTCCTCACCCTCCTATACAGCAGTGACGTGTCCTCACCCTCCTATACAGCCGTGACGTGTCCTCACCCTCCTATACAGCAGTGACGTGTCCTCACCCTCCTATACAGCAGTGACGTGTCCTCACCCTCCTATACAGCCGTGATGTGTCCTCACCCTCCTATACAGCCGTGATGTGTCCTCACCCTCCTTTACAGCCATGACGTGTCCTCACCCTCCTATACAGCAGTGATATGTCCTCACCCTCCTATACAGCCGTGATGTGTCCTAGACCTCCTATACAGCCATGATGTGTCCTAACCCTTCTTTACAGCCGTAATGTGTCGTCACCCTCCTATACAGCCGTGATGTGTCCTCACCCTCCTTTACAGCAGTGATGTCTCCTCACCCTCCTATACAGCTGTGATGTCTCCTCACCCTCCTTTACAGCCATGATGTGTACTCATCCTCCTATACAGCCATGATGTGTCCTCACCCTTCTTTACAGCCGTAATGTGTCCTCACCCTCCTATACAGCTGTGATGTCTCCTCACCCTCCTTTACAGCCGTGATGTGTCCTCACCCTCCTATACAGCCGTGATGTGTCCTCACCCTCCTATACAGCCGTGATGTGTCCTCACCCTCCTATACAACCGTGATGTGTCCTCACCCTCCTATACAACCGTGATGTGTCCTCACCCTCCTATAGAGCCTTGATGTGTCCTCACCCTCCTTTACAGCCATGACGTGTCCTCACCCTCCTATACAGCCGTGATGTGTTCTCACCCTCCTATACAGCCGTGATGTGTCCTAGACCTCCTATACAGACGTGATGTGTCCTAACCCTTCTTTACAGCCGTAATGTGTCCACACCCTCCTTTACTGTCAGGATGTGTCCTCACCCTTCTTTACAGCCGTGATGAGTCCTAGAACTCCTATACAGCCGTGACGTGTCCTCGCCCTCCTATACAGCCGTGACGTGTCCTCGCCCTTCTATACAGCCGTGACGTGTCCTCACCCTCCTATACAGCCGTGACGTGTCCTCACCCTCCTATACAGCCGTGACGTGTCCTCACCCTCCTATACAGCAGTGACGTGTACTCACCCTCCTATACAGCAGTGACGTGTCCTCACCCTCCTATACAGCCGTGATGTGTCCTCACCCTCCTATACAGCCGTGATGTGTCCTCACCCTCCTTTACAGCCATGACGTGTCCTCACCCTCCTATACAGCCGTGATGTGTCCTCACACTCCTTTACAGCAGTGATATGTCCTCACCCTCCTATACAGCCGTGATGTGTCCTAGACCTCCTATACAGCCATGATGTGTCCTAACCCTTCTTTACAGCCGTAATGTGTCGTCACCCTCCTATACAGCCGTGATGTGTCCTCACCCTCCTTTACAGCAGTGATGTCTCCTCACCCTCCTATACAGCTGTGATGTCTCCTCACCCTCCTTTACAGCCATGATGTGTACTCATCATCCTATACAGCCATGATGTGTCCTCACCCTTCTTTACAGCCGTAATGTGTCCTCACCCTCCTATACAGCTGTGATGTCTCCTCACCCTCCTTTACAGCCATGATGTGTCCTCACCCTCCTTTACAGCCGTGATGTGTCCTCACCCTCCTATACAGCCGTGATGTGTCCTCACCCTCCTATACAGCCGTGATGTGTCCTCACCCTCCTATACAGCCGTGATGTGTTCTCACCCTCCTATACAACCGCGATGTGTCCTCACCCTCCTATACAACCGTGATGTGTCCTCACCCTCCTATAGAGCCTTGATGTGTCCTCACCCTCCTTTACTGCCATGACGTGTCCTCACCCTCCTATACAGCCGTGATGTGTTCTCACCCTCCTATACAGCCGTGATGTGTCCTCGACCTCCTATACAGACGTGATGTGTCCTAACCCTTCTTTACAGCCGTAATGTGTCCACACCCTCCTTTACTGTCAGGATGTGTCCTCACCCTTCTTTACAGCTGTGATGTGTCCTAGAACTCCTATACAGCTGTGATGTGTCCTAACCCTTCTTTACAGCCGTTATGTGTCCTCAGCCTCCTATACAGCTGTGATGTCTCCTCACCCTCCTTTACAGCCATGATGTGTCCTCACCCTCCTATACAGCCGTGATGTGTCCTAACCCTCCTCTACAGCCGTGATGTGTCCTAACCCTTCTTTACAGCTGTAATGTGTCCTCACCCTCCTTTACAGCTGTGATGTCTCCTCGCCCTCCTATACAGCCGTGATGTCTCCTCACCCTCCTATACAGCCGTGATGTCTCCTAACCCTCCTATACAGCTGTGATGTGTCCTAACCCTTCTTTACAGCCGTAATGTGTCCACACCCTCCTTTACAGTCAGGATGTGTCCTCACCCTTCTTTACAGCCGTGATGTGTCCTAGACCTCCTATACAGCCGTGATGTGTCCTAACCCTTCTTTACAGCTGTAATGTGTCCTCATCCTCCTTTACAGCTGTGATGTCTCCTCACCCTCCTTTACAGCAGTGATGGGTCCTCACCCTCCTATACAGCAGTGATGGGTCCTCACCCTCCTATACAGCCGTGACGGGTCCTCACCCTCCTATACAGCCATGACGTGTCCTCACCCTCCTATACAGCCGTGATGTGTCCTCACCCTCCTATACAGCCGTGATGTGTCCTCACCCTCCTTTACAGCCATGACGTGTCCTCACCCTCCTATACAGCCATGATGTGTCCTAACCCTTCTTTACAGCCGTAATGTGTCATCACCCTCCTATACAGCCGTCATGTGTCCTCACCCTCCTTTACAGCAGTGATGTCTCCTCACCCTCCTATACAGCTGTGATGTCTCCTCACCCTCCTATACAGCCGTGATGTGTCCTCACCCTCCTTTACAGCAGTGATGTCTCCTCACCCTCCTATACAGCCGTGATGTGTCCTCACCCTCCTAAACAGCCATGATGTGTCCTCACCTTCCTATACAGCAGTGATGTGTCCTCACCCTCTTTTACAGCTGTGATGTGTCCTCAACCTCCTATACAGCCCTGATGTGTCCTCAACCTCCTATACAGCCCTGATGTGTCCTCACCTCCTATACAGCAGTGATGTGTCCTCACCCTCCTTTACAGCCGTGATGTCTCCTCACCCTCCTTTAGAGCAGTGATGTGTCCTCACCCTCCTATACAGACCTGATGTGCCCTCACCCTCCTATACAGCCATGATGTGTCCTCAACCTCCTATACAGCCGTGATGTGTTCTCACCCTCCTTTACAGCCATGATGTGTCCTCACCCTCCTATACAGCCGTGATGTGTCCTCACCCTCCTATAGAGCCTTGATGTGTCCTCACCCTCCTTTACAGCCATGACGTGTCCTCACCCTCCTATACAGCCGTGATGTGTTCTCACCCTCCTATACAGCCGTGATGTGTCCTAGACCTCCTATACAGACGTGATGTGTCCTAACCCTTCTTTACAGCCATAATGTGTCCACACCCTCCTTTACTGTCAGGATGTGTCCTCACCCTTCTTTACAGCCGTGATGTGTCCTAGAACTCCTATACAGCTGTGATGTGTCGTAACCCTTCTTTACAGCCGTTATGTGTCCTCACCCTCCTATACAGCTGTGATGTCTCCTCACCCTCCTTTACAGCCATGATGTGTCCTAACCCTCCTCTACAGCCGTGATGTGTCCTAACCTTCCTATACAGCCGTGATGTGTCCTAACCCTTCTTTACAGCTGTAATGTGTCCTCACCCTCCTTTACAGCTGTGATGTCTCCTCGCCCTCCTATACAGCCGTGATGTCTCCTCACCCTCCTATACAGCCGTGATGTGTCCTCACCCTGCTATACAGCCGTGATGTCTCCTCACCCTCCTATACAGCTGTGATGTGTCCTAACCCTTCTTTACAGCCGTAATGTGTCCACACCCTCCTTTACAGTCAGGATGTGTCCTCACCCTTCTTTACAGCCGTGATGTGTCCTAGACCTCCTATACAGCCGTGACGTGTCCTAACCCTTCTTTACAGCTGTAATGTGTCCTCACCCTCCTTTACAGCTGTGATGTCTCCTCACCCTCCTTTACAGCAGTGATGGGTCCTCACCCTCCTATACAGCAGTAATGGGTCCTCACCCTCCTATACAGCCCTGATGTGTCCACACCCGTCTTTATAGTCGTGATGGGTCCTCACCCTCCTATACAGCAGTGATGTTGTCCTCTCCCTCCTCTACAGCAGTGATGTGTCCTCTCCCTCCTTTACGGCCGTGATCTGTCCTCACCCTCCTATAAAGCCGTGATGTGTCCTCACCCTCCTTTACAGCCGTGATGTGTCCTCACCCTCCTATACAGCAGTGATGTTGTCCTCTCCCTCCTCTACAGCAGTGATGTGTCCTCTCCCTCCTTTACGGCCGTGATCTGTCCTCACCCTCCTATAAAGCCGTGATGTGTCCTCACCCTCCTTTGCAGCAGTGATCTGTCCTCATCCTCCTATACAGCAGTGATGTGTCCTAACCCTCCTTTACAGCCATGATGTGTCCTCACCCTCTTATACAGCCGTGATGTGTCCTAACCCTCCTTTGCAGCCGTGATGTGTCCTCATCCTCCTTTTCAGCAGTGATGTGTCCTCACCCTCCTTTACAGTCGTGATGTGTCCTCACCCTCCTTCACAGCAGTGATATGTCCTCACCCTCCTATACAGCCGTGATGTGTCCTCACCCTCCTTTGCAGCCATGATGTGTCCTCACCCTCCTATACAGCCGTGATGTGTCCTCACTCTCCTTTACAGCTGTGATGTGTCCTCACACTCCTTTAAAACAGTGATGTGTCCTCACCCTCCTTTACAGCAGTGATGTTGTCCTCACCCTCCTTTACGGCGGTGAGGTGTCCCCTCCCTCCTTTACGGCCGTAATGTGTCCTTACCCTCCTTTACGGCCGTGATGTGTCCTCACCTTCCTATACGGCCGTGATGTGTCCTCACCCTCCTATACGGCCGTGATGTGTCCTCACCCTCCTATACGGCCGTGATGTGTCCTCACCCTCCTATACGGCCGTGATGTGTACTCACCCTCCTATACGGCCGTGATGTGTCCTCACCCTCCTTTACGGCCGTGATGTGTCCACACCCTCCTTTACAGTCATGATGTGTCCTCACCCTCCTTCAAAGCAGTGATATGTCCTCACCCTCCTTTACAGTCGTGATGTGTCCTCACCCTCCTATACAGCTGTGATGTGTCCTCACCCTCCTTTGCAGC
Source organism: Gastrophryne carolinensis (assembly GCA_027917425.1). NCBI lineage: Eukaryota > Metazoa > Chordata > Amphibia > Anura > Microhylidae > Gastrophryne > Gastrophryne carolinensis. The sequence continues at coordinate 523,277,564 of CM051236.1, forward strand.
AGTGATCTGTCCTCATCCTCCTATACAGCAGTGATGTGTCCTAACCCTCATTTACAGCCATGATGTGTCCTAACCCTCCTTTGTAGCCATGATGTATCCTCATCCTCCTTTACAGCAGTGATGTGTCCTCACCCTCCTTTACAGTCGTGATGTGTCCTCACCCTCCTTCACAGCAGTGATATGTCCTCACCCTCTTTTACAGCCATGATGTGTCCTCACTCTCCTTTACAGCTGTGATATGTCCTCACCCTCCTTTAAAACAGTAATGTGTCCTCACCCTCCTTTACAGCTGTGATGTCTCCTCACCCTCCTTTACAGCAGTGATGGGTCCTCACCCTCCTATACAGCAGTGATGGGTCCTCACCCTGCTATACAGCCGTGACGTGTCCTCACCCTCCTATACAGCCGTGACGTGTCCTCACCCTCCTACACAGCCGTGATGTGTCCTCACCCTCCTTTACAGCCATGACGTGTCCTCACCCTCCTTTACAGTAGTGATATGTCCTTACCCTCCTATACAGTCGTGATGTGTCCTAGACCTCCTATACAGCCATGATGTGTCCTAACCCTTCTTTACAGCCGTAATGTGTCATCACCCTCTTATACAGCCGTGATGTGTCCTCACCCTCCTTTACAGCAGTGATGTCTCCTCACCCTCCTATACAGCTGTGATGTCTCCTCACCCTCCTTTACAGCCATGATGTGTACTCATCCTCCTATACAGCCATGATGTGTCCTCACCCTACTTTACAGCCGTAATGTGTCCTCACCCTCCTATACAGCTGTGATGTCTCCTCACCCTCCTTTACAGCCATGATGTGTCCTCACCCTCCTAAACAGCCATGATGTGTCCTCACCTTCCTATACAGCAGTGATGTGTCCTCACCCTCTTTTACAGCTGTGATGTCTCCTCACCCTCCTATACAGCCATGATGTGTCCTCACCCTCCTTTACAGCCGTGATGTGTCCTCACCCTCCTATACAGCCGTGATGTGTCCTCAACCTCCTATACAGCCCTGATGTGTCCTCACCCTCCTATACAGCAGTGATGTGTCCTCACCCTCCTTTACAGCCGTTATGTCTCTTCACCCTCCTTTACAGCCGTGATGTCTCCTCACCCTCCTTTAGAGCTGTGATGTGTCCTCACCCTCCTATACAGCCGTGATGTGTCCTCACCCTCCTATACAGCCCTGATGTGCCCTCACCCTCCTATACAGCCATGATGTGTCCTCACCCTCCTATAGAGCCTTGATGTGTCCTAACCCTTCTTTACAGCCATAATGTGTCCACACCCTCCTTTACTGTCAGGATGTGTCTTCACCCTTCTTTACAGCCGTGATGTGTCCTAGAACTCCTATACAGCTGTGATGTGTCGTAACCCTTCTTTACAGCCGTTATGTGTCCTCACCCTCCTATACAGCTGTGATGTCTCCTCACCCTCCTTTACAGCCATGATGTGTCCTAACCCTCCTCTACAGCTGTGATATGTCCTAACCTTCCCATACAGCCGTGATGTGTCCTCACCCTCCTTTACAGCCGTGATGTCTCCTCACCCTCCTATACAGCCGTGATGTCTCCTCACCCTCCTATACAGCCGTGATGTCTCCTCACCCTCCTATACAGCTGTGACGTGTCCTCACCCTGCTATACAGCCGTGATGTCTCCTCACCCTCCTATACAGCTGTGACGTGTCCTAACCCTCCTTTACAGCAGTGATGGGTCCTCACCCTCCTATACAGCAGTGATGGGTCCTCACCCTCCTATACAGCAGTGATGGGTCCTCACCCTCCTATACAGCCCTGATGTGTCCACACCCTTCTTTATAGTCGTGATGGGTCCTCACCCTCCTTTACAGCAGTGATATGTCCTCACCCTCCTATACAGCCGTGATGTGTCCTCACACTCCTATACAGCAGTGATGTGTCCACACCCTCCTTTACAGTCGTGATGTGTCCACACCCTTCTTTATAGTCGTGATGTGTCCTCACCCTCCTTTACAGCAGTGATATGTCCTCACCCTCCTTTACAGTCGTGATGTGTCCTCACACTCCTATACAGTCGTGATGTGTCCTCACCCTCCTTTACAGCAGTGATGTGTCCTCACCCTCCTATACAGCAGTGATGTTGTCCTCTCCCTCCTCTACAGCAGTGATGTGTCCTCTCCCTCCTTTACGGCTGTGATGTGTCCTCACCCTCCTTTACGGCCATGATCTGTCCTCACCCTCCTATAAAGCCGTGATGTGTCCTCACCCTCCTTTGCAGCAGTGATCTGTCCTCATCCTCCTATACAGCAGTGATGTGTCCTAACCCTCCTTTACAGCCATGATGTGTCCTCACCCTCCTATACAGCCGTTATGTGTCCTTACCCTCTTATACAGCCGTGATGTGTCCTAACCCTCCTTTGCAGCCGTGATGTGTCCTCATCCTCCTTTTCAGCAGTGATGTGTCCTCACCCTCCTTTACAGTCGTGATGTGTCCTCACCCTCCTTCACAGCAGTGATATGTCCTTACCCTCCTATACAGCCGTGATGTGTCCTCACCCTCCTTTGCAGCAGTGATCTGTCCTCATCTTCCTATACAGCAGTGATGTGTCCTAACCCTCCTTTACAGCCATGATGTGTCCTTACCCTCCTATACAGCCGTGATGTGTCCTCACCCTCCTATACAGCCGTGATGTGTCCTCACTCTCCTTTACAGCTGTGATGTGTCCTCACACTCCTTTAAAACAGTGATGTGTCCTCACCCTCCTTTACAGCCGTGATGTGTCCTCACACTCCTTTAAAACAGTGATGTGTCCTCACCCTCCTTTACAGCAGTGATGTTGTCCTCACCCTCCTTTACGGCGGTGATGTGTCCTCTCCCTCCTTTACGGCCGTGATGTGTCCTCACCTTCCTATACGGCCGTGATGTGTCCTTACCCTCCTATACGGCCGTGATGTGTCCTCACCTTCCTATACGGCCGTGATGTGTCCTCACCCTCCTTTACGGCCGTGATGTGTCCACACCCTCCTTTACAGTCGTGATGTGTCCTCACCCTCCTTCAAAGCAGTGATATGTCCTCACCCTCCTTTACAGTCGTGATGTGTCCTCACCCTCCTATACAGCTGTGATGTGTCCTCACCCTCCTTTGCAGCAGTGATCTGTCCTCATCCTCCTATACAGCAGTGATGTGTCCTAACCCTCATTTACAGCCATGATGTGTCCTCACCCTCCTATACAGCCGTGATGTGTCCTCACCCTCCTATACAGCCGTGATGTGTCCTAACCCTCCTTTGTAGCCATGATGTGTCCTCATCCTCCTTTACAGCAGTGATGTGTCCTCACCCTCCTTTACAGTCGTGATGTGTCCTCACCCTCCTTCACAGCAGTGATATGTCCTCACCCTCTTTTACAGCCATGATGTGTCCTCGCTCTCCTTTCCAGCTGTGATGTGTCCTCACCCTCCTTTAAAACAGTGATGTGTCCTCACCCTCCTTTACAGCAGTGATGTTTCCTCACCCTCCTTTACGGCAGTGATGTTGTCCTCACCCTCCTTTGCAGCAGTGATCTGTCCTCACTCTCCTTTACAGCTGTGATGTTTCCTCACCCTCCTTTACGGCAGTGATGTTGTCCTCTCCCTCCTTTACGGCAGTGGTGTGTCCTCACCCTCCTTTACGGCGGTGATGTGTCCTCACCCTCCTTTACAGCGGTGATGTGTCCTCTCCCTCCTTTACGGCCGTGATGTGTCCTCTCCCTCCTTTACGGCCGTGATGTGTCCTCACCCTCCTTTAAAACAGTGATGTGTCCTCACCCTCCTTTACGGCAGTGATGTGTCCTCACCCTCCTTTACGGCAGTGATGTGTCCTCACCCTCCTTTACGGCGGTGATGTTGTCCTCTCCCTCCTTTACGGCGGTGATGTTGTCCTCTCCCTCCTTTATGGCGGTGATGTGTCCTCACCCTCCTTTACAGCGGTGATGTGTCCTCTCCCTCCTTTACGGCCGTGATGTGTCCTCACCCTCCTATACGGCCGTGATGTGTCCTCACCCTCCTATACGGCCGTGATGTGTCCTCACCCTCCTATACGGCCGTGATGTGTCCCCACCCTCCTTTACGGCCGTGATGTGTCCACACCCTACTTTACAGCAGTGATGTGTCCTCGCCCTACTTTACAGCAGTGATGTGTCCTCGCCCTCCTTTACAGCAGTGATGTGTCCTCGCCCTCCTTTACAACAGTGATGTGTCCTCGCCCTCCTTTACAGCAGTGATGTGTCCTCGCCCTCCTTTACAGCCGTGATGTGTCCTCACCCTCCTTTACAACAGTGATGTGTCCTCAACCTCCTTTACAGCAGTGATGTGTCCTCACCCTCCTTTAAAGCAGTGATGTGTCCTCACCCTCTTTTACAGCAGTGATATGTCCTCACCCTCCTATACAGCTGTGATGTGTCCTCACCCTTCTATACAGCCGTGATGTGTCCTCACCCTCCTTTACGGCAGTGATGTTTCCTCACCCTCCTTTACGGCGGTGATGTTGTCCTCTCCCTCCTTTACGGCAGTAATGTGTCCTCACCCTCCTTTACGGCGGTGATGTGTCCTCTCCCTCCTTTACGGCCGTGATGTGTCCTCTCCCTCCTTTACGGCCGTGATGTTTCCTCACCCTCCTTTACGGCAGTGATGTTGTCCTCTCCCTCCTTTACGGCAGTGGTGTGTCCTCACCCTCCTTTACGGCGGTGATGTGTCCTCACCCTCCTTTACAGCGGTGATGTGTCCTCTCCCTCCTTTACGGCCGTGATGTGTCCTCTCCCTCCTTTACGGCCGTGATGTGTCCTCACCCTCCTTTAAAACAGTGATGTGTCCTCACCCTCCTTTACGGCAGTGATGTGTCCTCACCCTCCTTTACGGCAGTGATGTGTCCTCACCCTCCTTTACGGCGGTGATGTTGTCCTCTCCCTCCTTTACGGCGGTGATGTTGTCCTCTCCCTCCTTTATGGCGGTGATGTGTCCTCACCCTCCTTTACAGCGGTGATGTGTCCTCTCCCTCCTTTACGGCCGTGATGTGTCCTCACCCTCCTATACGGCCGTGATGTGTCCTCACCCTCCTATACGGCCGTGATGTGTCCTCACCCTCCTATACGGCCGTGATGTGTCCCCACCCTCCTTTACGGCCGTGATGTGTCCACACCCTACTTTACAGCAGTGATGTGTCCTCGCCCTACTTTACAGCAGTGATGTGTCCTCGCCCTCCTTTACAGCAGTGATGTGTCCTCGCCCTCCTTTACAACAGTGATGTGTCCTCGCCCTCCTTTACAGCAGTGATGTGTCCTCGCCCTCCTTTACAGCCGTGATGTGTCCTCACCCTCCTTTACAACAGTGATGTGTCCTCAACCTCCTTTACAGCAGTGATGTGTCCTCACCCTCCTTTAAAGCAGTGATGTGTCCTCACCCTCTTTTACAGCAGTGATATGTCCTCACCCTCCTATACAGCTGTGATGTGTCCTCACCCTTCTATACAGCCGTGATGTGTCCTCACCCTCCTTTACGGCAGTGATGTTTCCTCACCCTCCTTTACGGCGGTGATGTTGTCCTCTCCCTCCTTTACGGCAGTAATGTGTCCTCACCCTCCTTTACGGCGGTGATGTGTCCTCTCCCTCCTTTACGGCCGTGATGTGTCCTCTCCCTCCTTTACGGCCGTGATGTGTCCTCACCCTCCTTTACGGCCGTGATGTCTCCTCACCCTCCTATACGGCCGTGATGTGTCCTCACCCTCCTATACGGCCGTGATGTGTCCTCACCCTCCTATACGGCCGTGATGTGTCCTCACCCTCCTATACGGCCGTGATGTGTCCTCACCCTCCTTTACGGCCGTTTTATGTCCACAACCTACTTTACAGTTGTGATGTGTCCTCACCCTCCTTTACAGCCGTGATGTGTCCTCACCCTCCTTTACAGCAGTGATATGTCCTCACCCTCCTATACAGCCGTGATGTGTCCTCACCCTCCTATACAGCCGTGATGTGTCCTCACCCTCCTTTACAGCAGTGATGTGTCCACACCCTCCTTTACAGTCGTGATGTGTCCTCACCCTCCTTTACAGCCGTGATGTGTCCTCACCTTCCTTTAAAGCAGTGATATGTCCTCATCCTCCTTTACAGCCGTGATGTGTCCTCAGCCTCCTATAAAGCCATGATGTGTCCTCACCCTCCTTTACAGCAGTGATATGTCCTCACCCTCCTTTACAGCCGTGATGTGTCCCCACTCTCCTTTACAGCTGTGATGTATCCTCACCCTCCTTTACAGCAGTGATGTTGTCCTCTCCCTTCTTTACAGCAGTGATGTGTCCTCACCCTCCTTTACAGCAGTGATGTGTCCTCTCCCTCCTTTACGGCTGTGATGTGTCCTCACCCTCCTTTACGGCCGTGATCTGTCCTCACCCTCCTATACAGCAGTGATGTGTCCTCACCCTCCTTTGCAGCAGTGATTTGTCCTCATCCTCCTATACAGCAGGGATGTGTCCTAACCCTCCTTTACAGCCATGATGTGTCCTCACCCTCCTTTACAGCAGTGATATGTCCTCACCCTCCTTTACAGCCGTGATGTGTCCTCACTCTCCTTTACAGCTGTGATGTATCCTCACCCTCCTTTACAGCAGTGATGTTGTCCTCTCCCTCCTTTACAGCAGTGATGTGTCCTCACCCTCCTTTACAGCAGTGATGTGTCCTCTCCCTCCTTTACGGCTGTGATGTGTCCTCACCCTCCTTTACGGCCGTGATCTGTCCTCACCCTCCTATACAGCCGTGATGTGTCCTCACCCTCCTTTGCAGCAGTGATTTGTCCTCATCCTCCTATACAGCAGGGATGTGTCCTAACCCTCCTTTACAGCCATGATGTGTCCTCACCCTCCTTTACAGTCGTGATGTGTCCACACCCTCCTTTACAGCCTTGATGTGTCCTAACCATCCTTTGCAGCCGTGATGTGTCCTCATCCTCCTTTACAGCAGTGATGTGTCCTCACCCTCCTGTACAGTCGTGATGTGTCCTCACCCTCCTTTACAGCAGTGATATGTACTCACCCTCCTTTACAGTCGTGATGTGTCCTCACCCTCCTATACAGTCGTGATGTGTCCTCACCCTCCTTCACAGCAGTGATATGTACTCACCCTCCTTTGCAGCAGCGATCTGTCCTCATCCTCCTATACAGCAGTGATGTGTCCTCACCCTCCTATACAGCCGTGATGTGTCCTCACCCTCCTTTACAGCCGTGATATGTCCTAACCCTCCTTTGTAGCCGTGATGTGTCCTCACCCTCCTCTAGAGCAGTGATATGTCCTCACCCTCCTTTACAGCCGTGATGTGTCCTCACCCTCCTATACAGCCGTGATGTGTCCACAGCCTTCTTTACAGTCGTGGTGTGTCCTCATCCTCCTTTACAGCAGTGATGTGTCCTCATCCTCCTTTACAGCAGTGATGTGTCCTCATCCTCCTTTACAGCAGTGATGTGTCCTCTCCCTCCTTTACGGCCGTGATGTGTCCTCTCCCTCCTTTACGGCCCTGATGTGTCCTCTCCCTCCTTTACGGCCGTGATGTGTCCTCACCCTCCTTTACGGCCGTGATGTGTCCTCACCCTCCTTTACGGCCGTGATGTTTCCTCACCCTCCTTTACAGCAGTGATGTTGTCCTCTCCCTCCTTTATAGCAGTGATGTGTCCTCACCCTCCTATACAGCCCTGATGTGTCCTCACACTCCTTTACAGCAGTGATGTGTCCTCACCCTCCTTTACAGCAGTGATGTGTCCTCACCCTCCTTTACAGCAGTGATGTGTCCTCACCCTCCTTTACAGCAGTGATTTTGTCCTCTCCCTCCTTTACAGCAGTGATGTGTCCTCACCCTCCTTTACAGCAGTGATGTGTCCTCACCCTCCTTTACAGCAGTGCTTTTGTCCTCTTCCTCCTTTACAGCAGTGATGTGTCCTCACCCTCCTTTACAGCAGTGATGTGTCCTCTCCCTCCTTTACAGCAGTGATGTATCCTCTCCCTCCTTTACAGCAGTGATGTGTCCTCACCCTCCTTTACAGCAGTGATTTTGTCCTCACCCTCCTTTACAGCAGTGATGTGTCCTCACCCTCCTTTACAGCAGTGATTTTGTCCTCTCCCTCCTTTACAGCAGTGATGTGTCCTCACCCTCCTATACAGCCGTGATGTGTCCTAACCCTCCTTTGTAGCCATGATGTGTCCTCATCCTCCTTTACAGCAGTGATGTGTCCTCACCCTCCTTTACAGTCGTGATGTGTCCTCACCCTCCTTCACAGCAGTGATATGTCCTCACCCTCTTTTACAGCCATGATGTGTCCTCGCTCTCCTTTCCAGCTGTGATGTGTCCTCACCCTCCTTTAAAACAGTGATGTGTCCTCACCCTCCTTTACAGCAGTGATGTTTCCTCACCCTCCTTTACGGCAGTGATGTTGTCCTCACCCTCCTTTGCAGCAGTGATCTGTCCTCACTCTCCTTTACAGCTGTGATGTTTCCTCACCCTCCTTTACGGCAGTGATGTTGTCCTCTCCCTCCTTTACGGCAGTGGTGTGTCCTCACCCTCCTTTACGGCGGTGATGTGTCCTCACCCTCCTTTACAGCGGTGATGTGTCCTCTCCCTCCTTTACGGCCGTGATGTGTCCTCTCCCTCCTTTACGGCCGTGATGTGTCCTCACCCTCCTTTAAAACAGTGATGTGTCCTCACCCTCCTTTACGGCAGTGATGTGTCCTCACCCTCCTTTACGGCAGTGATGTGTCCTCACCCTCCTTTACGGCGGTGATGTTGTCCTCTCCCTCCTTTACGGCGGTGATGTTGTCCTCTCCCTCCTTTATGGCGGTGATGTGTCCTCACCCTCCTTTACAGCGGTGATGTGTCCTCTCCCTCCTTTACGGCCGTGATGTGTCCTCACCCTCCTATACGGCCGTGATGTGTCCTCACCCTCCTATACGGCCGTGATGTGTCCTCACCCTCCTATACGGCCGTGATGTGTCCCCACCCTCCTTTACGGCCGTGATGTGTCCACACCCTACTTTACAGCAGTGATGTGTCCTCGCCCTACTTTACAGCAGTGATGTGTCCTCGCCCTCCTTTACAGCAGTGATGTGTCCTCGCCCTCCTTTACAACAGTGATGTGTCCTCGCCCTCCTTTACAGCAGTGATGTGTCCTCGCCCTCCTTTACAGCCGTGATGTGTCCTCACCCTCCTTTACAACAGTGATGTGTCCTCAACCTCCTTTACAGCAGTGATGTGTCCTCACCCTCCTTTAAAGCAGTGATGTGTCCTCACCCTCTTTTACAGCAGTGATATGTCCTCACCCTCCTATACAGCTGTGATGTGTCCTCACCCTCCTATACAGCTGTGATGTGTCCTCACCCTTCTATACAGCCGTGATGTGTCCTCACCCTCCTTTACGGCAGTGATGTTTCCTCACCCTCCTTTACGGCGGTGATGTTGTCCTCTCCCTCCTTTACGGCAGTAATGTGTCCTCACCCTCCTTTACGGCGGTGATGTGTCCTCTCCCTCCTTTACGGCCGTGATGTGTCCTCTCCCTCCTTTACGGCCGTGATGTGTCCTCACCCTCCTTTACGGCCGTGATGTCTCCTCACCCTCCTATACGGCCGTGATGTGTCCTCACCCTCCTATACGGCCGTGATGTGTCCTCACCCTCCTATACGGCCGTGATGTGTCCTCACCCTCCTATACGGCCGTGATGTGTCCTCACCCTCCTTTACGGCCGTTTTATGTCCACAACCTACTTTACAGTTGTGATGTGTCCTCACCCTCCTTTACAGCCGTGATGTGTCCTCACCCTCCTTTACAGCAGTGATATGTCCTCACCCTCCTATACAGCCGTGATGTGTCCTCACCCTCCTATACAGCCGTGATGTGTCCTCACCCTCCTTTACAGCAGTGATGTGTCCACACCCTCCTTTACAGTCGTGATGTGTCCTCACCCTCCTTTACAGCCGTGATGTGTCCTCACCTTCCTTTAAAGCAGTGATATGTCCTCATCCTCCTTTACAGCCGTGATGTGTCCTCAGCCTCCTATAAAGCCATGATGTGTCCTCACCCTCCTTTACAGCAGTGATATGTCCTCACCCTCCTTTACAGCCGTGATGTGTCCTCACTCTCCTTTACAGCTGTGATGTATCCTCACCCTCCTTTACAGCAGTGATGTTGTCCTCTCCCTTCTTTACAGCAGTGATGTGTCCTCACCCTCCTTTACAGCAGTGATGTGTCCTCTCCCTCCTTTACGGCTGTGATGTGTCCTCACCCTCCTTTACGGCCGTGATCTGTCCTCACCCTCCTATACAGCAGTGATGTGTCCTCACCCTCCTTTGCAGCAGTGATTTGTCCTCATCCTCCTATACAGCAGGGATGTGTCCTAACCCTCCTTTACAGCCATGATGTGTCCTCACCCTCCTTTACAGCAGTGATATATCCTCACCCTCCTTTACAGCCGTGATGTGTCCTCACTCTCCTTTACAGCTGTGATGTATCCTCACCCTCCTTTACAGCAGTGATGTTGTCCTCTCCCTCCTTTACAGCAGTGATGTGTCCTCACCCTCCTTTACAGCAGTGATGTGTCCTCTCCCTCCTTTACGGCTGTGATGTGTCCTCACCCTCCTTTACGGCCGTGATCTGTCCTCACCCTCCTATACAGCCGTGATGTGTCCTCACCCTCCTTTGCAGCAGTGATTTGTCCTCATCCTCCTATACAGCAGGGATGTGTCCTAACCCTCCTTTACAGCCATGATGTGTCCTCACCCTCCTTTACAGTCGTGATGTGTCCACACCCTCCTTTACAGCCTTGATGTGTCCTAACCATCCTTTGCAGCCGTGATGTGTCCTCATCCTCCTTTACAGCAGTGATGTGTCCTCACCCTCCTGTACAGTCGTGATGTGTCCTCACCCTCCTTTACAGCAGTGATATGTACTCACCCTCCTTTACAGTCGTGATGTGTCCTCACCCTCCTATACAGTCGTGATGTGTCCTCACCCTCCTTCACAGCAGTGATATGATGTGTCCTCTCCCTCCTTTACGGCCCTGATGTGTCCTCTCCCTCCTTTACGGCCGTGATGTGTCCTCACCCTCCTTTACGGCCGTGATGTGTCCTCACCCTCCTTTACGGCCGTGATGTTTCCTCACCCTCCTTTACAGCAGTGATGTTGTCCTCTCCCTCCTTTATAGCAGTGATGTGTCCTCACCCTCCTATACAGCCCTGATGTGTCCTCACACTCCTTTACAGCAGTGATGTGTCCTCACCCTCCTTTACAGCAGTGATGTGTCCTCACCCTCCTTTACAGCAGTGATGTGTCCTCACCCTCCTTTACAGCAGTGATTTTGTCCTCTCCCTCCTTTACAGCAGTGATGTGTCCTCACCCTCCTTTACAGCAGTGATGTGTCCTCACCCTCCTTTACAGCAGTGCTTTTGTCCTCTTCCTCCTTTACAGCAGTGATGTGTCCTCACCCTCCTTTACAGCAGTGATGTGTCCTCTCCCTCCTTTACAGCAGTGATGTATCCTCTCCCTCCTTTACAGCAGTGATGTGTCCTCACCCTCCTTTACAGCAGTGATTTTGTCTTCACCCTCCTTTACAGCAGTGATGTGTCCTCACCCTCCTTTACAGCAGTGATTTTGTCCTCTCCCTCCTTTACAGCAGTGATGTGTCCTCACCCTCCTTTACAGCAGTGATGTGTCCTCACCCTCCTTTACAGCAGTGCTTTTGTCCTCTCCCTCCTTTACAGCAGTGATGTGTCCTCACCCTCCTTTACAGCAGTGATGTGTCCTCTCCCTCCTTTACAGCAGTGATGTATCCTCTCCCTCCTTTACAGCAGTGATGTGTCCTCACCCTCCTTTACAGCAGTGATTTTGTCCTCACCCTCCTTTACAGCAGTGATGTGTCCTCACCCTCCTTTACAGCAGTGATGTGTCCTCTCCCTCCTTTACGGCCGTGATGTGTCCTCACCCTCCTTTAAAGCAGTGATGTGTCCTCATCCTCCTTTAAAGCAGTGATGTGTCCTCACCCTCTTTTACAGCAGTGATATGTCCTCACCCTCCTATACAGCTGTGATGTGTCCTCACCCTTCTATACAGCCGTGATGTGTCCTCACCCTCCTTTACGGCAGTGATGTTTCCTCACCCTCCTTTACGGCGGTGATGTTGTCCTCTCCCTCCTTTACGGCGGTGATGTGTCCTCTCCCTCCTTTACGGCCGTGATGTGTCCTCTCCCTCCTTTACGGCCGTGATGTGTCCTCACCCTCCTTTACGGCCGTGATGTCTCCTCACCCTCCTATACGGCCGTGATGTGTCCTCACCCTCCTATACGGCCGTGATGTGTCCTCACCCTCCTATACGGCCGTGATGTGTCCTCACCCTCCTTTACGGCCGTGATATGTCCACAACCTACTTTACAGTTGTGATGTGTCCTCACCCTCCTTTACGGCCGTGATGTCTCCTCACCCTCCTTTACGGCCGTGATGTGTCCTCACCCTCCTTTACGGCCGTGATGTCTCCTCACCCTCCTATACGGCCGTGATGTGTCCTCACCCTCCTATACAGCCGTGATGTGTCCTCACCCTCCTTTACAGCAGTGATGTGTCCACACCCTCCTTTACAGTCGTGATGTGTCCTCACCCTCCTTTACAGCCGTGATGTGTCCTCACCCTCCTTTAAAGCAGTGATGTTGTCCTCTCCCTCCTTTACAGCAGTGATGTGTCCTCACCCTCCTTTACAGCAGTGATGTGTCCTCTCCCTCCTTTACGGCTGTGATGTGTCCTCACCCTCCTTTACGGCCGTGATCTGTCCTCACCCTCCTATACAGCCGTGATGTGTCCTCACCCTCCTTTGCAGCAGTAATTTGTCCTCATCCTCCTATACAGCAGGGATGTGTCCTAACCCTCCTTTACAGCCATAATGTGTCCTCACCCTCCTTTACAGCCGTGATGTGTCCTTACCCTCCTTTACAGCGGTGATGTGTCCTAACCATTCTTTGCAGCCGTGATGTGTCCTCATCCTCCTTTACAGCAGTGATGTGTCCTCACCCTCCTGTACAGTCGTGATGTGTCCTCACCCTCCTTCACAGCAGTGATATGTACTCACCCTCCTTTACAGTCGTGATGTGTCCTCACCCTCCTATACAGCCGTGATGTGTCCTCACCCTCCTATACAGCCATGATGTGTCCTCAACCTCCTATACAGCCGTGATGTGTCCTCACCCTCCTATACAGCCGTTATGTGTCCTAACCCTCCTTTGTAGCCGTGATGTGTCCTCACCCTCCTCTACAGCAGTGATATGTCCTCACCCTCCTTTACAGCAGTGATGTGTCCTCACCCTCCTATACAGCCGTGATGTGTCCTCACCCTCCTTTACAGTCGTGATGTGTCCTCACCCTCCTTTACAGTCGTGATGTGTCCACACCCTCCTTTACAGTCCTGATGTGTCCTAACCCTCCTTTGCAGCAGTGATGTGTCCTCATCCTCCTTTACAGCAGTGATGTGTCCTCATCCTCCTTTACAGTCGTGATGTGTCCTCACCCTCCTTTACAGCCGTGATGTGTCCTCATCCTCCTTTACAGCAGTGATGTGTCCTCACCCTCCTATACAGCCGTGATGTGTCCTCACCCTCCTATACAGCCGTGATGTGTCCTCACCCTCCTATACAGCCGTGATGTGTCCTAACCCTCCTTTGTAGCCGTGATGTGTCCTCACCCTCCTCTACAGCAGTGATATGTCCTCACCCTCCTTTACAGCAGTGATGTGTCCTCACCCTCCTATACAGCCGTGATGTGTCCTCACCCTCCTTTACAGTTGTGATGTGTCCTCACCCTCCTTTACAGTCGTGATGTGTCCACACCCTCCTTTACAGTCGTGATGTGTCCTAACCCTCCTTTGCAGCAGTGATGTGTCCTCATCCTCCTTTACAGCAGTGATATGTCCTCACCCTCCTATACAGCCGTGATGTGTCCTCACCCTCCTATACAGCCGTGATGTGTCCTCACCTTCCTTTACAGCAGTGATGTGTCCACACCCTCCTTTACAGTCGTGATGTGTCCTCACCCTCCTTTACAGCCGTGATGTGTCCTCACCTTCCTTTAAAGCAGTGATATGTCCTCACCCTCCTTTACAGCCGTGATGTGTCCTCAGCCTCCTATAAAGCCATGATGTGTCCTCACCCTCCTTTACAGCAGTGATATGTCCTCACCCTCCTTTACAGCCGTGATGTGTCCTCACTCTCCTTTACAGCTGTGATGTATCCTCACCCTCCTTTACAGCAGTGATGTTGTCCTCTCCCTTCTTTACAGTAGTGATGTGTCCTCACCCTCCTTTACAGCCGTGATGTGTCCTCTCCCTCCTTTACGGGTGTGATGTGTCCTCACCCTCCTTTACGGCCGTGATCTGTCCTCACCCTCCTATACAGCCGTGATGTGTCCTCTCCCTCCTTTACAGCAGTGATGTGTCCTCATCCTCCTATACAGCAGGGATGTGTCCTAACCCTCCTTTACAGCCATGATGTGTCCTCACCCTCCTTTACAGCAGTGATATGTCCTCACCCTCCTTTACAGCCGTGATGTGTCCTCACTCTCCTTTACAGCTGTGATGTATACTCACCCTCCTTTACAGCAGTGATGTTGTCCTCTCCCTCCTTTACAGCAGTGATGTGTCCTCACCCTCCTTTACAGCAGTGATGTGTCCTCTCCCTCCTTTACGGCTGTGATGTGTCCTCACCCTCCTTTACGGCCGTGATCTGTCCTCACCCTCCTATACAGCCGTGATGTGTCCTCACCCTCCTTTGCAGCAATGATTTGTCCTCATCCTCCTATACAGCAGGGATGTGTCCTAACCCTCCTTTACAGCCATGATGTGTCCTCACCCTCCTATACAGCCGTGATGTGTCCTTACCCTCCTTTACAGCCTTGATGTGTCCTAACCATCCTTTGCAGCCGTGATGTGTCCTCATCCTCCTTTACAGCAGTGATGTGTCCTCACCCTCCTGTACAGTCGTGATGTGTCCTCACCCTCCTTCACAGCAGTGATATGTACTCACCCTCCTTTACAGTCGTGATGTGTCCTCACCCTCCTATACAGTCGTGATGTGTCCTCACCCTCCTTCACAGCAGTGATATGTACTCACCCTCCTTTGCAGCAGCGATCTGTCCTCATCCTCCTATACAGCAGTGATGTGTCCTCACCCTCCTATACAGCCGTGATGTGTCCTCACCCTCCTTTACAGCCGTGATATGTCCTAACCCTCCTTTGTAGCCGTGATGTGTCCTCACCCTCCTCTACAGCAGTGATATGTCCTCACCCTCCTTTACAGCCGTGATGTGTCCTCACCCTCCTATACAGCCGTGATGTGTCCACAGCCTTCTTTACAGTCGTGATGTGTCCTCATCCTCCTTTACAGCAGTGATGTGTCCTCATCCTCCTTTACAGCAGTGATGTGTCCTCATCCTCCTTTACAGCAGTGATGTGTCCTCATCCTCCTTTAAAGCAGTGATGTGTCCTCTCCCTCCTTTACGGCCGTGATGTGTCCTCTCCCTCCTTTACGGCCGTGATGTGTCCTCACCCTCCTTTACGGCCGTGATGTGTCCTCACCCTCCTTTACGGCCGTGATGTTTCCTCACCCTCCTTTACAGCAGTGATGTTGTCCTCTCCCTCCTTTATAGCAGTGATGTGTCCTCACCCTCCTATACAGCCCTGATATGTCCTCACCCTCCTTTACAGCAGTGATGTGTCCTCACCCTCCTTTACAGCAGTGATGTGTCCTCACCCTCCTTTACAGCAGTGATGTGTCCTCACCCTCCTTTACAGCAGTGATGTGTCCTCACCCTCCTTTACAGCAGTGATGTGTCCTCACCCTCCTTTACAGCAGTGATTTTGTCCTCTCCCTCCTTTACAGCAGTGATGTGTCCTCACCCTCCTTTACAGCAGTGATGTGTCCTCACCCTCCTTTACAGCAGTGCTTTTGTCCTCTCCCTCCTTTACAGCAGTGATGTGTCTTCACCCTCCTTTACAGCAGTGATGTGTCCTCTCCCTCCTTTACAGCAGTGATGTGTCCTCTCCCTCCTTTACAGCAGTGATGTGTCCTCTCCCTCCTTTACAGCAGTGATGTGTCCTCTCCCTCCTTTACAGCAGTGATGTGTCCTCACCCTCCTTTACAGCAGTGATTTTGTCCTCACCCTCCTTTACAGCAGTGATGTGTCCTCACCCTCCTTTACAGCAGTGATGTGTCCTCTCCCTCCTTTACGGCCGTGATGTGTCCTCACCCTCCTTTAAAGCAGTGATGTGTCCTCATCCTCCTTTAAAGCAGTGATGTGTCCTCACTCTCTTTTACAGCAGTGATATGTCCTCACCCTCCTATACAGCTGTGATGTGTCCTCACCCTTCTATACAGCCGTAATGTGTCCTCACCCTCCTTTACGGCAGTGATGTTTCCTCACCCTCCTTTACGGCAGTGATGTTGTCCTCTCCCTCCTTTACGGCGGTGATGTGTCCTCACCCTCCTTTACGGCGGTGATGTGTCCTCTCCCTCCTTTACGGCCGTGATGTGTCCTCTCCCTCCTTTACGGCCGTGATGTGTCCTCACCCTCCTTTACGGCCGTGATGTCTCCTCACCCTCCTATACGGCCGTGATGTGTCCTCACCCTCCTATACGGCCGTGATGTGTCCTCACCCTCCTATACGGCCGTGATGTGTCCTCACCCTCCTTTACGGCCGTGATATGTCCACAACCTACTTTACAGTTGTGATGTGTCCTCACCCTCCTTTACAGCCGTGATGTGTCCTCACCCTCCTTTACAGCAGTAATATGTTCTCACCCTCCTATACAGCCGTGATGTGTCCTCACCCTCCTATACAGCCGTGATGTGTCCTCACCCTCCTTTACAGCAGTGATGTGTCCACACCCTCCTTTACAGTCGTGATGTGTCCTCACCCTCCTTTACAGCCGTGATGTGTCCTCACCCTCCTTTAAAGCAGTGATGTTGTCCTCTCCCTCCTTTACAGCAGTGATGTGTCCTCACCCTCCTTTACAGCAGTGATGTGTCCTCACCCTCCTTTACGGCCGTGATCTGTCCTCACCCTCCTATACAGCCGTGATGTGTCCTCACCCTCCTTTGCAGCAGTGATTTGTCCTCATCCTCCTATACAGCAGGGATGTGTCCTAACCCTCCTTTACAGCCATGATGTGTCCTCACCCTCCTTTACAGCCGTGATGTGTCCTTACCCTCCTTTACAGCGGTGATGTGTCCTAACCATTCTTTGCAGCCGTGATGTGTCCTCATCCTCCTTTACAGCAGTGATGTGTCCTCACCCTCCTATACAGCCGTGATGTGTCCTCACCCTCCTATACAGCCGTGATGTGTCCTAACCCTCCTTTGTAGCCGTGATGTGTCCTCATCCTCCTTTACATCAGTGATGTGTCCTCACCCTCCTATACAGCCGTGATGTGTCCTCACCCTCCTCTACAGCAGTGATATGTCCTCACCCTCCTTTACAGCAGTGATGTGTCCTCACCCTCCTATACAGCCGTGATGTGTCCTCACCCTCCTTTACAGTCGTGATGTGTCCTCACCCTCCTTTACAGTCTTGATGTGTCCACACCCTCCTTTACAGTCGTGATGTGTCCTAACCCTCCTTTGCAGCAGTGATGTGTCCTCATCCTCCTTTACAGCAGTGATGTGTCCTCATCCTCCTTTACAGCCGTGATGTGTCCTCACCCTCCTTTACAGTCGTGATGTGTCCTCACCCTCCTTTACAGCCGTGATGTGTCCTCATCCTCCTTTACAGCAGTGATGTGTCCTCACCCTCCTGTACAGTCGTGATGTGTCCTCACCCTCCTTCACAGCAGTGATATGTACTCACCCTCCTTTACAGTCGTGATGTGTCCTCACCCTCCTATACAGCCGTGATGTGTCATCACCCTCCTTTGCAGCAGTGATCTGTCCTCATCCTCCTATACAGCAGTGATGTGTCCTCACCCTACTTTACAGCCATGATGTGTCCTCACCCTCCTATACAGCCGTGATGTGTCCTAACCCTCCTTTGTAGCTGTGATGTGTCCTCACCCTCCTCTACAGCAGTGATGTGTCCTCACCCTCCTATACAGCCGTGATGTGTCCTCACCCTCCTTTACAGTCGTGATGTGTCCTCACCCTCCTTTACAGTCGTGATGTGTCCACACCCTCCTTTACAGTCGTGATGTGTCCACACCCTCCTTTACAGTCGTGATGTGTCCTAACCCTCCTTTGCAGCAGTGATGTGTCCTAACCCTCCTTTGCAGCAGTGATGTGTCCTCATCCTCCTTTACAGCAGTGATGTGTCCTCATCCTCCTTTACAGCCGTGATGTGTCCTCACCCTCCTTTACAGTCGTGATGTGTCCTCACCCTCCTTTACAGTCGTGATGTGTCCTAACCCTCCTTTACAGCCGTGATGTGTCCTCACCCTCCTTTACAGCCGTGATGTGTCCTCACCCTCCTTTACAGCCGTGATGTGTCCTCACCCTCCTTTACAGCCGTGATGTGTCCTCACCTTCCTTTACAGCAGTTATGTGTCCTCACCCTCCTTTACTGCCGTGATGTGTCCTCACCCTCCTTTACTGCCGTGATGTGTCCTCACCCTCCTTTACAGTCGTGATGTGTCCACACCCTCCTTTACAGTCGTGATGTGTCCTAACCCTCCTTTGCAGCAGTTATGTGTCCTCATCCTCCTTTACAGCTGTGATGTGTCCTCACCCTCCTTTACAGTCGTGATGTGTCCTCACCCTCCTTTACAGTCGTGATGTGTCCTCACCCTCCTTTACAGCCGTGATGTGTCCTCACCCTCCTTTACAGCCGTGATGTGTCCTCACCCTCCTTTAAAGCCGTGATGTGTCCTCACCCTCCTTTACAGTCGTGATGTGTCCACACCCTCCTTTACAGTCGTGATGTGTCCTAACCCTCCTTTGCAGCAGTGATGTGTCCTCATCCTCCTTTACAGCAGTGATGTGTCCTCACCCTCCGTTACAGTCGTGATGTGTCCTCACCCTCCTTTACAGTCGTGATGTGTCCTCACCCTCCTTTACAGTCGTGATGTGTCCTCACCCTCCTTTACAGCCGTGATGTGTCCTCACCCTCCTTTACGGCCGTGATGTGTCCTCACCCTCCTTTACGGCCGTGATGTGTCCTCACCCTCCTATACAGCCGTGATCTGTCCTCATCCTCCTATACAGCAGTGATGTGTCCTCACCCTCCTATACAGCAGTCATGTGTCCTCACCCTCCTATACAGCCGTGATGTGTCCTAACCCTCCTTTACAGCCATGATGTGTCCTCACTCTCCTATACAGCAGTCATGTGTCCTCACCCTCCTATACAGCAGTCATGTGTCCTCACCCTCCTTTACAGCCGTGATGTGTCCTAACCCTCCTTTACAGCCATGATGTGTCCTAACCCTCCTTTACAGCCATGATGTGTCCTCACTCTCCTATACAGCAGTCATGTGTCCTCACCCTCCTATACAGCAGTCATGTGTCCTCACCCTCCTTTACAGCCGTGATGTGTCCTCACCCTCCTTTGAAGCCGTGATGTGTCCTCACCCTCCTTTACAGCCGTGATGTGTCCTCACCCTCCTTTACAGCCGTGATGTGTCCTCACCCTCCTTTACAGCCGTGATGTGTCCTCACCCTCCTTTACAGCCGTGATGTGTCCTCACCCTCCTTTACAGCCGTGATGTGTCCTCACCCTCCTTTGAAGCCGTGATGTGTCCTCACCCTCCTTTGAAGCCGTGATGTGTCCTCACCCAACATTGGTCTATCTGTTTTACAATGGGGATGTTTGTTTTTTTGATTGTTTTTGTTCAGATTACAATATATTGCTTTATTTGATCGGAAAATTTGGGCTTCAGCTGCCATTTATTTCGGTCCTTATCGCACTTTGGTTTTGGCACTTGATTGTGGTTAAATATTTTTGTCATGTTTAATTTTGCATGACTTTCACATAGCGGTAATAGTTAGGGACATATAGGTTTCACCAGCGTATGGTTTTTGCAGATTTTTATTATGATTTTATTTCATTCATTTTTTCACTCGATTACTAATATTTTTTATAGGTTATTTATGGTTTTTTGTTTTTTATCTTTCAGTTCACTTTGATTGTATGGGGCTTTACAAGTGGTATGGATCAACTTATCAAGCAAGTTTGGAAGTTTGTGTCATCATTGCCCGCCCACTTCCATTTGTTCTCACAATAATTGTGTCAAAATACTTATGACACCCACCAATTGGTCATGTTATATATGCCTTATGGGTTGCTATCATAGCAGTATTGTTGTGTCCGAACACCATTACAAATAAGGGCATATATGGCCAATCTAGTCAGGTCAATATTAATGAATATTGATATTGTTGTCATGAGGGTCATGTGTTTTTCATAAACTTTGGTAGATATATGATCTTTTGAAAAAAAGTCTTCTAATGTGGGAAATTAGCTGTGTTTTGGAAGCCATATTGGGTCAGCCATATACATCCCTATGTGAGGTCTCTAATTATAGTACCAGCAATTTTGTGCGGTTTGAGATTGTGATATTTTGTATTCATGTGACCACTTGATACAAACTGGGGGTAGTTGTAGTCTTAGGACCTTCATTATTGCGCACATCTAGGTGTGTCCATATATGTGTATATTTGACACACTTTCTGTGTGTATGCAGAGACACATATATAGATGTGTTCAATATATAGACTCATGGTTTAGTATTAATGTCTGGCATTATGATCATTATGTAGTTGGAGGCTCTTATTTTGCTTTTATGGTTTTGTATTTTTAGGTTTGAGATTGAATAACTGTTTTCATGGCTATGTTATTAGATTATTGGAATTTAGGATAATTTATTAATATGTATATATTTTCTTGTATTTACAGAGTATTATTCATGGGCATATTGTTTATTATTGTTGTGTCCACCCTTTTGTGCTCGCCTTCTCTGGCGAGTTTTACATCCACCCCTAGTTGTGGTGCCCCCTGGTATAATGGCCTCTTGCTGTTATTTCAGCACTATGCTTGTTGCTTACAGCTACATTGTGGCTGTGGCACGGAGCGCGCTGTTTCATCTGTCACTCGCACTACAGGCGGCGCATGCGCAGTCTATCTGGGCTGTGTAGACGTCACCACCCCCCGGCAATACTCGCGCAGTGTTTTGCTGGGAGGGGGAGGCGCGTTTAGATGAGGCATTTCCGGGGGACACCTGCAATACACCGATCAGACGACCGCATGCTATCCGGATGTCGGTGGGGGGTGTAGCATCCCGGCGTTTTGTGAGTACTTAAGGGGGGCAGTACAGGCATTTAGATTACCCTCACCCTTGAAGCAGCATGGGAGCTGCGGGTGCGGGTGTTTTTTTTAACCACTTTTGACCCTGATGTATATACCCATGGTGGCCCAGTACACGTGAGATTTACTGTCTTTTTGTTACCGGCATTGTTACTACATTATTGTGATCTAATTATATATAATCTATGTCCATTTGGTATGGTTTTTTGGGCAACATAAGCTAGGTTTCTGATTAGGATAATTTTATAGAGTAGATCAGGTTTACAGGAATATTGGTGGTTTGTATATACATGGACACATTTATATCTGTTATGGTCACATATTAATTAGTTAATTGTAATTGTATTTAATTCACATACACATAAATATATATATATATATATATATATATATATATATATGTTGTTATTTATTATTTATTACATTTATTTATTTATTGTTGTTATTCACAATAGTAGTAGTTTATATATGTTTATTGCATCATGGTGTGTATATATGTATTTGTATATATTGTATATGTATATATTTGTATATATACATTTTTTTGCACTATAACACTTTATTTTTAGGCTTTTAGTATATACTCCTACATAGTGGTATATAGGACCCTTGTGATATAATTATATATATGTAAAGATACTTGAGTTTCTATATAAATAGGATTTTTTGTGCCGGCACAAAAAGGGTTTTTTGGGGTGAAGATATTGTTGGTCAGGTTTCATTTGGTATTGATTGGATATGCCCTTTTGGGCACCTCATACAGTACTATATTTGGTCAGATTGGTTGGTTTTTTAATATGTCTTGTGGTATGTGTCTTTTAGCTCAAATGTGTATTAATAAAGTTTTTTGTACATTGTGATAATTGATGAAGTGGTGCTTCTTCTTTAGAGAAAGGTGTGCCTTAGTGCACGTCCACTCTGTTTTTTGGTTTAGATATGTATTTGAGTGAGCACACGTTATTATTCCCTATGCTATAGGCGGTGCACCCTTTTTCTATTTCTATTAGAGGGAAGAAAAACAACGGCAACAAGAGGCAAGGAAAGCAACCGCAACCAGAGGACAGAAAAACAACCGCAACCAGAGGAAAGAAAAACAACGCAACCAGACTACAGAAAAACAACCGCAACCAGAGGACAGAAAAACAACCGCAACCAGAGGAAAGAAAAACAACCGCAACCAGAGGAAAGAAAAACAACCGCAACCAGAGGAAAGAAAAACAACCGCAACCAGAGGAAAGAAAAACAACCGCAACCAGAGGAAAGAAAAACAACCGCAACCAGAGAAAAGAAAGACAACCGCAACCAGAGGAAAGAAAAACAACCGCAACCAGAGGAAAGAAAAACAACCGCAACCAGAGGACAGAAAAACAACCGCAACCAGAGGAAAGAAAAACAACCACAACCAGAGGGGAAAAAAACAACCGCAACCAGAGGACAGAAAAACAACCGCAACCAGAGGACAGAAAAACAACCACAACCAGAGGAAAGAAAAACAACCGCAACCAGAGAAAAGAAAGACAACCGCAACTAGAGGAAAGAAAAACAACGCAACCAGAGGACAGAAAAACAACCGCAACCAGAGGACAGAAAAACAACCGCAACCAGAGGACAGAAAAACAACCGCAACCAGAGGACAGAAAAACAACCGCAACCAGAGGAAAGAAAGACAACCGCAACCAGAGGAAAGAAAAACAACCGCAACCAGAGGAAAGAAAAACAACCGCAACCAGAGGAAAGAAAAACAACCGCAACCAGAGGAAAGAAAAACAGCCGCAACCAGAGGACAGAAAAACAACCGCAACCAGAGGAAAGAAAAACAACCGCAACCAGAGGAAAGAAAAACAACTGCAACCAGAGGAAAGAAAAACAACCGCAACCAGAGGAAAGAAAAACAGCCGCAACCAGAGGACAGAAAAACAACCGCAACCAGAGGAAAGAAAAACAACCGCAACCAGAGGAAAGAAAAACAACCGCAACCAGAGGAAAGAAAAACAACCGCAACCAGAGGAAAGAAAAATACAATTCTGTGAAACTCACCTGTAGAATTGTTTTTGAGTATATCCAGTCCAGATCGTCCCAGTGATGACATGTAGGTATTCCGCCCCCAGGGGGCGCTCGACTGCAAGATCAAAAGCTGTTGCTCCTCCCGGGCCCCCTATAAAGGCAGGTGTCCCTCTACCATTCCCCAGTGGTTAAAAAGCAGTAAAAGAGGAGGGAGGCCAAGAAACCATGTTACTTCACATAGCTTCAGCTTGTACTCTCTCTAACTAAACTTTAGGACTCAATCTAAGAATAAAAAATGGTAATCACCATAACAGGCAAACAAGAGATAAAGAACAAGGGCAGGGTGGGACGACCTGGACTGGATATATTCAAAAACAATTCTACAGGTGAGTTTTACAGAATTGTATTTTTCTCCTCCATCCATTCCAGGCCGTCCAGAAGTACTTACAGATGGGACATCCAAAAGCAGTGTCCATATGGGCGGGATCCCCAGTGCGGAACAGCATGTAGTTCATTTCACTATGGCCTGAAGCACCTTTCGGCCAAAATCAGCGTCAGCTGAGACCCTGACATCAACCTTGTAGAACTTTGTAAAAGTATGAACAGAAGACCAAGTGGCCGCCTTACAAACTTGTTCAACCGATGCCTGGTGCTGAAAAGCCCAAGAGGCACCAATAGCTCTGGTAGAATAAGCAGTGATCCGAAAAGGGGGTTCCTTCCCCCTGGCAGAATATGCTTGCACCTCCGCCTGTCTGATCCACCTACTGAGAGTGGACTTGGCTGGTGGCAAACCTTTCCTAGAGCCTTCTGCTAGGACAAAGAGCAAATCTGATTTCCTGAAGGATTCAGTCGCAACCAGGTAATACTTAATGGCTCTGACCACATCCAAGGCATGGAGGGTCCTTTCCTTAGAATTAATCGGTGCTGGACACAAGGAAGGCAGGACGACTTCCTCATTAAGGTGAAAAGGAGAAACGGTTTAAAGCGAAAAAAATCAGGTTTAAAGCGAAAAACCACCATATCCTTATGCCGCTCAAAATATGGAGGCTTCATACAAAGCACGGCCAGCTCTGATACACGACGCACCAAAGTGATTGCTACCAAAAAGACCACTTTGAGAGTCAAAATAGGCAATGCAGCATCGCAAAATGGTTCGAAGGGAGGACCCTGAAGGGCAGAAAGTACTCAATTCAAGTCCCACACCCATATAACTGACTTACGCGGTGGCCGGACATGGGTAGCTCCCTGGAAAAAGTTCTTGATCAACCTATGATTGGCAATGGATCTCTGGAAGAAGATGGCTAAGGCCGAGACCTGACCCTTGAGGGTGCTCAGCTGGAGACCCAAGTCTAAGCCGTGTTGTAAAAACTCCAGAAGCCTAGAAATAGAAAAAGTGCCACATAGAAGACTCTTAGACTCGCACCAAGCAATATAAGCGTGCCAAACTCTGTAGTATATCATGGAGGAAAACTTCTTCCGTGCCTGAATCATGGTATGCACAACCGTGGCCAACAGCCCCTTTTCCTTCAGGATTGAGGTTTCAATAGCCAGGCCGTCAAAGCCAGCATCCGTAAATTGGGGTGCCGCAGCGACCCCTGAGTGAGAAGCCCTGGATCGTCGGGCATGATATAGCGATCTACTGACATCTGAACTATGTCTGAAAACCAACTCCTTCTCGGGCAGCGAGGAGCCACCAGGATAGTGGGTACACTTTCCTGGGCTATCTTGCACAGCACTCTGCCCAGGAGTGGAAACGGAGGGAAAGCATAACGGAACTTGAACTCCGTCCAAGGAATCGCCAGAGCGCCTATGGCAATGGCCAGGGGATATCTTGAGAGGGAGACGAACCTTGGGAGCTTGTGATTGTGTCTGGACGCAAACAGGTCCACATCTGGCTGATCCCAGCGGAGACACAGAGCGTGAAAGGTCTTGTTGCTGAGAGACCATTCCCCCAGGCGCGAGGCATTCCTGCTCAGGGAGTCTGCCTCCAGGTTTTCTACCCCGGGAATGTAGACTGCCGAGATGCAGGAAACCTTCTCCTCTGCCCAAGTTAGAAGCTGGGTCACCTCCTTGAGGGCCCTCTTGCTCTGAGTCCCGCCCTGGTAATTGATGTAGGCGACAGCCGTCTGATTATCCGAGCAAACCTGGATTGCACGACCCCGTAAATGGGGAGTCAAGTGAAGAAGCACCAACCGGATCGCTTTCAGCTCCAAGAGATTTATGGGTAAGCGGTTCTCCTGTGGACCCCACTGACCCTGGATCTGCTGAGACTGCCAAACCCCTCCCCAGCCGGTCAGACTGGCATCCGTGGTAACTATCTCCCAACGGGGAGTCAGGAAGGACTTGCCCACCAAGAGGTTCCTGGAGTCCAACCACCACAAGAGGGACTGCCTAGCCAGGGGGGACAGTGAAAATTCCAGTTCCAGCGACTCCTGCATCCGGTCCCAGCCGGTCAACAGGTTCAGTTGAAGAGGTCTCATGTGAAATTGGGGCGAAGGGCACTGCCTTGAAGCATGACACCAATCTCATCTCCAGACGAATCGATGGCCGCTGACAGGACAGCAAGGCCTGCACCTGCGTCAGGAGACCCAAAACCTTCTGCTGTGGCAGAAAGACCTTGACCTGAGAGGTGTCTATCGTCATGCCCAGGAAGGACCTAACTGTTGAGGGAGTGATAAAGGACTCGAGAGTGGACAACACCGTCCGGGTATCGCTCTGGGCCCACTGAAGAGACTGGGCCGCAATCAGCAAGTCGTCCAGATAGGGCAGCACACAAATGCCCTGATTCCTCAGGATATCCATGATGCCCAGCAGCACCTTGGTGAAGACGCGGGGTGCTGAGGAAATCCCGAATGGCAGAGCCACAAACTGGTAATGCTGATCCTCCAGAGCAAACCTCAGGAACTTCTGATGCCCCTGGAATATCGGGATGTGCAGATAAGCATCCCTGATGTCCATCGTGGTCATGAAGTCACCGGGTCGAAGCGAGCTCACCGGCGGCCGTAAGGTTTCCATGCAAAAATGTCTGACTCTGACAAACCTGTTGAGACCCTTCAGGTCCAGGAACAGGTTGGAGTAAAAACCTTGACCCTGTTCCTGACGAGGTACAGGACAAATCACACCTAACTGCAGGAGGTGTTGCACGGCCGTTCTCAAACCCTGCGCTTTCAATGGGTTTTGGGATATCTGAAACCGTGCCGTCTCCAGATATGAGCAAATAGCAGAAGCCATCCCCCCACCCGAATGGGTGAGGGCGCCCCCTCATGCAGGAGGGGACTTGATAGGAGGTTTAGACTTGGCTCCCCAGGCGGGATTGGGTCGGTCGCGGGACCTACCTCTACCCCAGGTATCTCTGCGGCCACCTGAAAATGAAGAGCCTCTTCCTACTCGAAAGGAGCGATAGGCAGATGAGTTCTGAAAGGGCCGAGCAAGCCTCTGTCTCTGAGGGAGTCTACCATCCTTGACCAGGTGGTCCAGACGCTCCCCGAACAACCAGTGCCCTACGAAGGGGATACTAGTAATCGACTTTTTGTCTGCCATTGCCGCAACCATAGCGAGCGGCGAAGTGCAACAAGCAGGGCCGAAATCCTGGCCCCAAGCCGGACCCCATCGTCCATGGCAGAGACAAAAAAGACAATGAAATCCACGCAGGCCTTGAGGTCCTTATACTCATCCGCCCGCTTGCGAGACTTAGCGCTATCCAAAAGGCATCTCACCTTATCTGATGGCCAGAGAGACAACAGCCGCGGCGCACACAGGGCGAAACAAGGCACCAGCAAAGGTGAAGGCATGACAGACCAGTCGATCCATGCGCTTGTCAGCTGGGTCACGTAAGGAAGCAGTAACAGGTGAAGGCATAATAGTAGGCGTGGACAACCCCGACACAGGAGCATCCACTTCGTGAGGACGAGACCATAGCCGGACCAGCTCCTCAGGGAAGGGAATACCGCCTATCCAGGCCCTTAGGCACCGACGGTAGCTTGTTAGGCCTTTCCCATTCCTTGAAAATCATATTAGAAAAATGGGCCTGCTCCGGAAAGACTCGTCTCTGTCTTTCAGGCCTAAACAAATCACCCTGCTTCTTCTTAGCCGCTCTGGGAGAGACAATGTGTAAGGTCTCAAAAACTGAGGCAAGCAACCTCCACGTATCATCGGGGAGCCACGCATCTTCATCCGAGGAAGAACCAGACAAACTGTTATCTCCAGCAGAATAATCCGCAGTGGAACGGGAATCATCTGGCAACTCATCTTCCACCACAGAGCCCAGACCATCAAAAAGATCGTCATTATCCGAGTAGACGGGCTCGATGTGCTGCCTTTTACTCGTGGCCTTTTTAGGAGCTGTTTGCGAGATCTGCCTCTCAAGACTGGCCACCCTATGCGCCAAATCAACCTGGGACCCCCGGCTGGCTTCCCCCTCATGAAGGGCTGAGTGCAGCAGCGGAGGTTCTGGCGAGGCCGCAGGCAGTGAAGGGCTTGGGGTAGGTAAGCCCGCCCGGTCATGGCCAGTATCCCCTCACGAGGGGCAGTAGTGAGGGTCCGCCATGACAGACTAAACCCTGCGGCCCCGCAACAGGGGCCGCGGCTACACAGCGAAGACCGCACGGCGCACATAACAGTGCTGCCTGCCCGCCAAAACGCGCCACGCGAGCGGCGTCCCCCCCACCCCATCACAGTGTGACGAGTCAGGATGGAGGAAGAACAGACACAGCTAGCTCAGGAGAGACCGCAATGGAGGTAAGAATGACCAAAAGCTCCAAGGCAGCAGAGCCAGCGAGGAGCAGTGCAAGTCAACACACACAGCACACAAAATTAAAGCCTATGGGCAGGGAGGGTAATACAGGCACAAATAAGGCCTAGCAAGTGGTTCTCCCCTTAGGCTCGCCATTAGCCTATGGCCGGCTAGACAGGGTCTGCAGCCCGGAGCCTAGCTCTGCCGAACGCCTGACCCCGGTGTTCTCCCTACCGTCACGATCCCGAAGCAGCCAGCGTCTGGGAGGCAAAAATGGGTCTGCCGGGATCAGTGAAAATAGGGCCCACAGCGGCCGACGGGCTAGAAGGCCCCGCTCTGCTGCCGAAATCCGAGAGAGAGTATCCAATGATCTTCAGCAGCCAGACTGCAAGATGAACACTGGGCAATAATAGAGGGACACCTGCCTTTATAGGGGGCCGGGAGGAGCGACAGCTTTTGATCTTGCAGTCGAGCGCCCCCTGGGGGCGGAATACCCACGTCATCACTGGGATGACCTGAACTGGATATAGGGAAAAACAAATGTAACCTAATCGTGGCACTGGGTGGCCAATTGTGGCACTGGGTGTTCATTCATGGCGCTGCGTGGCTGATCGTGGCGCGACGATTAGCCACACAGTACCACGATTAACCGTCCAGCGCCACGATTAGCCACCCAGTACAATGATTAGCCGCCCAGCAATACGAATAAACACTCAGAGCCACGATTAGCCACCTGGTGCCACGATTAGCCGCCCAGCGCTGCGATTAGCCGCACAGTACAACAATTAGCGAACCAGCGCCACAAATAAACACTCAGTGCCACAATTAGCCACCCAGCGCCACGATTAGCCGCCCAGCGCCACGATTAGACACCCAGCACCATGATTAGCCACCCAGCTCCACGATTAGCCATCCAGCGCGACGATTAGCCACCCAGCACCACGATTAGCCACCCAGCACCATGATTAGCCACCCAGCGCCACGATTAGCCATCCAGTGCCACGATTAGCCGCCCAGCACAACGATTAGCCACCCAGCATCACGGTTAGCCATCCAGCGCCACAATTAGCCCCTCCAGCACCACAATTAAACACCCAGCACCACTATTAGCTGCTCAACGCCAAGATCAAACACAAAGCACCACGATTAACCTCCCAACCACACAATTACCTGCCCAATGCCACGATTACCCACCCAGCACCACGATTAGCCACCCAACGCCACGATCAGCCACCCAGGGCCACAAGTAGCCACCCAGTACCACGATTAGCTGCCCGCCGGTCCTCTGTATACAGACACAGTTACCCAGCACACGGAGCTCTATGCTGGTGGACTCGGGTCCTCTGTATACAGACACTTACCCAGCACACGGAGCTCTATGCTGGTGGACTCGCGTCCTCTGTATACAGACACTTACCCAGCACACGGAGCTCTATGCTGGTGGTCTCGGATCCTCTGTATACAGACACTTACCCAGCACACGGAGCTCTATGCTGGTGGCCTCGGGTCCTCTGTATACAGACACTTACCCAGCACACGGAGCTCTATGCTGGTGGACTCGGGTCCTCTGTATACAGACACTTACCCAGCACACGGAGCTCTATGCTGGTGGACTCGGTCTTCTTCTTGTTGTCGATGGTGACCTCCACCTCTGCCAGGTAGGGTCCCGATTCGGCCTTGGTCAGGTCCGTTATGGTCAGAGCCAGGGTGGTCATATTGAGGGTGGCCCGGTCTCCGAGCTCATAAAACTTTAGATACGGGGGGTCCACATCCATCTCCACAACCTTGTCCTGATGGAACTTCCACACCACGCTGGAGAAGGTGCCGCTGAACCTCGGGGTCAGAGTCACACTGCCACCAACTGCTGCTGTAATGACGGCCGGCGCCTGAGCTGCGGAGAGACAGAGGTAAGTGAGGAGGAGCCTGAGCTGTGGAGAGACAGGGGTAAGTGAGGAGGAGCCTGAGCTGTGGAGAGACAGGGGTAAGTGAGGAGGAGCCTGAGCTGTGGAGAGACAGAGGTAAGTGAGGAGGAGCCTGAGCTGCGGAGAGACAGAGGTAAGTGAGGAGGAGCCTGAGCTGTGGAGAGACAGGGGTAAGTGAGGAGGAGCCTGAGCTGTGGAGAGACAGGGGTAAGTGAGGAGGAGCCTGAGCTGCAGAGAGACAGAGGTAAGTGAGGAGGAGCCTGAGCGGCAGAGAGACAGAGGTAAGTGAGGAGGAGCCTGAGCTGCAGAGAGACAGAGGTAAGTGAGGAGGAGCCTGAGCTGCAGAGAGACAGAGGTAAGTGAGGAGGAGCCTGAGCTGCAGAGAGACAGAGGTAAGTGAGGAGGAGCCTGAGCTGCAGAGAGACAGAGGTAAGTGAGGAGGAGCCTGAGCTGCAGAGAGACAGAGGTAAGTGAGGAGGAGCCTGAGCTGCGGAGAGACAGAGGTAAGTGAGGAGGAGCCTGAGCTGCGGAGAGACAGAGGTAAGTGAGGAGGAGCCTGAGCTGCAGAGAGACATAGGTAAGTGAGGAGGAGCCTGAGCTGCAGAGAGAGAAACAGAGGTAAGTGAGGAGGAGCCTGAGCTGCAGAGAGAGAGACAGAGGTAAGTGAGGAGGAACCTGAGCTGCAGAGAGACAGAGGTAAGTGAGGAGGAGCCTGAGCTGCGGAGAGACAGAGGTAAGTGAGGAGGAGCCTGAGCTGCAGAGAGACAGAGGTAAGTGAGGAGGAGCCTGAGCTGCAGAGAGACAGAGGTAAGTGAGGAGGAACCTGAGCTGCGGAGAGACAGAGGTAAGTGAGGAGGAACCTGAGCTGCGGAGAGACAGAGGTAAGTGAGGAGGAGCCTGAGCTGCGGAGAGACAGAGGTAAGTGAGGAGGAGCCTGAGCTGCGGAGAGACAGAGGTAAGTGAGGAGGAGCCTAAGCTGCAGAGAGACAAAGGTAAGTGAGGAGGAGCCTGAGCTGCAGAGAGAGAGACAGAGGTAAGTGAGGAGGAGCCTGAGCTGCAGAGAGACAGAGGTAACTGAGGAGGAGCCTGAGCTGCGGAGAGACAGAGGTAAGTGAGGAGGAGCCTGAGCTGCGGAGAGACAGAGGTAAGTGAGGAGGAGCCTAAGCTGCAGAGAGACAAAGGTAAGTGAGGAGGAGCCTGAGCTGCAGAGAGAGAGACAGAGGTACGTGAGGAGGAGCCTGAGCTGCAGAGAGACAGAGGTAACTGAGGAGGAGCCTGAGCTGCGGAGAGACAGAGGTAAGTGAGGAGGAGCCTGAGCTGCAGAGAGAGAGACAGAGGTAAGTGAGGAGGAGCCGGAGCTGCAGAGAGAGAGACAGAGGTAAGTGAGGAGGAGCCTGAGCTGCAGAGAGACAGAGGTAAGTGAGGAGGAGCCTGAGCTGCAGAGAGACAGAGGTAAGTGAGGAGGAGCCTGAGCTGCGGAGAGACAGAGGTAAGTGAGGAGGAGCCTGAGCTACAGAGAGACAGAGGTAAGTGAGGAGGAGCCTGAGCTACAGAGAGACAGAGGTAAGTGAGGAGAAGCCTGAGCTGCAGAGAGAGAGACAGAGGTAAGTGAGGAGGAGCCTGAGCTGCGGAGAGAGAGACAGAGGTAAGTGAGGAGGAGCCTGAGCTGCAGAGAGAGACAGAGGTAAGTGAGGAGGAGCCTGAGCTGCAGAGAGAGAGACAGAGGTAAGTGAGGAGGAGCCTGAGCTACAGAGAGACAGAGGTAAGTGAGGAGGAGCCTGAGCTACAGAGAGACAGAGGTAAGTGAGGAGGATCCTGAGCTACAGAGAGACAGAGGTAAGTGAGGAGGAGCCTGAGCTGCAGAGAGAGAGACAGAGGTAAGTGAGGAGGAGCCTGAGCTACAGAGAGACAGAGGTAAGTGAGGAGGAGCCTGAGCTACAGAGAGACAGAGGTAAGTGAGGAGGATCCTGAGCTACAGAGAGACAGAGGTAAGTGAGGAGGAGCCTGAGCTGCAGAGAGAGAGACAGAGGTAAGTGAGGAGGAGCCTGAGCTACAGAGAGACAGAGGTAAGTGAGGAGGAGCCTGAGCTGCAGAGAGAGAGACAGAGGTAAGTGAGGAGGAGCCTGAGCTACAGAGAGACAGAGGTAAGTGAGGAGGAGCCTGAGCTACAGAGAGACAGAGGTAAGTGAGGAGGAGCCTGAGCTGCAGAGAGAGAGACAGAGGTAAGTGAGGAGGAGCCTGAGCTGCAGAGAGACAGAGGTAACTGAGGAGGAGCCTGAGCTGCGGAGAGACAGAGGTAAGTGAGGAGGAGCCTGAGCTGCGGACAGACAGAGGTAAGTGAGGAGGAGCCTGAGCTGCAGAGAGAGAGACAGAGAGAGACAGAGGTAAGTGAGGAGGAGCCGGAGCTGCAGAGAGAGAGACAGAGGTAAGTGAGGAGGAGCCTGAGCTGCAGAGAGACAGAGGTAAGTGAGGAGGAGCCTGAGCTGCAGAGAGACAGAGGTAAGTGAGGAGGAGCCTGAGCTGCGGAGAGACAGAGGTAAGTGAGGAGGAGCCTGAGCGGCAGAGAGACAGAGGTAAGTGAGGAGGAGCCTGAGCTGCAGAGAGACAGAGGTAAGTGAGGAGGAGCCTAAGCTACAGAGAGACAGAGGTAAGTGAGGAGAAGCCTGAGCTGCAGAGAGAGAGACAGAGGTAAGTGAGGAGGAGCCTGAGCTGCGGAGAGAGAGACAGAGGTAAGTGAGGAGGAGCCTGAGCTGCAGAGAGAGACAGAGGTAAGTGAGGAGGAGCCTGAGCTACAGAGAGACAGAGGTAAGTGAGGAGGAGCCTGAGCTACAGAGAGACAGAGGTAAGTGAGGAGGAGCCTGAGCTGCAGAGAGAGAGACAGAGGTAAGTGAGGAGGAGCCTGAGCTGCAGAGAGACAGAGGTAACTGAGGAGGAGCCTGAGCTGCGGAGAGACAGAGGTAAGTGAGGAGGAGCCTGAGCTGCGGACAGACAGAGGTAAGTGAGGAGGAGCCTGAGCTGCAGAGAGAGAGACAGAGGTAAGTGAGGAGGAGCCTGAGCGGCAGAGAGACAGAGGTAAGTGATGAGGAGCCTAAGCTGCAGAGAGACAGAGATAAGTGAGGAGGAGCCTGAGCTGCGGACAGACAGAGGTAAGTGAGGAGGAGCCTGAGCTGCAGAGAGAGAGACAGAGGTAAGTGAGGAGGAGCCTGAGCTGCAGAGAGACAGAGGTAAGTGAGGAGGAGCCTGAGCTGCAGAGAGACAGAGGTAAGTGAGGAGGAGCCTGAGCTGCGGAGAGACAGAGGTAAGTGAGGAGGAGCCTGAGCTGCAGAGAGACAGAGGTAACTGAGGAGGAGCCTGAGCTGCGGAGAGACATAGGTAAGTGAGGAGGAGCCTGAGCTGCAGAGAGAGAAACAGAGGTAAGTGAGGAGGAGCCTGAGCTGCAGAGAGAGAGACAGAGGTAAGTGAGGAGGAACCTGAGCTGCGGAGAGACAGAGGTAAGTGAGGAGGAGCCTGAGCTGCAGAGAGAGAGAGACAGAGGTAAGTGAGGAGGAGCCTGAGCTGCAGAGAGAGACACAGAGGTAAGTGAGGAGGAGCCTGAGCTGCAGAGAGACATAGGTAAGTGAGGAGGAGCCTGAGCTGCAGAGAGAGAAACAGAGGTAAGTGAGGAGGAGCCTGAGCTGCAGAGAGAGAGACAGAGGTAAGTGAGGAGGAACCTGAGCTGCGGAGAGACAGAGGTAAGTGAGGAGGAGCCTGAGCTGCAGAGAGACAGAGGTAAGTGAGGAGGAGCCTGAGCTGCGGAGAGACAGAGGTAAGTGAGGAGGAGCCTGAGCTGCAGAGAGACAGAGGTAAGTGAGGAGGAGCCTGAGCTGCAGAGAGACAGAGGTAAGTGAGGAGGAACCTGAGCTGCGGAGAGACAGAGGTAAGTGAGGAGGAACCTGAGCTGCGGAGAGACAGAGGTAAGTGAGGAGGAGCCTGAGCTGCGGAGAGACAGAGGTAAGTGAGGAGGAGCCTGAGCTGCAGAGAGAGAGACAGAGGTAAGTGAGGAGGAGCCTGAGCTGCAGAGAGACAGAGGTAACTGAGGAGGAGCCTGAGCTGCGGAGAGACAGAGGTAAGTGAGGAGGAGCCTGAGCTGCGGAGAGACAGAGGTAAGTGAGGAGGAGCCTAAGCTGCAGAGAGACAAAGGTAAGTGAGGAGGAGCCTGAGCTGCAGAGAGAGAGACAGAGGTAAGTGAGGAGGAGCCTGAGCTGCAGAGAGAGAGACAGAGGTAAGTGAGGAGGAGCCTGAGCTGCAGAGAGACAGAGGTAACTGAGGAGGAGCCTGAGCTGCGGAGAGACAGAGGTAAGTGAGGAGGAGCCTGAGCTGCGGACAGACATAGGTAAGTGAGGAGGAGCCTGAGCTGCAGAGAGAGAGACAGAGGTAAGTGAGGAGGAGCCGGAGCTGCAGAGAGAGAGACAGAGGTAAGTGAGGAGGAGCCTGAGCTGCAGAGAGACAGAGGTAAGTGAGGAGGAGCCTGAGCTGCAGAGAGACAGAGGTAAGTGAGGAGGAGCCTGAGCTGCGGAGAGACAGAGGTAAGTGAGGAGGAGCCTGAGCTACAGAGAGACAGAGGTAAGTGAGGAGGAGCCTGAGCTACAGAGAGACAGAGGTAAGTGAGGAGGAGCCTGAGCTACAGAGAGACAGAGGTAAGTGAGGAGGAGCCTGAGCTGCAGAGAGAGAGACAGAGGTAAGTGAGGAGGAGCCTGAGCTACAGAGAGACAGAGGTAAGTGAGGAGGAGCCTGAGCTACAGAGAGACAGAGGTAAGTGAGGAGGAGCCTGAGCTGCAGAGAGAGAGACAGAGGTAAGTGAGGAGGAGCCTGAGCTGCAGAGAGACAGAGGTAACTGAGGAGGAGCCTGAGCTGCGGAGAGACAGAGGTAAGTGAGGAGGAGCCTGAGCTGCGGACAGACAGAGGTAAGTGAGGAGGAGCCTGAGCTGCAGAGAGAGAGACAGAGAGAGACAGAGGTAAGTGAGGAGGAGCCGGAGCTGCAGAGAGAGAGACAGAGGTAAGTGAGGAGGAGCCTGAGCTGCAGAGAGACAGAGGTAAGTGAGGAGGAGCCTGAGCTGCAGAGAGACAGAGGTAAGTGAGGAGGAGCCTGAGCTGCGGAGAGACAGAGGTAAGTGAGGAGGAGCCTGAGCGGCAGAGAGACAGAGGTAAGTGAGGAGGAGCCTGAGCTGCAGAGAGACAGAGGTAAGTGAGGAGGAGCCTAAGCTACAGAGAGACAGAGGTAAGTGAGGAGAAGTCTGAGCTGCAGAGAGAGAGACAGAGGTAAGTGAGGAGGAGCCTAAGCTACAGAGAGACAGAGGTAAGTGAGGAGAAGTCTGAGCTGCAGAGAGAGAGACAGAGGTAAGTGAGGAGAAGCCTGAGCTGCAGAGAGAGAGACAGAGGTAAGTGAGGAGGAGCCTGAGCTGCGGAGAGAGAGACAGAGGTAAGTGAGGAGGAGCCTGAGCTGCAGAGAGAGACAGAGGTAAGTGAGGAGGAGCCTGAGCTGCAGAGAGACAGAGGTAAGTGAGGAGGAGCCTGAGCTACAGAGAGACAGAGGTAAGTGAGGAGGAGCCTGAGCTGCAGAGAGAGAGACAGAGGTAAGTGAGGAGGAGCCTGAGCTACAGAGAGACAGAGGTAAGTGAGGAGGAGCCTGAGCTGCAGAGAGAGAGACAGAGGTAAGTGAGGAGGAGCCTGAGCTGCAGAGAGACAGAGGTAACTGAGGAGGAGCCTGAGCTGCGGAGAGACAGAGGTAAGTGAGGAGGAGCCTGAGCTGCAGAGAGAGAGACAGAGGTAAGTGAGGAGGAGCCTGAGCTGCAGAGAGACAGAGGTAACTGAGGAGGAGCCTGAGCTGCAGAGAGACAGAGGTAAGTG
The DNA here is from genome assembly GCA_027917425.1 of Gastrophryne carolinensis. Lineage (NCBI taxonomy): Eukaryota > Metazoa > Chordata > Amphibia > Anura > Microhylidae > Gastrophryne > Gastrophryne carolinensis. The sequence continues at coordinate 523,313,420 of CM051236.1, forward strand.
AGGAGGAGCCTGAGCTGCGGAGAGACAGAGGTAAGTGAGGAGGAGCCTGAGCTGCAGAGAGACAGAGGTAAGTGAGGAGGAGCCTGAGCTGCAGAGAGACAGAGGTAAGTGAGGAGGAACCTGAGCTGCGGAGAGACAGAGGTAAGTGAGGAGGAACCTGAGCTGCGGAGAGACAGAGGTAAGTGAGGAGGAGCCTGAGCTGCGGAGAGACAGAGGTAAGTGAGGAGGAGCCTGAGCTGCAGAGAGAGAGACAGAGGTAAGTGAGGAGGAGCCTGAGCTGCAGAGAGACAGAGGTAACTGAGGAGGAGCCTGAGCTGCGGAGAGACAGAGGTAAGTGAGGAGGAGCCTGAGCTGCGGAGAGACAGAGGTAAGTGAGGAGGAGCCTAAGCTGCAGAGAGACAAAGGTAAGTGAGGAGGAGCCTGAGCTGCAGAGAGAGAGACAGAGGTACGTGAGGAGGAGCCTGAGCTGCAGAGAGACAGAGGTAACTGAGGAGGAGCCTGAGCTGCGGAGAGACAGAGGTAAGTGAGGAGGAGCCTGAGCTGCGGACAGACATAGGTAAGTGAGGAGGAGCCTGAGCTGCAGAGAGAGAGACAGAGGTAAGTGAGGAGGAGCCGGAGCTGCAGAGAGAGAGACAGAGGTAAGTGAGGAGGAGCCTGAGCTGCAGAGAGACAGAGGTAAGTGAGGAGGAGCCTGAGCTGCAGAGAGACAGAGGTAAGTGAGGAGGAGCCTGAGCTGCGGAGAGACAGAGGTAAGTGAGGAGGAGCCTGAGCTACAGAGAGACAGAGGTAAGTGAGGAGGAGCCTGAGCTACAGAGAGACAGAGGTAAGTGAGGAGAAGCCTGAGCTGCAGAGAGAGAGACAGAGGTAAGTGAGGAGGAGCCTGAGCTGCGGAGAGAGAGACAGAGGTAAGTGAGGAGGAGCCTGAGCTGCAGAGAGAGACAGAGGTAAGTGAGGAGGAGCCTGAGCTGCAGAGAGACAGAGGTAAGTGAGGAGGAGCCTGAGCTACAGAGAGACAGAGGTAAGTGAGGAGGAGCCTGAGCTGCAGAGAGAGAGACAGAGGTAAGTGAGGAGGAGCCTGAGCTACAGAGAGACAGAGGTAAGTGAGGAGGAGCCTGAGCCGCAGAGAGAGAGACAGAGGTAAGTGAGGAGGAGCCTGAGCTACAGAGAGACAGAGGTAAGTGAGGAGGAGCCTGAGCTACAGAGAGACAGAGGTAAGTGAGGAGGATCCTGAGCTACAGAGAGACAGAGGTAAGTGAGGAGGAGCCTGAGCTGCAGAGAGAGAGACAGAGGTAAGTGAGGAGGAGCCTGAGCTACAGAGAGACAGAGGTAAGTGAGGAGGAGCCTGAGCTACAGAGAGACAGAGGTAAGTGAGGAGGATCCTGAGCTACAGAGAGACAGAGGTAAGTGAGGAGGAGCCTGAGCTGCAGAGAGAGAGACAGAGGTAAGTGAGGAGGAGCCTGAGCTACAGAGAGACAGAGGTAAGTGAGGAGGAGCCTGAGCTGCAGAGAGAGAGACAGAGGTAAGTGAGGAGGAGCCTGAGCTACAGAGAGACAGAGGTAAGTGAGGAGGAGCCTGAGCTACAGAGAGACAGAGGTAAGTGAGGAGGAGCCTGAGCTGCAGAGAGAGAGACAGAGGTAAGTGAGGAGGAGCCTGAGCTGCAGAGAGACAGAGGTAACTGAGGAGGAGCCTGAGCTGCGGAGAGACAGAGGTAAGTGAGGAGGAGCCTGAGCTGCGGACAGACAGAGGTAAGTGAGGAGGAGCCTGAGCTGCAGAGAGAGAGACAGAGAGAGACAGAGGTAAGTGAGGAGGAGCCGGAGCTGCAGAGAGAGAGACAGAGGTAAGTGAGGAGGAGCCTGAGCTGCAGAGAGACAGAGGTAAGTGAGGAGGAGCCTGAGCTGCAGAGAGACAGAGGTAAGTGAGGAGGAGCCTGAGCTGCGGAGAGACAGAGGTAAGTGAGGAGGAGCCTGAGCGGCAGAGAGACAGAGGTAAGTGAGGAGGAGCCTGAGCTGCAGAGAGACAGAGGTAAGTGAGGAGGAGCCTAAGCTACAGAGAGACAGAGGTAAGTGAGGAGAAGTCTGAGCTGCAGAGAGAGAGACAGAGGTAAGTGAGGAGGAGCCTAAGCTACAGAGAGACAGAGGTAAGTGAGGAGAAGTCTGAGCTGCAGAGAGAGAGACAGAGGTAAGTGAGGAGAAGCCTGAGCTGCAGAGAGAGAGACAGAGGTAAGTGAGGAGGAGCCTAAGCTACAGAGAGACAGAGGTAAGTGAGGAGAAGTCTGAGCTGCAGAGAGAGAGACAGAGGTAAGTGAGGAGGAGCCTGAGCTGCGGAGAGAGAGACAGAGGTAAGTGAGGAGGAGCCTGAGCTACAGAGAGACAGAGGTAAGTGAGGAGGAGCCTGAGCTGCAGAGAGAGACAGAGGTAAGTGAGGAGGATCCTGAGCTACAGAGAGACAGAGGTAAGTGAGGAGGAGCCTGAGCTGCAGAGAGAGAGACAGAGGTAAGTGAGGAGGAGCCTGAGCTACAGAGAGACAGAGGTAAGTGAGGAGGAGCCTGAGCTACAGAGAGACAGAGGTAAGTGAGGAGGATCCTGAGCTACAGAGAGACAGAGGTAAGTGAGGAGGAGCCTGAGCTGCAGAGAGAGAGACAGAGGTAAGTGAGGAGGAGCCTGAGCTACAGAGAGACAGAGGTAAGTGAGGAGGAGCCTGAGCTGCAGAGAGAGAGACAGAGGTAAGTGAGGAGGAGCCTGAGCTACAGAGAGACAGAGGTAAGTGAGGAGGAGCCTGAGCTACAGAGAGACAGAGGTAAGTGAGGAGGAGCCTGAGCTGCAGAGAGAGAGACAGAGGTAAGTGAGGAGGAGCCTGAGCTGCAGAGAGACAGAGGTAACTGAGGAGGAGCCTGAGCTGCGGAGAGACAGAGGTAAGTGAGGAGGAGCCTGAGCTGCGGACAGACAGAGGTAAGTGAGGAGGAGCCTGAGCTGCAGAGAGAGAGACAGAGAGAGACAGAGGTAAGTGAGGAGGAGCCGGAGCTGCAGAGAGAGAGACAGAGGTAAGTGAGGAGGAGCCTGAGCTGCAGAGAGACAGAGGTAAGTGAGGAGGAGCCTGAGCTGCAGAGAGACAGAGGTAAGTGAGGAGGAGCCTGAGCTGCGGAGAGACAGAGGTAAGTGAGGAGGAGCCTGAGCGGCAGAGAGACAGAGGTAAGTGAGGAGGAGCCTGAGCTGCAGAGAGACAGAGGTAAGTGAGGAGGAGCCTAAGCTACAGAGAGACAGAGGTAAGTGAGGAGAAGCCTGAGCTGCAGAGAGAGAGACAGAGGTAAGTGAGGAGGAGCCTGAGCTGCGGAGAGAGAGACAGAGGTAAGTGAGGAGGAGCCTGAGCTGCAGAGAGAGACAGAGGTAAGTGAGGAGGAGCCTGAGCTACAGAGAGACAGAGGTAAGTGAGGAGGAGCCTGAGCTACAGAGAGACAGAGGTAAGTGAGGAGGAGCCTGAGCTGCAGAGAGAGAGACAGAGGTAAGTGAGGAGGAGCCTGAGCTGCAGAGAGACAGAGGTAACTGAGGAGGAGCCTGAGCTGCGGAGAGACAGAGGTAAGTGAGGAGGAGCCTGAGCTGCGGACAGACAGAGGTAAGTGAGGAGGAGCCTGAGCTGCAGAGAGAGAGACAGAGGTAAGTGAGGAGGAGCCTGAGCGGCAGAGAGACAGAGGTAAGTGATGAGGAGCCTAAGCTGCAGAGAGACAGAGATAAGTGAGGAGGAGCCTGAGCTGCGGACAGACAGAGGTAAGTGAGGAGGAGCCTGAGCTGCAGAGAGAGAGACAGAGGTAAGTGAGGAGGAGCCTGAGCTGCAGAGAGACAGAGGTAAGTGAGGAGGAGCCTGAGCTGCAGAGAGACAGAGGTAAGTGAGGAGGAGCCTGAGCTGCGGAGAGACAGAGGTAAGTGAGGAGGAGCCTGAGCTGCAGAGAGACAGAGGTAACTGAGGAGGAGCCTGAGCTGCGGAGAGACATAGGTAAGTGAGGAGGAGCCTGAGCTGCAGAGAGAGAAACAGAGGTAAGTGAGGAGGAGCCTGAGCTGCAGAGAGAGAGACAGAGGTAAGTGAGGAGGAACCTGAGCTGCGGAGAGACAGAGGTAAGTGAGGAGGAGCCTGAGCTGCAGAGAGAGAGAGACAGAGGTAAGTGAGGAGGAGCCTGAGCTGCAGAGAGAGACACAGAGGTAAGTGAGGAGGAGCCTGAGCTGCAGAGAGACATAGGTAAGTGAGGAGGAGCCTGAGCTGCAGAGAGAGAAACAGAGGTAAGTGAGGAGGAGCCTGAGCTGCAGAGAGAGAGACAGAGGTAAGTGAGGAGGAACCTGAGCTGCGGAGAGACAGAGGTAAGTGAGGAGGAGCCTGAGCTGCAGAGAGACAGAGGTAAGTGAGGAGGAGCCTGAGCTGCGGAGAGACAGAGGTAAGTGAGGAGGAGCCTGAGCTGCAGAGAGACAGAGGTAAGTGAGGAGGAGCCTGAGCTGCAGAGAGACAGAGGTAAGTGAGGAGGAACCTGAGCTGCGGAGAGACAGAGGTAAGTGAGGAGGAACCTGAGCTGCGGAGAGACAGAGGTAAGTGAGGAGGAGCCTGAGCTGCAGAGAGAGAGACAGAGGTAAGTGAGGAGGAGCCTGAGCTGCAGAGAGACAGAGGTAACTGAGGAGGAGCCTGAGCTGCGGAGAGACAGAGGTAAGTGAGGAGGAGCCTGAGCTGCGGAGAGACAGAGGTAAGTGAGGAGGAGCCTAAGCTGCAGAGAGACAAAGGTAAGTGAGGAGGAGCCTGAGCTGCAGAGAGAGAGACAGAGGTACGTGAGGAGGAGCCTGAGCTGCAGAGAGACAGAGGTAACTGAGGAGGAGCCTGAGCTGCGGAGAGACAGAGGTAAGTGAGGAGGAGCCTGAGCTGCGGACAGACATAGGTAAGTGAGGAGGAGCCTGAGCTGCAGAGAGAGAGACAGAGGTAAGTGAGGAGGAGCCGGAGCTGCAGAGAGAGAGACAGAGGTAAGTGAGGAGGAGCCTGAGCTGCAGAGAGACAGAGGTAAGTGAGGAGGAGCCTGAGCTGCAGAGAGACAGAGGTAAGTGAGGAGGAGCCTGAGCTGCGGAGAGACAGAGGTAAGTGAGGAGGAGCCTGAGCTACAGAGAGACAGAGGTAAGTGAGGAGGAGCCTGAGCTACAGAGAGACAGAGGTAAGTGAGGAGAAGCCTGAGCTGCAGAGAGAGAGACAGAGGTAAGTGAGGAGGAGCCTGAGCTGCGGAGAGAGAGACAGAGGTAAGTGAGGAGGAGCCTGAGCTGCAGAGAGAGACAGAGGTAAGTGAGGAGGAGCCTGAGCTGCAGAGAGACAGAGGTAAGTGAGGAGGAGCCTGAGCTACAGAGAGACAGAGGTAAGTGAGGAGGAGCCTGAGCTGCAGAGAGAGAGACAGAGGTAAGTGAGGAGGAGCCTGAGCTACAGAGAGACAGAGGTAAGTGAGGAGGAGCCTGAGCTGCAGAGAGAGAGACAGAGGTAAGTGAGGAGGAGCCTGAGCTACAGAGAGACAGAGGTAAGTGAGGAGGAGCCTGAGCTACAGAGAGACAGAGGTAAGTGAGGAGGATCCTGAGCTACAGAGAGACAGAGGTAAGTGAGGAGGAGCCTGAGCTGCAGAGAGAGAGACAGAGGTAAGTGAGGAGGAGCCTGAGCTACAGAGAGACAGAGGTAAGTGAGGAGGAGCCTGAGCTACAGAGAGACAGAGGTAAGTGAGGAGGATCCTGAGCTACAGAGAGACAGAGGTAAGTGAGGAGGAGCCTGAGCTGCAGAGAGAGAGACAGAGGTAAGTGAGGAGGAGCCTGAGCTACAGAGAGACAGAGGTAAGTGAGGAGGAGCCTGAGCTGCAGAGAGAGAGACAGAGGTAAGTGAGGAGGAGCCTGAGCTACAGAGAGACAGAGGTAAGTGAGGAGGAGCCTGAGCTACAGAGAGACAGAGGTAAGTGAGGAGGAGCCTGAGCTGCAGAGAGAGAGACAGAGGTAAGTGAGGAGGAGCCTGAGCTGCAGAGAGACAGAGGTAACTGAGGAGGAGCCTGAGCTGCGGAGAGACAGAGGTAAGTGAGGAGGAGCCTGAGCTGCGGACAGACAGAGGTAAGTGAGGAGGAGCCTGAGCTGCAGAGAGAGAGACAGAGAGAGACAGAGGTAAGTGAGGAGGAGCCGGAGCTGCAGAGAGAGAGACAGAGGTAAGTGAGGAGGAGCCTGAGCTGCAGAGAGACAGAGGTAAGTGAGGAGGAGCCTGAGCTGCAGAGAGACAGAGGTAAGTGAGGAGGAGCCTGAGCTGCGGAGAGACAGAGGTAAGTGAGGAGGAGCCTGAGCGGCAGAGAGACAGAGGTAAGTGAGGAGGAGCCTGAGCTGCAGAGAGACAGAGGTAAGTGAGGAGGAGCCTAAGCTACAGAGAGACAGAGGTAAGTGAGGAGAAGTCTGAGCTGCAGAGAGAGAGACAGAGGTAAGTGAGGAGGAGCCTGAGCTGCGGAGAGACAGAGGTAAGTGAGGAGGAGCCTAAGCTACAGAGAGACAGAGGTAAGTGAGGAGAAGCCTGAGCTGCAGAGAGAGAGACAGAGGTAAGTGAGGAGGAGCCTGAGCTGCAGAGAGAGAGACAGAGGTAAGTGAGGAGGAGCCTGAGCTGCAGAGAGACAGAGGTAAGTGAGGAGGAGCCTAAGCTACAGAGAGACAGAGGTAAGTGAGGAGAAGCCTGAGCTGCAGAGAGAGAGACAGAGGTAAGTGAGGAGGAGCCTGAGCTGCAGAGAGACAGAGGTAAGTGAGGAGGAGCCTAAGCTACAGAGAGACAGAGGTAAGTGAGGAGAAGCCTGAGCTGCAGAGAGAGAGACAGAGGTAAGTGAGGAGGAGCCTGAGCTGCAGAGAGAGACAGAGGTAAGTGAGGAGGAGCCTGAGCTACAGAGAGACAGAGGTAAGTGAGGAGGAGCCTGAGCTACAGAGAGACAGAGGTAAGTGAGGAGGAGCCTGAGCTGCAGAGAGAGAGACAGAGGTAAGTGAGGAGGAGCCTGAGCTGCAGAGAGACAGAGGTAAGTGAGGAGGAGCCTGAGCTGCGGACAGACAGAGGTAAGTGAGGAGGAGCCTGAGCTGCAGAGAGAGAGACAGAGGTAAGTGAGGAGGAGCCTGAGCGGCAGAGAGACAGAGGTAAGTGATGAGGAGCCTAAGCTGCAGAGAGACAGAGATAAGTGAGGAGGAGCCTGAGCTGCGGACAGACAGAGGTAAGTGAGGAGGAGCCTGAGCTGCAGAGAGAGAGACAGAGGTAAGTGAGGAGGAGCCTGAGCTGCAGAGAGACAGAGGTAAGTGAGGAGGAGCCTGAGCTGCAGAGAGACAGAGGTAAGTGAGGAGGAGCCTGAGCTGCGGAGAGAGACAGAGGTAAGTGAGGAGGAGCCTGAGCTGCAGAGAGACAGAGGTAAGTGAGGAGGAGCCTGAGCTGCAGAGAGACAGAGGTAAGTGAGGAGGAGCCTGAGCTGCAGAGAGACAGAGGTAAGTGAGGAGGAGCCTGAGCTGCAGAGAGACAGAGGTAAGTGAGGAGGAGCCTGTGCTGCAGAGAGACAGAGGTAAGTGAGGAGGAGCCTGAGCTGCAGAGAGACAGAGGTAAGTGAGGAGGAGCCTGAGCTGCGGAGAGACAGAGGTAAGTGAGGAGGAGCCTGAGCTGCAGAGAGAGACAGAGGTAAGTGAGGAGGAGCCTGAGCTGCAGAGAGACAGAGGTAAGTGAGGAGGAGCCTGAGCTACAGAGAGACAGAGGTAAGTGAGGAGGTGACGTCCCCTCATTGAGGGTAGATGAAGCCACGCCCCCTCATTAAGGAATGGGTGAAGCCACGCCCCCTCATTGAGGGATGGATAGGAGATACATTGAAACAGTTACAACAATAGAAACACTTTGAATAGGAAAATTAATCATTTATTGCGGCAGATCTGCATGTTACACCTCAAAGAGGGACAAATAAGAACGAGGGACAGGGGGGCAATATGTAAATTAAGCCACGACCCCTCATTGAGGGATGGGTAAAGCCACACTCTCTCTCATTGAGGGATGGATGAAGCCACGCCCCCTCATTGAGGGATTTATGAAGCCACGGCCCCTTCATTAAGGGATGGATGAAGCCACGCCCCCCCATTGAGGGATGGATGAAGCCACGCCCCCCCATTGAGGGATGGATGAAGCCACGCCCCCTCATTGAGGGATGGATGAAGCCACGCCCCCCCCCATTGAGGGATGGATGAAGCCACGCCCCCTCATTGAGGGATGGATGAAGCCACGCCCCCTCATTGAGGGATGGATGAAGCCACGCCCCCTCATTGAGGGATGGATGAAGCCACGCCCCCTCATTGAGGGATGAATGAAGCCACGCCCGCTCATTAAGGGATGGATAGGAGATACATTGTAATACCGTGTTTCCCCGAAAATAAGACCTACCCCGAAAATAAGGCCTACTGTGCTTTTAGCATGAAGGCTAAATATAAGGCCTTCCCCGAAAATAAGACACCCCCCCCCGAAATAAGACCTCCCCCCAAAATACCGTATTTGCCGGTGTTCGGGTGACATACCTGCAGACAGGGGCGGACTGGCCATCGGGCGCACCAGGAGAAGCTCAGGTCGGTGAGCAGCTGAAACAGGCTGGTTGCGGGTGAGTGGCGATGTGCAGGAGGGCGGTAGAGGTACCGGTAGCAGCCAACATGCGTGGGGGAGGGAAGCGGAGTTAGCGGCCGACAAGCTGAAAGGCGGGAGCGAGGAGCGAGGCCGATGTGAGTGCCGCAGGGTTGTAGCTGCTGTCATGCGGGAGGGCGGCGAATGAGCATCCGATGTGCAGGAGGGCAGGTGGTGACACTGACCAATCAACGTTCTGACGTTTGCATACGGTACCTCGCAACTGGGCAGGACAATCACGGATTGGTTGTTATGTCCCGCCGCCCCGCCCCCTCAGGAAATGTCCCGGAATGCCATTGGAGCAGAGTGCAGGGCCGCAGGAGGCATAAGGCCATGTGAGGCCGCAGCGGCGGCGCCTGTCTCTTTCGCCTGACAGAGCGGAGCCGGCTAGCTGCGAGAGTTGGGGGGGTGTGGTCCCAGCAGCTGATCCACCAATGAATCAGGCGGCACAGGCTGAGGGCCTTCTGATCACCCGCCCCACTGTCTGATCGCTCACTGGACGCCTGCTGCTTCAACAATACCGTAGGTGAGTGCTTGCTGGAGAGGCTGAGGTAAGCCTTTCCTTTAATAGATGTAAGCATACCTCCCAAGTGTCCCTATTTGGAGGCCGTGTCCCCCTGTCCCTCGTTGTTCTCATTTGTCTGTCTTTGAAGTGTAACATGCAGATCTGCAGCAATGGTTCATTTGTAAAAAATTTTAAAAATGTAAGACATCCCCTGAAAATAAGACCTAGCGCATCTTTGGGAGCAAAAATTAATATAAGACAGTGTCTTATTTTCGGGGAAACAGGGTAGTTACAATAGAAACACTTTGAATGGGCAAATGAATCATTTATTGCGAGGGACAGGGGACATGGACTCCAAAGAGGGACAAATGAGAACAACGAGGGACAGGGGGCATGGACTCCAAAGAGGGACAAATGGGAATAACGAGGGACAGGGGTGGCGTGGATTCTAATGAGGTACAAATGAGAGCAATGAGGGACAGGGGGCATGGACTCCAAAGAGGGACAAATGACAACAATGAGGGACAGGGGGACATGGACTCCAAAAAGGGACAAATGAGAACAACAAAGGACAGGGGGGCGTGGATTCTAATGAGAGCAATGAGGGACAGGGGGCATGGACTTCAAAGAGGGACAAATGATAACGAGGGACAGGGGGACATGGACTCCAAAGAGGGACAAATTAGAACAACGAGGGACAGGGGGCGTGTATTCTAATGAGGGACAACCCCTTTTAATGAGGGACACTTTGGAGGTACGCACGCGGGTGTGTGAGACATATAATGGCGCCGCTTTCTTCATACACCGAATGCACTAATATCCCGCACACAGCGGCTACACAGGGCGTGACGTCACCAGCGCCTGGCCTCAGGCCGCCATTTCCCGCCCATTTTCCCCTCAGGCAGCGCATGGCGGCCTCTCCTCAGCACTTACCCCGACACCCGGCCATTAGCAGCAGCAGCAGCATCAGGGAGGTGATGGGGCCACACGGGCAGCTTCTCCTCACCGCCATTGCCTTACCGCACCCGAACATGGCGGCTGTTGCGGGAACTCCGCCCGTCCTATAATGAAAGTGAAAGAGAAAGCTGACATATGGCGGCTTGCCAGAGAACTCCCCTCAGAGGACACCGCTCCCTGCCTGAGCTATGGCGGCCTCCTGTCACCTCAGGCACCTTTATACCCGGCTGTCATGGCGGCCTGCTGTCATCTCAGTCACCTCAGCTAATGACTGGACTCGTGTTATTGCTGTACACATGCATAGTGTGGGGGGCATAGAGGACGCATGCCCGGAGCGGTGGGATGCCCTCGCCATGGCACCTGGGAGCAGCATGGCCACACCCCTGCTCACAGGCTGCTTCCTCACTTCTAGGCCCCTCATCCTTTACTTACATATATATTTTTCCTCTACTCACAGCTTTGCCCAGTTTTGGTCCTGGCACCCTGATCTGGGATGCCCCGCTGTGTGAGCCCCCCCCCCCCCCCCCCAGGGGTCCACGTATAACTCACCTTTCCCGAGTCTTACGGCGCCTGCGCAAGCTCTCATCCAATCAGCGAGCTAGGATCTGCTCATGTCAGCTCGACCCCTGTCTAGTCTAGGCGAGCGCAACTCGAGCTCCGGAGGACCTGAACTTGCAACCTTTTCTCCAGGGGACCCAAACACACAACTCGGGCTACAGGGGACCCAAACACACAACTCGGGCTACAGGGGACCCAAACACACAACTCTGGCTACAGGGGACCCAAACACACAACTCTGGCTCTGGGGACCCAAACACACAACTCGGGCTCTGGGAACCCAAGCTCACATCTCGGGGACCTGAACCTGTATCTCTGGCTTTGGGGGACCTGAACCTGTATCTTTGGCTTTGGGGGACCTGAACCTGTATCTCTGGCTTTGGGGGACCTGAACTCGCATCTCAGGCTCTGGAGGACCTGAACTCGCATCTCAGGCTCTGGAGGACCTGAACTCGCATCTCAGGCTCTGGAGGACCTGAACTCGCATCTCAGGCTCTGGAGGACCTGAACTCGCATCTCAGGCTCTGGGTGACCCGAACTCACATCTCAGGCTCTGGAGGACCCGAACTCGCATCTCAGGCTCTGGGGGAACCAAACTCGCACCTCGTACTCTGGGGGACCCGAACTCGCACCTTGGGCTCTGGGAGACCCAAACTCGCTACTCTGGGGACCCAAACTCGCTACTCGGGCTTTGGGGGACCCAAACTTGCATCTCGGCTTCGTGACGCCCAAACTCGCATCTCGGGCTTCGGGGCCCCCCAACTCGCATCTCAGGCTCAGGATCTCGGGCTCTGGGGGGCCCAAACTCGCATCTCGGGCTTTCGGAGACCTAAACTCGCATCTCGGGCTTTAGGGGAACCCGAACCCCAACTCTGGCTCTGGGGTACCCCAACTCGCAACTAGGGCCCCAGGGACCCAAACTCGCAATGTGGGCTCTGGGGGACCCAATCTCGCAACTCGGGTTCTTGGGGACCCAAACTGGCAACTCTGGCTCTGGGGACCCAAACTGGCAACTCTGGCTCTGGGGACCCAAACTGGCAACTCTGGTTCTGGGGACCCAAACTGGCAACTCTGGCTCTGGGGACCCAAACTGGCAACTCTGGCTCTGGGGACCCAAACTGGCAACTCTGGCTCTGGGGACCCAAACTGGCAACTCTGGCTCTGGGGACCCAAACTGGCAACTCTGGCTCTGGGGACCCAAACTGGCAACTCTGGCTCTGGGGACCCAAACTGGCAACTCTGGCTCTGGGGACCCAAACTGGCAACTCTGGCTCTGGGGACCCAAACTGGCAACTCTGGCTCTGGGGACCCAAACTGGCAACTCTGGCTCTGGGGACCCAAACTGGCAACTCTGGCTCTGGGGACCCAAACTGGCAACTCTGGCTCTGGGGACCCAAACTGGCAACTCTGGCTCTGGGGACCCAAACTGGGGACCCAAACTGGCAACTCTGGCCTTGGGGACCCAAACTGGCAACTCTGGCTTTGGGGACCCAAACTGGCAACTCTGGCTCTGGGGACCCAAACTGGCAATTCGGCCTCTGGGGACCCAAACTCACTACTCTGACTCCGGGGACCCAAACTCGCTACTCTGGCTCTGGGGACCCAAACTCGCAACTCGGCCTCTGGGGACCCAAACTCGCTACTCTGGCTCTGGTGACCCAAACTCGCAACTCTGGCTCTGGGGACGCAAACTCGCAACTCTGGCTTTGGGCGACCCCAACTTGCATCTCGGCTCCGGAGGACCCCAACTTGCATCTCGGCTTCGGGGGACCCCAACTCGCGTTTCAGGCTCTGGGGGGCCCCAAACTCGCATCTCGGGCTTCGGGGGACCCGATATCGGGCTCTGGGGGACCCCAACTCACATCTTGGGCTTCGGGGGACACGATTTTGGGCTCTGGGGGACTCCAACTCGCATCTCAGGCTCTGGGGGACCCGGACTCGCATCTCGAGCTTCGGGGGACCTGAACTCGCATCTCGGGCTCTGGGGGACCCCAATCCCCCATCATGGATTCTGGGAGACCTGAACTCGCAAATCAGGCTCTGGAGGACCTGAACTTGCATCTCAGCCTCCAGGGGACCCGAACTCGTATCTCGGGCTCTCGGGGACCTGGACACGCAACTCGAGCTCCGGGGGACCTGAACTCGTAACTAGGGCCCCAGGAACCCAAACTCGCAATGTGGGCTCTGGGGGACCCAATCTCGCAACTCGGGTTCTTGGGGACCCAATGGCAACTCTGGCCCCGGGGACCCAAACTGGCAAATCTGGCTCTGGGGACCCAAACTCGCAACTCTGGCTCTGGGGACCCAAACTCGCAACTCGGGCTTCGGGGGACCCGGACTCGCATCTCGAGCTTCGGGGGACTTGAACTCGCATCTCGGGCTCTGGAGGACCCCAACATGCATCGCGGATTCTGGGGGACCCGAACTCGCAAATCAGGCTCTGGAGGACCTAAACTTGCATCTCAACCTCCAGGGGACCCAAACTCGGGCTCTGGGGGACCCCAACATGCATCGTGGATTCTGTGGGGCCCGAACTCGCAAATCAGGCTCTGGAGGACCTAAATTTGCATCTCAGCCTCCAGGGGACCCGAACTCGCATCTCGGGGTCTGGGGGACTCCAACATGCATCGCGGATTCTGGGGGATCCGAACTCGCAAATCAGGCTCTGGAGGACCTAAACTCGCATCTCAGCCTCCAGGGGACCCAAACTCGCATCTCTGGCTCTGGGGGACCCCAACATGCATCGCGGATTCTGGGGGACCCGAACTCGGAAGTCAGGCTCTGGAGGACCTGAACTTGCATCTCAGCCTCCAGGGGACCCGAACTCGCATCTCTGGCTCTGGGGGACCCGAACACACAACTCGGGCTCCGGGGGACCTGAACTCGTAACTCTGGCTCTAGAAGACCCGAACTTGGGCTCCGGGGTCCGGAACTTCAACATAGGCTCTGGGGGACCCCAAATTGCAACTCGGACTCTGGGTGTCCGAACTCGCAACTCAGGTTCCGGGGGACTTGCAACTTGCAACTCTAGGGGACCAGAACTCACATTTCGGGCTTTGAAGGACCCAAACTCACATCTCAACCTCAAATATGCCTGCCTCTCATAAACCTGCGGTACAGAAGAGAGATCGTAGGACGCACCTTTAAATATGTAAAATCGCTATTACAATGCAAACGGGTACATTTATGGTTTGCAGAGCTGAAGTCATGTAGAAAACTGTGGGAAACTACATTTACCCATCATGCTCTAGGAACACAGCAATGACGAACTGACAGAGCCAATGAAAAGAGAAGAAAGGACTCATGCGCTAGAAGCACCTTGACAACGTCCCAGGACGAAACGTGTGGTCATGAAGAAAACTACTGTAGGAAACTACATTTACCCATCATGCTCTAAGAAAACAGCAACAACGAACTGACTGAGCCAATGAAAAGGGAAGAAAGGACGCATGCGCTAGAAGCACCTCGACAATGTCCCCGGATGAAACGCGCTGTCATGAAGAAAACTACTGTAGGAAACTACATTTACCCATCATCCTCTAGGAACACATTAATGACGAACTGACACAGCCAATGAAAAGGGAAGAAAAGACGCATGTGCTAGAAGCACCTCGACAGGACGCATGCGCTAGAAGCACCTCGACGAAACGCGCTGTCATGAAGAAAACTACTGTAGGAAACTACATTTACCCATCATGCTCTAGGAACACAGCAATGACGAACTGACACAGTCAATGAAAAGGGAAGAAAGGACGCATACGCTAGAAGCACCTTGACAACGTCCCCGGACGAAACATGCGGTCATGAAGAAAACTAATGTAGGAAACTACATTTACCCATCATGCCATCAACTTCATTTACCCGGCATGCAATTACACATTTATCAAGCAGAATCTGTTTAGCGACTGGGATAGCGCCATGTAACGTCCGATTCATCATTTTTACAGCCTCAGCGAACAGTGCTGGCGTTCCACCTTGCACAGCGCTAGGTATGACCTCTTGCTACCTGTTGCTCTCCCATACATTTCAATGGACGATACTTTTCTTCTTTTTAAACAGGGTTTTTTTATGTTTTTTCCAAAAATCACAAATAATTCTGTGACCTCTTCTGGCATTGAAAAAGCATTTTTTTCACATTTTTTTCATGTTTTATATATTTCTTCAGAATTGACATTACAGGTCTGCCATTAAAGTGTTCATGTTACAATGTTATTACAATGTTATTCCATATGTTTTCGCTTTGTTACTGGTGGATAGATGCTGAAAAACAGACTTTAATCACACAGCCTCCTGCGCTCTGGGCTTCAGAGAAGCATTTTTCAGCACCAGAGATTTGTGGGGCCGTTTTTTTGCTGAATATGGTGTGATCGGTCGCTATGAGCAGTCGCTACCATGCGCTCCCATACAGCGCTGTACTGGTCAAATAGCAACTCCTCACAATGTATTCAAACATTACTAAACAGCGACTGAGTCGCTATAAAGTAGCAACCCACGGCCGAGCACAGCGACTACTAGCGGGCACTCAGAAAATGCCGATACAGACGCTCATCTGTCACTACCTGGCGTTAGTGATGAATCAGCCTGCCCGAGTGTGCGGCCATTGGTGTGAACACATAAGTGGGTTAACCCTGGAATCCCACGGGTTCAAGGAGTTTATGGAGGGGACTAAGCAGTCTCAGTGTCAGGCTGGTAAAATCCAAGGACTATGTGGCCCCTCGGAGCCCCTGTGCTGTGCGTTCTGCTCTCCGTGGCCACAGGTAGGTCATGGCATTTATTAGAGGGTCAGGTATAGGACACGAGACATATCCAGCCGTGCCCCATATAATGAGACCACGAGGACATTCCCACTGTAATGCCGCCATCGCTGGCTCTACAGATAACGGACACAGTGGCTGCAGGGGAAATGCTTAGTAACTGTAACAGTATGTTAAAGTGGACCCAAACCCAACAGGCCTCCAATCTATAAGATTGCCTCCCCCCCGGGGCATCCAGAATCTATATATCTGACTCTGACTCCTCTGTTATATCAGACTCTGACCCCTCTATTATATCAGACTCTGACCCCTCTATTATATCAGACTCCGACCCCTCTATTATATCAGACTCCGACCCCTCTATTAAATCAGACTCCGACCCCTCTATTAAATCAGACTCCGACCCCTCTATTAAATCAGACTCCGACCCCTCTATTAAATCAGACTCCGACCCCTCTATTAAATCAGACTCCGACCCCTCTATTAAATCAGACTCCGACCCCTCTATTAAATCAGACTCCGACCCCTCTATTAAATCAGACTCCGACCCCTCTATTAAATCAGACTTCGACTCCTCTATTAAATCAGACTTCGACTCCTCTATTATATCAGACTTCGACTCCTCTATTATATCAGACTCCGACTCCTCTATTATATCAGACTCCGACTCCTCTATTATATCAGACTCCGACCCCTCTATTATATCAGACTTCGACTCCTCTATTATACCAGACTCCGACCCCTCTATTAAATCAGACTCCGACCCCTCTATTAAATCAGACTCCGACCCCTCTATTAAATCAGACTCCGACCCCTCTATTAAATCAGACTCCGACCCCTCTATTAAATCAGACTCCGACCCCTCTATTAAATCAGACTCCGACCCCTCTATTAAATCAGACTCCGACCCCTCTATTAAATCAGACTCCGACCCCTCTATTAAATCAGACTCCGACCCCTCTATTAAATCAGACTCCGACCCCTCTATTAAATCAGACTCCGACTCCTCTATTATACCAGACTCCGACTCCTCTATTATATCAGACCTGTGTGTGTGTGTGTGATACCTGTAATGTTCTGCAGTGTGACCTGTGTGTGTATGATACCTGTAATGTTCTGCATTGTGACCTCTGTGTGTGTGATACCTGTATTGTTCTGCAGTGTGACCTTTGTGTGTGTGTGTGTGATACCTGTAATGTTCTGCAGTGTTACCTGTGTGTGTGTGTGTGTGTGATACCTGTAATGTTCTGCAGTGTGACCTGTGTGTGTGTGTGTGTGTGATACCTGTAATGTTCTGCAGTGTGACATGTTTCCTTTGTGCAGGGGAATTCAGCGATGTCAATTAAATATCAGCAGAGTTGGGATCGGATGTTGTTCTCGCTGTCACAAGACCAGTGTACATGAACTTATCAGATGTCAGCAACTGTGACGAGTTACAATGGAAAGATAGAGAGAACCATATCATAGCAAAGAGTCGGAATTGTAGGAACAGCACCATGAATCTATCAAAACAACGGGAGTCTCATCATTCCCAATGTGACAGCAGAGCATGCTGGGATATACACTCTAGAGATATACACAGCTGAAGGAAAATTAAGGCACATACATTCATACCACCTCTATGTGGAAGGTAAGTGGTCCATTCCTGTGGCATAGATACATAATTATATACAGTATATGGGTGAGCGATGTCTCTGTGTTCTAGAAGCTGTTGTAGCCCTGCAGTCAGTAGGTGACAGCTTGTCAGGCACAGGGATCATCTGGGATTGCTGGGCATTGTGGTGCTCTACAGGGAAAGTGAGAACAAAGTTAAAGAGGAGCAGAACCCAAGGTTTTCATATTGCGTTTTGTACCTCTTGATGGAGGCTTCTTGATTTGGGATGCCCCCAGGATCGCGCGCAAACTCACTGTGAGGAAATGTATATGAAGTGACCACATATATGATCATGCAACACGCTTTCCTGACCGTAGTCATTTAACCAGTCCAAGGGCCTAAAATTCTAGCCGCGTAAGGTATAAAGACAGCTCAAGTTAAATATATATTTTAATGTGATTGGCACACTAGGCAGTTATTACAAGAATTTGACTATGGTGGAAATAATATTAATACCAGTGTGAGAAGTGGGACACAGGTTACAGGTAAAATGATTACAAAAAGGTACACAGCAGAATGTCACATTACCTTCAATACATTGGGATGAATGATGTGCATGGATCAGGGCATCCAAGAAGCATGGAGAGAGTTATGTGCTTAGTTGAATGTTACCGCCCATTGCAGGGTGGTGCTGATAGGTAACGGATATAAGACATTTTATTACGTAATGCATATGTCATTATTAAAGAGCAGTATTGCGAAATTTGCATAAAAAAAAATAAATAATTAAATAGCCACACAATAGCTTCTAACATGTGTATAAATAATCTGGCGATAGAAAAAGGAAAAAATATCTGCCTTTCTTTTAAATTGTATAATGCCAATGGCTCAGTCCATTTGCTGAATAGGGGGATCTGCTGGGTTGTATTTAGTGAGCTGCTTCATTTAGCCCACTGGTCTGCTTTTGTTACGAGACCAGGTGAATCAAATGTGTAAAATCTATACAAAATAAACTAAACTGACTGAAAATAACTGAAATTCTTCTTTGAATAGCTGTGCAGGAAAATCTAAATCTAAAGGTATTAAAGTGGAACAAAACCCTGAGTGGCCGACCCTGAAGTCTATAAGACCCGGCCATTGACCTTGCCCCTTGGGCATTCTAAATCAGGAAGCCCCACTGTGTGAAACGACCCCTGGATAACCACAGATCCTCCCATTTTTCTGGTGCACTCACGCAGATAGTCATTTAGACAGGCCGGCGGCCAGGAAGGTTACTGCTCAGGCTCCCCATCTGCGTGCAAACAGAGCTGATTGGATGAGAGCCCGCGCATGCGCTGTGGGACAGGGAAAGGTACGTTTTTACAGGAGAACTTGGGGATTTCACATATCAGGGCATCCCAAGTCAGGATGCCCCTAGTGGCACAAAACAAAACTCCAGATAGTGAAAATCCTGGGTTGGGCTTTGCTCAAAACACACAAAGCTGAAAGAAAGATCATATGGAAAAAAGAGAGAAAATGGTAAACTGAAAGATTCTGCAGCAGAGCCAACATGAAGGGAAAACTGTCAAAATCAGCTAAATGACTTATAGAGCTTTTCTCCCTGTTTTAGATATATGAGTTCTGGCCAGGCAATGTTGCAATGTTGTTATCTTATGCTGGACGGCTGCCAGCACTGAACAGCTGTTTTGTTGCCAAGCCCGTAACACCTACGTGCTGGCTTGGCTGGGCCTTAAGTGCCAAGCCCGTAGGTGTTACGTGCTTGACTTTCCCCCCTTCTAGTTTAAAAAATAAAAATAAAAAATACTCACCTGACCCCTTGTTGGATCCGGCCGGGTCTCCTCTTTAATTTGGTGCCATCCGATCGCCCGTGGGGGGGTCGGATGGCTCCAGCAGGAGAGCCCCCGGAATAGGGCCCCCCCTGCTTTGGCAGCAGAAGCTGCTAACTGTAAAAAAAAAAAAAAATGACATTCACTTACCTGCGTGTGCGCTGGCTCCCGCTGTCCCTCCTCTTCACCTGGGGGGCCGCCGATCCCCCCCCCCCAGGACTCACCGATCTTCAGGATAGAGCCCGGGAGGCTCTCTCCTTCTCGATGGCGGCCGCCATCTTGCCGCTAAGCCCCGCCCCCTTGGGGGCGGGCTATGACGTCATCCCGCTCAGTCTCCGCGCCAAGCCCCACCCCTTTTCAGCGTCAGCTCTTTTAGCTGTCAGATGCCGGTGATCGGTGCCCTGGAAGGAGGTGACAGGAGATCCTCTGATCTCCTGCCTCCCCCTTCTCTGGATGCAGATCACCGGCATCTGTCAGCTGAGCGGCGAGGGACAAGAGCTTGCAATCGAAGGTAAGTACAGTAAAAAAAAATATTTTTTTTTTAATAAAATACTTTTTATTATTGTGTGGAGTTTTTTTTTTAACAGTTAACCCTTTGTGAGCTGGTAAGGGGTCCATGAGACCCCTTATACCAGTTCACAAGGCTGGGGGGGTGGCAAGTCACCTGCCCTAGCGGGTGACTTGCCATTAACCCTCGCACCCCCATTACCTGCCTCCCCAAAGGCCAGGGGGGGGCAGAAGAGCCCGGGCCCACATAGGCTATGTGGGCTCGTAGGCTGCAGGGTGGGGGGGCCACAAAAGCTGGCCCCCCCACTCTGTGCCTACAAGCCCCCATAGCTGGTCCCGGGCTGGTTACTTTGGGTAAGGGGGACCCCACATCAATTTTTTTTTTGATTTTTTAAGGGTTTTTAACCCTTTAAAATAAAAAAAAATGGGGTCTCCCTCCCCTGGGAGGGGGGACCCTATGTCATTTTTTTTCCCGATTTAACCCTTTGTAGTGTGGATGGTATTTGTATTTTATTTGTGAATGTTATAAAATACTTGTTTCAGTTAGAGGGGTCTCCTGGGCAGGAACAGGGGGCTACCGATAAATATGTGGTACCGTTCTAATCGGTAGAAATGGGGCTTTCACATGCAATATGCTTTTCCTTAATAAAATACATTTTTTTTTTCAAATAAAGGAGTCAATTTTCTAAAAAAATTTTTTATTTATTTATTTTTTTTACTTAATAATATTGTAAAAAAAAAAATACAAACAAGACATTTCATGTTAAAGCCTAAACTCTGCTGCAAAAAATATATATATAATTTTCCTGAAAGTTCCAGCAAAAATGGCGTAAAACATGGTGCAAAACATGACGCAAAATGGGGAAAAATGGCCTGTCAACAGAGGGTGACAAAATCTCAAGTAAGCTGGCAATTAAAAGGGTTAATAGTACCTATGCATGTTGGGTATTGTTCTGTTCGGGGGACCTTGCGCTTTCAGACTTAGCTTGTTTTTTCTGGTTTGCATGTTTATATTTTAGGAAGAGGTGTTTTTTATTCAGCTTTTTTATACATTTTTTAGGGAAACCCTGCGCAAACAAAGAATTCTTTGAGGTAATAATTCCAGAAAGATGAGCCCACTAAAACAACATGGGTACCCTTAGAAAGCTTAACGTGTGTACTTTCAGGGAATATATGGTTTATGGGGGATATTCCAAATGTCAAGGGTTGTTTTGGTTGAAAAATCGCAAGGTGCGCACTTTGTCTGCAGAGCTGAAATTTTCAAGTAAAATTACCGTTACGCACATGCTTTACTTTGGGGTGTTTGGCAAATCTTCCCTTGACAGTAGCTATGCATGTTGGGTATTGTTCTGTTCGGGGGATGTTGCGTTTTCAGATTAAACTTGTTTTTTCTTGTTTGTATATAGTTTTTTTAGGAAAATGTGGCTTTGATTCTGCTTTTTTATCCTTTTTTTAGGGAAACTCTTTGCAACCAAAGAATCCATTGAGGGATTACTTCCAGAAAACTATGGCCACATCAACAAGCCTGGTACGCCTAGAAAGCCTGAGGTGTGTACTTCCAGAGAATATATAGTTTGTTGGGGGTATTTCAAATGTAAAGGGTTGTTTTTCTGGAAAAACTGCAAGGTGCGCATATTGCGTAGCATAGCTGTATTTTATCTGAAAATCCCCTAAAGCGCTGTTTCAGTTTGGGGGAGTCTCCTGGGCAGGAAAGGGTGTCTACCAATACATATGTGGTACCGCTGTAACCGGGAGAAATTGGGATTTCACACGCAATAAGATTTCATTGACAAACTTACATTTTTTATTACAAAAAAAACTACAATATGTAAACATTTTTTTTTTTTTGCACATATTTCACCCAAAAATATTGAGAATACACCTAAACAATGACAAACAAGACATTTCATGTTAAAGCCCAGACTCTGCTGAAAAAAACAATATATCATTTTCCTGGGAAATCCCTGGAAATCCCTTCAAAAATCACATTTGAACATGGGGAGCGCAAAATAGTGCAAAATGGTCTGGCAACAGAGTGTGACAAAAACTCCAGGTAGGCTGGCACTTAAAGGGTTAAGGAACGGGTGTCGGTCCAAAACGAGTAGATGCTTTCAAGTTTTTTTTTTTTTTACTGGAATATTGGCCTCCTGGCTTTTTTATGCTGTTTTGAGACAATAACATTTGGCTACAATTTTTTTCTTTCTGCCGTGAGAATTATTAGAGTGGAGCACTGTTAGTCGTTGCTGAGGGTCCGTGAGTTCACCTGGGATGACTATGGATTTAAGGTAGAGCTGACTTCTTACATGAAGCATGGAGAGAGCTCTATGGCTGGCCCCTATATAAGGGCTCTAAGGGCAAAACCTCTTGGTGGTGACCCATGCACCCATTCATAATCTATCCTCTTTTGGAGAACCCCACAGCAGCACCTTAGGCTGAGAACTCTGGATGAGGTCCCATCGCTCGGACTCCTGGGTTCCGCACCCAGCCCTATTCTGGGGATTGCATTGCTGCACCACCAGGGAGGCTGGAACTATGGACCGTCCATCCCAGGAGTAACCTCTGGGGTCTATGTGCAGCTGCCCTTGTCCATCTGGAGTGGTGGTTGGACCGCTCCTGGAAGGGGTGTAGGGCTACTCATAGCGGGGACCGTGTGACTGCACTGATGGCACCCCTTCCCTTTCTGATTTACCCAGGCCAGGGGCTGCGATGCATGTCGCCAAAGCAGTAGTCTGAAGGGGTAGCACCTAGTTGATGCCTGCAGAACCCCCAGCAACTGCCCCATTAACTGCATATCCTGGATGGAGGGTTTATCCTGGGGAGAATCTTCTTAGGGAAGGTTTTCCTCCGGGGGAGTACCCACCCTGTTGGCCCAAGTGGGTGACTAAGCCACTGCATTTGGGCCCCCAGGTGGCATAGTCCACCGGCATCAGTATGAATCTCTGTTCGGCAGAGTTTCCAGTGGGTAGGACTCAGCCCTGGCCCCCCTACCCTCTTATAGGTGTCATACAAATGGCAGTGGGTAGCCACGTTGAGTCCCACTTGTTTATTGATGATCCCAATGCCCCCAGTCATTCGAATCTCCAAGGCATATCGCTTCTTGGCCCTGGACAGATTGGGTACCACCAACTGGCAGTCCTCAGGCCACACTCCCGGTGACCCTGGCTGGGCCATCATCAGGTACCGCCTGTCACGGATATCTCAAGGGAGATATCCACTAATAAACAATGACCAATAATTAAGAGTACTGCAAGGCAGAGAGACTGGGATTGTGCAGCAAACACAATGTGTTTATTGTGAGAAACAAGCAAACAAACACTCACATTGCTATACATACAGTGCAGTGAGGAAACATACAGGCATGAAGTCCAGTCCAAAGTAGTCCAAAAAGCAAACAGAAGGGAAACCAATGGTTCACAAGGAAGTCCTGGGTTCAGGATTCAGAGGCTCTGCTACAGAGTTCAGGTTCCAGATGACAGAGTAAAATGCTGAGCCCTGACTACATGCCAGACTCAGCATATAAAGGCCAGCAGCTAATTAGCACAGGTGCTGGCTGATTTCCAGGAGCTCTACAGGACAGCACCACCTGGTGGTCAGGCTGCATACTACAGAGAAGCAGGCGAAGGCTAAGGAGGAACTCCAGGCATCACAGTATCCTCCCCCCGACTAGGCGGGCACCGAACGCCTTTAAATAACTGCTCCGCAGGATAGAGAAAAAGCCCAAGCAGGTAAAGACTTGGCGGACATCGAAGTCCCCCCCAGGATCAAAGTTCACGAAATAATGGCACGGGCGGTCAAACTCGGCCGGCGGGCGATCAAACTCGGCAGCGAGGTCACTTTGGACAGGGCGATCAAACTCGGCAGGCGGGCGATCAAACTCGGCAGGCGGGCGATCAAACTCGGCAGGCGGGCGATCAAATTCGGCAGGCGGGCGATCAAACTCGGCAGACAGGCCAGACTGGACAGGCTGCACAGACAGGCCAGACTGGACAGACTGCACAGACAGGCCAGACTGGACAGGCTGCACAGACAGGCCAGACTGGACAGGCTGCACAGACAGGCCAGACTGGGCAGGCTGCACAGACAGGCCAGACTGGGCAGGCTGCACAGACAGGCCAGACTGGGCAGGCTGCACAGACAGGCCAGACTGGGCAGGCTGCACCGACAGGCCAGACTGGGCAGGCTGCACCGACAGGCCAGACTGGGCAGGCTGCACCGACAGGCCAGACTGGGCAGGCTGCACCGACAGGCCAGACTGGGCAGGCTGCACCGACAGGCCAGACTGGGCAGGCTGCACCGACAGGCCAGACTGGGCAGGCTGCACCGACAGGCCAGACTGGGCAGGCTGCACCGACAGGCCAGACTGGGCAGGCTGCACCGACAGGCCAGACTGGGCAGGCTGCACCGACAGGCCAGACTGGGCAGGCTGCACCGACAGGCCAGACTGGGCAGGCTGCACCGACAGGCCAGACTGGGCAGGCTGCACAGACAGGCCAGACTGGGCAGGCTGCACCGACAGGCCAGACTGGGCAGGCTGCACCGACAGGCCAGACTGGGCAGGCTGCACCGACAGGCCAGACTGGGCAGGCTGCACCGACAGGCCAGACTGGGCAGGCTGCACCGACAGGCCAGACTGGGCAGGCTGCACCGACAGGCCAGACTGGGCAGGCTGCACCGACAGGCCAGACTGGGCAGGCTGCACCGACAGGCCAGACTGGGCAGGCTGCACCGACAGGCCAGACTGGGCAGGCTGCACCGACAGGCCAGACTGGGCAGGCTGCACCGACAGGCCAGACTGGGCAGGCTGCACCGACAGGCCAGACTGGGCAGGCTGCACCGACAGGCCAGACTGGGCAGGCTGCACCGACAGGCCAGACTGGGCAGGCTGCACCGACAGGCCAGACTGGGCAGGCTGCACCGACAGGCCAGACTGGGCAGGCTGCACCGACAGGCCAGACTGGGCAGGCTGCACCGACAGGCCAGACTGGGCAGGCTGCACCGACAGGCCAGACTGGGCAGGCTGCACCGACAGGCCAGGCTGCACCGACAGGCCAGGCTGCACCGACAGGCCAGACTGGGCAGGCTGCACAGACAGGCCGGACTGGGCAGGCTGCACAGACAGGTCAGACTGGGCAGGCTGCACAGACAGGTCAGACTGGGCAGGCTGCACAGACAGGTCAGACTGGGCAGGCTGCACAGACAGGTCAGACTGGGCAGGCTGCACAGACAGGTCAGACTGGGCAGGCTGCACAGACAGGTCAGACTGGGCAGGCTGCACAGACAGGTCAGACTGGGCAGGCTGCACAGACAGGTCAGACTGGGCAGGCTGCACAGACAGGTCAGACTGGGCAGGCTGCACAGACAGGTCAGACTGGGCAGGCTGCACAGACTGGGCAGGCTGCACAGACAGGTCAGACTGGGCAGGCTGCACAGACAGGTCAGACTGGGCAGGCTGCACAGACAGGTCAGACTGGGCAGGCTGCACAGACAGGTCAGACTGGGCAGGCTGCACAGACAGGTCAGACTGGGCAGGCTGCACAGACAGGTCAGACTGGGCAGGCTGCACAGACAGGTCAGACTGGGCAGGCTGCACAGACAGGTCAGACTGGGCAGGCTGCACAGACAGGTCAGATTGAACAGGCTGCACAGACAGGTCAGACTCAGCTGGAATTTTTGTTTTCTGGGCTGCAAAAACTGTACTCAGGTCATGGCCAGCAAACACTGTCTCAGGAATATTTAAGTAGGAAGTAGCTATGAATAGCAGGAATTCAACCACATTTTCACTGAGATGTTTGCTATGATTTAACCAGGCTTCAGCCCAGAAAAATAGGTCATCCTCAAACAGGAAGTAGGATACCTGACGACTTAAGGTTGTCATGGGAGACTGCTGAATATAAGGCTCCAGCAGTAACTTTGCGACAGCCTGGAGGAACTGGGGGTTAAGTGGCCAGGGTGAGCTCTTTAAAGCGAGGTGGAGGCACAAATATATATCCGTCTGTGGGAAACGTGGGATGGTCAGAGTCCATAGCAACGGATGCCCTTATGGACATATTGGGGGCTAAAGCCGATTACACACGCAAACAGACAGACAACCCGCCTGCGCCACCAGGGAGGCAAACTGCTGATTACCCAGAAGGGTAGGGGAGCTAGAACTCGAGGAGTCCGTAATCCACCTACTTCTTCAGCAGAGCTTCTTGAAGTGGACCAATACCCAGGATTTTGACTATCCTGGGTTTTGGTCCACTTCGGCGGGGCACCCCGATTGGGGCAGCTATACGGCCTGTTTGTGCCTCATCGCTGTTGGCGGTGGCTAACAGAAAGGTGGTTAGGGACTTGTTATCCTCCTCCAGTTTGAATCCGGACAGTGATGAATTTCTTGGACTAAAACGATGTGAGGTATTTTTGTCCTTCATGTTAGCCGCTTTGGATGATTCCTTGATGATGAGTAGTAGAGCCTCTTCTCTCATGGTAACTATCAGGCGTTCAGTTTGGTTATGCCAGTGGGCGGCTGATTTTGGGTCAGAAAAAGTCATTGACGTCTCTTCCCTTCGTTGGGTTACGGCTCTTTGGAGACAAATTGGACTCTGTAGCCAAAGGTGGTAAACTACCTCAACGCAAGAAGCAACGACGCCCCTTTCGAGGAGCGGCTTCCTTCACCCCTTCCTTTCGGGGATCTAGAGCGGGCAGAGGTTTTGCCTTCCCCTCTACAAGAGGAGATTCCTGGAATAGGGGCAGAGGACGTGCCCCTTCAGGATACAATTGGGGCTCTAAACCCAAACCCGCGGCCAAGCCCGCTCAACAATGAGGGGGCGCCCTCACCCGTGCGGGTGGGGGGACGACTGCAACACTTCTCCCAGGTCTGGATTCGGGAGGTCTCGGACAAGTGGATCCGGGAAGTGGTGTCTTCCGGCTACAAGCTGGAGGTCGAGTCCCGCCCCCCCCCGCGTTTCTTCAGGTCTCAGGGGGCCCCGAACACACTGGCTGTGCAGCAGCTCCGGGCGGCGCCCAGTACCCCCATTAGACCGGGGTCGGGGTTTTTACTCAAATCTGTTCACGGTCCCCAAGAAGGATGGCTCCGTCCGGCCCATACTGGACCTAAAGATTCTCAACAGGTTTGTCAGGCTGCGAAAATTTCTCATGGAAACGTTGCGTTCGGCTATCCAATCTCTTCGTCAGGGGGACTTCATGACGTCCATAGACATCCAGGACGCTTAACTCCATGTTCCCATTTTTCCCGCGCACCAGAGGTTTCTAAGGTTCGCGGTGGAGGATCGGTATTTTCAGTTTGTAGCTCTTCCCTTCGGTCTCACCACAGCTCCAAGAGTTTTCACCAAGGTGCTTGCTGGGGTGATGGCTCTCCTCAGAGCGCAGGGGATTCGCATAGTGCCATATTTGGACGATCTCCTCATCATGGCATCGTCATTCAGCCAAGCAGAATTGGACACCAGGACGGTAATATCCACTCTGAAGAGGTTCGGCTGGGTGATTAACTACCCAAAGTCCTCACTCTACCCGTCCAGGACAGTATCCTTTCTGGGAATGTCTCTGGATGCAGGTCAGGCCAGAGTGTTCCTTCCTCAGTCCAAGGTTCTTTTGATTCAGGAGTTGATTCGGTTGCTCATGTCTATTCCACGGCCGTCCATCCGGCTAGGGATGAGACTGGTGGGGTTGATGGTGGCTTCCTTCGAGGCAGTCCCCTTTGCTCAGTTTCACACAAGGTCGCTACAGCTCCATCTGTTGTCGGTCTGGGACCGGTCTCCTCAGTCGCTGGATCAATTCTTTCTGATGTCTCCCCGAGTTCGCCGCTCGCTTCGATGGTGGCTGAACTCAGCCAATCTGTTGAAGGGCAGATCCTTTCAGACTCCTCATTGGGAGGTGGTCACCACGGATGCCAGCCTCTCAGGATGGGGGGGCTTCTGGAAGGATCTGCAATTTCAGGGTTTGTGGGGACCCCTGGAAGCCCACGAGCCTATCAATGTTCTGGAATTGAGAGCCATCAGGATGGTTCTTTGTCATTTGACTCATCAACTGCGGGGCTTGCCGGTTCAGGTCCTGTCGGACAATCGGACGGCGGTTGCCTACATCAATCACCAGGGAGGGACTCGTAGCAGGAGTGCCCTCAGGGAAGTGTCTCTGATTCTGGACTGGGCGGAGAGCCACGTCCCGTGCATCTCGGCGGTCTACATCCCGGGAGTGGAGAACACAGAGGCGGACTCTCTGCGCAGATTGTCAGCCCGCAAAGGGCAGTGGTCTCTCAATCCCAAGGTCTTTCACACAATTTGTCGCAGGTGGGGGTCACCGGTGGTGGACCTCTTTGCCTCCCGTCACAATCACAAACTTCCGTCATTCGTGTCTCTGGCGAAGGACCCTCTGGCTCTTGCAACGGATGCCATGTCTCTGAACTGGAGGGATCTGGGTTTTCTGTACCTGTTTCCTCCATTTCCCATGGTGGCCAGAGTAGTGCGCAAGCTGGCTCTGGAGGGAGCGTCAGCAATTCTGGTGGCCCCAAGGTGGCCAAGACAGGTCTGGTTCGCAGACGTGGTAAGGTTAGCAGAAAATCATTTCGCTCTGCCCCTGCTGCCAGATCTACTCACACAGGGTCATCTTCGTTACCCCAATTTACCAACGCTGGCTTTGACGGCGTGGCTGCTGAAACCTCCATCTTGAAGGAGGAAGGTCTTTCTGATGCTGTGATTCGGACTCTTATTAGCGCTAGAAAGAAGTCTTCTTCGTCCGTGTACTATAGGACTTGGAGGTCTTATATTAATTGGTGTGAGTCTAGGGCCTTCCCTTGTAGGGAATTCTCTATTTCTAGAATTTTGGAGTTCCTGCAACATGGTTTGGATCTGGGACTCCAGCTCAGTACTCTGAAGGGGCAGGTGTCTGCCCTGGCGGTGTTTTTCCAAAGATCTTTTGCGCTTCATCCTTTGGTTAAGACTTTTTTCCAGGGGGTTACGCATGTGCGGCCTCCTAGGCAGTCTCTGATTCCGGTTTGGGATTTGGTCCTTTCTGCTCTTCAGGGTCCTCCCTTTGAGCTTTTGCATGATATCCCTTTGTCTTCCCTTACACAGAAAGTGGCCTTTTTGGTAGCTATCACTTCTGTTCGGCGTGTTTCTGAGTTGGCGGCCCTGTCTATTCAAGCTCCGTATTTTGAGAGGCATCAGGACAAGGTGGTTTTCCGTTTCAAGACGGACTTCCTTCCTAAGGTGGTTTCTTCCTTTCATCTAAATCAGGATATTGTTCTGCCCTCTCTGTGTCCTAATCCCAGCAATGACAAGGAGAGGGCCCTGCTTTCCTTGGATGTGGTTCGCGTTGTGAAGTACTATTTGGTGGTAACGTCTTCCTTTCGCAAGACTGACGCTTTCTTTGTGGTACCATCTGGGCCCAAGAAGGGTTTGGCGCCCGCCAAGTCTTCCATCAGTAGGTGGATTCGTCAGGCCATTGTTGGGGCCTATTCTGCTAAGGGGAGGAATCCTCCTTTTCGTGTTACAGCTCATTCTACTTGTGCGGTTGGGGCTTCCTGGGCTTTTCAGCACCAGGCCTCTGTTGAGCAAGTTTGCAAGGCCGCTACCTGGTCTTCTGTTCACACTTTTTCCAAGTTTTACAAGGTTGATGTTTGGGCCTCAGCGGATGCTGTTTTTGGCCGCAAAGTTCTGCAGGCTGCAGTGGTTTAAGTTATGCTTTATGCATTGTTTTGGATCCCCACCCCTTATGGACACTGCTATTGGATGTCCCACAGGTTATGAATATCTTGAAGCGGGGTGTGTGACATACTTAGAATAATAACATTTTGTGAATACTCACCTTGTAAAATGGGTATTATAAGTATGTCACACACCCCGCTTCAACCCGCCCTTTGTATTCTGGATCCTTCATATTGTGAACTTTGCGTGGTTGTTATGACTTATATTTGGCTCTTCCTGGTCCCTTACCTTACTGCTTTCTTTATACTGGGTAATGTGTGGGAGGTCCCAGGTACTTATGGACTGGGAGGGGCTTTCTTTCCTCCAATCATCTCTGCAGTTCGCCCTCTACAGGTCAGTACTACCCACAGGTTATGAATATCTTGAAGCGGGGTGTGTGACATACTTATAATACCCATTTTACAAGGTGAGTATTCACAAAATGGTATTATTTATCACTGTCCATCTCCTCTTAGGGATATATATATATATATATATATATATATATATATATATTCATATTAATTTACACAGACAAGAATGAGACCCTTCACATTCACTATTTAAGTTAAGATTTGAGGATGGATAAGGGGGTGGCAGGTGAGTTTTGATCAATATGCTAATTGGGAAGCTCTAGCCATGGATCTACACAATCAATTAAGCGACCAACTATACGTTGTAGCCAACCCTTCCAATAAGGGTTGACAATAGACAATGGCGGAAGGAGAGAGTAGAATCCAATGGAACCCCCTGTTCTGCGCTTACTGTCCCCAAATCTGTGGTTCGAGGATTGGGCTTTTAACAATCTTGATGGGCTTCATCCTCGTTTCAAGTCAATGCTGATGAGAATACCTCTTCCTGGTGCCATTTATTCACTGGATAGTGACATATTTTGGCCACAACATTTAAGCACCTTTGTTTGGACGATACTGATGTTATTGATGGTTCTGTGAACCTTCTGGTAATCTAAAGAAAAATGTTACATCAGTTTATCACTAAAAAATTTTGCGGCTTTAACAATATTCTCAAAAATCTTGTTTTTTTTTTGGGGGGGGGGGGGGCTTTCTGTGTAAAAGTCCATGTCACATTTTATGAGAAACATCACAACTCGCTGTGTGGTCTTTTCAGGGGGTGGAGTTCAGCGCCTGGACAAAACTGATCAGCATGCCGCAGCATAGACCTACAACCGACTTTCCGTGATGGTCCCGACAGTGCTGCTGCTGAGCCTGCTTACAGGTATGATGGGGCAATAGGGGGTCCCATCTACATAATGCTGAGCCTGCTTACAGGAATGTTGTGGCAATAGGGGGTCCCATATACATAAATGCTGAGCCTGCTTACAGGTATGTTGTGGCAATAGGGGGTCCCATATACATAATTGCTGAGCCTGCTTACAGGTATGATGGGGCAATAGGGGGTCCCATCTACATAAATGCTGAGCCTGCTTACAGGTATGATGTGGCAATAGGGGGTCCCATATACATAATTGCTGAGCCTGCTTACAGGTATGATGGGGCAATAGGGGGTCCCATCTACATAATGCTGAGCCTGCTTACAGGTATGATGTGGCAATAGGGGGTCCCATCTACATAAATGCTGAGCCTGCTTACAGGTATGATGTGGCAATAGGGGGTCCCATCTACATAATGCTGAGCCTGCTTACAGGTATGTTGTGGCAATAGGGGGTCCCATCTACATAAATGCTGAGTCTGCTTACAGGTATGTTGTGGCAATAGGGGGTCCCATCTACATAAATGCTGAGTCTGCTTACAGGTATGTTGTGGCAATAGGGGGTCCCATCTACATAAATGCTGAGCCTGCTTACAGGTATGATGTGGCAATAGGGGGTCCCATCTACATAAATGCTGAGCCTGCTTACAGGTATGTTGTGGCAATAGGGGGTCCCATCTACATAAATGCTGAGTCTGCTTACAGGTATGTTGTGACAATAGGGGGTCCCATCTACATAAATGCTGAGTCTGCTTACAGGTATGTTGTGACAATAGGGGGTCCCATCTACATAAATGCTGAGTCTGCTTACAGGTATGTTGTGGCAATAGGGGGTCCCATCTACATAAATGCTGAGCCTGCTTACAGGTATGATGTGGCAATAGGGGGTCCCATCTACATAAATGCTGAGCCTGCTTACAGGTATGATGTGGCAATAGGGGGTCCCATCTACATAAATGCTGAGCCTGCTTACAGGTATGTTCTGGCAATAGGGGGTCCCATCTACATAATGCTGAGCCTGCTTACAGGTATGTTGTGGCAATAGGGGGTCCCATCTACATAATGCTGAGTCTGCTTACAGGTATGTTGGGGCAATAGGGGGTCCCATCTACATAAATGCTGAGTCTGCTTACAGGTATGTTGGGGCAATAGGGGGTCCCATCTACATAAATGCTGAGCCTGCTTACAGGTATGTTGGGGCAATAGGGGGTCCCATCTACATAAATGCTGAGTCTGCTTACAGGTATGTTGTGGCAATAGGGGGTCCCATCTACATAATGCTGAGTCTGCTTACAGGTATGTTGGGGCAATAGGGGGTCCCATCTACATAAATGCTGAGTCTGCTTACAGGTATGTTGGGGCAATAGGGGGTCCCATCTACATAAATGCTGAGTCTGCTTACAAGTATGATGTGGCAATAGGGGGTCCCATCTACATAATGCTGAGCCTGCTTACAGGTATGATGTGGCAATAGGGGGTCCCATCTACATAAATGCTGAGCCTGCTTACAGGTATATTGTTGCAATAGGGGGTCCCATCTACATAAATGCTGAGCCTGCTTACAGGTATGTTGTGGCAATAGGGGGTCCCATCTACATAATGCTGAGTCTGCTTACAGGTATGTTGTGACAATAGGGGGTCCCATCTACATAAATGCTGAGTCTGCTTACAGGTATGTTGTGACAATAGGGGGTCCCATCTACATAAATGCTGAGTCTGCTTACAAGTATGATGTGGCAATAGGGGGTCCCATCTACATAATGCTGAGCCTACCTACAGGTATGTTGTGACAATAGGGGGTCCCATCTACATAATGCTGAGCCTGCTTACAGGTATGATGTGGCAATAGGGGGTCCCATCTACATAATTGCTGAGCCTGCTTACAGGTATGATGGGGCAATAGGGGGTCCCATCTACATAATTGCTGAGCCTGCTTACAGGTATGTTGTGACAATAGGGGGTCCCATCTACATAAATGCTGAGCCTGCTTACAGGTATGTTGGGGCAATAGGGGGTCCCATCTACATAAATGCTGAGCCTGCTTACAGGTATGATGTGGCAATAGGGGGTCCCATCTACATAAATGCTGAGCCTGCTTACAGGTATGTTGGGGCAATAGGGGGTCCCATCTACATAAATACTGAGCCTGCTTACAGGTATGTTGGGGCAATAGGGGGTCCCATATACATAAATGTTGAGCCTGCTTACAGGTATGTTGGGGCAATAGGGGGTCCCATATACATAAATGTTGAGCCTGCTTACAGGTATGTTGGGGCAATAGGGGGTCCCATATACATAATGCTGAGCCTGCTTACAGGTATGTTGGGGCAATAGGGGGTCCCATCTACATAAATGTTGAGCCTGCTTACAGGTATGTTGGGGCAATAGGGGGTCCCATATACATAATGCTGAGCCTGCTTACAGGTATGTTGGGGCAATAGGGGGTCCCATATACATAATGCTGAGCCTGCTTACAGGTATGATGGGGCAATAGGGGGTCCCATCTACATAAATGCTGAGCCTGCTTACAGGTATGATGGGGCAATAGAGGGTCCCATCTACATAAATGCTGAGTCTGCTTACAGGTATGATGTGGCAATAGGGGGTCCCATCTACATAATGCTGAGCCTGCTTACAGGTATGTTGGGGCAATAGGGGGTCCCATCTACATAAATGTTGAGCCTGCTTACAGGTATGTTGGGGCAATAGGGGGTCCCATATACATAAATGTTGAGCCTGCTTACAGGTATGTTGGGGCAATAGGGGGTCCCATCTACATAAATGCTGAGCCTGCTTACAGGTATGATGTGGCAATAGGGGGTCCCATCTACATAAATGCTGAGCCTGCTTACAGGTATGTTGGGGCAATAGGGGGTCCCATATACATAAATGTTGAGCCTGCTTACAGGTATGTTGGGGCAATAGGGGGTCCCATCTACATAAATGCTGAGCCTGCTTACAGGTATGATGTGGCAATAGGGGGTCCCATCTACATAAATGCTGAGCCTGCTTACAGGTATGATGTGGCAATAGGGGGTCCCATCTACATAAATGCTGAGTCTGCTTACAGGTATGATGTGGCAATAGGGGGTCCCATCTACATAAATGCTGAGTCTGCTTACAGGTATGATGTGGCAATAGGGGGTCCCATCTACATAAATGCTGAGCCTGCTTACAGGTATGTTGGGGCAATAGGGGGTCCCATCTACATAAATGTTGAGCCTGCTTACAGGTATGTTGGGGCAATAGGGGGTCCCATCTACATAATGCTGAGCCTGCTTACAGGTATGTTGGGGCAATAGGGGGTCCCATCTACATAAATGTTGAGCCTGCTTACAGGTATGTTGGGGCAATAGGGGGTCCCATCTACATAATGCTGAGCCTGCTTACAGGTATGTTGGGGCAATAGGGGGTCCCATCTACATAAATGCTGAGCCTGCTTACAGGTATGATGGGGCAATAGGGGGTCCCATCTACATAAATGCTGAGCCTGCTTACAGGTATGATGTGGCAATAGGGGGTCCCATCTACATAAATGCTGAGCCTGCTTACAGGTATGTTGGGGCAATAGGGGGTCCCATATACATAAATGCTGAGCCTGCTTACAGGTATGTTGGGGCAATAGGGGGTCCCATCTACATAAATGCTGAGCCTGCTTACAGGTATGTTCTGGCAATAGGGGGTCCCATCTACATAATGCTGAGCCTGCTTACAGGTATGATGTGGCAATAGGGGGTCCCATCTACATAAATGCTGAGCCTGCTTACAGGTATGTTGGGGCAATAGGGGGTCCCATCTACATAAATGCTGAGCCTGCTTATAGGTATGTTGGGGCAATAGGGGGTCCCATCTACATAATTGCTGAGCCTGCTTACAGGTATGTTGGGGCAATAGGGGGTCCCATCTACATAAATGCTGAGCCTGCTTACAGGTATGTTGGGGCAATAGGGGGTCCCATCTACATAATGCTGAGCCTGCTTACAGGTATGATGTGGCAATAGGGGGTCCCATCTACATAAATGCTGAGCCTGCTTACAGGTATGTTGTGACAATAGGGGGTCCCATCTACATAAATGCTGAGCCTGCTTACAGGTATGATGTGGCAATAGGGGGTCCCATCTACATAAATGCTGAGCCTGCTTACAGGTATGTTGTGACAATAGGGGGTCCCATCTACATAATTGCTGAGCCTGCTTACAGGTATGATGTGGCAATAGGGGGTCCCATCTACATAAATGCTGAGCCTGCTTACAGGTATGTTGTGACAATAGGGGGTCCCATCTACATAATTGCTGAGCCTGCTTACAGGTATGTTGGGGCAATAGGGGGTCCCATCTACATAATGCTGAGTCTGCTTACAGGTATGTTGGGGCAATAGGGGGTCCCATCTACATAAATGCTGAGCCTGCTTACAGGTATGTTGGGGCAATAGGGGGTCCCATCTACATAAATACTGAGTCTGCTTACAGGTATGATGTGGCAATAGGGGGTCCCATCTACATAAATGCTGAGCCTGCTTACAGGTATGATGTGGCAATAGGGGGTCCCATCTACATAAATACTGAGCCTGCTTACAGGTATGATGTGGCAATAGGGGGTCCCATCTACATAATGCTGAGCCTGCTTACAGGTATGTTGTGACAATAGGGGGTCCCATCTACATAAATACTGAGCCTGCTTACAGGTATGTTGTGACAATAGGGGGTCCCATCTACATAAATGCTGAGCCTGCTTACAGGTATGTTGTGACAATAGGGGGTCCCATCTACATAATTGCTGAGCCTGCTTACAGGTATGTTGTGACAATAGGGGGTCCCATCTACATAAATGCTGAGCCTGCTTACAGGTATGTTGGGGCAATAGGGGGTCCCATCTACATAATGCTGAGCCTGCTTACAGGTATGTTGTGGCAATAGGGAGTCCCATCTACATAAATGGATAAACAGGAAACGCCAGCCTTAGTCCAGTTGAAAGGATAAAATATTCACGTTTATTGTTCCATACAAAACTTCTTTAAAATCATTCCATCCATAGATGTAGGTCAGAGTACAGCATAAGGGAGCAGTGTAGTAGCCAACGCGTTTCGGGTACAGACTCAGCCCTTAATCATGACATGACTTCCTGATCCCATAAGGCATATTTAAATACAAAAAGTATGCATGTGTTTCTCATTATCTCACACTCAGAACTGATTGGATCAATGCAAATCACCTGAAAAACTTTTTTTCTTCCTCAACCATCCAAAATTCAAAAGGGATTTAGAGAAAATTAATTTAATTAGATCATAATAGTAAAGATAGACTTGGAATTTTTGCATAAACAGTGTTCTATAGAGCTTTAAATAGCAGAACACCTGTAAAAAGCCGCTAATTCAGAAAATGATCCAAGCACTGCCGAGTGTAGAGATAAGAGATACATTGTATTGCATAAACAAACATTACATTCATTGATACATGTTTAGTGAGAGCGTTAGTCACATAAAAGATACTTTGTTTCATCTGCCTCATCTGCCAGGAAATGTAACTGGGAAGATACAATTGTATCACCGGCCTCAGGTTTAACATGCTGAGTAAACAATACCGTTAAAACTGTCCCAGTAGTGCAGATGAAGAGAGGAAAAAGAAAGGACAGTAAATTATGTCAAAATATACACAAATTCCCATATTATTATTAGAAAAATATTAGAAAAATAATTAATCCTGATGTACAAATCCTAATTTTAATATTCATTATATACTAGTAGATTTTTATTACATATAAAATCTACCCTATGGACAATCATAAACCCACATTATAATTAGTGTTTGTCATTACTTGATATTAAACCAAAATCTCCCTATTATTGATCTCCTTATATTAAACCAAAATAGGCACATAATTATTCAACGGCGAAGATATAAATCTACATCCCATCGGTGATTAAGGCCCTGTGGGGCCCTGGTGCCAAGCCGGAAGATCCAAGATCCATGATACCTCCCGTTGGAGAAGTTTGGCATGTAAATCTCCCCCCCTGGGGCCCAATTTAACTCTTTCAATTCCTGTGCATATAAAGCGGGTTAGATCGCCTGCATGAAAAGTTCTGAGTGTGAGATAATGAGAAACACATGCATACTTTTTGTATTTAAATATGCCTTATGGGATCAGGAAGACATGTCATGATTAAGGGCTGAGTCTGTGCCCGAAACGCGTTGGCTACTACACTGCTCCCTTATGCTATACTCTGACCTACATCTATGGATGGAATGATTTTAAAGAAGTTTTGTATGGAACAATAAATGTGGATATTTTATCCTTTCAACTGGACTAAGGCTGGCGTTTCCTGTTTTTCCATTCATGCATGTGAACTGAGCATTCACAGCCGTGCCTTGTCCTATGACTTCCTGGCATACAAAGGTAATGGATACCTGCAGGCGGGGCTGATCAATTCCATTCACTCTTGCAAGACAGCCAGCTCTGATCGTGCCGACGCCTAAGATCACAGGTGAATTTTGGATTATTTAAACCTTTGCTGCTATTGCTTAAATGGGAATATCCATCAAATTCTGAATTATATTCCATCCTATATATATTATTGTTGTCAGAGTGAGCAAATTTATTAACCATGGAAAGAGTGAGATCGTTATACGGTGACACAACCAAAAGTCAAAATAAATTTGAATCAGTGTTCCTACAAGATTTGAACACAGAAATGCAGTCACAGTCACCTGACTTTAAAAATCTTTTGAGGAAATATGAGGACAAAGAGGTATGAGAGGCAAAGAGCTCAAAACATGGTGGGACTTGAGTTCCCTTACAAAATATGTACAAAATGCAATGATACCAAGGGGCCTTAGAATAAGGAAGGTACCCACTACGATGTATTCAGAAAATTTCCAAAAGGAATGGAATAAAATCTTGACAAATGCGTCAATGGATCTTATGCGATTAATCATCACACATGAAGAAGAAAAACTTAAAGAAATTCAGAAAAACATTGTGGATTTGGAAAATTCATTTAAACAATTTGAATCAATTGCTTATTTTGAAGATAATATGGAACGCCTACGCAAATCGTTGGATACTATGGAGGCACAAATTATGGAGATTAAACGAAATAAATATCAAAGGGACACTGATGATTATCGTTTGGACAGAATTTACACCTGGAAAAGAGCCTCTTATAGATCTTTTCGTCCAAGATCAATATTGAAAAGTAATAGTGGAAAAAAATCTGTGACTTTCAATACATCTGAATCATCAGATTGGTCCTCCACTAGTGACCGGTCTGACACTGAATTAGAATCCAGAAATCTTCCAGAACCGGGCCATGTAAAATCAAGGAGAAAAAGAAACACAAGAGACCCCATAGAGCGGGGCGGAAACACAGAAGATGCAAATCGTTATGTCCTGCAGGGTCGGCGGACTTAATAGATGTAGCGATAACCCTTATCGCCGGAGGGCTTCACCGCCCGAGACGTCCTTTTCCCAATCGTAAGAGGTGCTGCTGGAATTCCGGAGTCGTCCGTGAGGAAACAGGAACAGCCCTTACAAGGGCTAGTGAATTGTAATATAGCGTTTCCCCCAATAAGAGACAGAACTCAGTATTGAGGGTGAAGGTGAAGTGTCCTTTATTAGTGCCACTCTAGGCCTTATATACACAAGTCTCTATTGCATGACACACACACCGACCAATAGCAGCAGGGCAAACAATCCCTCAACTCTGCCGGTGACGCAATCAGTAGAACAATAGCAGGCTGTAATATAATTATAATCAATCAGGACAATGCCATTGACTGTGACGTAATCAACAATACACAATGGCAGTCAAAATACAATGACATTGCCTGTAACAGTATCAAAATACAATTACCTAATTAAGAAAAGGCCAGTGAATGACCCGGTGGGCAACTGAATAGTGATGACATCCAAAAGACAGAGCGTCTGTCACAATAGATAACAACAGTGTTATTAATTTATCATCATATTCTTTGTTACCCGAGGAAATATCTGTTTTGGCCAAGGGACTATCTTTCTCCCCAACCTATCACTTTGATCTATTTGATACTATATTAGATCTTAATAGATTTGTAAGGAATTTGACATTAAGAAAACATTTTTCAAAATGTGGGACGGATGAGCCCTGTCCCCCTTTGCCGCCCCGGGGTCATAGCGGTGGTCGCACTGGAGAACATGGCTCATCTGATCCCACAGATGAATTTATGAATGTGAATGAATTTGAATTTGAGTCGTCTAGATCTAAAGATTTTTCTTTTCAGGATCAAACCATGGTCATGTGGCTAGAGGATTTATCTGATCAGGGCCCTGAGAAAGCATGCCCCCCTCCAAAATTTAGGATAACTGATAAAAACTTCTATCCAGTCAATTCTCGTCCATATGTGCTGGATGTATTTCAAACAATGGTAGAAAAGGATTTAACATCTTTAGCACAAAAGTCATCTAGAAAAAATAGGAAATATAGTAATCTTTCACCTGCAGAAATAAAAGTCATTCATAATTTAGCGCAAAATAAAGAAATAGTGATACGCGCTGCAGATAAGGGAGGTAGTGTAGTGATTTTGAATTCTAAGGATTATGAGTTGGAAGCATTAAGACAACTTAGTGATCAAGTCACTTATTTAAAATTACCAGGGGATCCCACCAAGGAGTACCAGAGAGGTCTAAAGACCCTACTGGAAGAAGGGTGAGCCCTTAATGTTCTAACCAATCAGGATATTGATGCCTTAATGGTTGTTTCCCCCATTGTCCCGGTTTTTCACCATCTCCCCAAAATCGATAAGCCGCAACGCCCTCCGGTCGGCCGACCGATTGTGGCAGGGATTGGGGGGATGAGTGAGAGACTGGGACAATGGGTGGATTCCCATTTACTTCCCCTTGTAAGAAGGTTATCAGGTTTTCTTAAAGTGGACCACCATGGGTGATCTATAAGATTCCCGGGCCGATCACCCCCCTCACCGCGGGACATCCGAGATCGGGATGTCCCGCAGTGAGGGACCCCCCCAAAACCCCAAAAGAACTCAACTCACCTCCCGCGCGCTCCTCTAGGCGTGCGCGCGCCCGCGCCGGCCGTTTGTGAATGGCCGGCGCGGGCACGCGCACTGTCAGAGGGGCGCGCGGGAGGCGGCGGCGGATGCGCTGCCTTGTCCGCCGCTTGTCCGTGGGAGCGTGGTGAGGTGAGTTTGGGGGTTTCTGGGGGGTTTTACACAGCGGGGCACCCCTAATCGGGGTGCCCCCCTGAAGTGGACCAAAACCCAGGATAGTCAAAATCCTGGGTGTTGGTCTACTTTAAAGATGCAGGGAATGTAATGCAATCTTTATCAGGGTTTCAATGGCAGGAAGATTTTAGGTGGTTAACTTGTGATGTAACCTCGCTATATTCATCTATACCACACGATCTTGCACTACAGGCTGTGTATTTTTTTCTGAAGAATTATTCTGTTTATTCAGAGGAATTAATTACCTTTATTATTCTTGCCATTGAATTTCTTCTGAAGCATAACTATTTTCTCTTCGCTGGAGAATATTATTTACAATTATGTGGGGCGTCGATGGGGGCCCCTTTCTCTCCCTCTCTCGCCAACCTTTACATGGGTTGGTGGGAGAGGGAGACAATTTATGGCCCCAATAACCCCTTCCTTCACAGGGTTAAATACTTCGGAAGATATATCGATGACCTACTATTTATATGGGAAGGAGACGATCAGACCATCTCTCAGTTTGTAGAGTACATAAAAAATAATGATCTGAATTTAAAATTTACTTTTGATAATAATATACACTCTATCCCATTTTTGGATTTAAATTTGAGAGTAGCAGAAAATGGCAAGGAGGTTATTACTAAGACATATAGAAAGAAAACAGCAGGAAATACTACCCTTAGGGCAGAAAGCTGCCATCCAGAGCATACAATTAAATCGATCCCAGTGGGAGAAATGATCCGGGCACATAGGAATTGCTCTGATCAAAAGGAGTTTGAGGAGGAGATTCAGGTGGTTAGAAACAGACTGATGGCCAGGGGTTACTCAGAGGAATCATTAATCCGAGCAGAAAATATAGCTAGATCGAAAGATAGGAGTGTTATGCTTTTAAAAGGCAAAAATGATAATAAAAACAAAGATATGAAAAATAATTCTAGCAGGAGGAATAAGCAGCTCCACTCTCCAACTGATAATAAAGACCCCATTTTGGTAACCACCTATAGTGAGGAATTTT
This sequence comes from Gastrophryne carolinensis, assembly GCA_027917425.1. NCBI lineage: Eukaryota > Metazoa > Chordata > Amphibia > Anura > Microhylidae > Gastrophryne > Gastrophryne carolinensis. The sequence continues at coordinate 523,353,889 of CM051236.1, forward strand.
TTGCTATTAAAAAAATTATTAATAAACACTTGCCGATTTTGAGTGGAGGACATAGTAAAGAAGGGGATTAGAGTTATTAGCAGACGTTCTCCCTCTTTAGGTCAAAGATTGTCTCCCAGTCTTTTTGAAAGACATAATGTATTACCATCCACTTGGCTTACATGCAGTGGTTTTTATGGATGTGGGAGACATCGTTGTGGGATGTGTAAATTTGTTGCCCCTGGCAACAGTTTTCTGTCCTCAGCTACAGGTCAGCATTATAATATAAAAAACTTCATCAATTGCAATTCTTCTAACGTAATTTATTTGATTACTTGTACGCTATGTCAAATACAATATGTGGGGTGCACTATGAGACCCCTCAAAAAGAGAATCGCTGAACATGTGGCAGCGACATCTTTAAATCGCACAGATTCAACTTCCAATGTAGGACGCCACTTCAGGGATTTTCATGCAGGCGATCTAACCCGCTTTATATGCACAGGAATTGAAAGAGTTAAATTGGGCCCCAGGGGGGGAGATTTACATGCCAAACTTCTCCAACGGGAGGTATCATGGATCTTCCGGCTTGGCACCAGGGCCCCACAGGGCCTTAATCACCGATGGGATGTAGATTTATATCTTCGCCGTTGAATAATTATGTGCCTATTTTGGTTTAATATAAGGAGATCAATAATAGGGAGATTTTGGTTTAATATCAAGTAATGACAAACACTAATTATAATGTGGGTTTATGATTGTCCATAGGGTAGATTTTATATGTAATAAAAATCTACTAGTATATAATGAATATTAAAATTAGGATTTGTACATCAGGATTAATTATTTTTCTAATATTTTTCTAATAATAATATGGGAATTTGTGTATATTTTGACATAATTTACTGTCCTTTCTTTTTCCTCTCTTCATCTGCACTACTGGGACAGTTTTAACGGTATTGTTTACTCAGCATGTTAAACCTGAGGCCGGTGATACAATTGTATCTTCCCAGTTACATTTCCTGGCAGATGAGGCAGATGAAACAAAGTATCTTTTATGTGACTAACGCTCTCACTAAACATGTATCAATGAATGTAATGTTTGTTTATGCAATACAATGTATCTCTTATCTCTACACTCGGCAGTGCTTGGATCATTTTCTGAATTAGCGGCTTTTTACAGGTGTTCTGCTATTTAAAGCTCTATAGAACACTGTTTATGCAAAAATTCCAAGTCTATCTTTACTATTATGATCTAATTAAATTAATTTTCTCTAAATCCCTTTTGAATTTTGGATGGTTGAGGAAGAAAAAAAGTTTTTCAGGTGATTTGCATTGATCCAATCAGTTCTGAGTGTGAGATAATGAGAAACACATGCATACTTTTTGTATTTAAATATGCCTTATGGGATCAGGAAGTCATGTCATGATTAAGGGCTGAGTCTGTACCCGAAACGCGTTGGCTACTACACTGCTCCCTTATGCTGTACTCTGACCTACATCTATGGATGGAATGATTTTAAAGAAGTTTTGTATGGAACAATAAACGTGAATATTTTATCCTTTCAACTGGACTAAGGCTGGCGTTTCCTGTTTTTCCATTCATGCATGTGAACTGAGCATTCACAGCCGTGCCTTGTCCTATGAGTTCCTGGCATACAAAGGTAATGGATACCTGCAGGCGGGGCTGATCAATTCCATTCCATCTACATAAATGCTGAGCCTGCTTACAGGTATGTTGTGACAATAGGGGGTCCCATCTACATACTTGATGTTTTTCATGTCTGATTGCACCAGCGAGTCGTATTTTGTGCGGCTTCAGGTTAAAGATGTATTCAACCCTGAAATTTGCAGATTTGTCTCGATTCGATCAGAAAAGGAATTTAAAAATAGTTTACCTTTAATCTTTTAATCGAAATTGTATTTTACAATAAAGTTAAAAGAAAACAGATAATGTCATTGGTTACGTTGTAGACATATTCGAGGGTCATGCAAAATATCTGGTGAAGCCTGTGCGTGTGCTTTCAGGTCTGATCATTCCCAAATCGAACACGTTATTCAGCCCTTGATGCCACTTTTTGGAGTGTTTTGTCAGGAAAGCTGTAGCAGCAGTAGGAGCTGTAGCAGGGGCAATTGTTGATCTTTGATGATAGAAGAGGTTATTTGTGTTCGCATCGATGTCTCAGTGCTTGGAAATTGGCTTTATTTGCTCTTGTGAATAATTTGATTGTATCCGCGTGATAAATTTGTCACACACATACTATAGTCTAAAGGAAATCCGATCAAATAAAATGTATTTCAGATCTGCTGATCATCAGGTTCTGATCACTGCCATGTCTACTGTCCTGAGAGATTTGCAGAGGGTCCACTAATGCTAAGCTGTGAATGAACTGTTTAGGGGAAGAGTTGGCTTAGCTTGGGGGTAATAGAGGTTGATGTTAAAAGTGGAACAAACCCCAGGGCCGGCCGTTGGGATGCCCCACGATGTGAAACCCCCCAGGTCACCGGTATTCACCCATCTTTCTCCTAACAGTACATGTGTAGGCTCTTGTCCAGTCAGAGCATGCCCATGTCATTTGGCAAATGCCTTTTCATTGATTTCAGTAGGAAGCGTAAGTGGCCACATTCCCTACATCCTCGGGCTGTGCACATGCTCCCGTCCCAACCATTCAGATAGGATGGGGCAGGAGTGCACGCATTACTGGACATCCTCCCACTCTTGCTCCACATTAAAGCCTATTGGACGAGAGCCAGCACATGCACCGTTGGACTGAAAAGAGATGAGTTGTACTGGGCTATCCGGGGGGTTTCACACAGTGGGACATCACAATTCCAGATGCCTCTGGGGAAGGAACAAAACCAGGGATAGTCCCGCTTTAAGGCTTTTAGGGAATGTTAAGGAAATGCTTAAACTTTGGAAGGCATGGATTTATGGAGGGTACAATCAACAGAAGTTGAGTTTGGGTACAAAATTATTCCAATGATTAGAGCTGCCTGGATCTGACTGTGAAATCAATTCAATTCAGAAGACTTACATACAGTATAGGCTGTGTCTGGTAATAGTGTTATACATAATATTCTAAACTGTGTTCCTACACATAGGATCAGGGGATACCCTGTGCATATATATATATATATATATATATATATATATATATATATATATATAATGTGTGTGTGTGTGTATTTCACCCAATAATAACACAATCTTTGGATATGCATTTTTCTTATGCATTAAAATCTTCCACCCCTTTTAGGTGGTCTCATAAAGCGAGAGTGCAGAGGTTATTGAACTATTTTTTTTATTACACCTACCTGAAAAGACCCCTGGAACTCCACAGCCCTTGTCTTCTCCTGACACTCCAGGCCTCTGGCAGATCTATAGAATCATTTGGCATATGCCAGGGGCTAACAAGGTGCCCATTACCGTGCCCATCTGTTGGCCTCTACCATATTTTATAACAGGCAGTGTGGAAAACTGGTCTTATTATTGTCAGAATGCTTGCTATGAACGCCCTTTCACCTGCCAGTCACAGTCACACAAGCATCTCCAAACTAACTAGAATTCTGGCAGCCTGGGGAGTTTTTAGGAAAGTGATCCAGTCATATGTTGCTCTCTAGCCCTTACTTAGCATACAAACAAGATTCCCATTGCAATCACTTTGCATTTACCACCTTTCATCATAACCAGTGTATCTGGTGTCTGCAGCCTATATATATGGGAGTTGTACAATTCGAGAATTGTCAGGATTTTACCCAATAAAAATGACAATATTTTTACATACTGTACATTTTCTTAATTCTTTAAATTCTTCCACATTTTTTGGTGGTCCCATAATGCAAGAGTGCAGTGGGTATTGAAATACACAATTATCTACCTGAGCAATCCCCTAGGTCACCACAGCCTTTATTTCTTCTGACACTTCAGGGCGTTGGCAGATCCATAGAAAAAAGTTTCCGGGTGACCTCAGGGTTTCATACAGTGGGGGATCCCGATACTGGATGCCCGGGGGGGGGGGGGGGTCTATAAGATTCCAGGGCAGTTGGGGCATAGGATTTGGTCCACTTTAAAGATGCTAGGCTGGTGGTGGCTCATTCTTAAATTGGACCAAACACCCCTCTGGGCCAGGTAACTAGCCGTCAGATTAAGTAACTGGCCAAAATGGGATGCCCCACTCTTTGAGCACCCCCCAGCTTTTACTCACCTTTTCCAAGTCTCCCATGTCATGCCAGCTGTGGTTGCATCCCTGACACCCCTGTAGCCTGTACCCATACAGCCCTTGTGAAGGGGGGTTTCATGCAGTGGGGAATACCAAACCGGGATGGTGGAAATCCCAGGTTTTTGATCCACTTTAAGTGAAAATGATGTGTATAGATGAGCAGAGTAACGTCTCTCTGTGTTGTCGCACAGGTGCCGGTGCGGTGATGGTGACGCAGCATCCCCAGGAGCTCCATGTATCTGCGGGGGAGGATGTCAGCATCTCCTGCCAAGTGACAAAGGTAACGAGGACCGTCCGTATTTACTGGCATGTGACCGGATCCCAGGAGTCTCTGAAGAACACATCACGGGTGACCATTAGGAACACGTACGGAGAGCGCATCATGGAGAGCTCTCTCCTGATCTCCCCGGTCACAGCCAATGACAGCGGCCTCTATACCTGCACACTGAGGGACGACAGAATTATTGCACACCAAGGCAATGGCACCAATGTGTCTGTCACAGGTAAGGAGCAGAGCTGTGAGGGTGGCTGTTCACTTCCAAGCCCCCCCCCTACTAACCTCATCTGTCACTTTAAATGAACCCTTCCTATAGAGTTTTTTCTTTTTTAATACATATTGTGGTAAGGTGCAAGTGGCCGTCATTGACGGCAGGTATGTAGCACCAATGTACCTGGCCTTGGTGCAGTAAAGCCGTGTAGTTTGTTTTCCAGCATCAGCTGCTGGTGGCAGTTTGCTGCTGATGTTTTAGAATAGTCGAAAGGCTAACCTGGGGCGGCTTTACTGGGATGGAGTAGAGCAGGGTGGGACTCCATCCCACTACCCAGGTCCGGGTTTTGCGGGCTGCTTAAATAGCCTGGGGAGTCAGCTGTGGCCTGTCCTTTGTCTAGAGCTCACATGGGAGTGAGACTCTGTGAGCCTGGCTGAAATCTCCTGTGGAGGCTGTTTCATGCGGACCTGAGGCGTATTTGACTGTAAACAGGAACCTTTGCTCAAGGACTAAAAACGCTGTTTGCCTGACTGATTGACTTGTGCTGCGTTTTCCTGAAAAGGTGATGTAACTTGTATGGACATATGCTTTTATGGATTTTTGTGTGAAATAAACACAGACTTTACTTTGAACTGTTTGCCTCCGCCTCTATACTGCTGACACCCGGTCGCCTACCAGAGCTAATCTCCACATTTGGTGTTGGATGCGGGCAGAGCAGTGAGGCCGTTGCTAGGAGCAACCGACGAAAAAGTTTTTTTTTTGTGCATGTCCTATATTAAACCTGCCAGGCTGCTACCTGGGACCGCAGACAAAATGGAGGCGGTCGTGAAAGCGCTCATGGAGGCGAATCTGCAGCAGCATGAGGCCAACAGGCAGCAGCAGGAGACCAACCAGCTGCTTTTGCAACATGTGATGGCGCTGCAAGCTGCAGGTGCGCCCAAAAGTATTCCTGATGCCCGGAAAGCTGTCCGCTCGGCGCTCACAAAAATGACCCCTTCAGATGACGTTGAGACTTACCTGGCGGTGTTTGAAAAGGTGGCTGCAAGGGAGAAGTTGCCGCATGACCAGTGGGCTGATGTCATCGCTCCATTTCTGGCGTCTGGACCCCAGCAGGTGTTGTTTGATCTCCCAGAAGACCAAGCCGCTGACTACCCGACTCTGAAGGGTGAGATACTGGCCAGACTGGGGGTGAATGTGTGGGTTCGGGCTCAGCGGGTGCATCAGTGGAGCTACCAGTCGGCAGAGCCCGCCCGACCCCAGTACTATAAACTGCTGCACCTGCTGCAAAAATGGCTGCAGCCGGAGTTGTTAAGCCCCACTGCCATGTTGGACCGCTTGCTGGCGGACATTTTCTGGAGGGCTTTACCGCACCCTCTTCAGCACTGGGTTGGCCAGGTATCCCCCGACAACGCACTAGGGATGGTGGACCTAGTGGAGCGATATGAGGCCACCAGGAACTTGCAAGGCGGCTCCATGAGGAGGGATTCGGGGAAACCCCGGAGGTCCCCGCCCCAGCTCAGGCGAGTGGCGTTCCCTAAACCCCCTCAGGACCTACCCCCCAAAGTCCCTGCCCAAGTGTTGTGTTGGGGATGTAAGGAGCCGGGACATATCAGAGCAAATTGTCCCCACCAGGGGGAGCCCATGGACGTGAACTTTGGTTACCGCCCTTCCATGTATGCCAGGAGGCTGTGTGCTGCCGGTGTCCCTGAGCTTGTGGGGAAAAGTCACCTCTGTCAGGTGAAAGTGGGAGACACCCTGGCTGTGGCCCTTTTGGACTCGGGGAGTATGGTTACCCTGGTAAGACCCGCCTTAGTACTGCCCGATGAGTACACTGGGCGGAAAACCGGGGTTTTGTGCATTCATGGGGACTTGAGAGACTATGCCACAGCTCAAGTGTCTCTCACCACCGTCTCCGGCAGCTGGAACCATGAAGTCGCTGTCGCCGCTAAACTCCCGTATGAACTTATTATTGGGAGAGACTTTCCAGTGTTCAGGTCACTGTGGGCCAAGTTGGCAGTTCCGGAAACCCGCGAGGCGGGTGTATCCCCAATAGACTGGCCCTACTCAGGGGAGACCCCGGTGCCCTGGGAACCGGGATCAGGAGGCACCGTGGAAGAGGTGCCCGCCCCTAAAGTGGAAGAGGGGGAGTCAACCCCACTAAATGTTATGGTTGGAGATGTGGAAGAGTTGGCAACAGGTCCAGAGTTGGCAGATCTCCATGTCTCCACAATAAACTTTGGTACCGCTCAACACCAGGACCCGACACTGTCTCGGGCCTGGGAGAATGTTCTTGAGGTGGAAGGTGAACCACAACAGCCAGGGGCGGAGTTACAGTTTCCTCGCTTTGTGGTTCACCAGGAAATGTTGTACCGAGTAAACAAGGTACGTGAAGAGGTGGTGGAACAATTGGTGGTACCCAATCCATATCGCAAGTTGGTGTTGGATTTGGCCCACCAACATGTTCTGGGTGGACACCTAGGCCAGCAGAAAACTCTGGACCGCGTTTTACAACGATTCTACTGGCCCAGTGTGTACAAGGAGGTGGAGAGATATTGTGAGTCCTGCCCAACATGTCAGATGACCAGCCCTCAGCCTCATTACCATGGTCCCTTAGTTCCTCTCCCAGTTATTGAGGTACCCTTTGAGCGGATTGCCATGGATCTAGTGGGTCCAGTGCCAAAATCCGCTAGAGGGCACCAACATATTCTGGTGATCTTGGACTATGCCACGCGGTACCCTGAGGCAGTGCCCCTGCGTCACACCTCTGCCAAGCTCATTGCTAAGGAGCTTATGGAAATGTTTTCCAGAGTAGGCCTGCCTAAAGAGGTCCTGACCGATCAAGGTACCCCGTTTATGTCGAAAGTAATGAAAGAGCTCTGTAAACTGCTGCAGGTGAAACAGTTGCGGACATCCGTTTACCACCCGCAAACAGACGGCCTAGTAGAACGGTTTAATCAAACTTTAAAGACCATGTTCAAAAGGGTGGTCGCCAAGGATGGGAAGAATTGGGACTTGCTGCTGCCCTATCTGATGTTCGCAGTGCGAGAGGTGCCCCAGGCCTCTACGGGGTTCTCGCCCTTCGAACTCTTATACGGTCGACATCCACGGGGCCTGTTGGATATAGCCAAGGAGGCCTGGGAACAGCAACCCACACCCCACAAAAGTGTGGTAGAGTACGTTACTCACCTACAGGAACGGATAGAGACCGTCTTGCTGCTGGTCAGAGAACACATGGAGGCAGCGCAGCGGGCCCAAAGCAGGATTTATAATCGGCAAGCCAGGGTACGGAACTTTAACCCAGGTGACAGAGTTGTGGTTCTGGTACCCACGGTGGACAGTAAATTTCTAGCTAGGTGGCAGGGTCCCTATGAGGTCCTTGGGAAAGTTGGGGAAGTGACTTACAAGGTACATCAGCCTGGGCAGAGGAAGCCAGAGCAGGTGTACCATGTAAACCTGCTGAAGCTGTGGAAAGACAGGGAGACCCCTGGGGGTGACAGTCCCCGACCAGGTATGGTGGGGGTGGAGCTTCCCATCCCTCGGTCTGTTATTAGAAAAGCAGTAGTTGAGGTGAAAACTGGCGACAACCTCTCCTCTAAACAGACTCAGGAAGCCAGGGAGTTTATTAGCAGAAACACAGACGTGTTTTCAGAACTCCCTGGGCGCACTTCTGTCATCCAACATGATGTTGTCACGGAACCTCAGGTCAAGATCCGGTTGAGGCCTTACCGGGTACCTGAGTCCCGGCGACAAGCTATCGCGGAAGAAGTGCAGCAAATGCTCCGGTTAGACGTGATTGAAGAATCAAAGAGTGAGTGGGCCAGCCCAATAGTCTTGATTCCCAAGCCCGATGGTACGTTGCGGTTCTGTAACGATTTCCGCAAACTTAACGAAGTTTCCAAGTTTGATGCCTACCCTATGCCCCGGGTAGATGAGCTTATTGAGAAGCTAGGCCAAGCCAGGTACTTTTCTGTTTTGGACCTCACAAAAGGGTACTGGCAGGTGCCCTTGACTGAGGCTGCCAAGGAGAAAACAGCCTTTATCACACCGGAGGGACTGTTCCAGTACAAGGTATTACCCTTTGGGTTACACGGCGCTCCCGCTACGTTCCAAAGGTTAATGGATATTGTCCTCAGGCCACATCGTCGGTATGCTTCGGCATATCTGGACGATATAATTATCCATAGTACGGATTGGGAAAGTCACCTACCCAAAGTCCAGGCCGTAGTGGATTCCCTCAGGAAGGCTGGGTTGACGGCAAACCCGAAAAAATGTGCTTTAGGCTTAGAAGAGACAAAATACCTGGGCTATGTGATTGGGCGAGGAGTGGTCAAGCCCCAGGTGAACAAACTAGAAGCCATCCGTAACTGGCCACGTCCTAACACCACCCGCCAAGTAAAGTCATTTCTGGGGTTGGTGGGATATTATATGCGGTTCATTCCCAATTTTGCCACCCTAGCGGCACCATTGACAGACCTGTTAAAGGGACGCAAGTCTGTCATGGTGAAATGGAATGAACAGGCTGAAAAAGCGTTCTCCGCTTTGAAGTCTGCCCTGTGTGGGTCTCCGGTGTTGGTGACACCCGACTTTAAGAGGGAGTTCATAGTGCAGACCGATGCCTCCGAGGTAGGTCTCGGTGCAAATTAACACCCGCGGAGACCCGGTATAGTATAGTGGAGAGGGAGTGTTTGGCCATTAAATGGGCCCTGGAGTCTCTTCGCTACTACTTGCTGGGGAGAAGGTTCCGTCTGATTACGGACCACTCTCCCCTCAAGTGGATGTGCCAGGCTAAGGACAGGAATGCCAGGGTCACCCGATGGTTCTTGTCATTACAAAACGTCAAGTTCACAGTAGAGCACAGAGCGGGACGATTATTGGGTAATGCGGATGCCCTGTCCCGAGCACATTGTTTGGCATGTGTCCACCCCCTCAGGGTTGAACAAAGGGGGGGGGGGTATGTGGTAAGGTGCAAGGGGCCGTCATTGACGGCAGGTATGTAGCACCAATGTACCTGGCCTTGGTGCAGTAAAGCCGTGTAGTTTGTTTTCCAGCATCAGCTGCTGGTGGCAGTTTGCTGCTGATGTTTTAGAATAGCCAAAAGGCTAACCTGGGGCGGCTTTACTGGGATGGAGTAGAGCAGGGTGGGACTCCATCCCACTACCCAGGTCCGGGTTTTGCGGGCTGCTTAAATAGCCTGGGGAGTCAGCTGTGGCCTGTCCTTTGTCTAGAGCTTACATGGGAGTGAGACTCTGTGAGCCTGGCTGAAATCTCCTGTGGAGGCTGTTTCATGCGGACCTGAGGCCTATTTGACTGTAAACAGGAACCTTTGCTCAAGGACTAAAAACGCTGTTTGCCTGACTGATTGACTTGTGCTGCGTTTTCCTGAAAAGGTGGTGTAACTTGTATGGACATATGCTTTTATGGATTTTTGTGTGAAATAAACACAGACTTTACTTTGAACTGTTTGCCTCCGCCTCTATACTGCTGACATCCGGCCGCCTACCAGAGCTAATCTCCACAATATGTAAAAATGAGCGCACCCACGCTGAAAATGTTTTTCACAACTCTGGCTGGATGAGAAGGCTTGGGGCGCACCTACCATGAGGCCGGATGAGGAGGCAGCTTAAAGAAAGCAGGAGGCAGAAATTGCAGGGCCTGTTTTCTTTTTTTTTTCATTAGTTCCTTAGTGTTGTTTTTTAAATTTTTTAATGTATTTAATCATTGGTAGCTCAGCGGCCTTGCCCCCACCAGTGGCCAACAGGACTCCATGCAGCATAATTTTTGCTAGACAGGTAGTGGAGCGGGAAGAGGCTCCTTTAAGACAGCAGAGGCAAGCTTCATCGCCGACTTATGCTAGATAAGGCATGACCAGCAGTCACGGCCTAGTGGTCCTTATTTGGGATGCCCCTCTGTGCTTATCCCCCATGGATCACCCAGGAAACTCACCTTTCCGGCATCCCAGCGGTCCGGGGCCATTCAGCCAATTAGCAGTGTGAGGGAATAAAAGAATAACTGGTCTTACAATTGCCAGAATGCCTGCTATGATAGATATGTCACCTGCCAGGGAAGGTTACATGAGCATTTCCAAACTAACTAGAATTGTGGCAGCCTGGGGAGGTTTTTAGGAAAACGATCCAGTAATATGTTGCTTTCTACCCCATTACTTAGCATACTGTATGTGGGGGCAAACAAGATTACCATTACGGTGCCATTGCTCTGCTTTTACCACCTTTCATCATAATCTGTGCAAGATTATTTGAGATTGCCAGTCTCACAAGTGTCAGAGTACCTGCACTGAAAGTCATGTCACTTGCTAGGAGCAGGGCCGGCGTCAGCACCCAGCAAGGCAGGGCAGCTGTCGGGGGCCTCCGGCCTCTAGGGGGGCCACTGACAGGGCCGGACTTTGGGCTGTGTGACAGCGCTTGATCCACGGCAGACTGGAAGTGGCAGTAGTTCTTTTCCCCACCGGGCGGGGACAACAGTATGCGGCAATAAGGTTCCACTGCCTGTGCTGTTCCCACTTGGGAGAGAGGAAGTGGACTTAACACCATGTGACAGGCGCACCGGCGGGCTGCAGGCGATCAAACAGCAGACAGCAGGTGGCAACAAGGAGACCGGGAGTGCATGCCGGGAGGGAAAGCACTGTAGAGGTAAGTTGTTTTTTTTTAAAGAAAGTTCCTTTTTTTTTTATTTTGATCCTTAGTAGATCCTTTAATATGTTCCTCAGCATCAAATCACGTGACACTTCATCACAAATGGGCCCACTGAGACCCAAAGACCCACATAAACTTGGAGCCGGCCCTGGCTAGGAGGGTCACATGGCTCACAATTGGGGTGGTCCAGCGAACTCTTCAGGAAAAGGATGCAGTCATATGCTGTTCCCTTCCCAATATACTTAGCATATGTTGGGGCAAGCAAGGTTCCCATAGCTGTGCCTTGTCTGCCTCTCAGTCAGTGCGAGTGGATGAGTTTAGTACTCACACTAAAAGTCACCTGCCAGAGGAGTCAAATGATCATATGGCTGCTGCTTGCACATGAGCCATTGGACCAGGAAAAAAGCTGAGTTTCTGGGTGACCTGGGGGTTTCACATAGTGGGGCATCCCGATTCTGGATGCCCTGGAAGGGAAGGGAATCTATAAGATTCCAGGGCTGTGGGGGCATAGATTTTGGTCCACTTTAAAGATGCTAGGCTGGTGTTGGCTCCTTCTTAAAGTGGATCAAGCACCCGTCGGGGCCAGGTACCTGGCCGGCAGATGAAGTAACTGGCCACTTCAGGATGCCCCGCTTGGCTCCAACATTATTGATGTCCTCTAACTGCCCACCCAGTCACTACTGCCCTCCGGTTTAAGCACTGGTGGCTTTGATGACAATAGGGGGATTCTACCCCGGCCCTGACCTAAATTCCTGCTGTGTATTTTGTTCTATGTAAAGTAATGTAAAATTTATAATTCCCCATTTAATGTCTTTAAAAGATCTGTATGTAAGGCTAGGGGTCTACTTTAACAGTGGGTGACTGAGGATAAGGTAAGACATATGGGCATTCTGGGGGGTTATGTGCAATGGGGTTCCAGGATGCCACTCCCACATACTGTCATTTAGTGGCAGTGGCACGGCACAGGTGTTGGTCTGAAAAGTCAGAATTTCATGGATTTTGGTCCTTGCCCCTGCTGTGTGGAACCCCCTTGGTCACCCAATCTGACTCACCCTTCCCCAATCGTATGGCTCTTGTCCAATCAGCCCGCTCAGATCTGCACCCACCTCCTCGTCTAAGAGCTCATCTAAGGCGAGAGGATCTGAGCGCACTGGTAGCCGCATCCCCAACTAACGTCTAACAGGGAGCACGCCCGTGCTGGCTATTTGCAAATGCCTGTTGCGGGCACGTGCCCTGCTACAGGAATAGCAGGGATACGGCTGCTGCTTGCACATGAGCCGTTGGACCAGGGAAAAAGTTTCCGGGTGACCTGGGGGGTTTCACACAGTGGGGCATCCCAGTTCTGGATGCCCCGGAGGGAGAGGAAATCTATAAGATTCCAGGGCCGTTGGGGCATGGGATTTGGTCTACTTTAAAGATGCTAGGCTGCACGTGTCTCCTTCTTAAAGTGGATCAAGCAGGCCGCATGAGGAGGAAGCTTGAAAAAGCAGGAGGCAGCAATTGCCGTGCCTGTTTTATTATTATTCTAAGTATGTCACACACCCCGCTTCAAGATATCATAGTAACATAGTATGTAAGGCTGAATAAAGACTTTAGTCCATCCAGTTCAGCCTGTTTAACTCCTTCCAGTGGTCTAGTAGCCATAGCTGGAAATGTTATTACATGCCAGGAAGGCATCAAGGCCACTTTTGAACGTTTTTACTGTATCCATCATTACTACCTCCTCTGGCAGCGAGTTCCATAGTCTCACTGCTCTTACAGAGAAGAATCCCCTCCTATGTCGGTGGAGAAAGCACCTTTCCTCTAACCTTAGTGGATGCCCCCGGGTTATGGTTACACTCCGGGGTATAAATAGATTGTGGGACAGATCCTTGTATTGACCCCGAATATATTTATACATAGTTATTAGATCACCCCTCAATCGTCTTTTTTCTAGACTAAATAAGCCTAACTTGGACAATCTTTCCGGGTACTCTAGCCCCCGCACTCCTTTTATTAACTTTGTTGCCCTTCTTTGAACGCGCTCCAGTTCTGATATGTCCTTTTTAAGCACAGGTCCCCAGAACTGTACACAGTATTCCATATGGGGTCTGACCAGTGACTTGTACAGGGGTAAAATGATGTTCTGGGCACCTATGCCCCTCCTGATGCACCCCATGATCCTGTTTGCCTTGGCAGCAGCTGCCTGGCATTGATTACTACAGTTGAGCTTATTGTCAACTAAAACCCCTAGGTCCTTTTCCATTGTTGTTTTACCAAGTGTTTCTTTATTTAGTGTGTAATCATGACACAGATTTCTCCTTCCCATGTGCATAACCTTACATTTATCTGTGTTAAACTTCATTTGCCATTTAACTGCTCATGCTTCCAATTTATCTAAATCTGTTTGTAGCTGCCTGTTGTCCTCCTTTGTTTTAATTACTTTACTCAGCTTAGTATCATCTGCAAAGATTGAGACTTTACTGTTTAATCCATACCCAATGTCATTTATATATATATTGAAGAGAATTGGTCCCAGAACTGACCCTTGTGGTACTCCACTAGTGACCCAATCTGAGTGTGTACCATTGATAACCACCCTCTTCTTCCGATCCTTAAAGTGGACCAACATCCAGGATTTTGACTATCCTGGGTATTGGTCCACTTCCCCGGGGCACCCCGATAGGGGGTGCCCCGCTGTGTGAAACCCCCAAATTCTTACCTGTCCCCACTCCCACGTGACCGCAGCAGCCAATGCCCGCCGACGGACAAGTGACGTCCGTCGACGGACAAGCAATCGCGGCCGCCGCTCGCGCATCCCTCTAACAGGGCGCGCGCCCGCGCCGGCCATTCACAAACGGCTGGCGCGGGTGCGCGCCCTGCCAGAGGGATGCGCGAGCGGCAGCCGCGGCTCGCGCATGCGCCGCTGGAACGGGGATCAGGTAGGAATTGCGGGCTTTGTGGGGGGTTTCACACAGCGGGGCACCCCCGATCGGGGTGCCCCACATCCAGGGGACTGACCGGTCCGGGAATCTTATAGATTCCCGGGCCGATCGCGGGAGGGTGTTGGTCCACTTTAAGCCAATTTCCCACCCATCTGCACACGTTTTCCCCCAGTCCAAGCATTCTCATCTTTTGTACCAACCTTTTATGTGGCACAGTATCAAATGCTTTAGAAAAGTCAAGATATATGATATCCAATGACTCCCCCTGATCCAATCTTGAACTTACCTCCTCATAAAAGCTGATCAGGTTTGTCTGGCAGGAGCGATTCCTCATAAATCCATGCTGATATGGAGTAATAAGGTAATTTTCCCCAAGGTGCTCCAGGATAGTATCCCTTAAGAAACCTTCAAACAACTTGCCCACCACAGATGTTAAGCTTACCAGTCTGTAGTTCCCAGGATCCCCCCTAGATCCCTTTTTGAATATTGGCACCACATTTGCCAAGCGCCAATCCATCGGAACAAACCCTGTAGTCATGGAATCCACAAATATTAGAAATAATGGCTTGTCTATTACTTTACATAGCTCCCTTAAAACACGAGGATGTATGTCATCTGGTCCCGGTGGTTTATCGATTTTTATCTGCTTGAGATGGTGCCGGACTTCTTCCTTGGTTAGACCAGTGACATTTAATGGAGGGTTTCAGTTATTCCCCTGCATTTCACTCGGGATGTCAAATTCTTTTGTGAATATAGAAGCAAAGAAGTTGTTAAGCAAATTAGCTTTCTCCTCATTTCCCTCTATAGGGGTCCCATCCTTGCTTTTCAGGGGGCCCACACCCTCAGGTTTGTACCTTTTACGGTTTATGTAGCTAAAGAATAATTTGGGGTTAGTTTTACTCTCTTTCGCGACCAGTCTTTCTGTCTCCAGCTTAGCTGCCCTTATCTGTTGTTTACATTGTTTATTTTCTTCATATTTTTTTTAATGCTTCCGCTGTCCCTTCCTGCTTTAAGCGTTTAAATGCCTTTTTTTTTGGTGTTTATTGCCCCCTTAACCTTTTTATTTAGCCACATCGGTTTACATGTGTGTCTAATAGTTTTATTCCTGTAAGGTATATATCTGTCACAATGAAAATTAAGGATTCCTTTGAAAGTATCCCATTTAGCGTCCATGATTTTGTTTTTAAGGACATTTTCCCAGTCAATGCTGTGTAGGGCATCTCTAAGTTGGTCAAACTTTGCCTTTTTGAAGTCACGCGTTTTTGTGACTCCTTGATAAGGCACCCTAGTGACTGCTAATTGGAAATTAATGATATTATGATCACTGCTTCCAAGGTGTCCCCCAACCTGTACCTTTATTACTTTGTCTGGTACATTGGTTAGTATTAGGTCCAATATGGCTTTCCCCCTTGTTGGAGCTTGTACTTGTTGGGAAAGGTAGCCATCTTTTGTTTTAGATAAAAAACTATTACTTTTCTGCGAAACACATGTTTCAGCATCCCAGTCTATATCTGGGTAGTTAAAGTCCCCCATAATCACTACCTCATTTATTTTAGCGGCTATATCTATTTGCCTTAGCATCATATTTTCTATGGATTCGGATATATCTGGAGGTTTATAGCAAACCCCCATCAGTATTTTATTTTTGTTTCTCCCTCCATGTATTTCTACCCATACAGACTCCACATGGTCATTCCCCTCACATATATCCTCCCGCAGAGCAGGCTGTAGAGAGGATTTTACAATTAAGCAGACTCCACCCCCTTTGTGTTTGTTACGGTCCCTCCTAAACACACAGTATCCCTGTAAATTTACTGCCCAGTCATAGCTTTCATCCAGCCAGGTCTCTGTTACCCCCACTATATCATATTGTTCTTCTGTTATTATCAGTTCTAGTTCATCCATTTTATTAGTCAAGCTTCTAGCATTTGTAAGCATGCATTTCAAATGCTTATGACAATTTTGTATATTGCACTTATTCCTGCTAGATGTGCTAACCCCTCCCCCCTCTCCACCCCCAGTTTCATGTCTACACCCACTGTCACGTTCTTTCCTAACTTCCCCTTTGTAATTGCTTTTACCCTCCCCCCCAGTGCTCAGTTTAAACACTCCTCTAACCTTTTAGCCATCCTCTCCCCCAGAACAGATGCACCCTCCCCATTGAGGTGCAACCCATCCCTGCCAAAGAACCTGTAGCCCACTGTGAAGTCGGCCTAGTTCTCTAAGAACCCAAACCCCTCCTTTTTACTCCAATTTTTGAGCCACCTGTTTACATCTCTAATCTCCCGCTGCCTCTCTGGTGTGGCTCTTGGTACTGGTAGTATTTCTGAGAATACTACAGTTGAGGTCCTTGCCTTAAGCTTACGGCCTAAGTCCCTGAACTCATTTTTTAGGACCTTCTTCTTCTTCCTATGTCATTTGTGCCAATATGCACCATGACCACTGGGTTCACGCCAGCCCCTCCCAACAATCTGTCAGCCCGCTCTGCTACATGCCGTACTCTTGCCCCAGGAAGGCAACACACTGTTCGGCAATCCCGGTCTTTGTGACAGATTGCCCTGTCTGTTCCCCTAATAATAGAGTCACCCACTACCAGCACCTGTCTTGCCTGCCCTGTTCTCCCATTTCCCCTACCTTTCTTACTGGAGCCGACAGATGTGTCTTGCTGCAGCTGTGCCATCCCTGAGCTAACATCCTCCTCATCTGCCAACCGGGCAAACTTGTTTGGAGGTGCCTGTTCAGGGCTAGCCTCCCTGTAACTTTTACCCCTACCCCGCCTTCTAACTGTTATCCAGCTAGCTGCCTCATTTTCCTGCTTTTCCTCTCCCCCCATACTACCACCCTCCCCCTCCCCTGACCCATGTAGTGCCAGATCAGTGAGATCCAGACTCTTTTGCATGATAACAATTTCTCTCAGTGTTGCCAATCGCTTATTTACATTGTGAATCACGGCTTCCAAATCAGCGATTCGCAGACATCCGGGGCATATATATCCACCATCGACCGATTGATCAAGAAGTGCATACATAGCACAAGATGTACACTGGACAGCATTGTTAGGCATGGAACCCATTGTATCAATTTGTGGGAACACCAAGTGTAGAATTTATAACAATTAAAATAACAATATGAAATCAAAGGCAGATACTTACAGCTTCAGCACTTCTGCTTGTAACTTCTTCTTTTAACTCCTGCTTTAACTCACCACTTCCAAGCAGCCACTTACAGTCAGCCTCAAGAGCAAGCTACAAGAGCTGTGTGTTGCCTTATAACACACCTGCTTCGATTAGGCCTCAATTAGGCCTCAGCAGGAATCCAGGAGGTTGAAATTTGTGCCAGCATTAACACACTGATTCACAAAAATAAAACAAACACAGTTTACTATATTTTACTTACTAAATGAGCTCAGTTTCCCAAAGCTTACCACAGGAGATCCTGCTTTAACTCACCACTTCCAAGCAGCCACTTACAGAGTCAGCCTCAAGAGCAAGCTACAAGAGTTGTGTGATGCCTTTTAACACACCTGCTTCAATTAGGCCTCAATTAGACTTAGATATAATGGTTCCCAGGAACTTGGTTTCGTGAACATCCCTCACCTGCTGCCCACAGATTGAAACTGGAGTAAGGGATGGTGATGGCCCTTTTCTAAAATCTATGACCATTTCCATAGTCATCTCTACTGCACCACTGACCTAGATCATCATTGTTCACTCTTGATCAGGCCTATCATGAAGTCATCCTCAAATCTTTACACCATATATCCCCCTTCACCCAAATCATGGGATCTTCACTTTGCAACCATCTGGGAAATGACTACACTGCTTGGGGGCCATGACAGAGAGATTAGAGCGGACCAACAGTCAAAAATTACTTAAACCGGACCAACACACCAAACAGTGCTCATATGCCCCTCCCCTCCCAGGAGCAATATAGATTGCGGCACAAAATAATTCATTTTCGTTTTTGTAATTCAATTAATTTTTACTCCTGCTATAGTAAATTTTAGCAACAAAATGGCGGCTCATGCATTTGCAGGCCGCCTGTAAACAGGAAGAGCTGCTGGGTTTCCTGTTACTGTGCATTGTCTGTTATGTCAGTTAAATCCAGGCAGCAGCATGGCTAAGATGCTGGGAGAGGAAGCTCCAAAATGGCCGCTGCCTTTCTTTTCCAACTGTGCCAGGCTGTTGGTCCGGTTTAAGAGCTTCTTTCCACAAGCCATCAGGCTACTTAATTCAAGAGGAAACATAGTCACCGCTTACTGTTATTGGTGTTTAAATGTACAGTGCATAATATAAACCAGTGGTATTCGATTCTGAACTGAACTGCACTATGTTTCTGAGAAGAACTTTGCCGTCCACTAAAATTAAGTGATCTAATATGGTAATTTTCATAATGTCTAATTAGCATTAGCCTCCTCTTCTCCCACTTGTATTTATATATTATCATTTTTATACTCCTTATATTCTCACAAGAGCATTTCACTGCATGTGATGCTTATGTATGTGACCAATAAAACAACCTGGGATATAGGGCTGCACCTGGTGGTCCCTGTTGGTTTTAGGTGTCATCTCAGGAGACAAATAAATAAAATGTAACCAAAGAAAAGATTCTGCCAGAAACCGGAAGTCCGTGGTATTAATAAGCCAAAATGCGTGTACTGGAAAGATGGCGGGTGCCCACAGATTGGGCTCGGGGTGCCATAAATCTGCCACCACGGATATAGATGATCCTCGTCCGTGGTATAAAACCAAACGATAGCGCGCAAATGAATTATTAAAATATCGCACGTGGAGATTTTTGGTATTTTTTATTTTTTTTATATATTCTCTCACACTTTAAGTGTCCCTTCGATAAAAAAGAAAGAGCTCTCCATCGCAATACTGATTTCCCCTGTGTGTGGTACATTCATACACACCTAAACACGGTTGCTCATGGCTGAGACATAAATATAAAGCCCCTCCCACCCGATACATTTTGAGATTACACTGCAGAGAAACGAGGACACAGAAAGATGGCGGCACAGGCAGCGGTAAGGTCACATGGTGCAACTCTTCATAATGGCGGAGCTATCTCTCTCATTCTATCATTCACCAGGACATGGAAAGATGGCGGCACAGGCAGCAGTGAGGTCACATGGTGCAACGCTTCATAACGGCGGAGTGGCCTTCATCCTATCATTCTCGAGGAGCGGGAAAGATGGCGGCACAGGCGGCGGTGATGTCACATGGTGCAACGCTTCATAACGGCGGAGCGGCCTCCTTCATTCTATCATCAGGGTTCTGCCACAGCCGCCTGGCGAGCTCCATTTCCTCCCACAATCAACCCACACTCTGAGGCCCCTGGAATCTGTAACATTCCTTCCCCCTAGGGCATCCAGAATCGGAATGCCCCGCTGTGTGAAAACCCCCAGGTCTCCCGGAAGCTCCCCTTCTTTCCTGGTCCGACGGTGCATACACGAGCATCAGCCGCACCCCCGCTATCCCTTTAGCAGGGCGCGCATGCATAGGCTGCACCCAAAAACTTTATTTAAAGTGGACTAATTACCAAGATTTTGATTATCCTGGTGACTGGTCCCTGCCCAGAGGCATCCCGATGTAGGATGTCCCCCCTGTGTGAAACTCCTCGCCCACTTTCACTCACCTTTCCGCTGTTCACCCAGCGCATGCGTAGGCGCTCGTCCAATTAACATTTTATGCGACGCAACAGAAAGCCGCTGATTTCAACTTCATGCCGTCATAGGCATGCCAGTGGCCACATTTCCTGCTCCCTTGTGCAGTGCCCACTCTATCTGAATGGCTGGGCGCGGGGAGCATGCACAACTACAGAGATAGGGGAGGACTGGCCGTAGCGAGACCCTGGACAATACCCGGTGGGCCGCACTGCTTTGGGGCCAGTTTGGCTGCTGCTTTTAACACCCACATTCAATCTCCACTCCCTTAGTCTCCCACTCAGCCCCCAGTACCCATCCCCACTGTACCCACAAGCTAAGGAACCCCAGCCCCCTTTACCCAGCCCCACTGTACCCACAAGCCAAGGAACCCCAGACCCCTACCCATCCCCACTGTACCCACAAGCCAAGGAACCCCAGCCCCCTGTACCCAGCCCCACTGTACCCACAAGCCAAGGAACCCCAGCCCCCTGTACCCAGCCCCACTGTACCCACAAGCCAAGGAACCCCAGACCCCTACCCATCCCCACTGTACCCACAAGCCAAGGAACCCCAGCCCCCTGTACCCATAAGCCAAGGAACCCCAGCCCCCTGTACCCATCCCCACTGTACCCACAAGCCAAGGAGCCCCAGCCCCCTGTACCCAGCCCCACTGTACCCACATGCCAAGGAACCCCAGCCCATTACCCATCCCCACTGTACCCAC
Organism: Gastrophryne carolinensis; assembly: GCA_027917425.1. Lineage (NCBI taxonomy): Eukaryota > Metazoa > Chordata > Amphibia > Anura > Microhylidae > Gastrophryne > Gastrophryne carolinensis. The sequence continues at coordinate 523,374,524 of CM051236.1, forward strand.
ATGCCAAGGAACCCCAGCCCCCTGTACCCATCCCCACTGTACCCACAAGCCAAGGAACCCCAGACCCCTACCCAGCCCCACTGTACCCACATGCCAAGGAACCCCAGCCCATTACCCATCCCCACTGTACCCACATGCCAAGGAACCCCAGCCCCCTACCCATCCCCACTGTACCCACAAGCTAAGGAACCCCAGCCCATTACCCATCCCCACTGTACCCACAAGCCAAGGAACCCCAGCCCCCTGTACCCAGCCCCACTGTACCCACAAGCCAAGGAACCCCAGACCCCTGTACCCATCCCCACTGTACCCACAAGCCAAGGAACCCCAGACCCCTACCCAGCCCCACTGTACCCACATGCCAAGGAACCCCAGCCCATTACCCATCCCCACTGTACCCACATGCCAAGGAACCCCAGACCCTACCCATCCCCACTGTACCCACAAGCTAAGGAACCCCAGACCCCTACCCATCCCCACAAGCCAAGGAACCCCAGCTCCCTACCCATCCCCACTGTACCCACAAGCCAAGGAACCCCAGCCCCCTACCCATCCCCACTGTACCCACAAGCCAAGGAACCCCAGCCCCCTACCCATCCCCACTGTACCCACAAGCCAAGGAACCCCAGCCCCCTACCCATCCCAACTGTAGCCACATAGTTACAGTTGAAAAGACATCTATCTATCAAGTTCAACCAAGTGTGTTGGAGGTAATTTTTTTTTTATTTTTTGTTTTTTTACTGATAACAGCTAATAGTAACTGTTAATGTTATTTTCTTCTAAATAAGAATCTAATCTTTTTTTGAAGCTGCCAACGGTTGATGCTGTAACAAGCTTCTGTGGGAGGCTATTCCACAGATTTATAGTTCTTATGGTGAAGAATGATTGTCACCTCCAGAGACTGAATCTTTTTTTCCAGATGGAGGAAGCGCGCCTCCTTGTCTTTAGTGAGGATTTTACCTGAAATAGTGTTCCCCCATATTTTCTGTATTGGCCATTTATATATTTATACAAGTTAATCATGTCCCCCCTCAGCCGTCTCCTCTCAAGACTAAACAGATTAGTCAGATTAATTCCTGTAATCTTTCCTCATAACTTAGATCCTTCATTCCTCTTTTTAGTTTGGTGGCTCCTCTGCTCCCTTTCCATAGTCAGAGCGTCCTTTCTATAAAATAATGTCCAGAACTGGACGGCATATTCCAAGTGAGGGCACGTCAGTGCCTTGTAAAGAGGCAAAATTACTCACCTATCCCGTGATTCCAGGCCTCTATTAATACATAATATCTTGGTGGCATTGGAAGCAGCTGCTTGGCATTGCATGCTGTTATTTAGCCTGTGATCTACCAGTACCCCTGGGTCCTTTTTAGCTAGTGACTCTCCCACTTTTACTCCCCTGAGGACATATGTGGCCTTCAGGTTATTAGACCCCAAGTGCATGACTTTACATTTCTATACATTGACCTTCATTTGCCAAGTGGAGCCCAGACACTCAAAGTGTCCAAGTCATCCTGAAGCTTGTGACCATCTTCAATAGACACATAGGCACTGTGCTCCTGAAGCTTGTGACCATCTTCAATAGACACATAGGCACTGTGCTCCTGAAGCTTGTGACCATCTTCAATAGACACATAGGCACTGTGCTCCTGAAGCTTGTGACCATCTTCAATAGACACATAGGCACTGTGCTCCTGAAGCTTGTGACCATCTTCAATAGACACAAAGGCACTGTGCTACATATCTTTGTGTCATCTGCAAAAAATACCATTTTGTGAATACTCACCTTGTAAAATGGGTATTATAAGTATGTCACACACCCCGCTTCAAGATATTCATAACCTGTGGGTAATACTGACCTGTAGAGGGCAAACTGCAGAGATGATAGGAAAAAGAAAGCCCCTCCCGGTCCATAAATACTTGGGACCTCCCACTCATTACCCAGTATCAAGAAAGCAGTAAGGAAAGTGACCAGGAAGAGCCAAATATAAGTCATAACAACGCAAAGTTCACAATATGAAGGATCCAGAATACAACAGGGCGGGGTAAAGCGGGGTGTGTGACATACTTATAATACCCATTTTACAAGGTGAGTATTCACAAAATGGTATTATTCTAAGTATGTCACACACCCCGCTTCAAGATATTCATAACCTGTGGGACATCCAATAGCAGTGTCCATAAAGGGTGGGGATCCAAAACAAGGCATAACTCACAACTTAAACCACTGCAGCCTGCAGAACTTTGCGGCCAAAAACAGCATCCGCTGAGGCCCGAACATCAACCTTGTAAAACTTTGAAAAAGTGTGAACAGAAGACCAAGTAGCAGCCCTACAAACTTGCTCAACAGAGGCCTGGTGCTGGAAAGCCCATGAAGCCCCAACCGCACGAGTAGAATGAGCAGTAACACGAAAAGGGGGATTCCTCCCCTTAGCAGAATAGGCCCCAACAATGGCCTGACGAATCCATTTGCTGATGGAAGACTTCGCAGGAGCCAAACCTTTCTTGGGCCCGGAGGGCACCACAAAGAAGGCATCAGTCTTTCGAAAGGAAGACGTTACCACCAAATAGTATTTCACAACGCGAACCACATCCAAGGAATGCAGGGCCCTCTCCTTGTTGTTGCTGGGATTAGGACACAGAGAGGGCAGAACAATATCCTGATTCAGGTGAAAAGCCGAAACCACCTTAGGAAGGAAATCCGGCTTAAAACGGAAAACCACCTTGTCCTGATGTCTCTCGAAATACGGGGCTTGAATGGACAGAGCCACCAACTCAGAGACACGCCGAACAGAAGTGATAGCTACCAAAAAGGCTACCTTCTGCGTAAGGGAAGACAAGGCAATATCATGCAAAGGCTCAAAAGGAGGACCCTGAAGAGCAGAAAGAACCAAATTCAAATCCCAAACCGGAATCATAGGCTTCCTAGGAGGCCGCACATGCGTAACCCCTTGGAAAAAAGTCTTAACTAAAGGATGAAGCGCAAAAGATCTTTGGAAAAACACCGCCAGAGTACTGAGTTGGAGCCCGAGATCCAAACCGTGTTGAAGGAACTCCAGAATCCTAGAAATAGAGAATTCCCTACAAGGGAGTGCCCTAGTCTCACACCAGTCAATGTAAGACCTCCAAGTCCTTTAGTAAACGGAAGAAGAAGACCTCTTCCTAGCGCTAATAAGAGTCTGAATCACCGCATCAGAAAGACCTTCCTCCTTCAAGATGGAGGTTTCAGCAGCCACGCCGTCAAAGCCAGCGTTGGTAAATTGGGGTAACGTAGTTGACCCTGTGTGAGCAGATCCGGCAGCAGGGGTAGAACGAAGTGATCTTCTGCTAACCTTACCACGTCTGCGAACCCGACCTGTCTTGGCCACCTTGGAGCCACCAGAATTGCTGACACTCCCTCCATAGCCAGCTTGCGCACTACTCTGGCCACCATGGGGAACGGAGGGAACAGGTACAGAAACCCCAGATCCCTCCAGTTCAGAGACATGGCGTCCGTCGCGAGAGCCAGCGGGTCCTTCGCCAGAGACACAAATGCTGGAAGTTTGTGATTGTGACGGGAGGCAAAGAGGTCCATCGCCGGTGACCCCCACCTGAGACACATTGAGTGAAAGACCTCGGGACTGAGAGACCATTCCCCCTTGCGAGCTGCCAACCTGCTCAGAGAGTCCGCCTCCGTGTTCTCCACTCCCGGAATGTAAACCGCCGAAATGCACGGGACGTGGCTCTCCGCCCAGTCCAGAATCAGAGACACTTCCTTGAGGGCACTCCTGCTGCGAGTCCCTCCCTGGTGATTGATGTAGGCAACCGCCGTCTGATTGTCCGACCGAACCTGAACCGGCAGGCCCCGCAGGTGATGAGTCAAACGAAAAAGAACCATCCTGATGGCTCTCAATTCCAGAACATTGATAGACTCGTGGGCTTCCAGGGGTCCCCACAAACCCTGAAATTGTAGATCCTTCCAGAAGCCCCCCCATCCTGAAAGGCTGGCATCCGTGGTGACCACCTCCCAAAGAGGAGTCTGAAAGGATCTGCCCTTCAACAGATTGGCTGAGTTCAGCCACCACCGAAGTGAGCGGCGAACCCGTGGAGACATCAGAAAAGACTGATCCAGCGACAGAGAAGACCTGTCCCAGACAGCCAATAGATGGAGCTGTAACGTCCTTGTGTGAAACTGAGCAAAGGGGACTGCTTCGAAGGAGGCTACCATCAGCCCCACCAGTCTCATCCCTAGACGGATAGTCGGATGAGGGGTGGACATGAGCAACTGAATCAACTCCTGAATCAAAAGAACCTTGGACTGATACACTGGTTTGGGGTGGGGATTAACTGGGCTTCCCCTAGTTAGGTTTCCTTGAAAACCCAGGGCTCCACACCCTATGACCTCGCCCATGGAATTGATAAGATATTATATTAAAAACAAGTTCATTTTATTAGTACATATACATATAAAAACACATTGGTTAATAACCACATCACAACTACTTATATACAAGATAATGCCTGTTTTTTCAACTGGATAGCCAGGCAACCAGTATAACAATTTTACAAGATATTCCAACACAAATGTAAAAAATGTTGCTTGCGTGTCTCAAAAGGGGGCAAACTAGTTTCGCCTGTCTGTAGGCTTCGTCAGTGCCCTTAACATCAATCCTATAAAGACATGTATATATATCATAGTATCAAAGTAACCATTCAAAGACTTTTTCAAAACACATGCTGCATTTGGGTTGGATTCATACCTCTATTGATTGAGATGGTAGATGCAACTGGGGCCAGTTCATGTTTACTGTGGTGTAGCCAGTTCAATTGTATTAGGGCTATTATAAAGCCCAGGTGTGTGGATCATAGTAAAGCCCATAGTGCATTCCAAAAGCCCATAAGGGTTGATAACACCTGCATTGATAGGAACAGATTGCCTCATGAGTGTCTCTATCAGTTATATAGCCGGTAATTCCGGTCAGGATAAAGTGTTTGTAAAGGTGATAAAAGTAAAATAGCAGATGCCCTTACCTTGTATACTCAATGAGGCGTGGGGAGAGGCACACCCAGTGCCTGTTACCTCCTGTCCTAGAAGCAGCAGCGCCGTGTAGTGCGTGCTGATACACTGGCCGCAGTTAAATAATGGCCAGTGTGTGATGTCAAACACACTCAGCTGAGTGTTAGCGAAGTCCCTCCCCCCCCTCCCCTCCCGGGGTCTACTGGGGGTTGCTAGGGGGGACGGGAGCCCAACACAATCCCAGCGCCGCACCTCCCTCGACGGGCGGGGCTCATACCAGCCTCCGTCAGCCAGTAAGGTGACCGGCGCTAGAGCTCCCACACGGCGCCGTCACGTGTCTCCTACGAGGCGCCATTTTGGTGAAGACAAGTGCAGGGATTTAGACTTAATTCATAAGAGCAAGGTAAAATAGCGAACTCAGTTGCACAGATATATTAATTAATGACCTCTAGCAAAGTATAAGCCTAGCTGGCAGTATTTGTAAGTGGCCTTAGACTACGGGATATGCCATGATACTTTTGATGTCTTGCTGATAGTTCTAAAGTGCCTTCAGGCAGTTGTCCACATTGTAGGGGGAATTTGTGCCCCCCAGAACACGGTATATCTACATATGGCGTTTAAAAAGTGTAACTGGCCGTTGTACGTATGGATGGCCTCCCTTATAGCCATATACATATATGCCTGCTAAACTCCATTACTGACGCTATGTCATATGGACAAAAATGCCGCCTCACCATACGCCTAGGACACGTGAGTGTTATTAAATCCCCAAAGGCCAATCCGCACTGGGCATTAAAGATGTGTAAATGAAAACATTGTTAATTTGGTTTAAGCCACATAATCGCTACTGCTACAAACTTGTGCCCATGGGCTGGCATCCAGTGCATCTACCATATACAACATATGTTGTGTTGGGTGTACCTCTCCCCACGCCTCATTGAGTATACAAGGTAAGGGCATCTGCTATTTTACTTTTATCACCTTTACAAACACTTTATCCTGACCGGAATTACCGGCTATATAACTGATAGAGACACTCATGAGCCAATCTGTTCCTATCAATGCAGGTGTTATCAACCCTTATGGGCTTTTGGAATGCACTATGGGCTTTACTATGATCCACACACCTGGGCTTTATAATAGCCCTAATACAATTGAACTGGCTACACCACAGTAAACATGAGCTGGCCCCAGTTGCATCTACCATCTCAATCAATAGAGGTATGAATCCATGTATACTAATGTATAATGAGATATCAAATGAAGCATGTGTTTTGAAAAAGTCTTTGAATGGTTACTTTGATACTATGATATATATACATGTCTTTATAGGATTGATGTTAAGGGCACTGACGAAGCCTACAGACAGGCGAAACTAGTTTGCCCCCTTTTGAGACACGCAAGCAACATTTTTTACATTTGTGTTGGAATATCTTGTAAAATTGTTATACTGGTTGCCTGGCTATCCAGTTGAAAAAAACAGGCATTATCTTGTATATAAGTAGTTGTGATGTGGTTATTAACCAATGTGTATATGTACTAATAAAATGAACTTGTTTTTAATATAATATCTTATCAATTCCATGGGCGAGGTCATAGGGTGTGGAGCCCTGGGTTTTCAAGGAAACCTAACTAGGGGAAGCCCAGTTAATCCCCACCCCAAACCAGTGTATTAGCTTTAGTATTGGGGCCCGCTCCCTGCACCAGCCTCCAATTGCTGCAAGTGTGCTTCTGATGTGCAGGGAACTCCCTTTCATCAGTAGCCCATTGACCTAACCTTCTTTTTTTTTTTTTTTTCTCTCTTTTTCCCCCAGGATTTCTCACAATTTGGGAGGGTCGTCTCCATTAGTGGGTTGCTAGTCACCCACATCACGTTTTTGTCATTTAACCTTGGACTGAGGAAGAAACACCCTGGCCTGAGTCGTGTCCAAAGCCATTCCCAGAAAGGACGTTATCCTGGACGGGTAAAGGGAGGACTTGGGGTAGTTGATCACCCAGCCGAACCTCTCCAGAGTGGATATTACCGTCCTGGTGTCCAATTCCGCTTGGCTGAATGACGATGCCATGATGAGGAGATCGTCCAGATATGGCACTATGCGAATCCCCTGCGCTCTGAGGAGAGCCATCACCCCAGCGAGCACCTTGGTGAAAACCCTTGGAGCTGTGGTGAGACCAAAAGGAAGAGCTACAAACTGAAAGTGCCGATCCTCCACCACGAACCTGAGAAATCTCTGGTGCACGGGAAAAATCGGAACATGGAGGTAAGCGTCCTTGATGTCTATGGACGTCATGAAGTCCCCCTGACGAAGAGAATGGATAGCTGAGCGCAGCGTTTCCATGCGGAATTTTCTCAGCCTGACGAACCTGTTGAGAATCTTCAGGTCCAGAATGGGCCGGATAGAGCCATCCTTTTTGGGGACTGTGAACAGATTTGAGTAAAAACCATGACCCCGGTCTGTATTGTATCCTGAACGGGCACGTCCTCTGCCCCTATTCCAGGAATCTCCTCTTGTAGAAGGGAAGGTAAATCCTCTTCCCGCTCTGGATCCCTGAAAGGAAGGATTGAAAGACGCCGCTCCCCGAAAGGGTCGTCGTTGCTTTTTGCGCTGAGGTAACTTACCACCTTTAGCGACAGAGTCCAATTTTTCTCCAAAAAGCCGTAACCCCACGAAGGGAAGAGACGTTAACGACTTTTTTGACCCAAAATCAGCCGCCCACTGGCGCAACCAAACTGAACGCCTGTGTCACGCTCTGGTAACTCCAGCCCTCTAGGTAAGCCCTCAACCCCCAATCTCCGCAGCCAGCTTCACCTGTAGGAGCCCCCGCTTGCCGGGACGCAGAATACGCCTGCCCGGGATCGGTTGCCCCCAGGACTTCAATGGCTCAAAGGATGAGAGCTTACAGGTATAGAGGTCTGAAGAACCAATGGCTAAGAGCGAGTGTAGCGGAAGTCCAGAGACAGGCCAGAGGTTTACACGGGGAGTCAGAGTTCGCAGCGGTACAGAGGGGTGAGACAGCTCGAGGTCTAGGTACAAGGCAGAGATCAGATCGAGATTGGTCGGTTCAAGCAGAGGTCAGCAACGGAGATCAGAATAGTCGGTTCAGGCAGGGGTCGGCAACGGTGATCAGATCAATGAATAACACGAGTCAAAGCAAGGTACAAGGCGCTATCACAGGCACTGAACAACTGACAGAGTGAAACCTTTATAGGGACAGATATGATGGGAGGTGAGTGTGTGATTGGTGCAACTATGAACTGGTATTTGATTAGGAGAACAGCGAGTGCCAATTATTGTAAGCAAATTCGGCGAAATCAATAAATTCTGCCCATTGTTCTTGGGCATCAGAGACATAACACCTTAAGTACTGTTCCAAAGTTTGATTAGTTCTTTCCGTCTGCCCATTGGACTGGGGATGGTAGGCAGACAAAAGAGAGATCTGTATACCCAGCCGCGTACAGAAATGTTTCCAAAAACGGGAAGTAAATTGGACGCCCCGATCAGAGACTATATTGGACGGAATACCATGAATACGAAAAATGTGTGAAGTAAATAGTCGAGAAAGCTCTGGTGCAGAAGGAAGCTTAGCCAAAGGAATGAAGTGTGCCATCTTACTGAAACGATCTACGACCACCCAAATAACAGTATTCCCGTGTGATAAAGGCAAATCTACAATAAAATCCATAGAAATATGAGTCCAAGGTTCAGCAGGGATTTCAAGAGGAACCAAACCGCCACTGGGAGCCTTGTGAACCCCTTTACTTCGAGCACAAACAGCACAAGTGTCGATAAAGGCAGTAATATCGCGTCTCATGGTTGGCCACCATACATGGCGACGGGGCAAGCATAAAGGTTTTTCGGTTACCCACATGACCAGCAGTTTTAGCATCGTGAAATTCGCGAATTACATCTGAACGCAAATGTGGCGGTACAAACTGGCATCCCAAGGGAACATCACTAGGAGACTCGTCTTGAAACGGCGCCAAGGTGTTAGAGAGATCAGGAAGTAACGCCCCGACCACACAACCCATAGGTAGAATCGGGTCACCAGTATCACCCCGATCCTTAAATCCCCCGAACATGCGAGATAAAGCATCCGCTTTAGTATTTTTTACACCCGGCTTGAAAGTAATAATAAAATTAAAACGCGAGAAGAATAATGCCCAACGTGCCTGACGAGAGTTCAATCTCTTGGCAGACCCAATGTATTCAAGATTTTTGTGATCGGTATACACAGTTATAGGATGTAATGAACCCTCCAGCCAGTGTCGCCATTCATCAAAGGCCAGTTTAATAGCTAATAGTTCCCTATTACCAACATCATAATTTTGCTCCGCGGTACTGAATTTACGTGAAAAATAAGCGCATGGATGAAGACGCTCAGGGTTACCAGAATATTGCGACAAAACTGCACCCACTCCCAGCTCAGAAGCGTCCACTTCAACAATGAAGGCTTTAAGAATATCGGGATGAATTAATACAGGTGCCGAAGTAAAGGCCCGTTTCAAGGTCAGGAAGGCCTCACAGACAGAGGGAGACCAGTTATCAGTAAAGGCCCCCTTGCGGGTAAGGTTGGTAAGAGGTGCAACAACATGAGAAAAGCCTTTGATGAACCGCCGATAAAAATGTGCAAAACCTAGAAAACGCTGCAACTCTTTAAGGTTCTTGGGTTGAACCCAATCCTGAACCGCCGAAACTTTCCCCGAGTCCATCTCTAAACCCTGGTTGGTAATAATATACCCTAAAAAGGGAACTGTGGTGACTTCAAACACACATTTAGAAAGTTTAGCAAACAAGTTGTTCTCTCTTAATTTTTGTAGTACCAACTTAACATGACGTCTGTGCTCCAACAAGGATTTAGAAAAAATGAGAATATCATCTAAGTAGATGACCACAAATCTACCGAGATACTCTCTGAATATATCGTTGACAAAATCTTGAAAGACGGCTGGCGCATTACAAAGACCAAAAGGCATGACCAGGTACTCGTAATGGCCGTCTTTCACGTTAAATGCAGTTTTCCACTCATCCCCCTGCCGGATGCGAATCAGATTGTATGCCCCTCTTAAATCCAACTTGGAAAAAATGTGGGACCCTGTGACTTGATTGAACAGATCCCCGATCAAGGGCAAGGGGTATCGGTTCTTTACAGTGATCTTATTTAAGGCTCGATAATCAATGCATGGTCTCAGGCCGCCATCTTTTTTCTCTAAAAAAAAGAATCCAGCCCCAGCAGGCGAGGTAGAGGGACGGATAAATCCCTTCCTTAAATTTTCGGTAATATACTCCCTCATTGCTTGCTCTTCGGGCAGAGTAAGATTATAGATTTTTCCCCTCGGGGGAATCGTGCCAGGAAGCAAGTCAATAGGGCAGACGTAAGACCGATGTGGAGGAAGAGTATCAGCAGACCGTTCAGAGAAGACATCAACCCAATCAGCATATGGCTGAGGCAATCCCTGAGGTAAAACTTGCACACTTCTGAGGCCTGTAGTAAAGCAGTGATTTTTACAATGATCACTCCACTTAACCAACTCCCCAACCCGCCAATCTAACACCGGGTTGTGGAGTTGTAACCAGGGGTATCCCAAAACCACAGGAGTTTCTGGACAATCAAAGACAAAAAATTCTAAAAACTCAGAGTGTGAAGAGCCAACAATTAACCGAAGAGGTGGGGTCTTGGTATTTATAGGTGCCCCCTGGATGGCCTTCCCATTGATAGCCAAAACCTGTAGGGATCTTTCAAGAGGAACTAAAGGGATACCTAAAAGGGAGATCATACTCCTGTCCAAAAAGTTTCCCACCGCACCGCTGTCGATAAAGGACCCCAAGACAGGTCAATAGGCACTAGCATTTTATTTTGGCGAGAGTTGCAAATTGACTCACCCAGATCAGTACTCTCTACCTGGTCTGGGTGTGGAAGTTTTCCGCCGGTCTCCCCTTGTTGGGACAAGACCCTGCAAAATGACCCGAATTCCCGCAATACAGGCATAACCCCTCAGATCGCCTACGCTGTTTCTCTTCTTGGGATAAGCGGGTTCTCCCTAATTGCATAGGTTCTTCCTGGGGAGATGATGAGGTACTTTCCCCACGGGGGAACCGGAGACCTATGACCTTGGACTGGCCTGAAGGACGTGGGAGCCCTGACTCTCTCCCTGGCCCTTTCTCTAAGACGTCGGTCTATTTTAATGGAGACCTGCATTAATTGATCTAGGTCTGCTGGCGGAGGAAAATTGACTAAAGCATCCTTGATGCTTTCCGACAGCCCCACCCTGAACTGACTACACAGAGCGGGATCGTTCCATCTAGCTTCGATAGCCCAGCGGCGGAATTCAGCACTGTAATCTTCAGCCGAATTGCGCCCTTGTTTTAAGGCCTGAAGCCTATTCTCTGCGGTGGACTGTGAATCAGGGTCAGCGTATAGGACGCCCATAGCGTTGAAAAATGCAGTTACAGATTGTAAGGCAATATCATGACTCGGCAAACTAAAGGCCCAGGACTGCGGGTCTCCTTGAAGTAGAGAGATGACTAGGCCTACTCGTTGGCTCTCGGTGCCAGAGGAGACAGGCCTCAGCTTGAAATATAGTTCACATGAATTCTTGAAGTTAGAAAATTTTGCTCGCTCTCCAAAAAATGTTTCTGGCAGAGGAATCTTTGGTTCGGAGAAATGAGGTGGCACAGAGGAAGTCGGCACTTGACGAGACTCCTGGGTGGCCACTCTTTGAGCGAGTTGGTTGATTGCTGTGGCCATAGCTTGCACCTGCTGTACCAGGTCATCCATGTTGGGGCCTGTGATAATGTCACGCTCTGGTAACTCCAGCCCTCTAGGTAAGCCCTCAACCCCCAATCTCCGCAGCCAGCTTCACCTGTAGGAGCCCCCACTTGCCGGGACGCAGAATACGCCTGCCCGGGATCGGTTGCCCCCAGGACTTCAATGGCTCAAAGGATGAGAGCTTACAGGTATAGAGGTCTGAAGAACCAATGGCTAAGAGCGAGTGTAGCGGAAGTCCAGAGACAGGCCAGAGGTTTACAGGGGGAGTCAGAGTTCGCAGCGGTACAGAGGGGTGAGACAGCTCGAGGTCTAGGTACAAGGCAGAGGTCGGCAACAGAGATCAGATCGAGATTGGTCGGTTCAAGCAGAGGTCGGCAACGGAGATCAGAATAGTCGTTCAGGCAGAGGTCGGCAACGGAGATCAGAATAGTCGGTTCAGGCAGAGGTCGGCAACGGAGATCAGAATAGTCGGTTCAGGCAGGGGTCGGCAACGGTGATCAGATCAATGAATAACACGAGTCAAAGCAAGGTACAAGGCGTTATCACAGGCACTGAACAACTGACAGAGTGAAACCTTTATAGGGACAGATATGATGGGAGGTGAGTGTGTGATTGGTGCAACTATGAACTGGTATTTGATTGGGAGAACAGGGAGTGCCAAAACAGGAGGGGGGCGTAAGCCCCACTGAACCTAGGGCTCATTGGCCCTTCAGCAACACAGCACTGCCCCTACCCCACCTGCCCCTTTAATTAATTCTTCCTCCGGCGGCCGCCCTGGGAGCAGCGCCGCCGGAGGGCATAAACAGAACGTGCGCGAGCACGTGTGAGGAAGCCGGGGGCCCCGGCCTGAGGACGGGGAGGCGCGCGCACGGCTGCAGAAGCCGCCGCTCGCTGCGGCTGCCGGGCGGGAAGCCGCGCGGCGGGCGGCCGTGCTATGGGGACGCCGCTGGTCCGAGGAACGGTTGACTGGACCCTGACAGCCTGATAGTCACCAGCAGAGCGAAAGCTCTGCTACACATCATCAAGGAATCATCCAAAGCGGCTAACATGAAGGACAAAAACAACTCGCATCGTTTAAGTCCAAGAAATTCATTACTGTCCGGATCCAAACCGGAAGAGGACAACAAGTCTCTGATCACCGACCTGGTAGCCACCACCAACAGCGATGAGGCACAAACCGGCCGGATGGCTGCCCCAATACTGGCAAAACCATGACAAGCCATCTGGTCAATGCATTTATCCTCTCCATCTTTAAGCGAGGAACAATCCGGGATATTCAAGACGGCTGAGTTTGATAACCCCAGAACTGGTGCGTCCACCTCAGGAGGGGACGCCCAGCACTTGACCGTATCCAAAGGGAAGGGTTATCTTTTATCCCAACTCTGAGGAATGCCTGGGAGCCGAGCAGGCCTCTCCCATTCCTTAGAAATAATTTTTTCAAAATGCTTTTGATTAGGAAATTCCAATCGCGGCTTGGATTCCTCGTAAAACTCCCCTTGTTGATGAGGAGCAACCTCTGGGGGAGAAATAGCCAGAACCTCAAACACCTGACCCCCTGCTCGGAATCAGCGCCAACAAATTGCTGATCATCTGAATTATCCGATTCCTCAAATAACTCCCCTTCCTCTAGAGGAGAGTAATCTGACCAGTCCAGACAGTCCACATCATCATCATTTTCAAAAGCCGGAGCGACCGGTGACAAATGCTTTCTCTTGGCCGGTGCCTTCCTGGCGACCGCGGTAGAAATTAATTTTTCAATATTGGCCAGTCTAGCACACACATCAGATTGCGACTGCCCACCCATGACAACGTCACACGGGACACGGGCCAAGATGGGAGGGGGAGGGGATGAAGCCGGCGGTGCTGACTGCCGTGTAATAGTCTGCTGTGCACATGGTATACATAAAAATACATCATCCCCTGTTAGGGATACCCCACAACCCTTTGCACTTCCGGGATTGCCCCGAGGGGAGTCCGGTATCCGGGGATGCCTCCATACGGTGAACTTATATGTAGTCGCTATGACCGAGGGAATTACGCATATAAGCAACCCGGGATGCCCTTTTAATTGTGGGAGGATTTTTAGTCAGAAAGTTTTAACCCAGGGACCCAAGGACCGGGAGAAACCCCCTAAAACCTAAAGTAGTCTACCTGAAAGACATAACAGAAAAGGAGTATAAGCATTAAAGTGACTGCCAGGCATAAAAAGTGTATATATAAACTATATCTATATATATATATATATAAAATAGAGGGGGCCCATAGGGCCACTCACTGTGCCTTCCTCAGCAGAGGAAATGGCGTCCACACCACACGCAGCTCACGGAGACAGAGAGGAACAGGGGGGCGTGGCCAGCGCGGAGCGCGCAATGTGCGTAGCTCCGCCTCCTTCCAGGACTGATAGCAGGCTCCGCAGTGGCGCCTGCCGCACGGGGGCGGGCCGTGGCGTCCCGCCGAAAGCCCGGCCCCGCCCCCTATTTCCAATGCGTGAGGGGGAATCACCCCTCACAACTATACAGCGCGCAAACAGATACCGGCGCCGCAGCAATAGCAGCGGCCGCGGCGCCAGTAACAGTAAAGAAAAAAGCAAAGTCATGGGGCGGGCCGCGGCGACGCGCCAACGCCCGGCCCCGCCCCCTGTGCCCAGCGTGTGAGGGGAGATCTCCCCTCACCAGCGTAATACCGCCAGCAAAAGGACCTGCGCCGCGGCCATAGCGGTGGCCACAGTACCAAGGGGTAGCAAAGACAGGGGGGCGAGCCGCGGCAAAGCACCAACGGCCGGCCCCCACCCCCTACCAACAACATCTGAGGAGGAAAGTTCTCCTCAGCCCTGGCGCCGGGAGCGGCCGGCGCCGCTGCTAAAGTAAAGAAAGCACCACAAGCACACCTAAACATTAAAGCCTAACACTGAGGAAAAAAAAAAAAATGGGGGCCCCCGACTTCCCATCCCCACCCCCCCAGGAGAAGGGCATCAGGAGAGGGGAACACCAGCTAGGGTGAAATGGCCAAGGGACAGGGCATCCCAAACCTGGGTCACCAGCCCGGATAACCGCCTACCCTCTGGTACAGGGTCTCACGGTGGAGCATGGCTCCAGAGCACTTAAAGTGCCCTCACCCGGGATGCAGCCTAGGCTGGGAGGCATGTGTATGGGATTATAAAAGTATCCGGGCGGAAAGAGAGAGAAAAGCGGGCCGGGATTAAACCCAGCTACCTGAAATCCCCCTGTGCAAGTTGGAGACTTCATCTTCTGACTTGCTCGCCGTCTGCAGAGATGGAAACTGGGTAATGAGTGGGAGGTCCCAGGTATTTATGGACCGAGAGGGGCTTTCTTTTTCCTATCATCTCTGCAGTTCGCCCTCTACAGGTCAGTATTACCCACAGGTTATGAATATCTTGAAGCGGGGTGTGTGACATACTTAGAATATACAGAAAGTGCTTCTAATCCCATCTTCTATGTTGTTTATAAACAAGTTGAATAATGGTGGCCCAGGACTGAACCCTGGGGTACACCGCTTACACCCTGGGACCATTAACCGCAACTTCCTGCACACGATCCAAGGAACCCCAGTCCCATACCCATCCCCACTGTACCCACAAACCAAGGAACCCCAGCCCCTTACCCATCCCCACTGTACCCATAAACCAAGAAACTCCAGCCACCTACCCATCCCCACTGTACCTACAAGCCAAGGAACCCCAGTCCCCAATGCTATAGCCCCGGCATCATAGTTGGAGGGGCCTCAGCAGGGATGTCTCAGGCCGGCCAGAATCTGGTAAGAATCCAGGGCTGATTTTTGGCCCCAGTCCGCCACTGACTACAGGGAAGCCGGGGATGCGGTCAAGTAAGATTAACAGCGCCCCAGGGGGTTTCACACAGCAGGATAGCGGCCAGCCCTGAAATTTTAGATTCCAGGCTGGCTTCAGGGGGGTGATTGGTCCACTTAAAGTGGAACTTCACTCATCTAATAGTGAACATCTGGGTTTTGGGCCACTTTAAGATAAATACAGTTACAGGCACATCCTTCCCAAAAGAGGAAGCTATTGTGCAGTCATGCAGCATAAAAATGAGGCACAGGCGCTGGCACACGGGGTATGTGCTCCCCAGCTCCGTATAATGCAGCAGCAGCAGTCCGGTCACCGCTCATCCTATTGCAGTTTATCACAATCCGTTGAGAAGATTCTCTCTTCCAGAGATGGAGGATCCAGGAGTCACGCATGTGCAGTCCTCCAGGTTTTGGGTTGGGAAGCTCCTCCTCCTCCGGGGAAGGCATCACAGACCTGTAGGGAAGCACATGAGAATACTCACACTCTGTACAGAGCACAAAGTCTATAGGGCCGACTTCTGTGACCACATTGGGCATCACTCACCCATAGTCTCACCTCCCTCCGCTACGGCACGGCAGCCAGGAAACAGGCATCATTTAGAAGACAACAGGTATGATAAGAGTCACTTTAAAGTAGACCTTCAGTCCAAAAAAAATACAATTATGTTATTCTCACCTGTAGAATGGTTTTCTCTTCCATATCCACTTCAGACCGTCAGCATTCAGTAGGTCGTGGACTGCAAGACAAAGGTGTGGCTCCTCCCGGCCTATATACATTAGGCTGCACTTTCACAATCCAGTAATTTGAAAAGCAGTCGAAACAGCTACCCGGGAGGAATAAGCCAACCCTATATCTTTGTTAGAGACAAAAGGGGAGACAAGACCTCCTCTCTACCACTCTCCATTTTCTTTTTTTTTTTTATCAACTATTTATACATAAACTCCCCTGGGACTAGTCATCTGAAGCATAGATATAGCAACCTAGCAGAGAGGGAGGGTCTGAGGACTTGGAGTTTTGGAAGAAAAAACAATTCTACAGATGAGAATCACAGAATTGTATTTTCTATCCCAATCCCACGAATGGGACCTCCAAAAGCAGTGCCCTACTTCAGAGTAGGATCCCAAAAATTAATGATGAGTAGGCTACAGTAAAATGAAAAACATCTTTGCTTATTGCTGTCAGTCGTACCTTCCTACCAAATACGGCATCTGCCGAGGCTCTAACATCTACCTTATAGAACTTGGTAAGAACTGAAGAGTAGCAGCTTGTGTAGAATAACACAAGACATAACACAAGACCTTGGAGACATAGGCCCTTAATACCACCTGTATAATCCATCGGCTGATGGTGGACTTAGCTGATGGTAGACCTTTCCGTGGCTCCTCAGTTATAACATATAAGGAGTCCAACTTACGGAAGCTTGTGTAGCAGTGATATAATATTTCAATGTAACCGGAGTAGGAAATAAGGAAGGCAAAACCACCTCTTCAATAGGATAAAATGGGGAAACCACTTTAGGAAAAATTTTGTGAATACTCACCTGTAAAATGGGTATTATAAGTATGTCACACACCCCGCTACTGACCTGTAGATGGCAATCTTGCAGAGATGATATCAAAAAAATGTAAGACCCTCCTGGCCCATAAATACCTGGGACCTCCCACTCATTCCCCAGTATAAAGATAGCAGTAAGATCAAGGGACCAGGAAAGACAATTACAACTAACAAAGGTTCACCATATAAAGGATCCAGAATACAAAAGGGCAGGGTGAAGCGGGGGGGGGGTGTGACATATTTATAATACCCATTTTACAGGTGAGTATTCACAAAATGGTATTATTCTAAGTATGTCACACACCCCGCTTCAAGACATTCATTACACTTGGGACATCCAATAGCAGTGTCCATAAAGGTTGGGGATCCAAAAAACAAGGCACAAACTTAAACCACTGCAGCTTGCGGCCAAAAACAGCATCCGCTGAGGCCCAAACATCAACCTTGTAAAACTTGGAAAAAGTGTGAACCGAAGACCAAGTAGCAGCCTTACAAACTTGCTCAACAGAAGCCTGGTGCTGGAAGGCCCAGGACGCCCCAACAGCACGAGTAGAATGAGCAGTAACACGAAAAGGGGGAACCTTCCCCTTGGCAGAATAGGCCCCAACAATGGCCTGGCGAATCCATTTACTAATGGAAGACTTGGCAGGGGCCAAACCCTTCCTAGGCCCAGAGGGCACCACAAAAAGGGCGTCAGTCCTACGAAAAGGAGAAGTAGCCACCAAATAGTACTTCACACAGCGAACCACGTCCAAAGAATGCAAAACCCTCTCCTTGTCATTGCTGGGCTTAGGACACAAGGAGGGAAGAACAATATCCTGATTCAGATGAAAAGCAGAGACCACCTTAGGAAGGAAATCAGGCTTAAAGCGGAAAACAACCTTGTCCTGATGCCTCTCAAAGTAAGGGGCCTGAATGGACAAAGCCGTCAACTCCGATACACGCCGAACGGAAGTGATGGCAACCAGAAAAACAACCTTCTGAGTAAGCGTAGAAAGTGCAATATCCTGCAAAGGTTTAAAAGGAGGACCCTGCAAGGCAGACAAAACCAAATTCAGATCCCAAACTGGGAGCAAAGGCTTCCTAGGAGGCCGCACATGCGTAACCCCCTGGAAAAAGGTCTTAACCAGAGGATGAAGAGCAAAAGACTTTTGAAAGAAAACCGCCAGGGCAGAAACCTACCCTTTCAGCATACTAAGCTGCAAACCTTGGTCCAGACCATGTTGCAGAAATTCCAAAACCCTAGGGATAGAAAACACCCTGCAAGGCAAGGCCCTAACCTCACACCAATCAATATAAGACCTCCAAGTCCTATAATAGATGACGGAGGAGGACTGCTTTCTAGCCCTAACCAGAGTCTGAATGACAGCATCAGAAAGACCTTCCTCCCTCAAGATGGAGGTTTCAGCAACCACGCCGTCAAAGCCAGCGTTGGTAAATTGGGGTAGAGCAGTGGACCCTGAGTAAGCAGATCCGGCAGAAGGGGCAGGTCTAACTGATCCTCTGCCAACCTTACCACGTCTGCGAACCAAACCTGTCTTGGCCACCTTGGAGCCACCAGGATTGCCGACGCGCCCTCTAGGGCCAGCTTGCACACCACTTTGCCCACCATGGGAAACGGAGGGAACAGATACAGAAACCCCAGATCCCTCCAGTTCAGAGACATGGCATCCTCTGCCAGAGCCAGCGGTTCCCGCGAGAGAGACACAAATGCCGGAAGCTTGTGATTGTGACGAGAGGCAAAGAGGTCCACCTCCGGAGTCCCCCACCGGTGACAAAGTGACGAAACACCTTGGGGCTGAGTGACCATTCCCCCCGGCGAGATGACCCCCTGCTCAGGGAGTCCGCCTCCGTGTTCTCCACTCCCGGAATGTACACTGCCGAGATGCATGGGACATTGCCCTCTGCCCAATCCAGTATCAAAGACACCTCCCTGAGGGCCCGCCTGCTGCGAGTCCCTCCCTGGTGATTGATGTAGGCGACCGCTGTCCGATTGTCCGACCGAACCTGAACCGGTAGTCCCCGTAACTGAGGAGTCAAGTGAGCCAGAACCAACCTGATGGCTCTCAGCTCCAGAACATTGATGGGGTCGTGAGCCTCCTGAGGCCCCCACAGCCCCTGAAACTGAAGATCCTTCCAAAATCCCCCCCAACCTGACAGGCTGGCATCCGTGGTGACCGTCTCCCAACAAGGGGTCATGAAGGACCTGCCCCTTGTCAGATTGCTCGGATTCAGCCACCACCAAAGGGAACGCCGCACCCGGGGGGACATCAAAAAGGACTGATCCAATGACAGCGGGGACCCGTCCCAGGCCGCCAAGAGATGGAGCTGGAGCGTCCTTGTGTGAAACTGGGCAAAGGGAACCACCTCGAACGACGCCACCATCAATCCCACCAGTCGCATCCCTAGCCGGATGGACGGGCGGGGGATGGATAGGAGACGCTGAGTTAATTCCTGAATCAGAAGAACCTTGGCTCGGGGGAGAAACACCCTGGCCTGAGTATCCAGAGACATTCCCAGGAACTCCACCACCCTGGAGGGAGTGAGGCAGGACTTGGGATAGTTGATCACCCAACCGAAACTCTCCAGAGTGGACACCACGGTCCTGGTATCCAGCTGCGCCTGACTGAGGGAAGACGCCATGATGAGAGAAGAAGATCGTCCAGATAGGGCACGATGCGGATACCCCTGGCTCTGAGGATGGCCATCACTCCTGCCAACACCTTGGTAAACACCCTTGGAACCGAGGTAAGGCCAAACGAAAGAGCCACAAACTGAAAATGCCGATTGTCCACGACAAACCTGAGGAATCTCTGGTGTGGTAGAAATATTGGAATATGCAGGTAAGCATCCTTGATGTCTATGGACGTCATGAAGTCCCCCTGACGAAGTGAATGGATGGCTGAACACAGAGTTTCCATACGGAACTTCCAGGGACGGACGAACCTGTTGAGCAACTTCAGATCCAGAATGGGACGGACGGGACAGTCCTTCTTGGGCACCGTGAACAAATTGGAATAGAAGCCCAGGCCCCAGTCTGAGAGGGGCACCGGACAGATGACAGCCATGTCCACGAGACTTGCTACTGCCGCCCGAAGCTCCGGGGCGGCCAGAGGGTCTGACGGCACCCAAGACCTGAAGAATCTGGGAGGGGGCTGGAACTCGAACTCCAGCTTGTAACCAGAAGACACCACTTCCTGAATCCACCTGTCCGAGACCTGTTGGACCCAGACCTGGGAGAAGAGTTGCAACCGTCCCCCCACCCGCAAGGGTGAGGGCACCCTCTCATTGCTGAGCCGGCTTGGCAGCGGCTCTAGGCTTGGAGCCCCAACTGTGTTCTGGATGGGCCCGACCCCTGCCCCTAGGCCAGGAATCACCTCTGAACGAAGGGAAGGCTGAGCCCCTGCCAACTCTAGCCCCACGAAAGGACTGAGAGAAGGAAGCCGCCCCCCGAAAGGGGCGACGCTGCTTCTTACGCTGAGGTAACTTACCTCCCTTTGCCACCGAATCCAATTTTTCTCCAAAGAGCCGCAACCCCACAAAGGGAAGGGCCGTGAGTGACTTTTTGGACACAAAATCAGCCGCCCACTGGCGTAACCAAACAGACCGGTGGATAGCCACAAGCAGGGCCGCAGCTCTGCTACACATCACCAATGTGTCGTCCAGGGCGGACAGCACAAAGGACAAAAATAACTCACAGCGCTTAAGGTCGGCAAACTCCTCACTAGCCGGGTCAAGCCCGGAAGAGGTCAACAAGCCTCTAACAACCGACCTGGCAGCTACCAATACAAGTGCAGAAGCACAAACCGGCCGCAAGGCCGATCCAACACTGGCAAAACCATGACAAGCCATCTGGCCAATGCGTTTATCCTCACCATCCTTGAGAGTAGTGCACTCCGGAGAATGGAGGACTGAGGAGCTGGACAACCCCAAAACAGGAGCATCCACCTCGGGGGGAGACGACCAGTGCTTTCACGTCCGCCGGAAAGGGATATTTCTTGTCCCAACCCGGTGGGACACCCGGAAGCCGAGTCGGCCTCTCCCATTCCTTGAGAATGATACCATCAAAATGCTTTTGATAAGGAAATTCCAAGCGCGGCTTAGTCAGTTCAAAGAACTCCCCCTTCAGCGGAGGAGCCACCTCTGGGGGAGAAATAGACAGGACCCCACTATATGAGCCAGGACTCTAGCGGTATCCAAAGAATCCCCCTGGCCCTGCTCGGTATCAGCGCCCACAAACTGCTGATCATCGGTGTCATCAGACTCCTCATACAACTCCCCTTCCTCACGCGGGGAACGATCAGACCAATCCAGGGAGTCAAAATCCTCCCTATCAAAGGCCTGCGCAGCCGTATACAAATGTTTTCTCTTTGCCGTTGCCTTTTTAGCAAGGGCACTGGAAAACAACTTTTCAAGATTGGCCAATCTGGCACACACCTCAGATTGCGACTCCCCGCTAATGACCACATCACACGTACGTGTCAAGCGCGGGGGAGACGGGGAGGAGACTGGCGGAGCAGAACCGGACGCCTGAGATCCGGTCTGCCGCGTAATAGACCGCTGTGCATCATCCCCCAAAAGGGATACCCCACACCCCAAACACAGCCTGGATTGCCCCGAGGGGGGCACAAGCCCAGTATTCGGGGAAGCCTCCATATGGTGATTTTTTAATAATATATATAAATATATATGTGTACAATGCTCTTTTGGGAATTACGCAATAATGCAACCCGGGATGCCCCTTTAAGTCCCGAGTGGGAGGATTTGAAGCCAACTAAATTTTAACCAGGGACCCTGGACCGGGAGAACCCCCCTTTAATAAGATCAATGGTCCACCTGGAACACACAAAACAGAACACACGCTCAGAATGCTGGCTTAACGCATAAGAGGTTAAGAATAGATGCATCTGAAGGGCCACAGGCCACTCACCCGACCTTCACCCACACACAGCACGCCGGACAGGAGGGATGTGTAGGACTCGCAGCACGCAGAAGGAGGAGGAGGCGCCCGGCCCGGCCCCTCCCCCGTCTCTCCCGGCCAGAAGCCGGGACCTGAAAGCAGCGCACACAGCACGGAGGCGGGACGAAAACGCGCGCGCAAGCGCCCGGCCCCGCCCCCCCGTCCTAAGGAGAAGAAGCCCTCAAGGGCAGAACAGCCTCACACAGCTCCTCCGCCATTGCCGCACGCCGGAGGCCGGCGCCAGCCCAAACGTTGAAACACACACATACAGTAAAACACACACATACACAATAATGTGATTGAGTCAGGATGGCGGGTAAAGAATACGTATGAATCCATAAGGGACCCGGCCCCCCCCCTCTAAGGGTATCCGGGAGAGGGGGAATCCATGCCAGGGTAGGGCCAAGGGACGGGATCACCAATCCGGATAGCCGCCTACCCCTTGATATGGGGTCTCACGGCTCCTAAGCACCATGGGTGCCAACTACCTTTGCCCGGACCAGCAGCCTAGGCTGGGAGGCAAGCACTTCAAGTAAGGGGATCCGGGCAGGAATAGAAGAATAAAAAGGCCGGGAGTCATCCCGGCTACCTGCAAGGAGGAGACATCATCTCCTGACTTGCTCACCTCTGCAGAGATGAAAGACTGGGTGATGAGTGGGAGGTCCCAGGTATTTATGGGCCGGGAGGGTCTTACATTTTTTTGATATCATCTCTGCAAGATCGTCATCTACAGGTCAGTATACCCAAGTGTAATGAATGTCTTGAAGCGGGGTGTGTGACATACTTAGAATAAAGTCCTGTTTTAAAACAAATATAGCCTTGTCCTTATGTTACACCAGTAAGGAGGCTTAACCGATAAAGCTGCTACTTCAGAAACCTGTTGTATCAAAGTAATTGCCACTTAAAAAGACAGGCAGAAGAGGCTTACGAGGAGGCCACACATGTGTGACTCCCTCTAAAAAAAGTCCTAATAAATTTATTCTCGGCAATGGGTTTTTGAAAGAAAGATAGATAAAGCAGATATCTGTTCATTTAAAGGGCTCAATTGAAGACCTTCATCAAGACCTTTCTGCCAAAATTCCAGTATTCTGGAAACAGAAAAAGCTCTACAAGCGAACCCTCTGGATTCGCACCAAGCGATAAATGCTTGCCAGACTCTATAGTAGATCATTGATGAAGACGTCTTCCTGGCCTGTATGACTCTGGCAGAAAACCCCCTTTCTGCCAAGATGAAGGATTCAATAGTCAGGCCGTCAAAGCCAGAATTCATGAACTGGGATGCCTTAGAGGCCCCTGTGTGAGAAGATCTGGATAGTCGGGTAACCTCTATGAATCGCCCTCTGACATCCTTACTATGTCTGAGAAGCTGCTTCTCCTTGACCACCGAGGAGCTACCAGAATGGTTGAAACTACCTTGTGAGCTATCCTGTTGTAGTACTCGACCCAGTAGTGGAATCGAGTGAATGCATAAAGAAGCTTGAATGCTGACCACTGAAGAGTCAGGGCATCTGTTGCTATTTCTAGAGGATCCCTGGACCGGGGCACAAACTTCTGAACCTTCCAATTGTGCTGGGACGCAGGGAGATCTATGTCTGGGATTTGCCAGCACATGCATTAGGATTAAAAGACCCTCTGACTGAGAGACCATTCCCCCTGATGCACCACAGCTCTGCTTAGATGATCGGCCTGCAAGTTGTCCACTCCTGGTATGTGTACTGCTGAGATGCATGGAGCCTGTTTCTTTGCCCAAAGTAAAATCCGTTTCACTTCCTTGTGATCTTTCCTGCTTCTGGTGCCCCTCTGGTGGTTGATATATGCTGCCGCACGATTTCTGTTTGAATCATGGCGGGATAACCCCTCAGATAGGATGTCCAATGTTTGAGAGACAGTAGAATCGCTCTCAGGTCCAGGGAGTCTGCTCTCCTTCGGTCCCCACTGTGCCTGGATTGTCTGTAACCCCATGACACCCCCCCCAACCTGTTAGACTGGCATTCGTGGTGATGATCTTCCACTGTACCGGAAGAAAATATCTGCCCATCTGAAGAGACTGAGGACTTAGCCACCAGGCTAGGGACTGCCTTGTTGAATGTATCGTGAAAAATATGTGATTCAGAGTCTCCGTGGTTCGATCCCAGATCTGGAGAAATTCCATCTGCAGGGTTCTTGTGTGAAACTGTGAAAAAGGCAACGCCTCGAAGCAAGACAGCAACAGGACCACTACATTCCCCGACGAATTTTCGGTGAGAGCAGGACAAGAGATCCTGTACCTTGGCCTGAAGCGCAAGTCACTTCTGTTACGGAAGAAATTCCCTTTGCCTGAGTTGTGTCTAATGAAATTCCCAGGAAAGAAATAACTCTTGCAGGAATGATATTCGACCCTTGATAGCTGACTATCCAGCCAAATACTTCTATTGTCGATAAGTCAATCTGTGTATACTTCTGGGCCTACTGAATAATGGGCCCATATCAACAGATCATCTAAGTAAGGGATTATATGTTTTTACCCCTAATTTCTCAGAAAAGCCATGAGACCTGCAAACACCTTGGTAAACACCTTGGTGCAAAGCCACAAACTGAAGATGCAGGCCATCTACTGCAAACCTCAGATATCTCTGATGACCCCAAGAAATGTGTAGGTACGCATCCTTTATATCCTCATGAATTCTCCCAGCTGGAGTGAAATGACTGTGGATCTTAAAGATTCCAAGCAAAATTTCTTCAGACGGACAAACCTGTTGAGGCCCTTGAGATCTAATATTGGGTGTACAAAACCGTCCCTCTTGGGAATTATGAACAATTGAAGTAAAAACCCCTGACCCCTCTCTAAGAGAGGAACATGACAGATTACTCCAATCTGTGAGCTAGCGGATCTCAAGGATTCTGCTTTCCACGAAATTCGTGATACCCCTGACCAAAAGAACCTGCGAGGAGGTCTAGGAAGGGTGGGGGCGTCCCTTCATGCATGAGGGGGCTCTGAAGAGGGTTTTTCCTTGTTCCGCCAAAAAGATCTTGCCCTATTTTGGGACTTTGTCCTATTCCAAAATTCTCTTGGGTATCCCGAGGAGGTGGAACCTCTACCCCCCAAAAAGGGCAGAGGATTGAAGGCCCTGCAAAAAATACAACTCTGTGAAGTACTCACCTGTAGAGTTTATATTATATGCATACAGCACGTCCTGCTCCAGACATAGTCATAACGTGTGGGTAATCCTCCGCCTCCAGCGCCGTGCACTGCAGAACACGAAAAAACAAGCTCCTCCCGGCCCTACATATACCGGAGGACCTCCCACAAATCCCCAGCATTGAAAAGCATTGAGAATGAGAGGCCAGGAGAAACAACCACCCAAAACTGGCAAAAATATCAAAAGGTAACAATCACCAAACAGGGGATCCAGAACAAAGTGAAACCAGGGTGGGGTGGAGCAGGACGTGCTGTATGCATATAATATCAACTCTACAGGTGAGTACTTCACAGAGTTGTATTATTCTAAGCATACAGCACGTCCTGCTCCAGACATAGTCATAACGTGTGGGACATCCAATAGCAGTGTCCGTAAAGAAGGGTGGGATCCCCAACAGAAGGCAACAGCAAGCAGTTTAAACTACTGCCGCCTGCAAAACCTTGCGGCCAAACACAGCGTCAGCTGAGGCCTTAACATCAACCTTGTAAAACTTTGTAAAGGTGTGAACAGAAGACCAAGTAGTGGCCTTACAAACTTGTTCCACAGAGACCTGGTGCTGAAAAGCCCAAGAAGCCCCAACAGCTCTAGTAGAATGAGCAGTAAGACAAAAGGGGGTAGTCTTCCCCTTAGTAGTATAGGCTTGAACCACAGCCTGACGAATCCATTTACTGATGGTAGACTTGGCGGGAGCCAAACCCTTCCTAGGCCCGTGAGGAACAACAAAGAGAGCATCCGTCCTCCTAAAGGCCTGAGTGGTAACCAGGTAAGATTTGACACACCTAACCACATCCAAGGAATGCAAAACCCTCTCCTTAGGGTTACTAGGATTAGGGCACAAGGAAGGAAGTACAATATCTTGATTCAAATGAAATGCAGACACAACCTTAGGCAGAAAGTCTGGCTTGAAGCGAAACACCACCTTATCCCGGTGTCTCTCAAAGTAGGGAGGCTGAATAGACAAAGAAGCCAACTCAGACACACGTCTAACCGAGGTAATAGCTACCAGAAAGACAACCTTGAGCGTGACAACAGCAAGAGCTGCTTCATGAATAGGCTCAAAAGGAGCACCCTGCAGGGCCGACAAAACCAAGTTCAGATCCCAAACAGGAACTATAGGTTTCCGAGGAGGACGCACATGAGTGACCCCCTGAAAGAAAGTCTTGATAAGAGGGTGCTGGGCAAAGGTCTTCTGAAAGAAGATAGACAGGGCCGAAACCTGGCCCTTCAAAGTACTAAGCTTAAGACCTAAGTCTAGACCATGTTGTAAAAACTCCAGCACCCTGAAGACTAAGAAGTCCCGGCAGGGAAGAGACCTGGATTCACACCAGTCAATGTAAGCACGCCATACTCTATAATATATAGCAGAAGAAGTCTTCTTCCTGGCTTGCACCATGGTAGCCACTACAGAAACGGACAAACCCTTTTCCATTAAGATGGCGGTTTCAATAGCCAAGCCGTCAAAGCCAGAGTTAGTAAATTGGGATGGCGTAGAGACCCTTGAGTTAGAAGGTCTGGTAACCTTGGCAGATCGTACTGATCTACTGCCATTTGAACCACGTCTGCGAACCACACTCTTCTTGGGCACCTTGGGGCCACCAGAATCGTGGGTACCCCTTCCAGAGCAATCTTGCGCAGCACTCTGCCCAGAAGGGGAATTGGTGGAAACACATACAGGAGCCGAAACTCCCTCCAAGACATTGACAGAGCATCCGAGGCCAGAGCCAGAGGATCCTGAGACAAGGATACAAAGCTCGGGAGCTTGTGATTGTGACGGGACGCAAACAGATCCACGTCTGGGACACCCCAACGGTGACACAGGGACTGAAATACCCTGTTGCAGAGGGACCACTCCCCCTGACGGGACGACCCCCTGCTCAGAGCATCTGCTAGCAGATTTTCTGCCCCCGGAATGTAAACAGCCGAGATGCATTGAACATTGGTCTCTGCCCATGTTAGAATCAGAGACACTTCCTGGAAAGCACCCTTGCTCCGGGTTCCTCCCTGATGATTGATGTAGGCCACCGCCGTCCTGTTGTCTGAGTGTACCTGAACCGCCAGACCCTTCAGGTGCTGGGTCAATTGTTCCAGCACCAATCTGACCGCCCTGAGTTCCAAGACATTGATGGGTAGATGGGCCTCCTGAGGGCCCCACCTCCCCTGGAAGTGCAGGGACTTCCAGAATCCCCCCCAGCCCGACAGACTGGCATCCGTTGTGACCGTCTCCCAGGAGGGAGCCAGGAAGGATCTGCCCCTTGTCAAGTTCCTGTGGTCCAGCCACCACGCAAGGGATTGTTTGACCGAGGAGGGAAGCACCCAGATCTCGTCCAAGGACGCTGGGTCCTTGTTCCAAACTGACAGAAGGTGAAGCTGCAGAGTTCTCAAATGGAATTGTGCAAAGGGCACCGCCTCGAAGCTTGCCACCATCGAGCCCACCAACTGCATTCCCTGCCTGATGGAGGGATGAGGACTCGAGAGCAGGGACCTCACCTGCGTTGTCAGAGCTTCCACCTTCTGTGGAGGAAGGAATATCTTTGACTGAACCGAATCCAGAATCATCTCCAGAAATGGGGTCACTGAGGAGGGGGGCAGAGAGGACTTTGGGTAATTGATCACCCAGCCAAAGGACTCCAGAGTGGACACCACCAACCGCGTGTCCAATTCTGCCTGGCGCAGAGACCAAGAGGTGATGAGTATATCGTCCAGGTAGGGCATGCCTTTTAGCCTCAACAGAGACATTACTCCTGCCAGCACCTTGATGAACACCCTGGGGGCTGACGTAAGGCCGAATGGCAGGGCCACAAACTGGTAATGCTGATCCAGCAGCGCAAATCTGAGAAACCTTTGATGCCCTGGGAACACTGGAACGTGCAGGTAAGCGTCCTTGATGTCCACAGATGTCATGAAGTCCCATGGGCGCAGCGAGGCAACGGCCGAGCGCAGAGTTTCCATACGAAAATGTCTGTTTCTGACAAATCTGTTTAAGATTTTTAAATCCAGAATGGGTCTGACTGACCCGTCCTTTTTGGGCACCGTGAAAAGGTTGGAATAAAACCCCACACCCCTGTCTCTTAAGGGGACCTTGCAAATGACCCCGAGGTCTAGAAGGTCCTGCACCGCTAGCATCAAGACTTGAGCTGAGGCAGGATCTTGTGGGATTCAGTACCCGACGAACCTGGTAGGGGGCAGTACAGCAAACTCTATCTTGTAAGAGGAGGACACTACCTCCTGAATCCACTGGTCTGGGACGTGGCGTCTCCAGACAGGCTGGAAGTGCTGTAGACGTCCCCCCACCCTGACGGGCGAGGGCGCCCCTTCATGCTTGCGGGGTCCTGGGAGGGGCTTTTGGCTTGGGCCCCCAGGAAGAACTGGGACGGCGTCCTCTGTTCTTGTTCCAGGAATCTGCG
This sequence comes from Gastrophryne carolinensis, assembly GCA_027917425.1. NCBI lineage: Eukaryota > Metazoa > Chordata > Amphibia > Anura > Microhylidae > Gastrophryne > Gastrophryne carolinensis. The sequence continues at coordinate 523,403,205 of CM051236.1, forward strand.
CGAGACCCGGCGAAGGACACCCCTCTGCCCTGTTTAGCCCCACGATAGGGGGTCGAATGGGAGCTTGGACCACGAAAAGGCCGAATCTGACGCTTGCGCTGGGGCAACTTGCCCCCTTTAGCAAAGATATCTAATCTTTCTCCAAACAGGCGCAGCCCTTTGAATGGAAGCCCGTAAGGTCCTTCTAGGCAACATTGTCAGCGGCCCACTGGCGTAACCAGACCGCACGGCGTATGGATACCACCAGAGCAGAGGATCTAGCACTCAGCTTAATAGCATCGTCGGATGCAGATAGGATATAATTGATAAAAGTCTCACAGGTAACCAAAGCATTGGCGGCGTCAGATGGCAAGTCATCCGCCCCATCAAGAGCAGTCTTAACCACAGTCCTGAGTGCCACCGCCGTGATGGCTAAGGCGCAAACCGGGCAGAGCGACGCTCCCCCAAATGCAAAGGCATGACAAGCCAGTTGATCAACCCGCTGATCCTCCAAATCCCGCAGCGTAGTAGTGTCAGGGGAGTGCATATTAGAGGTATTGGACAGACCAAGGATCGGGGGATCGACTTCGGGTGGTGAAGTCCAACACTTGATCAGGTCAGCAGGAAATGGATACTTCTTATCCACAGCTTTAGGGACCCCCTGGAGTTTGCTGGGATGTTCCCACTCTTTTAAGACGAGATTATTAAAATGAGTTTGTTCAGGAAACTCCAACCGCACCCTAGCGGTATGAAACAGGTCACCTCTTTGCCGAGGAGCCGCAGGCGGGGGAGATAGAGATAACACATCAAAGATCTGGGTAAGCAATCTATCAACGTCATCCTGGGACCAATGATCAGAACCAGATTCATCCTGACTCCTGGACTCGTCGTCATAGGACCCTGAGTCAGAAAACAGTTCCCCTTCCTCTGAGGGGGAATGTGCATAGGACAGCTGTAAGTCGTCAGATTCTACAGGAAGAATAGTAGCTTCAGGATTCAAATGGCGCTTTTTGGCAGTAGCCTTGCGCGCCAAGGAGCCAGCGATTTAATTTTCCACGCTAGCCAGTCTATTGGCTAAATCAGCATGAGAGTCCCCACTAGTATTGGGGGTTAGGCTCAGGCTTGGGGGAGTAGGAGAAGCAAGGCGAGGTGCAGGCCCAGCCCCAGAAGAGGTGGGGAGGCCAGCTAGCGCCTGCTGGGCACAAGGGACGCAGACCCGTGCATTGTCACCACTGCTAGGTGTGACCCCACAAGCTACACACAGACGGGCTTGTCCCGAGGGAACCCCGTTCACAATATCCTGAGATGCCTCCATATGGTGATTATTATATTCGTTATGCCAGTAGGGATTGACGCTGTAAAGCAACCCTGGATGCCCCAAACACCCGCTGGGAAGTGGGAGTGATTTGTTTAAAGTGGTCTGGACCGGGCGCAACACCGGGCCGGGAGAAGCCGCCGAAGTCCGCGGTCTGAAAGACACAAGGGGAAAAGGGATGTCAGAGCCAAGCGCAAGGAAGGAAAGGTTGGAAAAAAATCGCCCATGAGGGCACTTACAGAACAGTGAGGGGAGGACCGTCTTCACCACACGCATGTGAGAAGGAAATGTCGCCAAGCGAACCTCGAAGGGCGGGCCAGAGCGGGCGATGACGTGGAACGCGCCAAACCGACACCCCCCCCCCCGGAGAGCGCGAAGCTCGAAGGCGCGCAGCCAATCAGAAGCGACAGTTGTCAGAGAAGGGTCACCTCAGAGAAATCTGACAGGGTGAATACCGTGATAGAAACGCCAAGCATCTCCCGAACAGAGCCGACGTACGCACCGAGTGAATGCAATAAAAGCGCTGCGGATAACTAAAAACTGAAATGTGAAGCGCGGCTCTGACTCCGGTAACCATTAAAGGCAATAGGTGACTAGTGTAATTAGGGCAAGGTTTAGCCATCGTACACACAACACCCCCCCTCTTTTTTCCCCCACTAACGGGGGAATCTAGGGAGGAAGATGACCCAATATTACACGGGGCGTGGGGCACTAGTGCGGGAGGGGCATCCAATTGAAGGCTCACCATACGCCTTAACCGCCTACCCTATGGTGGGGGATTGCGGTGGAGTCTAGCTCCGTAAGCACACTAGGTGCTGCCTACCTTCACCCGACCAACGCAGCCCAGGCTGGGAGGCATTAATTCACACTGAGGACGGGTGGAAATAGTCCCGCAGGGCCTCGGGCTGTCAAGCCCCGCTCGCCTGAGAGAGCGTGATACTTCGTGTCTTCGCAGTTCAGCACTGCAGAGAAATCTGGGGATTTGTGGGAGGTCCTCCGGTATATGTAGGGCCGGGAGGAGCTTGTTTTCTTTGTGTTCTGCAGTGCACGGCGCTGGAGGCGGAGGATTACCCACACATTATGACTATGTCTGGAGCAGGACGTGCTGTATGCTTAGAATAAGTTAGATTTCCGTTTCTGTGGAAGTTTAGTAGACTTACCCCCAGTAACTTCCTTTACCATGACATCCAAGTGCTCCCCAAACAGACATCCCCCCTGAAAAGGGAGTCCTGTCAGATTCTTCCTAGAGGCAGCTTTAGCCATAATGCACGCTTTAAGCTACTAACAGAGCTAAACCTCTGGCACTAAACCTAATCATTCATCCATAGCAGAAATTACATACCTGTTAATATCTATACTGGTCTTGATCAACTGGGAACATGCCTTCTGTGAACGACCCAAACGAGTCTTAGAATGCAGTAGCTTTAACTGATAGAATTGATATTATATGCATACAGCACGTCCTGCTCCAGATATAGTAATAACATGTGGGCAATCCTCCGCCTCCGGCGCCGTGCACTGCAGACATGTAGAAAACAAGCTCCTCCCGGCCCTACATATACCGAGGGACCTCCTACAAATCCCCAGCATTGAAAAGCAGTGAGAAAGAGAAGCCGGAAGAAACCAACCACCCAGAAAATGGCAATAATATCAATGATAACAATCACCATACAGGGGATCCAGAACAAGGTGAAACCAGGGTGGGGTGGAGCAGGACGTGCTGTATGCGTAGAATATCAATTCTACAGGTAAGTATCTCACAGAATTGTATTATTCTAAGCATACAGCATGCCCTGCTCCAGATATAGTAATAACATGTGGGACATCCAATAGCAGTGTCCATAAAGTAGGGTGGGATCCCCGTGAAAAAAGGCACAGCCAACAGTAAAGCGCTGTCACCCTCAACCATGCTACCAAGAGCAATGAGAGCAATGCTCTAACTCAACCTTTGAAATCTTGTAAAGGAAGAACTTAACAGATGCAGCGGACTAGCCAGCTTGCTTAACAGAACTTAGTGCTGAAAGGCCCAAGCCAAGCACAAGTAGTAAAAGAGCAAAAACCAAGAGAGAAGAAGAATCTTCCCCTAAACTAGTAGGCCCGAGTAACAGCCTAACCATGCAACTGGAAAAAAAGGGTAGCCATGGCAACCTTGGAACTCTCCCCATCGGGGAATATGAACCCAGGTCTCAGGCGAGACCAGCAGGAATACTGAAAAACAACGCTAACAAGGCTCAGCAAGAGCCGAAATGTTTACTTTAGGCTCAGAAGGACAAAACCAACCGAGCAGGACCAATCCAAAGGGCACCTACACCCGTGGTAGCAATCAGATCCGGTACATAAGGATGGAGAAACCTATAAGCCCCAAGGGGCATAATCCCTACCAGGGACAAGAGACAGACCAGGAATCTCCAACACCTGTTGAGGGATACAGATCCCTTTAGCTCATAGTAATCAAGACAATAGCCCGGAGGGTCTGGAATAAAGGAGAATAAAAACACCGCCTGGACTCAATTCGGCATAAGGCGGAACTCCCTCTATAATGACTAGGACGGCTAACAGAGCCATCCTTTATAGCACACTTCTGACTGAGCAACCGCCCCAGAAGAGCGATATAAGGGAAGGAACAGTTCAGACAAGAACCTGAAAAAGATCCAAGGGAACCCTTAGCAGGGCATCTGGATAAGTAACCCCCCCAAAGGGGAGCATAGAATTCCCTGGGGAATGCATCTGAGCAACCCCTGAGGAATGCTCAACACAGAAGATTGAACTAGACTTCTGCAGTAAGCGAACAGGGCGAGCCCTGAAACCTTCAGAGCACCGAGTTGGGGAGGCAACTTCAACCGTGCTATAATAATTCTAGGACCCAGGAATAGGGAACATCCGGCAGGAGAGAGAGCTAGTCCAAGCAAAGCAACTAGAACAACATACTCCAACATAGCCGGCAGAAAAGGGAGAAGAAGAGGAGGGAGCTAGACCTAGCCCTCCAATAGAGAAAAGACAACCAGAGATACCCATCTCCAATAGGGTGAAAAGCCAACCGACCAATCGCCTTAAAGGCCTGTAGGTAAGGGCGACGTAGTAAGGAGCCTGAATAGGCAGAACAGCCCTCTTGAGAGGGCATACAGTACGACTGTCTTCAGCAGAAATCTGCGAACCACACCCCGCTGGGCAACCCAGGGCCCCCAGCATAACGGTTCTCCCTTTCTACAGCAATCTTATGCAGAACCCCTCCTGGCAGGGTGAAAGAAGTTAAGACATATAGAATATAATGTCCTGACAGAAGCAATACTAGGCCCTCATGACCAAGGCCAGAGAGTTCTGGGACAATAACCCAGGACAGAGTCCCTGTAATAGCAAGGGGGACCCACAGGGCCACACCAGTAGGGACTCAGTGAGACACTAGAATAGAACCTCCTGCCACGTTAGGGCAGCCAGCCAAGCTAATACCAATGAAGTGCAAGGAATGTAAACCCCCACTTAGATCAGAACCGGAACCTTCTTGAAGGGTCAACCTGTTCCGAGACCTTCACAGATAAAAAAGGACAAGCCACTGTCCTCAGACTGACCGAAGTCCTGAAGAGGAGTAGTCCAGCAAATTAGAGCCCACCAAAGGCTCAATGTGTCAACCCGAAAAACTGTATGAAGATGGATCCCCTAAGGGGACCCCTTTAGAAACCACGGGGGATTTCAGAAGAAATAATACCCCCCAGTCAACCTGCAAGACTTGGTACCCATGATGACCATCTACAGGGAGAAGAGAGAAGGAAAGGAATGGTCCCAGACATCTTCCTTGAATTTGCAACCTCAAAAGGAACCACCGTAACAAGGGGGAGCGTACTGACCTAGATCCAGGGGTGCTGGAACCCTGTCCAGGATAAATAACCTAAGGTGTTGCAGGGCCCAAGGGCTCCTGAGAATAAGGGACAGCATCTGGGCCGCCACCAACAGGCCCACCAGCTGCAAGGTGAAGGTAGTGTGACATCAAAGAGGGCAAGGCCCTTTCCATAACAAGTCCACATATAGCAGAAGGAACGTTCTAACATGAACCAATATAAATGCCACCCCGCAGGGAGATACCGAACCGGGGGACACTAAGTAAGTGATGTGCCTGAGAACCAATCCACAGGACTCCAAAGGGAGCCACAAGTCAATAGCCAACACGGCCTGATGCAAAAATAGGAAGCAAAGAGGGACAATAAAGTAGACCTTAGCATGGACGCCACACGGGCACATCCAAGACACCACTCCCATACTCGCCTTGGTGAGTTGTCTGGGAGCAGGAGAGGAACCAAAAGGGAATATAGATCCACACAGGCAGCAAGAGGTCCACTGGACAAGAGCGCCTGCGACCCAACAGGTAGATACCATGTAGGAACTGCCTGTGAAATATAAATGCTAGGTCCAAAATGCCAGCCCTGGTCAAACTGCCTCATCCTAGAGGGAAATGTAATGTGGATGCAATCACAAATCAAAGGCCAACCTATAAGAGAGCCCAGACCCTGCGCGCCAAACTCGGCCTGCCTCAACTCCCGAAGGGAAAAACAGGGACTAGAAGAACCCTGACAACCTCAGAAAGGAACCGCCCAGCAAGCTGCATTTTGCATCCATGGGGACTAACTCCTGTAACAACCTGAGCGAAGCATGGCGCCCTGCGGTAGGAGCCAAGCGCTGCGGCAGCCCCCTCGCCCAACAGGGTTGGTGGTTTTGGAAGATTTGGACTTCGCCCTGCCGGAGGTCCCAGGGCGTTGCCTGCCCCCTCCCCCCCCCCCCCCTTGGGCGGGCCTCCACTCCAAAAAGTTGGAAGCACACTTCTGGTTCTCGTTTGACACTAACGTAGGGAGGGGGAGGGGTGTCCCTGCCCCTGGGCGGCCTGGACGGCCTTCTGCGCGAGGGTGCCTTACCCTTTCTTCCAAAAAGGTCCAACCGGGCCCCGAATAAGCGCCGTACTCTAAACGGAAGGCCAGTAAGAGCCTTTTTTGTATCACTGTCAGCCCCCCACTGTCGCAGCCAAAGCAGGCGGCGAATAGCCACCACAAGAACCGAGGTTCTAGCACACTTTTTAATGGTGTCATCCATCGCTGAGAGAATAAACCTCACAAAAACATCATAATCAGACAGTGCATTAAAGACCTCCCAAGGGAGATCCTCCGGCTGTTGGTCAAGTATCTTCCTAAGAAGGGTCCTTGCGGCCACCGCAGTGACGGCCGCGGCACAGACCGGGCGCAGAGCCGTCCCTGCACACGAAAAGGCGTGGGAAGCCAGTCTGTCGATGCGCCGGTCCTCAGCATCCCGAAGGGTACGATGAGTAGAAGCTGCCATGAAGGGAGGGTTAGCAACCCCAATAATAGGTGCATCCACCTCGGGAGGGACTGACCAGCAGTCAACCAAATCAGGGGGAAAAGGGTACTTCCAATCCCCGACCTCCGGAACCCCTGTAAGTTTACAAGGTGATTCCCATTCCTTAGATATAAGAGCCTGGAAATGATCCTGCTCCAGAAATTCCAAGCGCGGCGTCTCCGTGTGGAAACTCTCCCTCTTGGGCTTGGGAGACTCTCCCGGAGGAGAGATGGACAGTACTTCAAAGATCTTTATAAGTAACTCATCAGTGTCACACAGGCCCCAAGAACCATGGCCAGAATTGTCACGGCTCCAGGGAGTCTGAGGAACTGGAACCTGAGAACAGTTCACCTTCATCAGAAGGATCAAGGTCCTGCATAGCAGCAGACTCTTCAGTTCCAATGGGAAACCTAGAACCAGGAGGCGTCAGGGACCACTTCTTTCCAGCGCCCAAGCGCTCCGCCAAACCAGACATCACCTGCTCCGCCGTGGGTAGCCTGCGCGGCACCACCTGCTGGTCATCCCCGCTCGAGTGCGACTCATCTGGAGTGAGATTTAAGCACGGGGAGACAGGTGTATTGAAGCGAGGTGCAGCTACTGGTAAACCTGATTGCAGGGCCAGTACTTGTTCAGCACACGGTCCGCAGACCCGTGTTCTGTCAGCATCAGCATGGGGTTGTCCACACGTAGTACACAGCCGGTCTTGTCCCCGCGGGGCCCCGGACACATAATTCTGAGATGTCTCCATATGGTGATTATCTAAGCAATATGCCAGTAGGGATTTATGCTGTAAGCAACCCTGGATGCCCCAAGACCTGCTAGGAATGTGGGAGAATTTAAATGTGAACCCGTTTAAGATATATATCAGGCCGGGAGATGCCACCGGAACCTTGGCGTCTGAAAGACATAAGGAGAATGGGTGTCAGAGCCATGCGCAGCTGGAAAAACATATAAAAAGGGACCAAGGGAGGAGGGGAACCGCCACCACGCGCACGAAGATCAACAAAATGGCGACCAGCGAACCTCGAAGGGCGGGCTCGATGCTCGGCCGTGACGCGGAGCACGCCAATTCAAGTCCCCGCCCACTCCGAAGAGCGCGAAGCTCTGAGGTAATGGCAAGGCAAGGATACAATCACACGCTTAAGGATTTGTAGAAAAAAATTACATCTAGTAAGGAAAAGGCGCCACAGCATCTAGACAACGCAGCAAACTGTGCATAAGACATACGGCGGCAGCCGAAAACCGAATAACGAGCAAGCAGCGCGGCTCTGACATTTCAATGTTAATAAAGGGCAGAATTAAGGCCATAAGCGTGACATACTGGTACACTGGGACCGCCACACACATACCCCCCCCTTTCTTTTCCCCCTAACTAGCTGGGGAAATAAGGGAGGATGGCGACCCTTTACACAGGGTCCAGCACTACCCAGGGTACGGGGCAATAATGCGGGAGGGGCATCCACTAGAGGCTCACCATCAGCCTAAACCGCCTACCCTATGGTGGGGGATTGCGGTGGAGCATGGCTCCGTTAAGCACACACGGTGCTGCCTACCTTCACCCGACCAACGCAGCCCAGGCTGGGAGGCATATTCTTCTACAAAGAAGACGGGTGGAAATAGTCCCGCAGGGCCTCAGGCTGTAAAGCCCCGCTCGCCTGCGAGAGCGTGATACTTCATATCTTCGCAGTTCCAGCACTGCAGAGAAATCTGGGGATTTGTGGGAGGTCCCTCGGTATATGTAGGGCCGGGAGGAGCTTGTTTTCTACATGTCTGCATTGCACGGCGCCGGAGGCGGAGGATTGCCCACATGTTATTACTATATCTGGAGCAGGACGTGCTGTATGCTTAGAATAGATCCTTTTCAGAATCAGAGGAAACTAAATGCTTCTTTTCCTTTAGGCTCTGAGGGTCCATCAACAGGAATCTGTCTAGGAGCCCTTTCTACAGGAGACATCTGTCTACCATATTTAGCCAGTACTACTGTGGTACAACCCCTACAGATAATGCTGTCCTCGTCCAGTGGCCTTAGCATATATACTGGACATGGGGTAAACCTGCCTGTTAAAGAACCAGACCCGATTACCCCGGATGCCTCCGTCAGGGGTAATAATACAGTCTATAGAATCCCTGAGGGCCTAAGGCCAAAGTATATAATATACCTTGATAGTCACAGGTGACTACTCTAAGACCTTAGTGGTGAACACACCAAATATTTCTTTCCTTTTTCAAAATAAATTAAATAATAATTAATAATAAAGCAATAAAAATAATAATATACACCTACCAACCCAGCAGTTAAGGTCCTCCTTAATGCAGCCGCAGCAGTGGCGGATCCGAAAGCAGCCCTGCTGCAAGAGGCAGCCGGCCGGTCCAAGACGCACGACCCCTGGAGCAGCCTTGACGTCCGAGCAAAGAGGTGGCGGCATGCAGCCAGGAAAGCTTACCTGCAATTGGAGGAAGTGGAAGCTGAAGCTGAAATTAAGAGGCCCCTCCCACGGGGAAAAGATGAAAGCCGCAACCCGGAGAGAGAACCGGCAGCGCAGCTGGAGAAACGGCCACGCTCATGGGGGAGATGAAAGCCGCAACCTGGAGAGAGAACCGGCAGCACAGCTGGAGAAACGGCCCCGCTCATGGGGGAGATGAAAGCCGCAATCCGGAGAAAGAACCGGCAGCAGAGCTGGAGAAACGGTCCCGCTCATGGGGGAGATTAAAGGCTCAACCCGGAAAGAGAACCGGCAGCACAGCTGGAGAAGAGGTCCCGCCCATGGGGGAGATGAAAGCCGCAACCTGGAGAGAGAACAGGCAGCACAGCTGGAGAAGAGGCCCCGCCCATGGGGGAGATGAAAGCAACAACCCGGAGAGAGAACCGGCAGCACAGCTGGAGAAGAGGCCCCGCCCATGGGGGAGATGAAAGCCACAACCCGGAGAGAGAACCGGCAGCACAGCCGGAGAAGAGGCCCCTCCCATGGGGGAGATGAAAGACGCAGCCCGGAGAGAGAACCGGCAGCACAGCTGGAGAAACTGCCCCGCCCATGGGGGAGGTGAAAGCCTCAACCCGGAGAGAGAACAGGCAGCACAGCTGGAGAAGAGGCCCCGCCCATGGGGGAGATGAAAGCCGCAACCTGGAGAGAGAACAGGCAGCACAGCTGGAGAAGAGGCCCCGCCCATGGGGGAGATGAAAGCAACAACCCGGAGAGAGAACCGGCAGCACAGCTGGAGAAGAGGCCCCGCCCATGGGGGAGATGAAAGCCACAACCCGGAGAGAGAACCGGCAGCACAGCCGGAGAAGAGGCCCCTCCCATGGGGGAGATGAAAGACGCAGCCCGGAGAGAGAACCGGCAGCACAGCTGGAGAAACTGCCCCGCCCATGGGGGAGGTGAAAGCCTCAACCCGGAGAGAGAACCGGCAGCACAGCTGGAGAAGAGGCCCCGCCCATGGGGGAGATGAAAGCCTATAAACACAAAATAAATGAAAGACAGGAGCTCCAGATACACCTCACAGTCCAGTTCCAACTGCAAGAATGAAACTGGATTGTGAAAGTGCAGCCGGAAGATTATAGAGGCCGGGAGGAGCCACGCCTTTGTCTTGCAGTCCACGCCCTTCGGTTGAGAGGTTAACCCTATTCGTTACTGTTTGCTGACGGCCTGGAGAGGATATAAGTAAAAACAATTCTGCAGGTAAGAATCACAGAATTGTATTTTTTTTTGACTGAAGTTCCACTTTAAAGTGGACCAAAACCCAGCTGGATCGGGCCGATTTATTCCCTCCCCACAGGCCTTCCATCCTACGGGGATGTCCTGCTTTGTGAAACACCCTAGGTCGCCCGCTAAACTTACCTTAATCCTTGTCCAACGGCGCATGTGCAGGTCGCGTCCCCGGTTTTACTCTAGCAGGGCGCGTGTCAGGCATTTGTGAATGGCCGGCTCAGGTGCACTCCCTGCGCGAGATGCGGCCACCAGCGCGCTCGGAGCCGCTGAGCTAAGACATCGTTTAGACGTGCATAGCTCAGTGGCTCCGAGCGCGCTGATTAAACGAGCGGCTGTGCCGTAGGACCGCAGTGGGGTGAGTTGATGCGAGCGATCTGGGGGGTTTCACATAGCGGGGCACCCCAGGGCAGTGGACCAAAACCCAGGATAGTCAAAATCCTGCGTTTTGGTCCACTTTAAACTGGACCAAAACTCACAGAGATCAGCCCAGGAAACGTATAGATCGATTCCTCCCCCCCCCGGGGGCATACAAAATCAGGATGCCCCGCTGTGTGAAACTCCTCAGGTCGCCCCATACACTTACCTTGTTTCTTGGTCCAACGGAGCATGCACGAGCCACATCCCCGCTTATCCCTCTAGCAGGACGCGTGCCAGCGTGCTCGGATCCACTGGCCTTAGACGAGCTGATGTGAGCAGATCCAAGCGTGCTGATTGGGCGAGAGGCCACACATGTGTAGGACTGAGGAAGGGTGAGTGCGATCAGGAGGCCTGGTAGGGGTTCACACAGTGGAGCATCCCCGATCGGGGTGCCCCAGGAGCAGGGACCAAAAGCCAGGATTGTCAAAATCCTGGGTTTTGGTCCCCTTTAAATTGAATCTTATCATACTGGTTGCTTCTGTTGTCTTCTAAATGATGCCGGTTTCCTGGCTGTGGTGCCGTAGTGGAGGGAGGTGAGAGACTATGGGGTAAGCGGTGGCCAATGTGGTTACCGAATGCTGAAGGCCTGCAGTGGATTGGGAGAGAAAAGAAAGTTTAGTGAATTGCTTCTCTAAAACCCCCTCTCTGATCAGCGGCTGTTTGAAAGGGTTTAAAGCGGACCTACACCCGTTCTCTTCTTTAAAAGGTGTTGGTCAGCTAATTAAAACAAACTCAGGGGGGAGCCCCACATGCATAGGCTCCCCCCCCCCCCCCCCAAGAACGCCCGATATCCTTACCTTCACTACAAGCCAGCAATCAGCCACTGGCGCAAACGTGGGCGATGGCCACCGGAACGCCCCGCCCACGACCTGCACACCGGACAATCAGGGGACTTCCTTCCCGGAGCTGGCTCATAGTAAAGGTGAGGATAATGGGCGTCCCATTATCCTCAGTCCCTTTAATGGTTTCTTTACTGGTAACTAAGCGGTTTCTTTATTGGTGACTAAGCGGTTTCATAGAAACATAGAAGGTTGACGGCAGAAGGAGACCATACGGTCCATCTAGTCTGCCCTTATGTGTATACTGTATGTTCTCTGTATCTTAGGATAGATGGAGGCTTATCCCAGGCATGTTTAAATTCAGTGACTGTTGATTTTTCAACTACCTCTGCTGGAAGTTTGTTCCAAGCATCTACTACTCTTTCTGTAAAATAATATTTTCTAACATTGCTCCTGATCTTCCCCCCGACTAGCTTTAGGTTGGGCCCCTTGTTCTATCATTAAGCTTCTTCTTAAAAACACTTCCCTCCTGAACCTTATTCAATCCTTTCACATATTTAAAGGTCTCCATCATGTCCCCTCTCTCCCTTCTTTCCTCCAGACTGTACAGATTAAGTTCTTTAAGTCTCTCCTGATAAGTTTTAAGTTTAAGTCCTTCCACCATTTTTGTTGTCGGCCTTTGGACCCGTTCTATTTGAATAATGTCTTTTTGCAGGTAAGGTCTCCAGAACTGCACACAGTATTCTAGCTGTGGCCTCACCAGGGCGCTATACAGCGGCATCACAACCTCCCTCCTCCTACTGGTGATGCCTCGAGCTATGCAGCCGAGCATCCTGCTTGCTTTTCCCACTGCCTGGCTACACTGTCCAATCATCTTGCAGCTATCAGTAACAGTATCCCTAAATCTCTCTTCTCCGAGGTCCTGGCTAACACAGTCAGGGGCGGGCTGGCCATAGCGCATACTGGGCAAAATCCTGGTAGGCCGTTGCCAGGGAGGGCCGCAAGTCGCAGTGTTCCCTGTAAGATGCGCGGGAGCGTGGCTGCGCACGCTGTGCAGCTGTCATTTTTTTTTTTACATTGGTGGCTCAGTGGAACCAAAAAATCAGCACTTCCGTTTCCTGTCATGCTGGCTGGCCAGCAGGGGAGAGGATGACGTGACTGATCAAACAAGAGAAACTGTGACTGATGGCTGGAGCAGAGGTCGGTGAGGGGGAAGAGTGGGGAGGGGGGAGAGAGAGAGTCTGAGTCTGAGTGTGAGGGCTGCAGCCATAGACCGAGGAGAGGAAGGGGGGAGGGAGAGAGAGAGAGAGATGTGTGTGTGTCTCACCCACGAGGGCAAGTTAGCAGCCTGCAGACACCATGAAGGAGAGAAGACGTCAACAACAGAAAGAATTCTCCAACTTGGCAGTGAAGTGGCTCCAGGTGAGTCCATGCTGTTGCTGTACTGTGTTCCAATAAACCTCAAACTAAATGCTAATACTAATTAATGGTGCAATGTGTTTCTCTTAACCCCCCCTGCCCTGCCCATCTACCCACCTGCTCACTCACCCACCTATTAATCCAACTGCCTAATCCACCCACCTATCTATATACCTGCCACTCACCTACCTACCCAGACCCTGGACCATCAGCAGACTGGAGTGGTGTGCAGGCGGAATCAGCGGATTCTGACGTGGAGGTGGCAGTCACTCACCCACCTACCTACCTGCCTGACCACCTGCCGACTCGCATCTAAATACCCACCAACCAACCCTCCTGTCAACCCGCCCCCTTTATACCCTAATAGAGTGTAAGCTCTTCTCCTCCTGTATCCTCCCTTATACCCTAATAGTGTGTAAGCTTTTCTCCTTCTGTATCCTCCCTTATACCCTAATAGAGTGTAAGCTCTTCTCCTCATGTATCCTCCCTTATACCCTAATAGAGTGTAAGCTCTTCTCCTCCTGTATCCTCCCTTATACCCTAATAGAGTGTAAGCTCTTCTCCTCCTGTATCCTCCCTTATACCCTAATAGATTCTAAGCTCTTCTCCTTCTGTATCCTCCCTTATACCCTAATAGAGTGTAAGCTCTTCTCCTCCTGTATCCTCCCTTATACCCTAATAGATTCTAAGCTCTTCTCCTTCTGTATCCTCCCTTATACCCTAATAGAGTGTAAGCTCTTCTCCTCTGTATCCTCCCTTATACCCTAATAGAGTGTAAGCTCTTCTCCTCCTGTATCCTCCCTTATACCCTAATAGAGTGTAAGCTCTTCTCCTCCTGTATCCTCCCTTATACCCTAATAGAGTGTAAGCTCTTCTCCTTCTGTATCCTCCCTTATACCCTAATAGAGTGTAAGCTCTTCTCCTTCTGTATCCTCCCTTATACCCTAATAGAGTGTAAGCTCTTCTCCTCCTGTATCCTCCCTTATACCCTAATAGAGTGTAAGCTCTTCTCCTCCTGTATCCTCCCTTATACCCTAATAGAGTGTAATAGAATAGGGCGGCAGCAGGGGCATTAAAAAGTTTGCTTTCAGCATTTGCATTGCACCAGTATTGTTATGGGGCCCCAGCAGCATGGACACTGCTGTTTTGTGGGGTTTTTTTGTACAATTTTTACAGTTTGTGGTTGTTGATTTTCTTTTCCTTGAGTACCCCCCCCCCCTGCCCGCACATGGTATGACCCAGTATCTATTGAGGACGCACAGGGGAGCTGGACTGTGGTGTAGCAATGTATTGTATAGACAGATGGAAGCTTCTTTACATGGCCCCTCCCTGACATCCTGATTTGGGATGCCCCATTGTGTCAAATTCCCAGTAAAAATACCTGGCCGCTAATCAAACAACACATGTGTGGTTCAAACATGTGTCTGCACCAGCTAGAGGCTGGTGGGATGTGGCTGGCACCCAGCCCTTAGCGAGGAGAACCCATGCATGAGCCAGTGGATCGCTGGTCAGGTAAGTTTTACTGGTGATCTGAGGGGGTTGCACAAAATGGGGCAACCCAAATCAGGGCGCCCCACAGAAAAGGACCAAAACTCTTTGAAGTGGACCAAAACCCAGGATTTTGACTATCCTAAGCCAGCGTCCTAAGTGCAGTGGCGCATGCGTGAGCCGCAGCCGCATCCCCAGCTACCCTCAAACGGGGAACGTGCCCGCACCGGCCATTCACAAATGCCTGGCGTGGGCATGCGCCCTGCTAGAGGGATAGCCGGGATGCGGCCGTGGCCCGCGCATGTGTTGTTGGACCGGGAAGTAAGGTAAGTGTAGCAGGTAACCTGGGGAGTTTCACACAGTGGGGCATCCCAATTTTGGATGCCCGGGTGGAGGTCCCGGGCCGATACCGCTCAGAGATATATGGTCCCGGGCCAGTCTGACCAAAAAGTCCAGGGCCGTTTTTTGGTCCCAGTCCGCCCCTGAACACAGTGCTGCCCATACGGTGCTCAGAGCCGGGATTCCTTCTACCCAAAGGCAGGATTTTACATTTAGAGACATTAAACTCCAGTTTCCACAGGTTTGACCATTTATCCAGTAAAGCTAAATCATTTTCCATGTTGCCGACCCCTCCAGGAATATCCTCCCTATTACTAACCTTTGTATCATCAGCAAACAGACAAACTTTTCCTACCAAGCCTTCTCCTATGTCACTTACAAATATATTAAAAAGAATGGGGCCCAGGACTGAGCCTTCTCCTATGTCACTTATACACATATTACACAGAATGGGGCCCAGGACAGAGCCTTCTCCTATGTCACTTATACACATATTACACAGAATGGGGCCCAGGACAGAGCCTTCTCCTATGTCACTTATACACATATTACACAGAATGGGGCCCAGGACAGAGCCTTCTCCTATGTCACTTATACACATATTACACAGAATGGGGCCCAGGACTGAGCCTTCTCCTATGTCACTTATACACATATTACACAGAATGGGACCCAGGACAGAGCCTTCTCCTATGTCACTTACACACATATTACACAGAATGGGGCCCAGGACAGAGCCTTGCGGCACACCACTTGTAACTCGCCTTTGTTCAGATTGCACACCATTTACAACAACACTCTGATACCGATCCCTCAGCCAACTGGAAATCCACTGTACTATCCAGGGATTGAGTCCCACCTTCAATAACTTATCTATGATCCTTATGTGGTACAGTGTCAAAGGCTTTGCTAAAATCCAGATAGGCGATATCCACAGCACCACCTTCATCCAACACTTTAGTGACATTGTCAAAGAAATCAATAAGATTGGTCACATGATCTGCCCTCAGTAAAGCCGCTGTTTTGGGTCCATCAGGTCATTAATTTTTAGATGGGAAATTATCTGTTTTTTTAAGAGTGTTTCCATTAATTTGACCACTATAGATGTTACAGTAACTGGCCTGTAATTACTGGCTTCTTCTCTACTCCCCTTTTTATGGATTGGTACGACATTGGCCATTCTCCAATCATCTGTAACCTCACCAGTTATCAGGGAATGGTTAAGTAAATCAGTCAGAGGGGCTGCAATCACAAATCTAAGTTCCCTTAGAACTCTGGGGTGGATTTCTTTACTGGTGACTAAGCGTGAATCATCTTCTGCCAAGGACTAATTTATTACCTATATAAGACTAATACTAGATGTGTATAAGCAAACATTAGAATCAGTACCTGTATAACTGAATAAACAAGAAATCAGAGCTGAGTACAGAGGTTATATTTTTTCCCCCGAGGACCCTGGCTAAGAGATTTCTCACCAGCCTGGGACCCTGAGGACACTGAGTGAAACCCTAAATAGGAAAAAAAAAAACATTTCCCTTGCACTATTGCGGCCAACAAAAGGCCCAATATACCTCACCACTCTGATAACTACAAAAAGAAAGAACACCTACTGACACCTCAAGAAATACCTATCTCTCCTCCCACTTTCCCAGTGTATAATCTGTATAATCTTGGCAGTGCATAATCTGTATAATCTCGTGGTGTATAATGTCAGTGGTGTATAATCTGTATAATGTCAGTGGTGTATAATCTGTATAACATCGGCAGTGTATAATCTGTATAATCTCATTTGTGTATAATCTGTGTAATCTCAGCGGAGTATAATCTGTATAATCTCGGTGTTGTATAATCTGTTTAATGTCAGTGGTGTATAATCTGTATAATGTCAGTGGTGTATAATCTGTATAATTTTGGCAGTGTATAATCTGTGTAATCTTGGCTGTGTATATGTATATAATCTCGGTGGTGGGGTATAATGTGTATAATCTTAGTGGTGCATAATCTGTATAATCTCGGTGGTGTATAATCTCTGTGGTGTATAATTAGTATAATCTCTGCGGTGTGTAATCTGTATGGTCTCGGCAGTGTATAATCTGTATCATCTTTGTGGTGTATAATTTCGTCAGTGTATAATCTTGGCGGTGTATAATCTGTGTAATTTTGGCGGTGTTTATTCTCGGAAGTGTATAATCTGTGTAATCTCAGCGAGTGTATAATCTCTGCGGTGTATAATCCCGTCGGTGTATAATCTCAGTGGTGTATAATATGTATAATCTCGGTGGTGTATAATCTGCATAATCTCTGCGGTGTATAATCTGTATAATCTCTGCAGTGTATAATCTCGACGATGTATAAACCTCTTGAGCTTCTACAAACATTACTCACTGGGATTGTCAAGACCAGGACAAGTGGTGAGAGCTGTAATTTGAGGGTGGAGATCCATATCTCCTTAAAAGCAGCAATCTGATTGGCCCAGAGACACAATGTATTATCAGGGGATTCCCAAACTTTGATGATCTCAAGTGTCACCTGGGTAAGTAAAGATGGCAGCAGATCAGTTGGGTGTACAGGGCAGCCTTGCCACATAGCCCCTGATGGGATCTCGTGTACCCCCTGATGGGATCTTGTGTACCCCCTGATGGGATCTCGTCTAGCCCCTGATGGGATCTCGTCTAGCCCCTGATGGGATCTCGTCTAGCCCCTGATGGGATCTCGTGTACCCCCTGATGGAAAGTCTTCTACGCCCTGATTGGATCTCATCTAGCCCCTGATGGGATCTCATGTACTCCCTGATGGGATCTCGTCTACCCCCTGATGGGATCTCGGGTACCCCCTGATGGGATGTCGTCTAGCCCCTGATGGGATGTCTTCTACCCCCTGATGGGATCTTGTCTACCCCCTGATGGGATCTCGGGTACCCCCTGATGGGATCTCGGGTACCCCCTGATGGCATGTTGTCTAGCCCCTGATGTGATCTTGTCTAGCCCCTGATGGGATCTCGTGTACCCCCTGATGGGATGTCGTCTAGCCCCTGATGGGATGTTGTCTAGCCCCTGATGTGATCTCGTCTAGCCCCTGATGGGATCTCGTGTACCCCCTGATGGGATGTCGTCTAGCCCGTGATGGGATGTTGTCTAGCCCCTGATGGGATCTCCTCTAGCCCCTAATGGGGTCTCATGTACACCCTGATGGGATCTTGTTTAGCCACTGATGGGATCCCATGTACACCCTGATGGGATCTTGTGTATCACCTGATAGAATCTCGTGTACCCCCTGATGGGAACTGTCCACGCCAGGTCTCGAGTCTGGATCACCTGCACCATCAGCACTGGCCTGATTTTAGAAGACAACCCTCCAGTGATGCTCCCGTATCAGCCCCAAGGTCTGACTACCACCTGTGCCGCGTCTTAAAGAGGAACTCCAAAGTGGACCAATCATCACAACTCACGATCCTGGAGCCTAAAGGACTCCAGTGTCAGCTGACTAGGTGCCCCCCTGGGCCATCCCCGTGTGGGATGCCAGACTGTGTGAGCCCCCGATTGGCAACAAACCCCCTCATCTTTCCGCTGGTACCTCACCGTGACCGTCTCAGGGTGGCGCAATGCATCCTGGGATTAAAGATGGTAGAAAAGGTAACTCTCCACTGGGAGGCCTCCACAGAGCCCCCCAATGCTCAAGTAAAAAATACAATTCTGTGAAATACTCACCTGTAGAATTGGTATTATACGCATACAGTACGTCCTGCTCCATATATAATAATTACACGTGGGTAATCCTCCGCCAGATGGTGCTGTGCACTGCAGACATGCAAAAACAGGCTCCTCCCGGCCCTTCATATACCCAGGGACCTCCCACAAATCCCCAGCATTGAAAAGCAGTGAGAAAAAGAAGCCGGGAGAAACCAACCACCAAAACTGGTAATAATAACAATGATAATCACCATACAGGGGATCCAGAATAATGTAAAACCAGGGTGGGGTGGAGCAGGACGTACTGTATTTCACAGAATTGTATTATTCTAAGCATACAGTACGTCCTGCTCCAGATATAATACTTACACTTGGGACATCCAATAGCAGTGTCCATAAAGTAGGGTGGGATCCCCAACAAAAAAGGGGACAGCAGACAGTAAAAGCACTGTCACCTGCAACCTTGTTACCAAGCGTGACATGAGCAAGAGCTCTAACGTCAACCTCATAAAAACCTTTGAAAAGGTATGAACAGAAAACAAGTAGCGGTCTAGCAAACTTGTTCAACAGAAACCTGGTGCTGAAAGGCCAAAAGATACCAAAGCACAAGTAGAATCAGAAATAAAGTGAGATGAAGATTCTTCCCCTTAAAAGAATAGGCCAGAGTAACAGCCTGACCAGTCCAAATGCTAACAGTAGCCTTGGCAAAACTTCCCCATCGGGGAATTGAACCCTGGTCTCCCGCGTGACAGGCGGGGATACGGACCAGTATACTAACAAGGATCAGCTAGAAGCCGAAACCTTTCCTAGGACCAGAAGGGACAATCCATTCAAGGAAAGACCAGGCCAAAGGGCGCATAACCCCTGGAAGCAGACGAGATCAGGCACATACGGATGGAGACGCCCGAAAACCCCAAGGGGCAACAGTCCCCCTAAGGGACAAGAGACAATCCAGGAAAACTTCCAACACCTGTTGAGGGAATGTAGACCCCCTTTCCTCAGCGTTACTAGGAATAAGGCCCAGAAGAAAGACAAATGTCTTGAATACATGAGCATAAGACACCACCTCAGGTATAAGGTCCGGCGTGAAGCGGAACACCACCACATCATGGAGTATATATCAATGAACGAGGGCTAGCTAAACAGAGCCGCCCGCTCAGGCACACGTCTGACTGAAGTAACAACCCCCAGAAGGACAACTTGAGAGTAAGAACAATAAGACAGTATCCGGAATAGGTCCAAAGGGAACACCCCGCAAGGGGTTACTAAGCCTCCTGACCACAGTCAGAATTAATCTGGGACAGGGAACAACGGCCGAGAACCTATGAAAGTGACGAGGCCCCACCAGATCCACACTAGAGAACCTATGAAAGTGACGAGGCCCCACCAGATCCACACTAGATGGATCCCATTGTGACACAAGGATTAACACATCCTGTCGCAGAAGGACATCCACTGGAGCGAATACCACTGATATGCAGGGAACGCTGTCCTCCACCCAGATCAGGAACAGATACTTTTCTGGAGGATCATCCTGCTCCGAGTCCCACATGGACAAATAATACAGGCCACTGTCGTCAGACAGACCAAGAGCCCCCAAATAGACCAGTCCTGAAAAGGAGTAGTCCAGCGAGATAGAGCCAAACTGAAGGCTCACCGCTTCAGAAAATAGAAAGGTGTATGGACCCCTAAAGGCCCCACCTCCCCCGGAACCACAGGGGATTTTAAAAGAACCCCCCCGTCAACCTGATAGATTTTGAATCCAACTACAGGAAGATGCAAAAAAAAGGGGGGTGCCCCCTGACTGGTTCCTTGAGTTCAACCATCTCAAGAGGAACCACCGTACCAAGGGGGAAGGTACACAGACCCAGCTCCAGGGTTGCAGGAACCCTGTCCAGTATTAACAATATAAGCTGCAGAAGAGCCCAAGGGCACTGAGTATAAGGGACATCCACTGAGCAGCCACCAACGGGCCCACCAGCTGCAATCCTGCCTGGTGAAGGTACGGGGACAGCAATGAGGGACAGAGCCCATGTAACCAGATTGTCCACTTATTGCCAAGGAAGAAGGTTCTCGCAGGAACCGAATTCAAATACAACCCTAGGAATGGAGATACTAAAAAAGGTGACAATGAGGGATTGAGGTGACTGAGCACCCATCCAAATGACTCCCAAAAAACACCACCGGCGAGTAACCAACTCGGCCTGGCGTAGAGATTGGGAAGTAAAAAACGACCAGGTAGGTCCTCGCACGGACGCCCCTTGGTCTCATCAGAGGCATCACCCCCGTCAGTGCCTGGGCGAGCACTCCGGGAGCAGAAGCCAGAGGCCAGATAACAAGGCCACAATCAGCAGTGTTGGCCCTCCAACACTAATCTGTAAGAGCCTCGGTGTGTCCAGAAGACACAGGAGTATTAAAACAAGCATCTTAGGTCTCCCCAGACGGCAAGAGGCCCACTGGGTGCATGGTGCTGGCGGCCCAACTCAGAGATTCCATGCAGAAAACTGCCTGTGAATGTAGAAATACCAAACCTATGGAAGGCCAGAATGGGCCAGACTGCCTCATCCCTTTGGGGAAATGTGGAAAGGATGGTGAAGAGGCCCCTGCCTCTGCCTGTTAAAAACAACCTGCAAGTGACCCCAGACCCTGCAGACCGTGCAAGGCCTGCACCAGCATCTGAAGAGAGACAGGGACCCGAAGCACCCTGACAATCTCGGGAAGGGACCGCCCCGCAAACTCTATCCTGCACCTGGAGGAAACTACCTCCTGGATCCACCAGAACGAGGCATGACGCCTCCTGATAGGAGCAAGGGTGCTGCGGCCGTCCCCTCACCCAGACGGGCGAGGGCGTCCCGTCATGTTTGGGGTTTTTTTGGAAGGTTTGGACTTAGTCCTGCCGGAGGGGCCAGGGCGTTCTCTGCCAACCCTGGGGTGGGAGTCTATACCGAATAGCTGGAAGCACACCCCTGGTTCGTGTTTGACACTAACATAGGGAGGGGGAGGGGAGTCCCTGCCCCGAGGAAGCCGAGACGGTCTTCTGCGTAGGGGTGTTTTGCCCTTTTCTCCAAAAAGGTCCAAACGGGCCCCAAATAGTCGTTGCCCTCTAAAGGGAAGGCCAGTGAGAGCCTTCTTTGTAACATCGTCAGCACCCCACTGTTGCAGTCAGACCAGGTATAGCTACCACAAGGGCAGAAGATCTTGTGCACATCTTAATGGTGTCATCCAGCGCTAAGAGGATAAACCTCACAAATACATCACATTTGGAGAGTGCATTAAAGACCTCCCAGGGGAGATCCTCAGGCTGATTATCAAGCATCTTTCTGATGAGGGTTCTAGCGGCCACCGCAGTGATGGCCGCAGCACAGACCGGGCGCAGCGCCGTCCCTGCACAAGAAAAGGCGTGGGAAGCCAGTCTATCAATGCGCCGGTCCTCAGCATCCCGAAGGGTACGATAAGTAGAAGCTGCCATGAAGGGGGGTTAACAACCCCTATGATCGGTGCATCCACCACGGGAGGTGCTGACCAACAGTTAACCACATCAGGGGGAAAAGGGTATTTCCAATCCCAGTCCCCTGGAACCCCTGGAAGTTTACAAGGGGATTCCCATTCTTTGGATATTAGAGCCTGGAAATGATCCTGCTCCAGGAATTCCAAGTGCGGTGTCGCTGCGTGGAAACTCTCCCTTCTAGGCTTGGGAGCCTTACCAGGAGGAGAGATAGACAAGACCTCAAAACCTTTATCAGTAATACATCAATGTCACACAGGCCCCAGAAACCAGGGCCAGAATCATCACGACTCCACAGCATCTCATCAGAGGAATCTGAGTCGGAGAAGAGCTCACCTTCATCAGAAGGAGCAAAGCCCTGCGGAGCAGCGAACTCCTCAGTTTCAGTAGGAAAGAAAGAACCCGGGGGCGTCAGGGACCGTTTCTTCCCAGAGCCCCAGCGCTCTGCCAACCTCGAGATAACCTGATCAGCCATAGGCAGAATCCGCGGCACGACTTGCTGGTCATCCCCGCTCAAGTGCGACTCATCAGGCGTGAGATTTAAGCACGGGGAAACAGGTGTATTAAACCGAGGTGCAGCCACTGGCAACCCTGATTGCAGGGCCAGTACTTGTTCAGCACAGGGTCCGCAGACCCGTGCTCTGTCAGCATCAGCATGGGGCTGTCCACACGCTGTACACAGCCGGTCTTGTCCCCGAGGGGCTCCGGTCACATAACTCTGAGATGCCTCCAGATGGTGATTATCAAAGCACAATGCTAACAGGGATTTACGCAATAGGCAACCCTGGATGCCCCAAAGACCCGCTGATTAATGTGGGAGAATTGTAGGTAAGCCCGCTAATATATATATATATATGAGGCCGGGAGAAGCCACCGGAGACTTGACTTCTGAAAGACATAAAGGGAATAAGAGGTGTCAGGGCCATGCGCAGCTGGTAAAATATTTAATAAAGGATCGCCCGCGAGGGCACTTACAGACCAAGGAGGAGGGGGACCGCCACCACGCGCGTGTGTGCGAAGATCATCAGAATGGCGCCCAGCGAACACCTAAGGGCGGGCTCAATGCTCGGCCGTGACGCGGAGCACGCCAAGTCAAGTCCCCGTCCATCCCGAAGAGCGCGAAGCTCTGAAGTAGTAGTCAAAAACGCAATGGATAAAAAACACTTAAGCATTTAGTAAAGGAAGACGCCGCAGCATCTAGCGACGCTGCCGCTCGGCAGCCAAAACATAATAAAGAGCAAGCAGCGCGGCTCTGACACCAGACGTAATAAAGAGCAATACTAAGGCCATAAGCGTGACATTACAGTAAACTGGGATCTCCACACACATACCCCCCCCTTTCTTTTCCCCCTAACTACTGGGGGAAATGAGGGAGGACGGCGACCCTATAAACAGGGTCCACTGCTACACAGGGCATGGGGCAATAATGCGGGAGGGGCATCCACTAGAGGCTCACCATCAGCCTAACCGCCTACCCTATAGAGGGGGATTGCGGTGGAGCGTGGCTCCATAAGCACACAAGGTGCTGCCTACCTTCACCCGACCAGCGCAGCCCAGGCTGGGAGGCACATCACAAGGAGGACAGTGGAAATAGTCCCACAGGGCCGCAGGGTGTAATAGCCCCGCTCACCTGCGAGAGAGTGATACTTCATTTCTTCGCAGTCAGCACTGCAAAGAAATCTGGGGATTTGTGGGAGGTCCCTGGGTATATGAAGGGCCGGGAGGAGCCTGTTTTTGCATGTCTGCAGTGCACAGCGCCATCTGGCGGAGGATTACCCACGTGTAAGTATTATATATGGAGCAGAACGTACTGTATGCTTAGAATATCCTGGGTGTTGGTCCACTTTAACTTATGGAAAAAAAGATGGAGCTGCCCTACGGATATCGCCCGGAAGCATGAAGCACTGACTGGACAAGCGCATGCGCCATGGAAATGGTGGAAAGATGAGTGGACTGGGCAATCTGTGGGGGGTTCACACAACTATTCAATATAGCTGCTGCACTCTTACACATCCGTTAGTGGCGGGTACCAGGACCGCGGTGGCGCCACTATAGATCGAAATAAGTAAACATAAGTAAACAGCAACTCCAATTGACAAATGAAATCGACTGTTTTCAATCACAGAGATATTCCATTACATTTGTTAGAAAATCCAAAGGACTGCAGCCATAGAATTGAGTGACAGTTGGATTTTGATGAGTGAATGACCAGTACAGTGACACTGCTGCATGGGATTGGACGACAGGGCTGCCGCTCTGTGCATTCTCTCCAAGATGGCTGCGCCCAGGAGCCGAGACGCTGGGGGATCTCTGCACAAGCAGGTCCTATTAGCCCCTCTCATCTCTGCCCCTGCAGGTCCTATTAGCCCCTAACTCTCATCTCTGCGCAAGCAGGTCCTATTAGCCCCTAACTCTCATCTCTGCACAAGCAGGTCCTATTAGTCCCTAACTCTCATCTCTGCGCAAGCAGGTCCTATTAGTCCCTAACTCTCATCTCTGCGCAAGCAGGTCCTATTAGCCCCTAACTCTCATCTCTGCACAAGCAGGTCCTATTAGCCCCTCTCATCTCTGCCCCTGCAGGTCCTATTAGCCCCTAACTCTCATCTCTGAACAAGCAGGTCCTTTTAGTCCCAAACTCTCATCTCTGCGCAAGCAGGTCCTATTAGCCCCTAACTCTCATCTCTGCACAAGCAGGTCCTATTAGTCCCTAACTCTCATCTCTGCGCAAGCAGGTCCTATTAGCCCCTAACTCTCATCTCTGCGCAAGCAGGTCCTATTAGCCCCTAACTCTCATCTCTGCACAAGCAGGTCCTATTAGCCCTTAACTCTCATTTCTGCGCAAGCAGGTCCTATTAGTCCCTAACTCTCATCTCTGCGCAAGCAGGTCCTATTAGTCCCTAACTCTCATCTCTGCACAAGCAGGTCCTATTAGCCCCTAACTCTCATCTCTGCACAAGCAGGTCCTATTAGCCCCTAACTCTCATCTCTGCACAAGCAGGTCCTATTAGCTCCTAACTCTGATCTCTGCACAAGCAGGTCCTATTAGCCCCAAACTCTGATCTCTGCACAAGCAGGTCCTATTAGCCCCAAACTCTGATCTCTGCACAAGCAGGTCCTATTAGCCCCTAACTCTCATCTCTGCACAAGCAGGTCCTAATAGCCCCTAACTCTCATCTCTGCACAAGCAGGTCCTATTAGCCCCTAACTCTCATCTATGCACAAGCAGGTCCTATTAGCCCCTAACTCTGATCTCTGCACAAGCAGGTCCTATTAGCCCCTAACTCTCATCTATGCACAAGTAGGTCCTATTAGCCCCTAACTCTCATCTCTGCACAAGCAGGTCCTATTAGCCCCTAACTCTCATCTATGCACAAGCAGGTCCTATTAGCCCCTAACTCTCATCTCTGCACAAGCAGGTCCTATTAGCCCCTAACTCTCATCTATGCACAAGCAGGTCCTATTAGCCCCTAACTCTCATCTCTGCACAAGCAGGTCCTATTAGCCCCTAACTCTCATCTCTGCACAAGCAGGTCCTATTAGCCCCTAACTCATCTATTGATATATATGATCTATTTATGTTATTTGCACAGTATAAGATAACACGCGTGTGGTGTATAACAGAGACCCATATCTCTGCTCTGCAGCGGGTCCGTGCAGCTTTATTTCTATCGGCCCATTTCCTCGCCTGTAACAATATTACAAATGTTTCTGTTTCCATATTATTATTTTCTTTTGCAAGAATAAGGACCTGTCACGTTATAGTCAAAGAGACTTTCCTACATCACAGGGCCTGAGCTGATGTATCATCGCAGCGTGACCCAGATTGTGTAACTAGCAAATAATACCCGAGTATTAAAGTAATACTAAAGTTGTCCCGTTATCTCGGGCTACACGTTGCACTGTCCCAGACTTCAATCCATTTTCAGAAAGTCCCTGTAGTTCCTAAGTTATTAGAAAAGATATTAGAGCATTGGAGATGCAGAGAAATGATGTGGGTGTGGCAACAGCGATGTGATGTAAGCACACTGTGTGCTTTAAATATATCATAGTAAAAAAATAAAAAGTGCATTGTTGTGCCTCTAGTTATTACTGCCAGCACATAGTGTGACCAGAAAAAGGGGACGAGAGATGCTGCAGGATAAGAGCGTCTCCAGCCTGCCAGCGCATATTGTGACCAGAAAAAGGGGTAGAGAGATGCTGCAGGATAAGAGCGTCTCCAGCCTGGCAGCGCATAGTGTGACCAGAAAAAGGGGGTGATAGATGCCGCAGGATAAGAGCGTCTCCAGCCTGCCAGCGCATAGTGTGAACAGAAAAAGGGGGTGATAGATGCTGCAGGATAAGAGCATCTCCAGCCTGCCAGCACATAGTGTGACCATAAAAAGGGGGTGATAGATGCTGCAGGATAAGAGCGTCTCCAGCCTGCCAGCACATAAGGCTCGATTCAAAGAAACATTCGTCCGGACTTTCGTAGCTGTCTGTGAAAGTTTTGGTGGGTGTTTGTCATTTTTTTGCTTTTTTTTGTACATTTTTCACTCGCACGAACGTTCGGGAGCATGCGTATATGCTCTTTCGATAATGGTGACAAAATCGGAAGTTTTTCGTTACTTAATCTGAAATGTTTCGTCCGTTCAGAAAGTTTTCGTTATTGCAATGGGCTTGCGATTAATTCAGAGAGCTGATTGGCGATGGCCCCACACCTCATAAATTCGTTTCATGGCCAAAACATTCCCGGCACCTTTTTGACTACGGAGCGCGAGCCATCATGGACGAGGCTACTGCCTTTGAGGAGCATGAGGACCTGCAACTCATGGGCATTGAGATCGTCCGGAGGGCAGAGACCAGACTGCACGGGCGGTGACGCATGGACATCAATGGCATGCATGACGCTGAGCTGTTCGAGCTGACCAGGCTTAATCGCGCTTCCCTCCATAAACTGTATAGTGAGCTGCGGCCATGGTTAGCCCGCACCACAAGGAAGGGGCAAGCAATTTCAGGTATGACCAACATGCTTGGCTGCCTGCAATTTTTGGCGAACGGCTCGTTCCAGAGGCTGGGTGCCCTCTCCGTGGGGATCTCACAGCCTACGCTGAGCCGCACGCTATCCAAATTTTTGGAAGGCATGGCTGCCATAACTCGGAAATATATTTGTTTCCCTGAGGATATCGTAGCCAGAAACGCCATTAAGCTGGCATTTTATAACATCGCCGACATGCCCAATGTCATGGGTGCAATTGACTGCACGCACGTTGCCCTGGTCCCTCCGTCAAGCGACGAGTATATATACAGGCAAGTTTTGGCTTCCATTGTATCTAAATATTTGTGTGTCCCTCCTTTGCCCAATCACATTATTTGTTTTCCTCATTGTGAATAGTCCCTCCTTTTCTGAAAAGCATCCTTGTGACTAATGTCTCCATTTGTAGTAACTGTCATTGGCAATAGTCCCTCCTTTTATGAAAAGCATCCTTGTGACTAATCTCGCCATTTGTAGTAACTCTCATTGGCAATAGTCCCTCCTTTTCTGAAAAGCATCCTTGTGACTAATCTCGACATGTGTAGTAACTCTCATTGGCAATAGTCCCTCCTTTTCTGAAATGCATCCTTGTGACTAATCTCGCCATTTGTAGTAACTCTCATTGGCAATAGTCCCTCCTTTTATGAAAAGCATCCTTGTGACTAATCTCGCCATTTGTAGTAACTCTCATTGGCAATAGTCCCTCCTTTTATGAAAAGCATCCTTGTGACTAATCTCGCCATTTGTAGTAACTCTCATTGGCAATAGTCCCTCCTTTTATGAAAAGCATCCTTGTGACTAATCTCGACATTTGTAGTAACTCTCATTGGCAATAGTCCCTCCTTTTCTGAAATGCATCCTTGTGACTAATCTCGCCATTTGTAGTAACTCTCATTGGCAATAGTCCCTCCTTTTATGAAAAGCATCCTTGTGACTAATCTCGCCATTTGTAGTAACTCTCATTGGCAATAGTCCCTCCTTTTATGAAAAGCATCCTTGTGACTAATCTCGACATTTGTAGTAACTCTCATTGGCAATAGTCCCTCCTTTTCTGAAATGCATCCTTGTGACTAATCTCGCCATTTGTAGTAACTCTCATTGGCAATAGTCCCTCCTTTTATGAAAAGCATCCTTGTGACTAATCTCGCCATTTGTAGTAACTCTCATTGGCAATAGTCCCTCCTTTTATGAAAAGCATCCTTGTGACTAATCTCGCCATTTGTAGTAACTCTCATTGGCAATAGTCCCTCCTTTTGTTTAGTCCCTCTAGGTTCATACTCTCTGCTTTTACATATTCCCTCATTCTAATCACTCCCTCCTTGCTAATGCTCCCTCCTTGCCAAGAGTGTATGTGCAACAATGGCCCTTATTTTAACATTACTAAAAAAGTTAGTTTTTTAAAAGTAAAACATTTGTAAGTGTACTTATAATAGAACTTGTCAAGGCTCAAACATTGATATTCTTTTGTTGCCCACTTAAATGTAACGTAGTTGTTTAGTGTTATTTGTCTGGATGTTACATTTTGACATAGGCTGTTTGAAGTGTGCGTTGGATTTGTTTACTAAACGTTATTTTTTTGTTGTTTCTGTTTCCTTTTTACACAGAAATCGCAAAATGGGCCATTCGCTGAATGTGCAAGCAGTGGTGGCCCAGGACATGCGTTTTCTGAGCGTCCTGGCAGGCTACCCTGGCTCAGCCCATGATGCGTATATCCTGCGCAGATCAGGAATATTCCGGCGGTTTGAGTCAGGGGAATTTGCGGGTGCATGGCTCCTTGGTAAGTTGAGTCCAATTACAGATTTGGATTGTATATGTATGGCTTTGATTTTGGTTGGATTCACCTTTCCTAAACGCTGCCTTGCCCATCACCTTGTGAACATGTGTAACCCCACTGGAACCATTACATTAGACAAACTACATAGGCTGCCAAATTGTTTGTCCTGCATTGTTTTAATTAATAAGTGTAATGCGAGGCAAAGTCTGAAACAGTCTTCCAAACAATTTAAGATCAAAATCTGTTATTGACTTTACCAGAGAGTCTGCGCCATCTTTGCTTACATGCATTTCACTTACTGAGTAGAGGTGAGCGGGATAAAGTGCAGGGGCCGGCTTACACCTGTTTTGGACTAAGCCAAGACTGAAAATGGGTCAGGTCAAGTTAGACCATACTACATTGTTCTGCAGCACAGGCAGGAAACAATAGCTGCTAACAGTCTGCCTGATTACCCAGCATCCACAGTATTATTTGCCTACTTTGGACCACCATCTATCACATATGTTTAATTCTTGTTTTTGCATCTGCAATCTGTATGCTCAAGTTTGTGTGACAATGTCACATACCTCTTTTATTTTTATTGCAGTAGGAATGTTGCGTGGCAATGTATGATTTACTGTTAATATTATTTTATTTTATATTTTTTTAGGAGATCTGGGGTATCCACTACTGCCGTGGCTCATGACTCCGGTCCTCCGGCCACAGACTCCAGCACAAGAGGCCTATAACCGTGCACATCGAAAGACCAGGGCAGTGGTGGAGAGGGCCTTCGGACTCCTCAAGACCCGGTTTCGTTGCTTGGACCACACTGGGGGCTCCCTGCAGTATGACCCGAAAAAGGTCATTGACATCATAATGGCATGTGCAGCGCTGCATAATTTAGCCATTATGCAAAGGGTCCCCCGATATCTGGATTGCCCACCCTCTCCACCCTCCGATGAGGCAGACGACGCCTATGTGGGCCAGCCAAGTGCGTCTGGGCAAGCCGTGCGGGCAAATTTAATAGCCACACATTTTTCATAATGTTTTTTTTTTTTTTTTATTTGTTGATATTTTTATTTGGTTTGTTTTGCTATGTTTCATTTCATTATGAAGTAAACAATAATGAATTTGTGCAACCAAAACAAAAATCTATGTTTGAGTATTAATTTGTAGACCTTGGTTATTGTTTGTTTTGGTGACAACTTGAACTCATATTTCTCTTTTAAAACAACACAGACATGAGCTTGGTGAAACAAAAATGTTTACTACTTAGTAAAAGGTTTATGTGATACAAACAGAATCGGAGGTGAGTGCCCCTCACATACTTTGGGCCAACACCTGTACATGCAATTATGTTCAATACATTTGTCAAAAAAGGAAATTGCACAAAATTAATCCCTCTCCTGCTTGCCCACATTTTCCACCGACACAGGTTGGAAGCAAACCTAGCTATGCCACATCTACACCTGTAAGTCAGTGGGCCACCCAAACAAGAACACCCAGTCCCAATCCAAATCCAGTACAATCACAGCCAGGGTCCAAGGTCTTAGATGTTAAGGCAAGAATGTCACCCAATCATGCCGCCAAACATGAGGAGCCACCACAAATGTTATTGTGCCCATGGCAGGCGCGCAACACCTTAAGTGGCCGATTCAGTGAGTCTTGGCCTCTGACATTGGCTAGTGGGCTACCTCAGGCCTTGAATGAGCTATATGGGGGATAATCCCAAACAACCTAGCAAGAACAGCGCAAAATAGAAGATTTTTAGGCCTCACCAGACAAGTCAATCCAGTGGGTAGGTATCGCAAAGATATGGACCAGATTCACGCCAAACACACCTTAATATGGGTGATGCCCATAGAACCCAGGTTGGGGCCCTTGGTGGGGGGGGGGGCATAACCTGGGCCTGTGTGGCATTCAGAATCTGCAACTGTTCCAAAAGGTGTCTTTGGTTAGTGTGCATTTCGGCCATGCCTGACCTTATTTCTGAAGTCAAGTTGGCCATGTGGCTGTTATGGGTCCTCAATTCAGTCAGCACGGCACTGAAGGTAGTATTTAGGGACTCTAATTGGCCCCTAATATGCTCCTGATTTTGTTGGTTTTGGCGACGAAAAAGGCGCCTCTCATGGTGCCATGCTGACTCCATCATCTGCACGCCCCTCCCCTGGGAAACTGGGCGATGTTGCTGAGTACGCCGCCCAATTCCCCGGGTTGTGGGGCGTGCAGATGATGTTGCTCGAGGACCCCCAACAGCCACAGGTCTGCTCGCCAAATCCTCAGCAGCAGATGTGAAACTGGGGACTGGAGGGTCAGTCTCTGCATGCTGCCCACGATGTGCAGGCAGCATGCAGCCAGCTTCACTCTGCTGCTGAGGATTTGGCGGAGAAACATTTTCGGACAGTTGCAGATTCTGTCCCAGGGGAAGATCTTCAGAATCTCCAATGAAGCTTCCATCTTCCTCCAGCTCCTGGATTTGCTCCATCAGTGTGTGGCTCTGTTGGGGACATGTAAAAAAAAAAGGTTCAGTGTGGGGACTACCTATAAAAACTACACAAGCAAAACATGGCAAGCCACATGCATACACAACACCCTCAAAATACACTTACCGTAGACATCGGATCCTGGGTCCTATGCAGCGCGGAAGAAGACGGACGCGGTAACATGGCAGAGGAGTCCCCACTAGCTGAGGGATGATGCTGGCCTGCTTTAGAAGAAAAAGAGCGATTAATACACACAACTATGCATAGTTTATGATTAAGAACACATATGGTAATCAAAGAAATGTGGCCAAGCAGTAAGGGCCCCTCCCACAACGTGGCCACTTGGCATTCACTAGGAATGCCATTACATTAGTGCATGGATTGTTAAACCAGACTAGACACATCACGTGTCTCAAACCAAACATGCAAAGAATGGCTGATGTGTGAGTTGCAACATCCCTTTAAGGGGAGGAAGTTAACACACTAAGGTGGGAAAAAGCACTTACAATATGATTCTGGTGGGGAACATTTGTATGGCATAAAACATTCCTAGCAAACCATCTTAATCAGTTGGCCAACTAACCCAGCTCTTACCAAATTGACCAACAGCCAAAGATGTTATTGTGGCGTGTGCTTGTCAATTAATACATAGCACGCATTCCTTTTCTCCACTCCTAAGTGACATATTTATCAGAAATTTACTTAAAACATCATGTATGTGGCGGTCAATTTGCACATTACCAGGCCACACACATGACACTCCCTAGTCAAAGTGAGCACTCCAAACAAACACACCCCCTAGAGCCATGTGCTTAGCTAGCCCTTGCTGCCACCCCCTAGAGCCATGTGCTTAGCTAGCCCTTGCTGCCTATGTGTATGTTTCAATACATTTGTGGGGTCATTCACACATTACTAACCTGCAGGAATTGGTGGATGTCCCTCTAAGGCCACGGGATGTAATAAGGCCAGAACCATCTCCTCAGCCGGTGTAAATCGCATTTTGGTTGGGAAACCTCCGCCAGTTGTTTCGCTGTAAAACATAGTAAGCATAATTAAGCGCACTGATGGAGAGACAAGAATAAGACAAACCCAAACATTAGCTATGTACCTGTGCATCCGCCTTAGACTCTCTTTCTTCCGCACTGCATATTTCAGGTCCGAAATCTTACGTTGAATCTGGTCCATATCTTTACGTTCCTCACCCGCTGCATTGACTTGCCTGGTGAGTTCTTCAAAAATCTCTGTTTTGCGCTGTTTACTGGTGTGTTTTGATTTTCTTCCATATAGCTCATCAAAATGTAAGGTGAGCCCAGTAGCCAATGCCAGAGTTTGGGACTCAGCAAAACGGCCACCCAAGTGTCCTCTGCGCAAGTTGCGCCCTCTTCGGGGTGGTTGTGGCTCCTCAGTGCTTGGTGGCAAATGGGGTGATATTCTGGCCTGGGGGGATGGAGGAGACGTCAAGGACTGGAGGCTGGCTGTTGATCTTACTGGACTTGGGAAGGGACTGGGTGTTCGGGGCTGGGTGGACCCTGAAGTTGCAGGTGTAGATGTGGCATAGGGGGAATGCATGCCAACCTGTGCCGGAGGAGAATGTGGGCGAGCAAGAGAGGGTCTTGGCGAGGTGGAGCTGCTGCTTGGAGCCCTGTGGGTGTGTGGGGCCTTGGAGGTGGTTGGCTGGGTCTGTGGGGCCTTGGAGGTGGTTGGCTGGGTCTGTGGGGCCTTGGAGGTGGTTGGCTTGGGTGAGGCATATCTGCTCCCACTTTTTCCCTTAGCTTTTGAGCCACGTGCGGGGGGGGAGGGGGCCGTTGGCCTTTGGCGGCTTTTCGGGCTTCTGGACCGTGATCTTGTTTGGCCCCTGCGGCGCCTTGGGCCCCTGCTGCGGCTTCTGGACCGTGATCTTGTTCGGCCCCTGCTGCGCCTTGGGCCCCTGCTGCGGCTTCTGGACCGTGATCTTGTTCGGCCCCTGCTGCGGCTTCTGGACCGTGATCTTTTTCGGCCCCTGCTGCGCCTTGGGCCCCTGCTGCGGCTTCTGGACCGTGATCTTGTTCGGCCCCTGCTGCGCCTTGGGCCCCTGCTGCGGCTTCGGGACCGTGATCTTGTTCGGCCCCTGCTGCGGCTTCGGGCCCTGTGTTTTGGGCCTTTGCCTATGGCCTTGGTGCCACGTGGGGGGGTGATGTGGGGCAGGGTGGGGTGGGGCTTCGTCCCCTCTTACCCATCTGTGGGCCATGAGTTTTTGCAGCCTTGGTTACCTTGGTCTTTGGTTGTGGTGGTGCTGCCACCTCCTTTTTGGCCGCAGCCTTGGTGGTAGCCCTTAGTCTGGCTTTAGGCTCTTGCGACCTGGTTTGCGGACCCTCGGCCTGCTCAGCCTGCTTGCTCTGCTTCTTCAGTGCAAGTTTTTTTTTTTGGTGCCATTTTGGGTGGACTCTCAAAGAGAATGAGCTGTGTGTGCAGGGACCTTTAAATAAGGTCTCCGGCGTGTGACGCCTACGCGTTCGCTTACGCGCACGTCCGGCCGTTCGCACGGCCGTGCAAAACCCGGAAACCGCTGGGGCCGTGCTTATCTGCTGCCGAGAAGAAGAAAGATGGCGCCCACTATCTTCACCCGCCAACAAGAAGAGATAATCATGCTTGTAAGTGTCTTTTAAGGACTTTGCTTTGATTGGTAAATGCTGCTCTACATGTTAAGGATGCGCAATAAGTAATCTTTTGGTTAAAGATTTGGTTCTACTACATGCACACCCAAGCGCACGCCACACACGTGCCAAACGACAGTGCTGCCATATTTGAAAGTTAACTTAGGCTAGAAGTGTGTGTGTGTATGTGTTCATGTGATTGAACCAAAGAATGTATTGTTGGCACTTCTTGATATGCATTTCTGATTTCTTGCTATGTTTGATTTCTGTTTTGTAGACCATGCTGGAGCGCAGGTACGGCTACCTGCCCAACTCGTTTGCAAAACGAAACGTCGCCCTGGAGATCATCTCGGAGATCCAACACCAGACCGACACCACCTTCACCCATACACAGATCATGCAGCATTGGTCGGACCTGAAGCGACTGCACATGCCCCGGGTGCGGAGGTTTTTCGGGATCCATTTCCCAAGTAAGTACATAGCGCTTGCATGCAAGATGTAACTACAACAGAATTTAGGCCTTTTATTTATAATGCCTTTTCTTTGGTAGTGTTGGAAATGGATTACAGAATTCGCCGCACCCGGAGGCGCACAGGCCGACCAGTGCTGCATGATTCTGCAGCTGGGAGTGAAGGTGGTGGATCTCCAGGGCGACGGGCTGACCCCTCCTCTGTGGCCTCCTCAGACCAGCCCCTGGACCTTACCACAGAGGAGGGGCGGCACAGCGTGGGCAGGCAGTCGTACCCTGCCACGCATGCGGGATCCTCTGGTATGTCACTCTTCATGTCTACGCAAAAACATATAAATGCTAGCTCCTGATATCACCAAACTGAATCCTTGATTCTGTATTTGTAGATGCTTCGGGTGCGGTGAGGTAGTGGGTGAGGAGGCAGCAGATAGGAGCCCACAAGACCCTGGAGAAGGTGAGTGATGTGACCCAGACTTAGCTAAAAACATTTGAGGACTGCTGAATCAGACATCCAAACTAACCATTTTGCCCATGTTTCTACAGGCAATTCTTCACAGCAGAGCCAGGAACTCAGGGTGTTGTCCCCAACGAGCCATCTCTCGGCCACCAACCAAGTAAGTAGTCATGGCATTATAGACATTTCTGTCTAACTTCACATGAACAACAAAACACATAATGCCCTAGTCAATGCCAATATAAGAGTGACCTGTGGCCACTTAATGAGCTTAATTACTAGCACAACTGTCCTGTGGCCACTTAATTAGCTTAATAACTAGCACTACTGTCCTGTGGCCACTTTATTAGCTTAATAACTAGCACTACTGTCCTGTGGCCACTTAATTAGCTTAATTACTAGCACAACTGTCCTGTGGCCACTTAATTAGCTTAATGACCTGTGGCCACTTCATAACCTTAATTACTTTCATTAATGACATATGTGCCTTATAGTTAATTAGTTTAGTAAAATACATTAAATCCACAGGTGAGAAACATGTATTGTTCTCCCCATAATATTTTTCTCAGATTTTTTTGCAGGGACCACAAGACAACGACTTGCTGAGATGAATCGGAGGGTCCTTGAGTTGGTGGCCGATCTGCAGGCGATGCGGGACACGTTGGGGACAACAGAAGAGGAAGACTAGTGTCCTGGTTCCTGGCCCTGTATATTTGTTAAAAATTTTAATTGTACATAGTTGGCTTTCTTATCCCCAAAATTTTTATGTATATAGTTTTATTGTTTTTTAAAAATTTTAGATTGTATATAGTTTTTATTTTTTATGAAAATCTAGTATTGTATATATTTTAAGTTTGAGCACATAAAAATTTATACAGTTTTTAAAAAGTTTTGGCCCAAGTTGCCAAAAATAATGGCAACATAAATGCCAATTGAGAAATAAAAAAAGAAAAAAAAGAAAAATGTGGTTCCATTTATTTGCACAAATACATTTACAAAAAACAAGGGGACAGTGACATATTTCAAAATCAAGATTGTGATGTCCGTGAAGTGATTTGGGTAAGTTTTAGGGACCTAAAATGGAAGAAGAACCAAAGCGCTAAGTGATTTGGGTAAGTTTTAGGGACCTAAAATGGAAGAAGAAACAAAGCGCTAAGTGATTTGGGTAAGTTTTAGGGTGTGAAAATGGAAGAAGAAACAAAGCGCTAAGTGATTTGGGTAAGTTTTAGGGTGTGAAAATGGAAGAAGAACCAAAGCGCTAAGTGATTTGGGTAAGTTTTAGGGACCTAAAATGGAAGAAGAACCAAAGCGCTAAGTGATTTGGGTAAGTTTTAGGGACCTAAAATGGAAGAAGAACCAAAGCGCTAAGTGATTTGGGTAAGTTGTAGGGACCTAAAATGGAAGAAGAAACAAAGCGCTAAGTGATTTGGGTAAGTTTTAGGGTGTGAAAATGGAAGAAGAACCAAAGCGCTAAGTGATTTGGGTAAGTTTTAGGGACCTACAATGGAAGAAGAACCAAAGCGCTAAGTGATTTGGGTAAGTTTTAGGGACCTAAAATGGAAGAAGAACCAAAGCGCTAAGTGATTTGGGTAAGTTTTAGGGTGTGAAAATGGAAGAAGAAACAAGGCGCTAAGTGATTTGGGTTAAGTTTTAGGGACCTAAAATGGAAGAAGAACCAAAGCGCTAAGTGATTTGGGTAAGTTTTAGGGTGTGAAAATGGAAGAAGAACCAAAGCGCTAAGTGATTTGGGTAAGTTTTAGGGACCTAAAATGGAAGAAGAACCAAAGCGCTAAGTGATTTGGGTAAGTTTTAGGGACCTAAAATGGAAGAAGAACCAAAGCGCTAAGTGATTTGGGTAAGTTTTAGGGACCTAAAATGGAAGAAGAAACAAAGCGCTAAGTGATTTGGGTAAGTTTTAGGGTGTGAAAATGGAAGAAGAACCAAAGCGCTAAGTGATTTGGGTAAGTTTTAGGGACCTACAATGGAAGAAGAACCAAAGCGCTAAGTGATTTGGGTAAGTTTTAGGGACCTAAAATGGAAGAAGAACCAAAGCGCTAAGTGATTTGGGTAAGTTTTAGGGTGTGAAAATGGAAGAAGAAACAAGGCGCTAAGTGATTTGGGTTAAGTTTAGGGACCTAAAATGGAAGAAGAAACAAAGCGCTAAGTGATTTGGGTAAGTTTTAGGGACCTAAAATGGAAGAAGAAACAAAGCGCTAAGTGGTTAGGGTGAGCTTTAAGGGACCTAAAGGGAAAAGGCAGGATAGCGCTAAGTGGTTAGGGTGAGTTTAGTGATGGGAGTGAAATTATGTAGGCGAGCACTTTAATGACAGAAGTTTGTAGTGCGCAGGCGCAATATCGTAAGAATTTCGTCTGGACGAATACTTTTGGAAAAAATGAAGCAGGATGTAGCGGGAAAATGATAGGATTCGTGTGAGGATACGATGGGAAAAGGGCAAAAACTAAATGCTACATTGTTAGTTGAGAAAAATGAATCTGAAAATTCTCGATTGAAAATGACATCCTCGTCTGCGTACTCTGGCATACGAGCGCACGGACGCTCTACGGAAGGTTTACGAAGCATGCATAGAATCGCTCGAACGCTCATGCGAGAGCGGGAAGTTTTGAAAATGTTATGACGTCGGCACCAAACCGAAAGTTTCTTTGTGTCTCTCTGAATTGAGCCTATAGTGTGACCAGAAAATACCATTTTGTGATTACTCACCTGTAAAATGGGTATTATAAGTATGTCTCACACCCTGCTTCGGAAATATTCATTACACTTGGGTTATGTTTAGTAGAGGGCAAACTTCTGCAGAGATGAATAGAAAAAAGAAGCCCCTCCCGGCCCATAAATACCTGGGACCTCCCACACATTTCCCAGTATAAGAAAGCAGTAAGGGGACCAGGAAGAGCAAATAAAATCTTATGAGAAAAAAACAGTAACACCAAAGAGGATCCAAGATACAACTCAGGGTGGGGCGAAGCAGGGTGTGAGACATACTT
Organism: Gastrophryne carolinensis; assembly: GCA_027917425.1. Taxonomy (NCBI): domain Eukaryota; kingdom Metazoa; phylum Chordata; class Amphibia; order Anura; family Microhylidae; genus Gastrophryne; species Gastrophryne carolinensis. The sequence continues at coordinate 523,440,985 of CM051236.1, forward strand.
ATAATACCCATTTTACAGGTGAGTAATTGCAAAATGGTATTATTCTAAGTATGTCTCACACCCTGCTTCGGAAATATTCATTACACTTGGGACATCCAATAGCAGTGTCCAAAAAGGGTGGGGATCCCAATAGGCAAAAATGCACAAATGAAAACCTCTGCCGCTTGTAGAACTTTGCGGCCACAAACAGCATCCGCTAAGGCCCGCACATCAACCTTACAAAAACTTGTAAAAGGTATGAACAGAAGACCAAGTAGCAGTCGTACAACTTGTTCCAGTAAACTGAAAAGGGGAACCCTCCCCTTGGCAATATAGGCCCAAACAAGGACCAGACATATCCATTAATAATGGTAGACTTGACGGCGCCAAACCCGTCGTGGGCCAGAGGGCACCACAAACAAGCGTCCGTCCTACAGAAAAGGGAAGTAGCCAAGAAATAGAAAGTCAACAAACAACCAAAAAGTGCAGGGCCCTCTCCTCGTCATCGCTAGACGAAGGACACAAAGAAGAAAGAACCACATCCTGAATGAGATGGAAAACAGAAACCATTCTAGGAAGGAAATCCGGCAAAAAGCGGAACACCACCTCGTCCCGGTGTCTCTCAAAGTAAGAGGCCTGAATAGCCAGGGCCGCCAACCCAGAAACACAGCGAACAGAAGTAATAGCCACTAAAAAGGCAATCTGTTGTGTAAGCATAGAGAATGCAAAATTCAAATCCCAAACAGACGCAAGGCTTTTTGAGGACAAAAGGCCCTAGAAGAAGACCACCAGGACAGAGGCCTGCCCTATCAAAGCCCTTAAGCTGGAGCCCCAGGCCCAGACCGTGCTGGGGAAAGTCCAAAACCTAGGGAACAAAAACACCCAGCAAGGCAAGGCCCTAGCCTCACACCCATCAATATAGGACCGCCAAGTCCTGTAGAAGATGTTAGAGAAAGACCACTTCCTAGCCCAAACAAGAGTCTGAAGCACAACATCAGACAACTTCTTCAATGAAGATGGAGGAGGTTGCAGCAGCCACGCCGCCAAAGCCAGCGTTTGCAAACTGCAGAACGAACCAAACCTATCTTGGCCACCCTGGAGCCACCAGCATTGCTGACGCACCCTCAGGAGCCAGCTTGCGCACCACCTTGCCCACCATGGCGAAGGAAGGAAACAGGTACAGGAACCCCAGATCCCTCCAGGCAAGAGACATGGCGACCACTGCCGGTGTCAGAGGAACCTGAGACCGAAACCCAAACGTTGGGAGCTAGTGATAGCAACGTGAGGCAAAGAGAACCACCTCTGGAATCCCCCACTTGCGACAGAAGGACCGGAACACCTTGTGGTAGAAAGATCATCCCCCACAGAGAGAGGATCCCCTGCTCAAGGAGTCCGCCTTCGTGTTATCCACTCCCGAAATGAATGCCGCTGAGATGCATGGAACATCGCTCTCCGCCCATGGAAGAAACAGCGAAACTTCCCTGAGGGCACTCCTGCTGCGAGTCCCTCCTTGGTGATCGACGTAAGTGACTGCAGGTCAACCGTCTAACTAAACCTGAACCGGCAAGACCTGTAAGTGATGCATCCAGCATGACAGAATCAACCGAATAGCTCTGAACTCCAAAAACAGAGATGGGAGCGTGAGCCTCCTGAGGACTCCCCAGCCCCTGGAACTGAAAGTCCGTCCAGAAACCTCCCCAGCCCGACAGGCTGGCATTCGTGGTAACCGCCTCCCAACAAGGGGCCAAAAAGGATCTGCCCCTCATCAGACTGCTAAACTCCAGCCACCACTGAAAGGATTGCTGAACCCTGGGAGACAGTAGAAAGGGCCGAGCCAAGCACCGGGAACAGCCGTCCCAAGTCCGCAATAGACGGAGTTAGAGCGACCTCATGAGGAACTGAGCAAAGGGGACTGCCTAGAAGAAAATACAACTCTGTGAAGTACTCACCTGTAGAGTTGGTATTATATGCATACAGCACGTCCTGCTCCAGATATAGTAATAACGTGTGGGTAATCCTCTGCCTCCGGCGCCGTGCACTGCAGAACATGAAGAAAACAAGCTCCTCCCGGCCCTACATATACCGGAGGACCTCCCACAAATCCCCAGCATTGAAAAGCAGTGAGAAGAGAAGCCAGGAGAAACAAAACACCCAGAAAAACTGGCAATAATACCAAGTGATAACAACCACCATACGGGGGATCCAGAACAAGTGAAACCAGGGTGGGGTGGAGCAGGACGTGCTGTATGCATATAATACCAACTCTACAGGTGAGTACTTCACAGAGTTGTATTATTCTAAGCATACAGCACGTCCTGCTCCAAATATAGTAATAACGTGTGGGACATCCAATGGCAGTGTCCATAAAGTAGGGTGGGATCCCCGTGAGAAAGGCACAGCCAACAGTAAAGCGCTGTCACCCTCAACCATGCTACCAAGCAATGAGAGCAATGCTCTGACCTCAACCTTTGAACCTTGTAAAGGGAGAACTGAACCCAAGCAGCGGACTAGCCAGCTTGCTCGCCAGAACTTAGTGCTAAAGGGCCAAGGCCAAGCACAAGTAGTAAGAGAACAAAAACAATAGAGAGGAAGAATCTTCCCTTAAAAGAATAGGCCAGAGTAACAGCCTAACCATGCTACGGCAAAAAAGGGTAGCCATGGCAACCTCAAAACTTTCCCCAACAGGGAATACGAGCCCTGGTCACAGATGGAACCAGCCGTAATACTAACAACAATACTCAGCAGAAGCCGAAAGAGTACTCCAGGCTCAGAAGGTCAAAACCAACCGAGTAAGACCAATCCAGAGGGGACCTCGCCCATGGAAGCAATCAGATCCGGTACTTCAAGAAGGGGAGACCGGTAAGCCCCAAAAGGTAAAATCCCTATCAGGGACAAAGACAGTTCAGGCAGATCTCTAACCCCTGTAGAGGGACACAGATCCCTTTATCTCATAGTAAACGAGACAATAGCCCAGAGACCGGAGGATCTGGGACAAGGCAGAAGGAAAAAACATGGCCTGGAACCAAACGTGGCGTAAGGCGGGCACCCCCACTCATGGTGTACAGCTATATAACAAAAGTATATACATATATAAATATATATAATGACTAGGACCGCCAACAGAGCCATTCTTTATGGCACACTTCTGACTGGAGCAACTGCCCCAGAAGAGCAAAATGATGGGAGGAACAGGTCAGACAAGAACCTGAAGAAGACCCATGGGAACCCTTAGCAGGGCATCAGAATAAGTCATCTCCCCAAAGGGGAACTAGGAAATCCCCAAGGAATGCACCTGAGCAGACCCTGAAGAATGCTCAACACAAAAGATTGGATCAGGCTTTTGCAATAGGTGAACAGGGCAGGCCCCAACCATACATCGAACCAAGTTGTGAGCCAATACCAAACCCTGCTGATAGGACCCTAATCCCCAGGAACAGAGATCGTCCCACAAGGGAAGGAGCATAGACCCAGCAAGACAGTATGGGTACAACATAACCTAACATAGCGTGGCAGAAGGAAGAAAACGAAGAGGAAGAACTAAGTCCTGACCCTCCAAGGAACAAGACACCCCGAGATATGTCATCTCCAACAGGGTAAGCACAAAAGCCTGCCAACGCTAAAGTAAGCCTAAGGTAAGGGCACCTTACTTATGTAAAATAGACCTCGTGAGTGAACATACAGGCCTACTGTTCTCAGCAGAATCCTCTGCGGACCACACCCCACTGGGCCACCCAGGCCCCTAGCATAATGGTGCTGCTTGCCATCTGAGACTTGCGCTAACCCCCCCCCCCCCCCGCCCGGTAGGGCAAGGGGATACGATATTTCAAGCAAAATATCCAGCCAGAACCACTAACCCCAACTAGGGCAGACCAATCTGGCCAATAACAGGGGTAGAACCCTGTGATAGAGACCAACGGGACCCTGCCAGTGTGAGCTCAATGGAACAACAGAGAACTTCCCACAGGAGGGATACTACAGGAAGGACAAGGAATATTAATTCCCCCATAGAAGGGATCAGGGCTGCCCTGGAATAGAGCCAAGCCCAAGAATACCACAGGGAACAAGGAACAAACCACTGTCCTACAACGGACAAAAAGTCCCCCAATTGGACAGGTACTAAGAAGGAGTAGTTCCCAAACTAGGACCCACCGAATGCTCATTGTGACAAAAAATCCATATAGGTAACCGGATCCTTCGAGGTCCCTACCTAGGAACCACCTGGGGTTTCAGAAGAATAAGCCCCCCTTTGTCATCCTGCCAGATTAGGTACCATGGTAACCATCAACAGGGAAATACAGAAAGGTAGGGAATGATCCCCGACGGTTCCCTCGAGTAAACCAGCGGAAGAATAACCGCCTCCACTAGGAGTAAACAGAGGTAAACAGACCTAGACCCAGGGTGCAAACCCCTCATCCAGGACTAATGGCTAAGGCGCCTCAGAACCCAAAGAGCACAGAGACAAGTGATGTCAACAGACCAGCCGCCAACGGTCACACCAGGTGCAATTCTGCCTGGAGATAATAACTAGACAGGACGGAGGACCAGAGGCCTCATTCCAGTAAAATCCTTATAGCCAAGAGAAAAAGGCACTAGCTAAAGCCTAATCCAGGTACAACCTGGAACTGGAGGATGGAACAGAGTAGGGCTAGAGTCAACCCAGGTCCATCCAAACAACTCCCTTTGTGAATGAACAGGAGGGCCTGATAGGTCCCCTGGTAGCTGCCCCCTGGTGTCGTGCGAGACATCACACCCTTCTAGAGCCTAGCGAGCACATGGACGCAACAGGGGACCCAGCCTAAGCCACAACGGTGGCAGTGATCACTAATGCCCAGCAGTAGTGGGTTCAATATCCAGAAGACACCTTGGAATCAGAAAAAAAAAAATCTGAACACGCCACGGGCGGCCAGAGGACCCCTGGAATATAGGGCACAGACGGCCCTGTCGAAAGCGCCAAGCCTGAATGCTTATGGATACAGATGCTAAACCCCCCGAGGGGTTAGAAAGATAGACTCCCTCATCCTCAAGGGAAGGGAGGGGCAAACTCGCGCAGGGGCCCCAGTCTCTATATGATAATGGCGTTCTGGCAAGGAAGCCATACCTGACAGGCCCAGGTAAGCCTGCACCAATGCCTGAAGAAAGGCAGGGGACCATAGTCCTCCTGACCGACTCAGGGAAGGACCACCCAGCAAACACTATCCCATATCTGGAGGAACTACCTCCTAAAGCCACTAGAACGAGGAAGGTGCTGTGGCCGTCCCCTCACCCAGGTGGGTGAGGGCGCCCCATCACGCTTGAGGGTTTTTGGTGAATGATATGGGCTTAGCCCGGCCAGAAGGCCCCGGGCGATGAATGTCCCTTCCGGGACAAGATATCGAACCAGACCCTGCAAGGGGCATCCCAGGTTCCTGCTTAACACTATGATATGGAGGAGGAGGGGTATCCCTGCTCGGAGGGGGCCGGGACGGCCGCCCCTGGTTGGGTGAACTATCCTGATTTCCAAATAGGTCCAGACGGGCCCCAAACAGGTGATGCCCTCTAAAGGGGAGCCCCGTCAGAGTCCTTTTTGCGTCATCATCCGCCCCCCACTGTCGCAGCCAGAGCAGGCGACGTATAGCCACCACTTGGGCAGAGGTCCTCGCACACATCTTAATGGTGTCATCCAGGGCTAAAAGGATAAATTTAATAAAAATATCACCTCCCAAGGTAGATCTTCAGGTTGATGCTCCAGCATCTTGCTTATGAGGGTCCTAGCGGCCACTGCAGTGATAGCCGCGGCACAGACAGGGCGTAGCGCCATTCCTGCACAGGCAAAGGCGTGGGAAGCCAGCCTATCAATGCGCTGGTCCTCGGCGTCCCGCAAGGAGCTGTAAGCCGGAGCTGTAAGGAAGGGGGGGTTAGGAACCCCAATAATCGGTGCGTCAACCACTGGAGAAGAAGACCAATTATCAACCATCTTGGGGGGAAAAGGGTATTTCCAAACCCAATCCTCTGGGGCCCTTTGAAGTGCAGTGGGACATTCCCATTCCTTAAGTACAAGAGCATGGAAGTGAGCCTGCTCGAGGAATTCTAAGCGCGCAGGCGCAGTATGGAGGCGCCCCCCTCTCGGTCCAGAGACCACACCAGGAGGCGAAATGGACAGGGCCTTAAAAATCCTGAGTAACATACCACCAATATCAAGCTGGTCCCAGACGTCCTGACCAGCATCATCCTGACACCTCGGCCTCTCGTCAGAGGAACCCAGGTCAGAGAACAGGTCTCCATCTTCCGACAAAGCACTGGCACGCGGAGAAGAGGACTCCTCCGAGCCCATAGCACAAGCCACAGCCGGAGGAGTCCAGGGCCATTGTCTGCCAGGACCCACACGGCCGGATAACCCTTCCACAATCTGGTCAATCGAGGGCCGTCTAGGAGAGGTGTCTATTTGTAACTCCCCACTTGTACAAGACTCAACAGGAGTGAGATTTAGGCAAGAGGAAAGGGGAGAGAAGGAGCGAGGTGCAGCCCCAGGCGTCGCTCACAGATCCAGCGTCTGCTCGGCACAAGGCGCGCAGACCCGTGCCCCGTCCGCCTCAGCATGGGGGAGACCACACGATATACACAGCCGGTCCTGAGGGACCCCGGTAACACAATCCTGAGATGCCTCCATATAATGATTGTTTAAAGACAGAATGTCAATAGGGATTTATACAATAAGCAACCCTGGATGCCCCCACTACCCCCTGATTAATGTGGGAGATTTTTGGAAGGCCCGCTAATATCCTGATATGTATATGTATAATGTAAATATGTATATGAGGCTGGGAGAAGCCACCGGGAACTCAGCATCTGAAAGACATAATGGGAAAGAGATGTCAGGGCCATGCGCAGCTGGGACAGACAAAAAACAGAGGGATTCGCCTGCGAGGGCACTTACAGAACCAGTGGAGGAGGAGCAGAACGCCACCACGCACGCGCGAAGCTTGACAAAATGACGCCCAGCAAACCTCGAAGGGCGGGCTCTATGCTCTGTCATGACGCGGAGCGTGTGAACTAAGGCCCCGCCCACTCTAAAAAGCGCGAAGCTCTGAGGTAAAGAAGAAGGCAAGGATACAACCACACGCCCAAAAGTTCAATAGAACAGTTACTTAATAAAGACGGGCACCGCAGAATCAAGATTATGCAGCAAGCAATGCATTAAACATACGGCGTCAGCCGAAAAATGAGCAAGCAGTGCGGCTCTGACATCTCTGAACTAATAATGGACAGAATAAAGGCCACGAGCGTGACACGCCGGTACACTGGGACCGCCACACACTTACCCCCCCCCCCTTTCTTTTCCCCTTAAATAGTTGGAGAAATGAGGGAGAATGGCGACCCTCTACATAGGGTCCAGCACTACGTGGGGTACGGGGCAAAAATGCGGGAGGGGCATCCACTAGAGGCTCACCATCGGCCTAAACCGCCTACCCTATGGTGGGGAATTGCGGTGGAGCATGGCTCCGTTAAGCACACACGGTGCTGCCTACCTTCACCCGACCAACGCAGCCCAGGCTGGGAGGCATATTCTTTCAAGAAGGACGGGTGGAAATAGTCCCGCAGGGCCTCGGGCTGTAAAGCTCTGCTCGCCTGCGAGAGCGTGATACTTCATGTCTTTGCAGTTCCAGCACTGCAGAGAAATCTGGGGATTTGCGGGAGGTCCTCCGGTATATGTAGGGCCGGGAGGAGCTTGTTTTCTTCATGTTCTGCAGTGCACGGCGCTGAAGGCGGAGGATTACCCACACGTTATTACTATATCTGGAGCAGGATGTGCTGTATGCTTAGAATAAACCACCATCAATCCCACAAGTTTCATCCCTAGCCGGAAAGAGAGGCGAGGATTGTCCAGGAGAACAAATATCAGATCCTGAACCCTCTGCAACTTAGGGTGAGGAAGGACCACTCTGGCCTGACTGGGATCCAGATTCATGCCCAGAAATGAGATCTCCCTTGAAGGGGAGAGAGAGAACTTGGGGTGGGCGATCACCCATCCGAACCGTTCCAGCGTCGTCACCACCCCGGAGTCCATTTCCACCCGGCATAGAAAAGATGCTGTAATGAGTAGGTCGTCCAGATACGGCACAAAGTAAAGGCCCGGGCTCTGAGAAGGGCCATTATGCCCGCCAGCCCCTTGGTGAACACCCTTGGCACCGAAGTCAACCCGAAAGGGAGGGCCACAAACTGAAAATGCCGATCTCCCACCCCAAACCTGAGAAATCTCTGGCGTGCGGGGTAGATGGTACATTAAGGAAAACAACCTTGATGCCTATAAATGTCACGAGATCCCCCTGATGAAGGGAATAGATGAGCGCAGGGTCTCCATGCGGAACATCTGGGATCTGACGAACCAGTAGAAAGGCCTAAAAAAAAACAGAATGGTTCTGATGGATCCATGCCGTTAGGGAACCACAAAGAGGTAGGAACTCGAACACCAACTCGTACCCGGAAGAGACCACGTCCACAATCCACTTGTCTGTGACCTCCCAGGCCCAGACCTGGAAAAAAATGGGCTTGGCACCTCAGACAGGTCCTGGACGGGCCCAACCTCCACCTCTGCTCCAGGAATCACCACTGAAGATAGAGAAGGCAGCACCTCTGCCTGCTCTGGCACCGTGAAAGGAAGGGTTAGAGGAGCCTGCCTCCTTACGCAACTGAATCCAATTTGACTCCAAACAGCCGCAAACCCCGAAGGGTAGCCCAGCAAGAGACTTCTTAGCCGCAATGTCAGCCGCCACCGGCGCCACCAGACAGAGCGTCGTATAGCCACAAGCAACGTTGAGGTTCCGCCATACAGACATAGTGTCAGGAACTATACACACCGTATAAAAGCTGCCAAATCAGCACTGGCTGGGTCCAGCTGGGACCCCTCAACAGGACCCTAACCACAGACCTGATAACCACAACCGTGAGTACAGAAATACAAACAGGCCACAAGGCAGAACCCACGCCAGCAAAGGCATGTCAAGCCATCTGATCAAAACGACGGTCCTCACGATCCTTAATCGTGGTGGCGTCTAGAGAGTGCACCACAGATGTATTGGACAATCTCAGTACAGGACGCATCGACCTCGGGAGGAGACGACCAGCGCTTCACCGCGTCCACTGGACAGGGGTACCTCCTATCCCGTCCCTGAGGAAAACCGGGAAGCCGGCTAGATCCCTCCCAATCCTTAATAATCAAATATTAGAAATGAAACTGAGTTGCGCACTCCTTACGAGAATTAGAGGTCTCAAGTAGCGGGAACTCCGCCGAAGGAGGAATAGCCAGCACCTCAAATAAATGGCCCAAGATCTTGGGGGTAACCACTGCATCCCCAAGCCCCTGCCCGGCATCAGCATCCCAAACTGCTGATCCTCAGAGTCATCAGATTCCGTAAACAGTTCCCCTTCCGCAAGCGAAAAATAAACAGACCAGTCAAGGGAATCATAAACATCAAGAACCGGCACTGCCGGTGACAGATGTCTTCTCTTAGCCGGGGCCACCCTGGCCACAGAGCTAGAAAACAATTTATCAATGTTGACCAATCCAGCACATACATCAGATTGCGACTCCCCGCTAATGACCATGTCACATGGGGTACGGATAATTTAAGGTGGAGTAGGCGGTGAGGCCGGCGGCACTGACCCAGACGTCCGGTCCCCCGAATGCCGGCGGAACACATAGTATGCACCAGCACAGTATCCCCAACAAGGGATACCCCCCAACCCACACACCGCCGGAACTGCCCCGAAGGGAGCCAGAGCCCGGATCCAGGGGAGCCTCCAAATGGTGATTTGTATGGCAGTCGCAATGACCAGCGGGAATTACGCTAGAAGCAACCCGGGATGCCCCTTAAGTTCGTTAGTGGGAGGATTTGCAAGCCCAAGGGACCCCAGGACACATTGACAAGGGGGGCCCCCGTAAATAAGGAATCAAGACAAGCACTCATACAAACAGTAGCACAGAGAGTGTGGCTAAACATAGAAAATAAATATATACCGGTATATATATATATATATATATATATATATATATATATACATAGCATTGAGCAAAATAGTATATAATATTAAAGATAAAGCATATAAGACAACATGGCATGCTAGTGTCATATGTAATGATACCAGACCCAGAAACCGCAAGATGGGACAAAACGATCCCACAGTGTTCTAGGCCGGCGCTGGATAAAGCGCCCTAAACAAAAAGACAAGCAAAGCCCCGCAGGGCACTCACCGCCAGCCAACATGCAACTTCTCTCAGCCGGGGCCATCCACGATCTGACGGCCAGAGGAAGCAGACGAAGAGGGGCGGCCAGCGCGGATCGCGCCGCGCCTGGCCCTGCCCCCTCCATACGTTAAAAAACAGTGGGTGCCGCTGAGGGGGCCAGAGAGTGGGACGGGCCGCTGCCAGAGCGTCGAGCGCCCGGCGGCGGCCCGCCCCCTCCCCATCCACAGTCAAAGAAACCGGGCGCCGTCGAGGGCGCCAGAGCGAGAGTGGGGCGGGCCGCCGCCAGCGCGCCGAGCGCCCGGCCCCGCCCCCTCTCCTCACAGCAAGGAGAGGGAGAGGCTCCCTTCAGCCTCCTCACCAGCGACGCCATGACAGTGTGGCCGGCTCTCACTACGGCCGCCGCATGGCAGGGCAACCTGAATAAAGTAAAGTTAAAACACACACACTCATACACCTAATGAATGAAGGATTACTTCCCGATGCTCAATGACAACTGGACCAGGGAAAGTCACAGCCCCCGCCTCCCACAGGGAATAAAGGGACAAGGAAGGGAGGGATCCCCAACTACAGCAGTAGAAAATGGGGAAACGGACAGGGCATCCCAAATCAGGGCCACCAACCCGGTTAACCGCCTACCCTCTAGTATGGGGTCTCACGGTGGAGCATTAGCTCCTAAGCACCTAGGGTGCCATCTACCCTCGCCCGGACCAGCAGCCTAGACTGGGAGGCAGGATAAGACAAAACAGGGATCCGGGCAGAAATAGAGAAAATAACGGGCCGGGGGTCATCCCGCTACCTGAAATCCCCCTGTGCAAGGAGGAGACATCATCTTCTGACTTGCTCACCGTCTGCAGAGACGATTACTGGGGAATGTGTGGGAGGTCCCAGGTATTTATGGACCGGGAGGGGCTTCTTTTTTCTATTCATCTTTGCAGAAGTTCGCCCTCTACTGGACATAACCCAAGTGTAATGAATATTTCCGAAGCAGGGTGCAAGACATACTTAGAATAATACTTTAGCAAAGCTGGAAGGCTGGAGACGCTCTTAGCCTGTAGAATCTCTCGCCCCTTTTTTCTGGTCACACTATGTGCTGGCAGGCTGGAGAGGCTCTTATCCTGCAGCATCTCTCTGCCCCTTTTTCGGGTCACACTATGTGGTGGCAGGCTGGAGACGCTCTTAGCCAGCAACAACTCTCTGCCCCTTTTTCTGGTCACACTATGAGCTGGCAGGCTGGAGACGCTCTTAGCCCGCAGCATCTCTCTGCCCCCTTTTTCTGGTCACACTATGTGCTGGCAGGCTGGAGACGCTCTTAACCTGCAGCATCTCTCTGCCCCTTTTTCTGGTCACACTATGAGCTGGCAGGCTGGAGACGCTCTTAGCCTGCAGCATCTCTCTGCCCCTTTTTCTGGTCACACTATGAGCTGGCAGGCTGGAGACACTCTTAGCCAGCAGCATCTCTCTGCCCCTTTTTCTGGTCACATTATGGGCTGGCAGGCTGGAGACGCTCTTAGCCTGCAGCATCTCTCGCCCCCTTTTTCTGGTCACACTATGTGCTGGCAGGCTGGAGACGCTCTTAGCCTGCAGCATCTCTCGCCCCCTTTTTCTGGTCACACTATGTGCTGGCAGGCTGGAGACGCTCTTAGCCGGCAGCATCTCTTACCCCCTTTTTCTGGTCACACTATGTGCTGGCAGGCTGGAGACGCTCTTAGCCAGCAGCATCTCTTACCCCCTTTTTCTGATCACACTATGAGCTGGCAGTACAATCAAACCACTCTGCGGAGCTAAATTGAGGGCACTACAGCCTTATAATTCAAAAATTCATTCTATTGAGATTACTAAATCAAGAAAAAGCCGCCATTGCAATAAAGACACAAAAATAACACACATAAGACAAAGATAAAAACCTACAAAACCTGTCTACCCTGGACCCAATCTTTTTGCTCAATAATAAGTATATATGGGTAGAGTCCCCTCTGCAGACTTAAAAACAATTGGATATCAAACGAAAAACTTAATTTCAATATGGATCCCTATTTATATTATTGGTAAGTGAATTCCTCCTTATTTTTACAATAAATTAACAAAAAATAACCTCCCACAGCTCAATAAGTAAATAAATAAAGTGCAATAATATATATACTTTATAATATTATACTGTAAGATTATATCTTATTAGTAATTTCAGGATTAAAAGTAATGGTCTACTAAAAGTGAGCCATCTAGTGGCCGAATAGCGAAAGTGTGATTAATGATTTTTTTTTCCTGTTGATTTTATTGTATATAATAAATTTGTTATTTATCTTTTAACCAGAGGTTTTATTGTTGCATAATTTTGGTTTTGTACATGGATCTCTTCTAAAACAAGTGTTTTATGTCCACTTGTTTAAGATTTACCTTGAGTTATTTTAATTCATTGTATCTTTAATTGGTTAATAATTGGTTATCATTTGATGGTTGATTATTGATTAATTAAATAGTATATAAAGCTCTGCTTTATATATCTCGACACCCCTTAAAGTGGAAATGAACCCAGAGCGGCCACTAGTCTTCCCCCTGGGTATCCCAGATCAGGATGCCCCACTGTGTGAAACCCTTCCCCCTTAAAGTGGAAATGAACCCAGAGCGGCCAATGGTCTTCCACCTGGGCATCCCAGATCGGGGTTTTGTTCCGCTTTAAGGGAGGGTGTCGGCCATTTTTTATGTTGCTACTGAATAAAAAGGGTTTGACACAGTGGGGCATCCCGATCTGGGATTTCCAGGGGGAAGACCAGGGGCCGCTCTGGGTTTTGTTCTGCTTTATGTGAGGGAATCCGCAATTTTTCACATTGCTACGGAGTAAAAAGTGTGAGCAGCGCTGTGTTACTTTAATAATAATGTAAAGGAGGGGAGGGGGGTTATTCCATCCTCACCTGATTTGGTTATGATGTTATGATGTTTTAAAGTGGACCAACACCCACGGGTGATCGGCCCGGGAATCTATAAGATTCCCGGGCCGATCACCCCCCACCCCGCGGGACATCCGAGATCGGGATGTCCCGCGGGGTGAAACCCCCCCAAACACCCCAAACTCCTTACCTTATCTTCCGCCTCCCTCGCGCTCCTGTAGGCGTGCGCGTGCCCGCGCCGGCCGTCTGCGAATGGCGCGCGCGCCGAAAGTGACGCGAGGGAGGCGGCGGCGGCGGCGGCTGCCGCTTAGACGTTCCTGATCCTCGCTTGTACGTCGGCGCTGGGAGCGGGGAGAGGTGAGTTTTTCGGGGGGTTAGGGGGGGTTTCACACAGCGGGGCACCCCGATCGGGGGTGCCCCACCGAAGTGGACCAAGACCCAGGATAGTCAAAATCCTGGGTGTTGGTCCACTTTAAAGCAGACCAAAACCCATGTAACCCAGCCCTATGGATTGTGAGGGGATCCAGGGCTGGGCTACAGGCATCATGTCTCTGGGGCATCCCAATGTGATGTGTGAGACCTCACTGGACACACAAAATGTGGTTCATTTAATAAGTTACATTTTTTGTAAGGCAACCTCACTTTTTCATTGTTTAACTATAATGACAGCACATATATATATATATATATATATATATACAACTATAACATATACAACTAAAACATATACATATATAACATATACATCTATAACAAATACAAATATAACATATACAACTATAACTATATACATATATAACTATAACATATACAACTATAACATATACATCTATAACATATACAACTATAACCATATACAACTATAACATATACAACTATAACCTATACAACTATAACATATACATCTATAACCTATAATCTATACAACTATAACATATACAACTATAATATATACAACTATAACATATACAACTATAACCTATACAACTATAACATATACATCTATAACCTATAATCTATACAACTATAATATATACAACTATAACATATACAACTATAACATATACAACTATAACCTATACAACTATAACAAATACAACTATAACATATTCAACTATAACTTATAGAACTATAACCTATACATCTATAGCAAATACATATATAACATATACCACTATAACCTATACAACTATAACATATACAACTATAACCTATAACCCATACAACTATAACATATACAACTATAACATATACAACTATAATATATACAACTATAACATATACAACTATAACCTATACAACTATAACATATACAACTATAATATATACAACTATAACATATACAACTATAACATATACAACTATAACCTATACAACTATAACAAACACAACTATAACATATTCAACTATAACATATTCAACTATAACTTATAGAACTATAATCTATACAACTATAACATATACAACTATAATATATACAACTATAACATATACAACTATAACATATACAACTATAACATATACAACATGTATAACATATACATCTATAGCAAATACATATATAACATATACATATATAACATATACCACTATAACCTATACAACTATAACCTATACAACTATAACCTATACAACTATAACCTATACAACTATAACATATACAACTATAACATATACAACTATAACATATACAACTGTAACATATACAACTATAACCTATACAACTATAACATAAACAACTATAACATAAACAACTATAACCTATACAACTATAACCTATACAACTATAACCTATACAACTATAACATATACAACTATAACATAAACAACTATAACATGTACAACTGTAACATATACAACTATAACATATACATATATAACATATACAACTATAACATATACAACTATAACATATACAACTATAACATATACATCTATAACATATACATCTATAACATATACAACTATAACATATACAACTATAACCTATACAACTATAACCTATACAACTATAACATATAATAACATATACAACTATAACATATACAACTATAATATATACAACTATAACATATACAACTATAACATATACAACTATAACCTATACAACTATAACCTATACAACTATAACCTATACAACTATAACATATAATAACATATACAACTATAACATATACAACTATAATATATACAACTATAACATATACAACTATAACATATACAACTGTAACATATACAACTTAACATAAACAACTATAACATGTACAACTATAACATATACAACTATAACATATACATATATAACATATACAACTATAACATATACAACTATAACCTGTACAACTATAACATATACATATATAACATATACAACTATAACATATACATCTATAACATATACATCTATAACATATACAACTATAACATGTACAACTATAACATATACAACTATAACATATACAACTATAACATATACATATATAACATATACAACTATAACATATACAACTATAACATATACATCTATAACATATACAACTATAACATATACATCTATAACATATACAACTATAACATATACAACTATAACCTATACAACTATAACATATAATAACATATACAACTATAACATATACAACTATAACATATACAACTATAACATATACAACTATAACATATACAACTATAACCTATACAACTATAACATATACAACTATAACATATACAACTATAACATATACAACTATAACCTATACAACTATAACATATACAACTATAACATATACAACTATAACATATACAACTATAACCTATACAACTATAACATATACAACTATAACATATACAGGTAACAGGTTGCCACACAAGGCTATTTACTGCTTTTGATAAAGAAATACAATTAATATTATGCAGAATTGAGTTCCACAATATTTTTAGTTTCTCACCACGTGCCCCCCCCCCCCCCCCCGATGTAGGAGAACAATGTGGCTGCACTCACCTGGTTTGAGGTTCTTCTTTCTGTAGCGTAAATAGACGATGAAGTAGTAGAGGAGGATGATGAGGATGACAATGATGGGCAGAGCCACAACTAGACCTGTGGGATAAAATAGAGGAGGATAATTATCAGAGGTCACAGAGGTGCAGCTCTGCTGGATAACCACAGGGGGGCGGAGCTTCTCAGGTGCCATGATGGTCATTAGAGACATTATAGACTCTAAGCTCTGCTGTAGGCCCCTCCTCTAAGCTCAGCTGCAGGCCCCTCCTCTAAGCTCAGCTGTACGCACCTCCTCTAAGCTCAGCTGCAGGCCCCTCCTCTAAGCTCAGCTGTACGCACCTCCTCTAAGCTCAGCTGCAGGCCGCTCCTCTAAGCTCAGCTGTACGCACCTCCTCTAAGCTCAGCTGTAGGCCCCTCCTCTAAGCTCAGCTGTACGCACCTCCTCTAAGCTCAGCTGTAGGCCGCTCCTCTAAGCTCAGCTGTAGGCCGCTCCTCTAAGCTCAGCTGTACGCACCTCCTCTAAGCTCAGCTGTAGGCCGCTCCTCTAAGCTCAGCTGCAGGCCGCTCCTCTAAGCTCAGCTGCAGGCCGCTCCTCTAAGATCAGCTGCAGGCCCCTCCTCTAAGCTCAGCTGCAGGCCCCTCCTCTAAGCTCAGCTGCAGGCCGCTCCTCTAAGATCAGTTGTAGGCCGCTCCTCTAAGCTCAGCTGCAGGCCGCTCCTCTAAGCTCAGATGCAGGCCCCTCCTCTAAGATCAGCTGTAGGCCGCTCCTCTAAGCTCAGCTGCAGGCCCCTCCTCTAAGCTCAGCTGCAGGCCGCTCCTCTAAGCTCAGCTGCAGGCCCCTCCTCTTAGCTCAGCTGCAGGCCCCTCCTCTAAGCTCAGCTGTAGGCCCCTCCTCTAAGCTCAGCTGCAGGCCCCTCCTCTACGCTCAGCTGCAGGCCCCTCCTCTAAGCTCAGCTGCAGGCCGCTCCTCTAAGCTCAGCTGTAGGCCGCTCCTCTAAGCTCAGCTGCAGGCCCCTCCTTTAAGTTCAGCTGCAGGCCCCTCCTCTACGCTCAGCTGCAGGACCCTCCTCTAAGCTCAGCTGCAGGCCCCTCCTCTACGCTCAGCTGCAGGCCCCTCCTCTAAGCTCAGCTGCAGGCCGCTCCTCTAAGCTTAGCTGTAGGCCGCTTCTCTAAGCTCAGCTGCAGGCCCCTCCTCTAAGCTCAGCTGCAGGCCCCTCCTCTAAGCTCAGCTGCAGGCCGCTCCTCTAAGCTCAGCTGCAGGCCGCCCCTCTAAGCTCAGCTGCAGGCCGCCCCTCTAAGCTCAGCTGCAGGCCGCTCCTCTAAGCTCAGCTGCAGGCCGCTCCTCTAAGCTCAGCTGCAGGCCGCTCCTCTAAGCTCAGCTGCAGGCCGCTCCTCTAAGCTCAGCTGCAGGCCGCTCCTCTAAGCTCAGCTGCAGGCCGCTTTTCTAAGCTCAGCTGTAAGCCGCTCCTCTAAGCTCAGCTGCAGGCCGCTCCTCTAAGCTCAGCTGCAGGCCACTCCTCTAAGCTCAGCTGTAGGCCGCTTCTCTAAGCTCAGCTGCAGGCCGCTCCTCTAAGCTCAGCTGTAGGCCGCTCCTCTAAGCTCAGATGCAGGCCCCTCCTCTAAACTCAGCTGCAGGCCCCTCCTCTAAACTCAGCTGCAGGTCACTCCTCTAAGCTCAGCTGTACGCACCTCCTCTTAGCTCAGCTGCAGGCCGCTCCTTTAAGCTTATCTGGTCCAGACGGGTTCTGTGCATACATTGAGACCATCACTCTGTATTAGAATGAGCCATGTGACCTTCGAGCCCCCCCTCCCGCTAAAACGAACATGTGTGCCATTAGGTCCAGACGGGTTCTGGGAACACTTTGAGACCATCACTCTGTATTAGAATGAGCCATGTGACCTTCGAGCCCCCCCTCCCACTAAAACGAACATGTGTGCCATCAGGTCCAGACGGGTTCTGGGCACACTTTGAGACCATCACTCTGCACTAGAATGCGCCATGAGACCTCAATGCCCTTCTCCTGCCATCTTCCAGCTAAAAACTAATGTGTACCACCAGGTCCAGACGGGTTCTGAGCACACTTTGAGACCATCACTCTGCACTAGAATGCGCCATGAGACCTCGGTCTCCTCCTCCTGCCATTTCCCATGTAAAAATTCCTAAAAACGAATAAGTTCCGTCAGGTCCAGACGATTCTGAGCACACTTTGAGACCATCACTTTGCACTAGAATGCACCATGGGACCTCGGTCCCTTCCTCTAGTTATCGCCCGGCTAAAAACTCATAAAAACTAATGTGTACCATCAGGTCCAGACGAGTTCTGAGCACACTTTGAGCCCAAACATGGCTACCCTATCTCATCCCCTTATGGGGTAGCAGGAGACCCACGCATGCATGCGGGACAATATCCTGGTTCTGATAATGGGGCCAGTTTCTGAGTAATATTTAGAGGATTGTCATAATTACATGTAAAGTAGTGGTGCCAGTAGGTCTGTGGGATTTCTTTGAAATTTCCCATGATCGCAGGTTTCCTGCTGACCAGCTATGGCCCCCGGACTCACAGCCTCCTGGCAGCAGGTTCCCTGCCGACCAGCAATGACCTCGGCCGAGCCGTCAGGGGTGTGAACAGTAGCCGCGAGGTCCTTTGAGGCTTTCTGCTGCCGAGAAGGCCATGCAGAAGGAACAGAGTTCACTGGGAGCTTTTAGGAAATATAAAGCAGACTGAAGACTCCGCCCCCTGACAGCCAGCAGTGGGAGAGCAGAAATCAGGATAATGTCACCCACTGGCTGGACTGGCCCTTTCCTGATCCTGGTTTTAAAGTGGACCACAACCCGGGAATTTAAATATCCCAGGACATTGTTTCTTGCCCCAAGGACACGCCAATTTGCGACGCCCTGCTGTTTGAACACACGGCGCATGCTCAGATTTCCATCCAATTGCATACTAATACATGTCATATAGCAATCTTTAGACACAGATCATCGACATAAGGTTTCCCTGCAATGTGCGCCGTGCTTCTGTCCCCAGTCTTTCTTAAAGTGGACCAGAACCCACCCTCCCCCCGGGCATCCAAAAATCCCCCAGGTAGTCCCATACACTTACCTTGTTTCCCGGTCCAATGGCGCATGCTCAGGTTTCCATACAATTGCATACTAATACATGGCATAAAGCACTATTCAGACACAGATCATCGACATAGAGGAGCAGGACGGGCACATCCAAAGTTTCCCTGCAATGTGCGCGTGCTTCTGCCCCCAGCCTATCTTAAAGTGGACCAAATCCCTCCGCAATCGGCCCGGGAATCTATAAGGGTTTCACACCCGATTTTTGGTGCCCCGGGGGGAGGGAATCGAACGGTCACTTTAATAGTCCTGATCTGACCAAACGGGTGGGGGGGTCCACTTGTTGAAGCTGAAGTCCTTTTACCATTTTGTGGGTCTTTTTGTAGGGGAGGTCTCAAGAACTGCACACAGCAAACATGTTAAATAATATTTAAAGTGTATCAAAACCAGCCCTGGGTTATGAGGCTCCACGGCCGGCTGATTCCCTGTCCCGGGGGCATCCGGAACTAGATGCCCCGCTGTCTGAAAGCCCGACATTCGTCCAGTTTTCTTGCCTTTACCACAAGCCTATGGGGCATGCGCATCCAATGGTGCATGCAGCCGCGTATGCACCGCTTGATCGGGCAAGAGGGGGAGTTTCCGGGCAACCTGGGGGGGTTTCACACATCCCAAAATGCCCCGGAGGAAGCGAGTATGCCTGCCCTGGAGGCATAGGTTTTGGTCCACTTTATTTTCAATGGGGAGCGGGTCCGGTTTCGGTTAAATTTCGGGTACCCGAACCAAACTTCTGTCCAAAGTTCGGCAAAGTTGCCGAAGCAGAATCCTCAGGGGTTCCCCCGACGCTACTGATGACATCACACTTCACATACATATACATGTATACACACAGGTGTGGGGCAAACATTTGTGTAGGACAGACCTGGGCATTGTAAGGCCCCAGGGCCACATACGGCCCTTTGATTGGCTCTGACCGGCCCGCGACCAGCGTTCCCTGTAAGGTGCGAGGCTGCACGCTGCCCCCGCCGCTCAGTCCCGCCCACTGTCCACGCAATCTTGCTAGAAAATATAGTACCGGGTTTGAACAGAACTTTTGCCCCTCTGTAGTGAGTCTAATGCAGCGGGGGCGTGTGTGGATTAGAGCCTGCCGTCCTATTGGACAACTCCCTCCTGCAGGTTTGGCTGTGTCAGTCGCTGCAGAGCTGACGCCGGAGATGGAGGTTCTCCAGCCACTTGTCTGTGCCTCACGTCGCAGGCTGCTGGCACTTGTAGTCCACACGCAGTACGCAGCTCCGGATGGTGCACTGGCTCTCCTAGTCCATTTCTGGGCAGACCAATGCATTTGGGAGGGCGGGGGGACCATGCTGCAAGGTAGGAGGGGTTTCACACATCCTTTTATCCAAGCCCCCCCTCCCCTCGGGCATCCCAAATCAGGATGCTCCGCTTTTTGAAACCCTTTATACTCAGTAGCAACGTGAAAAAAGGCAGAACAAAACCCAGAGCGGCCACTAGTCTTCCCCCTGGGTATCCCAGATCAGGATGCCCCACTGTGTGAAACCCTTCCCCCTTAAAGTGGAAATGAACCCAGAGCGGCCAATGGTCTTCCACCTGGGCATCCCAGATCGGGGTTTTGTTCTGCTTTAAGGGAGGGTGTCGGCCATTTTTCATGTTGCTACTGAGTAAAAAGTGTGAGCAGTGCTGTGTTACTTTAATAATAATGTAAAGGAGGGGAGGGGGGTTATTCCATCCTCACCTGATTTGGTTATGATGTTATGATGTTTTAAAGCAGACCAAAACCCATGTAACCCAGCCCCATGGAGTGTGAGGGGATCCAGGGCTGGGCTACAGGCATCATGTCTCTGGGGCATCCCAATGTGATGTGTGAGACCTCACTGGACACACAAAATGGGGTTTATTTAATAAGTTACATTTTTTGTAAGGCAACCTCACTTTTTCATTGTTTAACTATAACATATACTGTAAATAATGACAGCACATATACAACTATAACATGTACAACTATACCATATACATCTATAACATATACATCTATAACAAATACATATATAACATATACATATAGCATATACATATAACATATACAACTATAACCATATACAACTATAACCTATACAACTATAACCTATACATATATTACCTATACAACTATAACATAGACAACAAGTATAACATATACAACATGTATAACATATACAACTATAACATACAACTATAACATATACATATATTACATATACAACTATAACATATACAACATGTATAACCTATACAACTATAACATATACATATATTACCTACAGAACTATAACATATACAACTATAACATAAACAACTATAACATATACATGTATTACCTATACAACTATAACATATACAACATGTATAACATATACAACTATAACATATACAACTATAACCTATACAACTATAACATATACAACTATAACCTATACAACTATAACCTATACAACTATAACATATACATATATTACCTACAGAACTATAACATATACAACTATAACATAAACAACTATAACATATACATGTATTACCTATACAACTATAACATATACAACTATAACATATACAACTATAACATATACAACTATAACCTATACAACTATAACCTATACAACTATAACCTATACAACTATAACATATACATCTATAACATATACAGGTAACAGGTTGCCACACAAGGCTATTTACTGCTTTTTATAAAGAAATACAATTAATATTATGCAGAATTGAGTTCCACAATATTTTTAGTTTCTCACCACGTGCCCCCCCCCCCCCCCCCCGATGTAGGAGGACAATGTGGCTGCACTCACCTACTGTGAGGATCTCCATTGTGAAGAGTATACAGATGATGACGAAGAAAAGCAGGGGGATGATGCCAATGATGAGCACAGCCAAAACTAGACCTGTGGGATAAAATAGAGGAGGATGATTATCAGAGATCACAGAGGTGCAGCTCTGCTGGACAACCACAGGGGGGCGGAGCTTCTCAGGTGCCGTGCTGGTCATTAGAGACATTATAGACTCTAAGCTCAGCTGCAGGCCCCTCCTCTAAGCTCAGCTGTAGGCCCCTCCTCTAAGCTCAGCTGTAGGCCACTCCTCTAAGCTCAGCTGCAGGCCCCTCCTCTAAGCTCAGCTGTAGGCCCCTCCTCTTAGCTCAGCTGCAGGCCCCTCCTCTAAGCTCAGCTGCAGGCCCCTCCTCTAAGCTCAGCTGTAGGCCACTCCTCTAAGCTCAGCTGCAGGCCCCTCCTCTAAGCTCAGCTGCAGGCCCCTCCTCTAAGCTCAGCTGCAGGCCACTCCTCTAAGCTCAGCTGCAGGCCCCTCCTCTAAGCTCAGCTGCAGGCCCCTCCTCTGAGCTCAGCTGCAGGCCCCTCCTCTAAGCTCAGCTGCAGGCCCCTCCTCTAAGTTCAGCTGCAGGCCCCTCCTCTAAGCTCAGCTGCAGGCCCCTCCTCTAAGCTCAGCTGCAGGCCCCTCCTCTAAGCTCAGCTGCAGGCCCCTAATCTAAGCTTAGCTGTAGGTCACTCCTCTAAGCTCAGCTGTACGCACTTCCTCTAAGCTCAGCTGTAGGTCACTCCTCTAAGCTCAGCTGTACGCACCTCCTCTAAGCTCAGCTGCAGGCCGCTCCTCTAAGTTCATCTGGTCCAGACGGGTTCTGGGCATACATTGAGACCATCACTCTGTATTAGAATGAGCCGTGTGACCTTCGAGCCCCCCCTCCCGCTAAAACGAACATGTGTGCCATTAGGTCCAGACGGGTTCTGGGAACACTTTGAGACCATCACTCTGTATTAGAATGAGCCATGTGACCTTCGAGCCCCCCTCCCACTAAAACGAACATGTATGCCATCAGGTCCAGACGGTTCTGAGCACACTTTGAAACCATCACTCTGCACTAGAATGTGCCATGAGATCTCGATGCCCATCCTCCTGCCATCTTCCAGCTAAAAACTAATGTGTACCACCAGGTCCAGACGGGTTCTGAGCACACTTTGAGACCATCACTCTGCACTAGAATGCACCATGGGACCTCGGTCCCTTCCTCTAGTCATCGCCCGGCTAAAAACTCATAAAAACTATGTGTACCATCAGGTCCAGACGAGTTCTGAGCACACTTTGAGCCCAAACATGGCTACCCTATCTCATCCCCTTAGGGTGCTGGGGTAGCAGGAGACCCACGCATGCATGCGGGACAATATCCTGGTTCTGATAATGGGGCCAGTTTCTGTGTAATTTTCAGAGGATTGTCATAATTACATGTAAAGTAGTGGTGCCAGTAGGTCTGTGGGATTTCTTTGAAATTTCCCATGATCGCAGGTTTCCTGCTGACCAGCTATGGCCCCCGGACTCACAGCCTCCTGGCAGCAGGTTCCCTGCCGACCAGCAATGACCTCGGCCGAGCCGTCAGGGGTGTGAACAGTAGCCGCGAGGTCCTTTGAGGCTTTCTGCTGCTGAGGAGGCCATGCAGAAGGAACAGAGTTCACTGGGAGCTTTTAAGAAATATAAAGCAGACTGAAGACTCCGCCCCCTGACAGCCAGCAGGAGAGAGCAGAAATCAGGATAATGTCACCCGCTGGCTGGACTGGCCCTTTCCTGATCTTGGTTTTAAAGTGGACCACAACCCGGGAATTTAAATATCCCAGGACATTGTTCCTTGCCCCAAGGACACGCCAATTTGCGACGCCCTGCTGTTTGAACCCACGGCGCATGCTCAGGTTTCCATCCGATTGCATACTAATACATGTCATATAGCAATCTTTAGACGCAGAGCACTGACATAAGGTTTCCCTGCAATGTGCGCCATGCTTCTGTCCCCAGTCTTTCTTAAAGTGGACCAGAACCCACCCTCCCTGAGGGGCATCCAAAAATCCCCCAGGTAGCCCCATACACTTACCTTGCTTCCCGGTCCAATGGCGCATGCTCAGGTTTCCATCCAATTGCATACTAATACATGGCATAAAGCACTATTCAGACACAGATCATCGACATAGAGGAGCAGGACAGACACATCCAAAGTTTCCCTGCAATGTGCGCGTGCTTCTGCCCCCAGCCTATCTTACAGTGGACCAAAACCCTCTGCAATCGGCCCGGGAATCTATAAGGGTTTCACACCTGATTTTGGATGCCCCGGGGGGAGGGAATCAAACGGTCACTTTAATAGTCCTGATCTGACCAAACGGGTGGGGGGTCCACTTGTTGAAGCTGAAGTCCTTCCACCATTTTGTGGGTCTTTTTGTAGGGGAGGTCTCAAGAACTGCACACAGCAAACATGTTAAATAATATTTAAAGTGTATCAAAATCAGCCCTGGGTTATGAGTCTCCACGGTGGGCTGATTCCCTGTCCCGGGGGCATCCGGAACTAGATGCCCCGCTGTCTGAAAGCCCGACATTCGCCCAGTTTTCTTACCTTTACCACAAGACCATGGGGCATGCGCATCCAATGGTGCATGCAGCCGCTGCTTGCTTATGCCCCACTTGATCGGGAAAGAGGGGGAGTTTCTGGGCAACTTGGGGGGTTTCACACATCCCAAAATGCCCCCGGAGGAAGCGAGTATTCCTGCCCTGGAGGCATAGACTCCAGGCTGGGTTTTGGTCCACTTTATTTTCAATGGGGAGCGGGTCCGGTTTTGGTTCAATGTCGGGTACCCGAACCAAACTTCTGTCCAAAGTTGCCGAAGCAGAATCCTTAGGGGTTCCCCCGACGCTAGCGATAACATCACACTTCACATACATATACATGTATACACACAGGTGTGGGGCAAACATTTGTGTAGGACAGACCTGAGCATTGTATGGCCCCAGGGCCACATACGGCCCTTTGATTGGCTCTGACCGGCCGTCGACCAGCGTTCCCTGTAAGGTGCGCGGCTGCACGCTGCCCCCGCCGCTCAGTCCCGCCCACTGTCCATGCAATCTTGCTAGAAAATATAGTGCCGGGTTTGAACAGCACTTTTGCCCCTCTGTAGTGAGTAATGTAGCGGGGGCGTGTGTGGATTAGAGCCTGCCGTCCTATTGGACAGCTCCCTCCTGCAGGTTTGGCTGTGGGTGGAGTTTCACTTCCCGCCCCTGGCCTGTACTGTGTGGCATGTGTCAGTCGCTGCAGAGCTGACGCCGGAGATGGAGGTTCTCTAGCCACTTGTCTGTGCCTCACGTCGCAGGCTGCTGGCACTTGTAGTCCACACGCAGTACGCAGCTCCGGATGGTGCACTGGCTCTTGTAGTCCATTTCTGGGCAGACCAATGCATTTGGGAGGGCGGGGGGACCATGCTGCAAGGTAGGAAGGGTTTCACACATCCTTTTATCCAAGCCCCCTCCCCCCTCGGGCATCCCAAATCAGGATGCTCCACTTTTTGAAACCCTTTATACTCAGTAGCAACGTGAAAAAAGGCAGAACAAAACCCAGAGCGGCCACTAGTCTTCCCCCTGGGTATCCCAGATCAGGATGCCCCACTGTGTGAAACCTTTCCTCCTTAAAGTGGAAATGAACCCAGAGCGGCCAATGGTCTTCCACCTGGGCATCCCAGATCGGGGTTTTGTTCCGCTTTAAGGGAGGTTGTCGGCCATTTTTCATGTTGCTACTGAATAAAAGGGGTTTGACACAGTGGGGCATCCCGATCTGGGATTTCCAGGGGGAAGACCAGGGGCCGCTCTGGGTTTTGTTCTGCTTTATGTGAGGGAATCCACAATTTTTCACATTGCTACGGAGTAAAAAGTGTGAGCAGCGCTGTGTTACTTTAATAATAATGTAAAGGAGGGGAGGGGGGTTATTCAATCCTCACCTGATTTGGTTATGATGTTTTAAAGCAGACCAAAACCCATGTAACCCAGCCCTATGGAGTGTGAGGGGATCCAGGGCTGGGCTACAGGCATCATGTCTCTGGGGCATCCCAATGTGATGTGTGAGACCTCACTGGACACACAAAAATACAATTCTGTGAGATACTCACCTGTAGAATTGATATTATACACATACAGCACGTCCTGCTCCAGATATAGTAATAACATGTGGGTAATCCTCCGCCTCGGGCGCCGTGCACTGCAGACATGTAGAAAACAAGCTCCTACCGGCCCTACATATACCGAGGGACCTCCCACAAATCCCCAGCATTGAAAAGCAGTGAGAAAGAGAAGCCGGGAGAAACCAACCACCCAGAAAATGGCAATAATATCAATGATAACAATCACCATACAGGGGATCCAGAACAAGGTGAAGCCAGGGTGGGGTGGAGCAGGACGTGCTGTATGCGTATAATATCCATTCTACAGGTAAGTATTCTAAGCATACAGCAAGTCCTGCTCCAGATATAGTAATAACATGTGGGACATCCAATAGCAGTGTCCATAAAGTAGGGTGGGATCCCCGTGAAAAGGGCACGGCCAACAGTAAAAGCGCTGTCACCCTCAACCATGCTACCAAGAGCAACGAGAGCAATGCTCTAACCTCAGCCTTTGAAATCTTGTAAAGGAAGAACTGAACACAAGCAGTGGACTAGCCAGCTTGCTCAACAGAACCTAGTGCTGAAAGGCCCAAGCCAAGCACAAGTAGAAAGAGAGCAAAAACCAAGAGAGAAGAAGAATCTTCCCCTAAACGAGTAGGCCAGAGTAACAGCCTAACCATGCTACTGGAAAAAAAGGGTAGCCATGGCAACCCTAGAACTCTCCCCATCGGGGAACATGAACCCAGGTCTCAGGCGAGACCAGCAGGAATACTGAAAAACAACGCTAACAAGGCTCAGCAAGAGCCGAAACGTTTACTTTAGGCTCAGGAGGACAAAACCAACCAAGCAGGACCAATCCAAAGGGCACCTACACCCGTGGTAGCAATCAGATCCGGTAGATAAGGATGGAGAACCTATAAGCCCCAAGGGGCATAATCCCTACCAGGGACAAGAGACAGACCAGGAATCTCCAACACCTGTTGAGGGATACAGATCCCTTTCGCTCAGAGTAAACAAGACAATAGCCCAGAGACCGGAGGGTCTGGAATAAAGGAGAATAAAAACACCGCCAGGACCCAATTCGGCGTAAGGCGGAACACCCTCACCTCATGGTGTACAGATATATAAACATATATATATATATATATGTTTATATATTATAATGACTAGTACCGCTAACAGAGCCATCCTTTACTCCTTTGACTGAAGCAACCTCCCCAGGAGAGCGATACGAGGGAAGGAACAGTTCAGACAAGAACCTGAATAAGACCCAAGGGAACCCTTAGCAGGGCATCCGGATAAGTAACCCCCCCAAAGGGGAGCATAGAATTCCCTGGGAAATGCACCTGAGCAACCCCTGAGGAATGCTCAACACAGAAGATTGAACTAGACTTCTGCAGTAGGCGAACAGGGCGAGCCCTGAAACCTTTAGAGCACTGAGTTGGGGAGCCAACTTCAACCGTGCTAAAATAATTCTAGGACCCCAGGATAGGGAACATCCCGCAGGAGAGAGAGCTAGTCCAAGCAAAGCAGACTAGAACAACATACTCCAACATATCCGGCAGAAAAGGGAGAAGAAGAGGAGGGAGCTAGGCCGAGCCCTCCAATAGAGAAATGACACCCAGAGATACCCATCTCCAATAGGGTGAAAAGCAAACCGACCAACCGCCTAAAAGGCCTGTAGGTAGGGGCGACGTAGTAAGGAGTCTGAATAGGCAGAACAGCCCTCTTGAGAGGGCATACAGTACGACTGTCTTCAGCAGAAAATCTGAGAACCACGCCCCGCTGGGCCACCCAGGGCCCCCAGCGTAACGGTTCTCCCTTTCTACAGCAATCTTATGCAGAACCCCTCCTAGCAGGGTGAAAGAAGTTAAGACATATAGAATATAATGTCCTGACAGAAGCAATACTAGGCCCTCATGACCAAGGCCAGAGAGTTCTGGGACAATAACCCAGGACAGAGTCCCTGTAATAGCAAAGGGGCCCCACAGGGCCACACCAGTAGGGACTCAGTGAGATACTAGAATAGAACCTCCTGCCCCGTTAGGGCAGCCAGCAAGGCTAATACCAATGAAGTGCAAGGAATGTAAACCCCCACTTAGATCAGAACCAGAACCTTCTTGAAGGGTCAACCTGTTCCGAGACCTTCACGGACAAAAAGGGACAAGCCACTGTCCTCAGACTGACCGAGAGTCCCCAAAAAGGACAAGTCCCGAAGAGGAGTAGTCCAGCAAATTAGAGCCCACCAAAGGCTCAATGTGTCAACCGAAAAACCGTATGAAGATGGATCCCCTAAGGGGACCCCCCTTAGGAACCACGGGGGATTTCAGAAGAAATAATACCCCCCAGTCAACCTGCAAGACTTGGTACCCATGATGACCATCTACAGGGAGAAGAGAGAAGGAAGGAATGGTCCCAGACATCTTCCTTGAATTTACAACCTCAAAAGGAACCCCCGTAACAAGGGGGAGCGTACTGACCTAGTTCCAGGGGTGCTGGAACCCTGTCCAGGATAAGTAACCTAAGGTGTCGCAGGGCCCAAGGGCTTCTGAGAATAAGGGACAGCATCTGGGCCGCCACCAACAGGCCCACCAGCTGCAAGGTGAAGGTAGTGTGACATCAAAGTGGGCAAGGCCCTTTCCATAATAAGTCCACATATAGCAGAAGGAAGGTTCTAACATGAACCAATCTAAATGCCACCCCGTAGGGAGATACCGAACCAGGGAACACTAAGTAAGTGATGTGCCTGAGCACCAATCCACAGGACTCCCAAAGGAGCCACAAGTCAATAGCCAACACGGCCTGATGCAAAAATAGGAAACAAAGAAGGACAATAAAGTAGAACCTAGCGCGGACGCCACACGGGCACGTCCAAGACACCACTCCCATACTCGCCTTGGTGAGTCGTCTGGGAGCAGGAGAGGAGCCAAAAACAATACCCCAATCCGCAGAGTTGGACCTGGCTGGAAATGGCCTAGGTGTCCTGAAGGCACAGGGGACTAAAAAGGGATTATAAATCCTCACATGCATCAAGAAGTCCACTGGACAAGAGCGCCTGCGGCCCAACAGGTAGATACCATGTAGGCACTGCCTGTGAAGGTATAAATTCTAGGCCCAGAATGCCAACCCGGGTCAGACTGCTTCATCCCGGAGGGAAAAGGTAATGTGGATGCAATCACAGGTCAAGGGCCAACCTGTAAGAGAGCCCAGACCCTACACGCCATACTCGGCCTGCCTCAACTCCCGAAGGGAAAACAGGGACTAGAAGAAGCCTGATAACCTTAGAAAGGGACCGCCCAGCAGACTCCATTCTGCATCCGGGGGGACTACCTCCTGTAACAACTTAAAAGAAGCATGGCGCCCTGCGATAGGAGCCCGGTGCTGCGGCAGTCCACTCGCCCAACATAGCGAGGGCGTCCCTTCATGTTTGTGCTGTTTTGGCAGATTTGGACTTTGCCCTGCCAGAGGTCCCAGGGCGTTGCCTTCCCCCCTGGGGCGGGCCTCCACTCCAAAAAGTTGGAAGTCACTTCTGGTTCGCGCTTGACACTAACGTAGGGAGGGGGAAGGGTGTCCCTGCCCCTGGGAGGCCGAGACGGCCTTCTGCGCGAGGGTGCCTTACACTTTTTTCCAAAAAGGTCCAACTGGGCCCCAATAAGCGTCGTCCTCTAAAAGGAAGGCCGGTAAGAGCGTTTTTAGTATCAATGTCAGCCCCCCACTGTCGCAGCCAAGCAGGCGGCGAATAGCCACCACAAGAACCGAGGTTCTAGCACACATTTTAATAGTGTCATCCATCACTGACAGAATAAACCTCACAAAAAATACCATTTTGTGAGTACTCACCTGAAAAATGGATATTGTCAGTGTGCCACACACCCCGCTTCCCCTTTAATTCTTCACGATTGGGTTACTCACCGCAGGTGACGACGTTTGCAGAGAGGAAGTCTTGTAACGAGCCCCCTTCCGACCTATATATACCTGGTACCTCCCACTTAACACCAGTGATTTAAAAAGCAGAAAGACAAGGTACCAGTAATCTAACGGTAACCTCAAAATAAATAAAAGCTTCACCATATAAAGGATTCGGGATACCGAAAAGGGCAGGTGAAGCGGGGTGTGTGGCACACTGACAATATCCATTTTTCAGGTGAGTACTCACAAAATGGTATTATTCTCAGTGTGCCACACACCCCGCTTCCCCTTTAATTCTTACGATCGGGACATCCAAAAGCAGTGTTCACAAGGGATGGGTATCCGAAGGCAAGGTGAAGCATACCTTAAATGACTGCAGTCTGCAGAACTTTGTGGCCAAATACAGCATCCGCTGAGGCCCGCACATCAACCTTGTAAAACGGTAAAGTATGAACAGAAGACCAAGTAGCAGCCTTACAAACTTGTTCAACAGAAGCCTGGTGCTGAAAAGCTCAAGACGCTCCAACGGCGCGAGTAGAATGAGCAGTGATACGAAAAGGGGAAACTTTCCCCTTAGCAGAATAGGCCGCAATAACGGCCTGACGTATCCATTTGCTAATGGAAGATTTGGCCGGTGCCAAACCCTTCTTAGGCCCACAGGGCACAACAAAAAAGGCATCCGTTTTACGAATAGGAGACGTAATAATCAAATAGTACTTAACACAGCGTACTACATCCAAACAATGCAAAACCCTCTCTTTGTCATTCTTAGGATTAGGACACAAGGAGGGAAGAACAATATCCTGATTCAAATGAAAAGCAGAAACAACCTTAGGAAGAAAGTCTGGTTTGAACCGAAAGACCACTTTATCCTGATGCCTCTCAAAGTAAGGCGCCTGGATAGACAAGGCCGCCAACTCCGAGACACGCCGGACCGAAGTGATAGCTACCAAGAAGACAATCTTCTGAGTCAGGGTAGACAAAGCAATATCTTGCAAAGGCTCAAAAGGAGGAGCCTGAAGAGCAGAAAGAACCAAATTCAAATCCCAAACAGGGAGTAATGGTTTCCTGGGGGGGGGCGCACATGCGTAACCCCCTGGAAAAAAGTTTTAACTAAAGGATGAAGCGCAAAACGCTTCTGAAAAAAGATAGATAAGGCAGAAACTTGCCCTTTCAACGTACTTAGCTGAAGACCAGAGTCCAGGCCAGATTGTAAAAACTCCAGAATCCTCCATCTATCCTAGTAGATGATAGAAGAAGACCTCTTCCGGGCACTGATCAGAGTCTTAATGACCGAGTCAGAAAGACCCTCCTCCTTCAAGATGGAGGTTTCAGCAGCCAGGCCGTCAAACCCAGCGCTGATAAATTGGGGTAACACAACCGACCCTGAGTGAGCAGATCGGGCCGAAGAGGCAGAACGAACTGGTCCACTGCCAGCCGAACGATGTCTGCGAACCACACTCGCCTTGGCCGACCGAGGCCGCCGGTCCCAGGACGCCAACAGATGGAGCTGAAGCGTCCTCGTGTGAAATTGAGCGACAGGAACTGCCTAGAACAAGGCAACTATCAACCCTACCAGCCTCATCCCCAGACGGATGGACGGCCGAGGATTGGAAAGTAGGACCCGAGCCAACTCCTGAATCAGATAAATTTTGGACTGAGGGAGAAACACCCTGTGTTGACAAGAGTCCAACTGCATCCCCAGAAAGGACACCACCCTGGCCGGAGCGAGGGAGGACTTGGGAAAGTTGATCACCCAACCAAAGCTTTTCAGCGTGGAGACCACCATCCAGGTGTCTGTCTCTGAATGATTGAGGGACGGAGCCATGATGAGAAGGTCGTCCAAATAAGGTACGACATGAATGCCCCGAGATCTGAAAATGGCCATCACCCCTGCCAGCACCTTGGTGAACACTCTTGGAGCCGAGGTAAGGCCAAACGGAAGTGCCACGAATTGAAAATGCTGATCTTTCATCACGAATCGAAGAAAACGTTGATGAGCCTGGCAGATGGGAACATGAAGATAAGCATCCTTGATGTCTATGGACGTCATGAAGTCCCCCTACCGAAGAGAACCGATGGCCGAACGCAAAGTTTCCATGCGAAACTTCCAAATACGGATGAACCTGTTGAGTAATTTCAGGTCCAGGACGGGATGAACCGACCCGTCCTTTTTGGGGACTGCGAAAAGATTGGAGTAGAAACCGAAGCCCATCTCTAAACGCGGCACCGGCCGGATGACCGCCATTTCTAAAAGATTCCTTACCGACGCCAGGAGCCCCTGTGCGGCCAAAGGATCGATGGGCACCCGAGACCGAAAGAAACGTGAAGGAGGGCGAGACTCGAACTCCAGTTTGTAACCGGACGACACCACCTCCTGGATCCATCTGTCCGGAACCACCTGGTCCCAAACCTGGGAGAAGTGTCGCAATCGTCCCCCCACCCGCACGGGTGAGGACAACCCCTCATTGCTGAGCGGGCTTACCAGCAGGTTTGGGCTTGGCGCCCCAGGACTGAGCGGGACGGCCACAGCCCCTCCCCCGGGTCCAACCTGCACCTCTGGTAGCGGGAAAGGAAGCTCCCCTACCCGTTCTAGATCCCCGAAAGGAAGGTCTAAAGGCACTTGCACCCCGAAAGGAGCGACGAGGCCTCTTGCGTTGAGGCAATTTACCACCTTTTGCAACTGAGTCTAATTTATCACCAAACAGTCGCAAACCCAAAAAAAGGAAGTGCTGTGAGCACCTTTTTAGAGACCAAGTCCGCCGACCACTGGCGCAGCCACACTGACCGACGAATAGCCACCAGCATTGCCGCTGTCCTGCTACTCATCGCCAGAGCATCGTCTTGAGCGGTCAGGACAAAGGAAATAAATGATTCACACTGCTTAAGAGCACTAAACTCATCACAAGCGGGATCAAGGTCTGCGCATAGATCCCGAATAATGGACCTAACTGCCAACAGAAGAAGCGCCGAAGCACACACCGGCCACATCGTTGATCCGGCACTGATAAAACCGTGGCAAGCATACTGGTCAATCCGACGATCCTCACTATCCTTAATGGCAGTGGTGTCAGAAGAATGTACCACAGCCATGCTAGACAGTCCTAACACAGGGGTATCGACGTCAGGGGGAACCGGCCAAAGCTTCACCAATTCCTCCGGAACATCCTCCGGGATGTTCCCATTCCTTAAGCACAACCCTCTCAAAGTGTTGTTGCCTGGGAAACACCAAACGCGGCTGAGGCACACCAAACAACTCACCCTTTGGCAGGGCGACTGCCTCAGGTGGATCTAAATTCAAAATTTCAAACATTTGAGCCAAAATGGAGGGGGTGTCAAGGGATACCCCCGTAGCCTGATCGCCAACAGCATCAATCTCTAGCTGGTCTGCAGGCTCATCCGACTCCACAAGGAGTTCCCCCTCCTCGTCCAGGGAATAATCGGACCAATCCACAACTTCGCACCTCTCATCCTCCGAAGCAGGAGCTGCCGGAGAAAGGTGTTTCCGCTCAAGTGCGACTCATCAGGAGAGAGATTTAAACACGGGGAGACAGGTGTATTGAAGCGAGGTGCAGCCACTGGTAAACCTGATTGCAGGGCCAGCGCTTGTTCAGCACACGGTCCGCAGACCCGTGCTCTGTCAGCATCAGCATGGGGTTCCACACGCTGTACACAGCCGGTCTTGTCCCCGCGGGACCCCGACACATAATTCTGAGATGCCTCCATATGGTGATTATCAAAGCAATATGCCAGCAGGGATTTATGCTGTAAGCAACCTTGGATGCCCCAAGACCCGCTAGGAATGTGGGAGAATTTAAATGTGAACCCGTTTAAGATATATATCAGGCCGGGAGAAGCCACTGGAATCTTGACGTCTGAAAGACATAAGGAGAAGAATGGGTGTCAGAGCCATGCCCAGCTGGAAAAACATATAAAAAGGAGTCAGCTGCGAGGGCACTTACAGACCAAGGGAGGAGGGGAACCGCCACCAAGCGCGCGCGCGAAGATCCACAAAATGGTGCCCAGCGAACCTCGAAGGGCGGGCTCGATGCTCGGCCGTGACGCGGAGCGCGCCAATTCAAGTCCCCACCCACTCCGAAGAGCGCGAAGCTCTGAGGTAACGGCAAGGCTGCAGTGCACGGCGCCAGAGGATTACCCACATGTTATTACTATATCTGGAGCAGGACGTGCTGTATGCTTAGAATAATCCCCTCGATTCAAAGAGGAAAAGTTAATTGATTTCGTATCGAAAATCGTAAGTTTGGGTGGGTGTTAGTCATTTTTTCCAGTTTTTTTGGCCATTTCCGACTCGCACGAGCCTACGTACGAATGCGTATATGCTCTTACGATCAGCGGAAGTTCGTTCCTAAATTTTAGGATCAAAACGTAAAACTTAGGATCAAATCCTAAAATTTACGATCAAAACGTAAAACTTAGGTTAATTGGATGTGTTTAGGTGTGATTCAGAGAAACCTCTAAACGCGTTTTAAAAGAAAGCCACTGGCGACACCTTTTAGCAGTCGGATTGCTGTTCTTGATCAGGTTTTTTGGCTATGTGGAGGAGTCTGCGCGTCTTGTGCTCCAATGAACTGCATGTATCAGCATGGCCGAGGCCATTAATTGTATGGCAATGCATACCTGATTCATGTATGCCTTATAAAAGCATTTTAATGTGGACCTTAATTAGTCCTTTGCATGTAAACCTTTATTTTGCAATATATTTGCGTTAATTAAAGAAACTTATGTCCTTTGTTATTTATTTTAAAATTGATGTACTAGAATAATATTTTTAGATTGCATTTATTGGTGTAGTTGTTTACCTTTGCTTTGTTTAATTATTTAAGCACATCTTTGGTCAGATGCATCACACTTACTGAGGAGAGGAGAGCGGGATAAAGTGCAGGATGTGGGTTACTGCTGTATTTTGCCCCCAGAGCTGGGGGCACGGACAGTCACAAGGCCCTTTCTGTTTGCAGGCTGCCCGAGAATACCTGAGTCGCCATCTTGGCTGTTTCTAGACTCATAACATGCAGAAGTTGCTGTGTGTTTTTTAATATTTGAGAGCAATCTGTATGTAGAGGGTGTGGGTAACCACACACAAAAAATTTAGGTTGTACCATTTGAAGCCAAAATATTAAAATTAAATCAACAAGTAAAAAATGCAAGTTAACTAAAAATTAAACAAAGTAAGATTTTAGTATGCAAATGCATTCATTAATGGTTGGTTTCTACAAAATGAATGAAATAAAGAAAAATAAGACCAAATATTTAGAATGCACTTTAATGAGGTAAGTTTGTAGTGCGCAGCCGCGAGATCAGAAGGATTTACGTCCAGACAAAAAAGGAAAAAGGGCAAAACCAATGTTGCAACCTGAGAAATGAAACGGAAAAATCAGGATGGAAACTGACATAGGTCTGATTCCCGAACTGCCATACGAACGGACGTATATTTTAGGATAGAAACGTATTTGCTTATTGAATCACTCGCAAGTTCATACGAACGCACGAGCGGACGTGAAAAATAGGATGATCGTGACCCAAATCCAAGCTGTTTCTTTGAATCAACCCAAATCTGTATAATCTCGGTGGTGTATAATTTGTATAATCTCTGCGGTGTATAATCTGTATAATCTCTGCAGTATATAATCTGTATAATCTCGGCTGAGTATAATCTGTATAATCTCGGAAGAGTATAATCTGTATAATCTCGGCAGAGTATAATCTGTATAATCTCGGCAGTGTATAATCTGTATAATCTCAGCGGTTTATAATCTGTATAATCTCTGCAGTGTATGATCTGTATAATCTCAGTGATGTATAATCTGTATAATCTCAGTGGTGTATAATCTGTATAATCTTGGCGGTTTAAAATCTGTATAATTTCGGTGGTGTATAATCTGTATAATCTCTGCGGTATATAATCTGTATAATCTCAGCCGAGTATAATCTGTATAATCTCGGCAGTGTCTAATCTGTATAATCTCGGCAGTGTATAATCTGTATAATCTCAGAGGTTTATAATCTGTATAATCTCAGCCGAGTATAATCTGTATAATCTCGGCAGTGTCTAATCTGTATAATCTCGGCAGTGTATAATCTGTATAATCTCAGCGGTTTATAATATGTATAATCTCAGTGATGTATAATCTGTATAATCTCAATGGTGTATAATCTGTATAATCTTGGCGGTTTATAATCTGTATAATCTCTGCGGTGTATAATCTGTATAATGTCAGTGGTGTATAATCTGTATAATCTCTGCAGTGTATAATCTCGACAGTGTATAATCTCTGCGGTGTATAATCTGTATAATCTCTGCGGTGTATAATCTGTATAATCTCAGTGGTGTATAATCTGTATAATCTCTGCAGTGTATAATCTCGACAGTGTATAATCTCTGCGGTGTATAATCTGTATAATCTCTGCAGTTTATAATCTGTATATTCTCAGTGGTGTATAATCCCGGTGGTGTATAATTTGTATAATCTCTGTGGTGTATAATCTGTGTAATCTCGGTGGTGTATAATATGTGTAATCTCGGCTGTGTATAATGTATATAATCTCAGTGGTGGTGTATAATGTGTATAAATTTAGTGGTGCATAATCTGTATAATCTTAGTGGTGCAAACTCTGTATAATCTCAGTGGTGTATAATCCGTATAATCTTAGTGGTGCAAACTCTGTATAATCTCAGTGGTGTATAATCTGTATAATCTCTGCAGTGTATAACCTCAGTGGTGTATAATCTGTATAATCTCAGTGGTGTATAATCTGTATAATCTCGGCGGTGTATAATCTGTATAATCTCGGCGGTGTATAATCTGTATAATCTCGACGGTGTATGATCTGTATAATCTCAGTGGTGTATAATCTGTGTAATCTCAGGAGTGTATAATCTGTATAATCTCAGTGGTGTATAATCTCGGCGGTTTATAATCCGTATAATCTCGGAAGAGTATAATCTGTATAATCTCAGCGGTTTATAATCTGTATAATCTCTGCAGTGTATAATCTGTATAATCTCAGTGATGTATAATCTGTATAATCTCAGTGGTGTATAATCTGTATAATCTTGGCGGTTTAAAATCTGTATAATATCGGTGGTGTATAATCTGTATAATCTCTGCGGTATATAATCTGTATAATCTCAGCCGAGTATAATCTGTATAATCTCGGCAGTGTCTAATCTGTATAATCTCGGCAGTGTATAATCTGTATAATCTCAGAGGTTTATAATCTGTATAATCTCAGCCGAGTATAATCTGTATAATCTCGGCAGTGTCTAATCTGTATAATCTCGGCAGTGTATAATCTGTATAATCTCAGCGGTTTATAATATGTATAATCTCAGTGATGTATAATCTGTATAATCTCAATGGTGTATAATCTGTATAATCTTGGCGGTTTATAATCTGTATAATCTCTGCGGTGTATAATCTGTATAATGTCAGTGGTGTATAATCTGTATAATCTCTGCGATGTATAATCTGTATAATCTCGGCAGTGTGTAATCTGTATAATCTCAGTGGTGTATAATCTCGGCAGTGCATAATCTGTATAATCTCAGTGGTGTATAATCTGTATAATCTCGGCAGTGTATAATCTGTATAATCTCTGCGGTGTATAATCTGTAAAATCTCTGCGGTGTATAATCTGTATAATCTCTGCGGTTTATAATCTGTATAATCTCCGCGGTGTATAATCTGTATAATCTCAGTGGTGTATAATCTGTATAATCTCTGCAGTGTATAATCTCGACAGTGTATAATCTCTGCGGTGTATAATCTGTATAATCTCCGCGGTGTATAATCTGTATAATCTCAGTGGTGTATAATCTGTATAATCTCTGCAGTGTATAATCTCGACAGTGTATAATCTCTGCGGTGTATAATCTGTATAATCTCTGCAGTTTATAATCTGTATATTCTCAGTGGTGTATAATCCCGGTGGTGTATAATTTGTATAATCTCTGTGGTGTATAATCTGTGTAATCTCGGTGGTGTATAATATGTGTAATCTCGGCTGTGTATAATGTATATAATCTCAGTGGTGGTGTATAATGTGTATAAATTTAGTGGTGCATAATCTGTATAGTCTCGGCAGTGTATAATCTGTATCATCTCTGTGGTGTATAATTGGTATAATCTCAGCGGTGTATAATCTGTATAATCTCTGCGATGTATAATCTGTGTAATCTCGATGGTGTACAATCTCAGTGGTGTATAATCAGTATAATGTCAGTGGTGTATAATCTGTATAATCTCTGAGGTGTATAATCTGTATAATCTTAGTGGTGCAAACTCTGTATAATCTCAGTGGTGTATAATCCGTATAATCTTAGTGGTGCAAACTCTGTATAATCTCTGCGGTGTATAACCTCAGTGGTGTATAATCTGTATAATCTCAGTGGTGTATAATCTGTATCATCTCGGCGGTGTATAATCTGTATAATCTCGGCGGTGTATAATCTGTATAATCTCGATGGTGTATAATCTGTATAATCTCAGTGGTGTATAATCTGTGTAATCTCAGGGGTGTATAATCTGTATAATCTCAGTGGTGTATAATCTCGGTGGTGTATAATCTGTATAATGTCAGTGGTGTATAATCTGTATAATTATGGCAGTGTATAATCTGTGTAATCTCAGCTGTGCATAATGTATATAATCTCGGTGGTGGTGTATAATCTTAGTAGTGCATAATCTGTATAATCTCTGTGGTGTATGATTAGTATAATCTCAGCAGTGTATAATTTCTGTGGTGTATAATCTGTATAGTCTCGGAAGTGTATAATCTGTATCATCTCTGTGGCAGTGTATAATCTGTGTAATCTTGGCAGTGTATAATCTTGGCGGTGTATAATCTGTATAATCTCAGTGGTGTATAATCTGTACAATCTCTGAGGTGTATAACCTCAGTGGTGTATATTCTGTATAATCTCAGTGGTGTATAATCTGTATAATGTCAGTGGTGTATAATCTGTATAATCTCGGCGGTGAATTTTTCTGTATAATCTCAGTTGTGTATAATCTGTGTAATCTCGGTGGTGTATAATCTGGGTAATCTCAGCAGTGTATAATCTGTATAATCTCAGTGGTGTATAATCTGTATAATCTTGGTGGTGTATAATCTGTATAATCTCAGTGGTGTATAATCTGTATAATCTCAGTAGTGTATAATCTGTATAATCTTGGCGGTGTATAATCTGTATAATCTCAGTTGTGTATAATCTGTGTAATCTCGGTGGTGTATAATCTGTATAATCTCAGTTGTGTATAATCTGTGTAATCTCGGTGGTGTATAATCTGGGTAATCTCAGCGGTGTATAATCTGTATAATCTCAGTGGTGTATAATCTGTATAATCTCTGCGGTGTATAACCTCAGTGGTGTATAATCTGTAAAATCTCAGTGGTGTATAATCTGTAAAATCTCAGTGGTGTATAATCTGTATAATCTCAGTGGTGTATAATCTGTATAATCTCGGCGGTGTATAATCTGTATAATCTCGGCGGTGTATAATCTGTATAATCTCGGCGGTGTATAATCTGTATAATCTTGGTGGTG
The DNA here is from genome assembly GCA_027917425.1 of Gastrophryne carolinensis. Classification (NCBI taxonomy): domain Eukaryota; kingdom Metazoa; phylum Chordata; class Amphibia; order Anura; family Microhylidae; genus Gastrophryne; species Gastrophryne carolinensis. The sequence continues at coordinate 523,480,575 of CM051236.1, forward strand.
TATAATCTGTGTAATCTTGGTGGTGTATAATCTGTATAATCTCAGTGGTGTATAATCTGTATAATCTCAGTAGTGTATAATCTGTATAATCTTGGCGGTGTATAATCTGTATAATCTCAGTTGTGTATAATCTGTGTAATCTCGGTGGTGTATAATGTGTATAATCTCAGCGGTGTATAATCTGTATAATCTCAGTGGTGTATAATCTGTATAATCTCTGCGGTGTATAACCTCAGAGGTGTATAATCTGTAAAATCTCAGTGGTGTATAATCTGTAAAATCTCAGTGGTGTATAATCTGTATAATCTCAGTGGTGTATAATCTGTATAATATCGGTGGTGTATAATCTGTATAATCTCGGCGGTGTATAATCTGTATAATCTCGGCGGTGTATAATCTGTATAATCTCGGTGGTGTATAATCTGTGTAATCTCAGGGGTGTATAATCTGTATAATCTCAGTGGTGTATAATCTCGGTGGTGTATAATCTGTATAATGTCAGTGGTGTATAATCTGTATAATTTTGGCAGTGTGTAATCTGTGTAATCTCGGCTGTGCATAATGTATATAATCTCGGTGGTGGTGTATAATCTTAGTGGTGCATAATCTGTATAATCTCTGTGGTGTATAATTAGTATAATCTCAGCAGTGTATAATTTCTGTGGTGTATAATCTGTATAGTCTCGGAAGTGTATAATCTGTATCATCTCTGTGGCAGCGTATAATCTGTGTAATCTTGGCAGTGTATAATCTTGGCGGTGTATAATCTGTATAATCTCTGAGGTGTATAACCTCAGTGGTGTATATTCTGTATAATCTCAGTGGTGTATAATCTGTATAATGTCAGTGGTGTATAATCTGTATAATCTCGGCGGTGTATTTTTCTGTATAATCTCAGTTGTGTATAATCTGTGTAATCTCGGTGGTGTATAATCTGGGTAATCTCAGCAGTGTATAATCTGTATAATCTCAGTGGTGTATAATCTGTATAATCTTGGTGGTGTATAATCTGTATAATCTCAGTGGTGTATAATCTGTATAATCTCAGTAGTGTATAATCTGTATAATCTTGGCGGTGTATAATCTGTATAATCTCAGTTGTGTATAATCTGTGTAATCTCGGTGGTGTATAATCTGGGTAATCTCAGCGGTGTATAATCTGTATAATCTCAGTGGTGTATAATCTGTATAATCTCTGCGGTGTATAACCTCAGTGGTGTATAATCTGTAAAATCTCAGTGGTGTATAATCTGTAAAATCTCAGTGGTGTATAATCTGTATAATCTCAGTGGTGTATAATCTGTATAATATCGGCGGTGTATAATCTGTATATTCTCGGGGGTGTATAATCTGTATAATCTCGGCGGTGTATAATCTGTATAATCTCGGTGGTGTATAATCTGTGTAATCTCAGGGGTGTATAATCTGTATAATCTCAGTGGTGTATAATTTGTATAATGTCAGTGGTGTATAATCTGTATAATGTCAGTGGTGTATAATCTGTATAATTTTGGCAGTGTATAATCTGTGTAATCTCGGCTGTGCATAATGTATATAATCTCGGTGGTGGTGTATAATCTTAGTGGTGCATAATCTGTATAATCTCTGTGGTGTATAATTAGTATAATCTCAGCAGTGTATAATTTCTGTGGTGTATAATCTGGGTAATCTCAGCGGTGTATAATCTGTATAATCTCAGTGGTGTATAATCTGTATAATCTTGGTGGTGTATAATCTGTATAATCTCAGTGGTGTATAATCTGTATAATCTCAGTAGTGTATAATCTGTATAATCTTGGCGGTGTATAATCTGTATAATCTCAGTTGTGTATAATCTGTGTAATCTCGGTGGTGTATAATCTGTATAATCTCAGTTGTGTATAATCTGTGTAATCTCGGTGGTGTATAATCTGGGTAATCTCAGCGGTGTATAATCTGTATAATCTCAGTGGTGTATAATCTGTATAATCTCGGTGGTGTATACCGTAAACTGTATAATGTCAGTGGTGTATAATCCGCATAATGTCAGTGGTGTATAATCTGTATAATTTTGGCAGTGTATAATCTGTGTAATCTCGGCTGTGTATAATGTATATAATCTCGGCTGTGTAAAATGTATATAATCTCGGTGGTTGAGTATAATGTGTATAATCTTAGTGGTGCATAATCTGTATAATCTCGGTGGTGTATAATCTCTGTGGTGTATAATTAGTATAATCTCTGCGGTGTATAATCTGTATAATCTCAGTAGTGTATAATCTCGGCAGTGTATAATCTGTATCATCTCTGTGGTGTATAATTTTGGCAGTGTATAATCTGTGTAATCTTGGCAGTGTATAATCTCGGAAGTGTATAATCTGTGTAATCTCAGGGAGTGTATAATCTTGGCTGCATAAAATCTGTATAATCTCAACGGCGTATAATCTGTATAATCTCGTGGTGTATAATCTCAGTGGTGTATAATCTGTATAATCTCAGTGGTGTATAATCTGTATAATGTCAGTGGTGTATAATCTGTATAATTTTGGCAGTGTATAATCTGTGTAATCTCGGCTGTTCATAATGTATATAATCTCGGTGGTGGTGTATAATCTTAGTGGTGCATAATCTGTATAATCTCTGTGGTGTATAATTAGTATAATCTCAGCAGTGTATAATTTCTGTGGTGTATAATCTGTATAGTCTCGGAAGTGTATAATCTGTATCATCTCTGTGGCAGCGTATAATCTGTGTAATCTTGGCAGTGTATAATCTTGGCGGTGTATAATCTGTATAATCTCTGAGGTGTATAACCTCAGTGGTGTATATTCTGTATAATCTCAGTGGTGTATAATCTGTATAATGTCAGTGGTGTATAATCTGTATAATCTCGGCGGTGTATTTTTCTGTATAATCTCAGTTGTGTATAATCTGTGTAATCTCGGTGGTGTATAATCTGGGTAATCTCAGCAGTGTATAATCTGTATAATCTCAGTGGTGTATAATCTGTATAATCTTGGTGGTGTATAATCTGTATAATCTCAGTGGTGTATAATCTGTATAATCTCAGTAGTGTATAATCTGTATAATCTTGGCGGTGTATAATCTGTATAATCTCAGTTGTGTATAATCTGTGTAATCTCGGTGGTGTATAATCTGGGTAATCTCAGCGGTGTATAATCTGTATAATCTCAGTGGTGTATAATCTGTATAATCTCGGTGGTGTATACCGTAAACTGTATAATGTCAGTGGTGTATAATCTGTATAATTTTGGCAGTGTATAATCTGTGTAATCTCGGCTGTGTATAATGTATATAATCTCGGCTGTGTAAAATGTATATAATCTCGGTGGTTGAGTATAATGTGTATAATCTTAGTGGTGCATAATCTGTATAATCTCGGTGGTGTATAATCTCTGTGGTGTATAATTAGTATAATCTCTGCGGTGTATAATCTGTATAGTCTCGGCAGTGTATAATCTGTATCATCTCTGTGGTGTATAATTTTGGCAGTGTATAATCTGTGTAATCTTGGCAGTGTATAATCTTGGCGTGTATAATCTCGGAAGTGTATAATCTGTGTAATCTCAGGGAGTGTATAATCTTGGCTGCATATAATCTGTATAATCTCAACGGCGTATAATCTGTATAATCTCGTGGTGTATAATCTCAGTGGTGTATAATCTGTATAATCTCAGTGGTGTATAATCTGTATAATGTCGGTGGTGTATAATCTGTATAATCTCAGCGGTGTATAATCTCGGCTGTGTGTAATCTCTGAGGTGTATAATGTCAGTGGTGTATAATCTGTATAATCTAAGTGGTGTATAATCTGTATAATCTCGATGGTGTATAAACTGTATCATGTAAGTGGTGTATAATCTGTATAATGTCAGTGGTGTATAATCTGTATAATTTTGGCAGTGTATAATCTGTGTAATCTAGGCTGTGTATAATGTATATGATCTCGGTGGTGGCGTATAATGTGTATAATCTTAGTGGTGCATAATCTGTATAATCTCGGTGGTGCATAATTAGTATAATATCTGCGGTGTATAATCTGTATAGTCTCGGCAGTGTATAATCTTGTTGGTGAATAATCTGTGTAATCTTGGCGGTGTATAATCTCGAAAGTGTATAATCTGTGTAATCTCAGAGAGTGTATAATCTTGGCTGCATATAATCTGTATAATCTCAGCGGCGTATAATCTTGTGGTGTATAATCTCAGTGGTGTATAATCTGTATAATCTCAGTGGTGTATAATCTGTATAATCTCGGCGGTGTATAATCTCGGCTGTGTATAATCTCTGAGGTGTATAATCTCAGTGGTATATAATCCGTATAATCTAAGTGGTGTAAAATCTCTGTGGGGTATAATCTTGGAGGTGTATAATCTGTATAATCTCAGTGGTGTATAAACGCTGCGGTGTATAATCTCAGTGGTGAATAATTTCGACGGTGTATAAACCTCTTGAGCTTCTACAAACATTACTCACTGGGATTGTCAAGACCAGGACAAGTGGTGAGGTGTAATTTGGGGGTGGAGATCCATATCTCACTTAAAAGCAGCAATCTGATTGGCCCAGAGACACAATGTATTATCAGGGGATTCCTAAACTTTGATGATCTTAAGTGTCACCTGGGTAAGTAAAGATGGCAGCAGATCAGTTGTGTGTACAGGCAGCCTTGCCACATAGCCCCTGATGGGATCTCGTGTACCCCCTGATGGGATCTTGTGTACCCCCTGATGGGATCTCGTGTATCACCTGATTGGATGTCGTCTAGCCCCTAATGGGGTCTCATGTACAACCTAATGGGATTTTGTGTACCCCCTGATGAAATCATGTCTACCCCGATGGGATATCGTGTACCCCCTGATGAGATCTTGTGTACCTGATGTGATCTCGTCTACCCCCTGATAGGATGTCGTCTAGCCCCTGATGGGATCTCGTCTAGCCCCTGATGGGATCTCGTCTACCCCCTGATGAGATCTTGTGTACCCCCTGATGGGATGTCGTCTAGCCCATGATGGGATCTTATCTACCCCCTTATGAGATCTTGTGTACCTGATGGGATGTCTTTTATCCCCTGATGGGATGTTTTTTACCCCCTGATGGGATCTCGTCTACCCCCTTATGGGATCTTGTGTACCCCCTGATGGCATCTCGTGTACCCCCTGATGGGATGTCGTCTAGCCCCTGATGGGATGTCTTCTACCCCCTGATGGGATGTCTTCTACCCCCTGATGGGATCTCGTCTACCCCCTGATGGGATCTCGTCTACCTCCTGATGGGATCTCTTCTACCCCCTGATGGGATGTCGTCTAGCCCCTGATGGGATCTCGTGTACCCCCTGATGAAATCATGTCTACCCCGATGGGATATCGTGTACCCCCTAGTGGGATGTCGTCTAGCCCCTGATGGGATGTCGTCTAGCCCCTGATGGGATGTCGTCTAGCCCCTGATGGGATGTCGTCTAGCCCCTGATGGGATGTCGTCTAGCCCCTGATGGGATGTCGTCTAGCCCCTGATGGGATCTCGTCTAGCCCCTGATGGGATCTCGTCTAGCCCCTGATGGGATGTCGTCTAGCCCCTGATGGGATCTTGTGTACCCCCTGATGGGATGTCGTCTAGCCCCTGATGTGATCTCGTCTAGCCCCTGATGGGATCTCGTCTAGCCCCTGATGGGATGTCGTCTAGCCCCTGATGGGATGCCGTCTAGCCCCTGATGAGATGTTGTCTAGCCCCTGATGTGATCTCGTCTAGCCCCTGATGTGATCTCGTCTAGCCCCTGATGTGATCTCGTCTAGCCCCTGATGTGATCTCGTCTAGCCCCTGATGGGATGTCATCTAGCCCCTGATGGGATCTTGTGTACCCCCTGATGTGATCTCGTCTAGCCCCTGATGGGATCTCGTCTAGCCCCTGATGGGATGTCGTCTAGCCCCTGATGGGATCTCGTCTAGCCCCTGATGGGATCTCGTCAAGCCCCTGATGGCATCTCGTCAAGCCCCTGATGGCATCTCGTGTACCCCTGATGGCATCTCGTGTACCCCTGATGGCATCTCGTGTACCCCTGATGGCATCTCGTGTACCCCTGATGGGATCTTATGTAACCCCTGATGGGATCTCATGTACCCCCTGATGGGATGTCGTCTAGCCCCTGATGGGATCTCGTGTACCCCCTGATGGGATGTCGTCTAGCCCCTGATGGGATGTCGTCTAGCCCCTGATGGGATCTCATCTAGCCCCTGATGGGATCTCATGTACCCCGTGATGGGATGTCGTCTAGCCCCTGATGGGATCTTGTGTACCCCCGATGGGATGTCGTCTAGCCCCTGATGGGATGTTGTCTAGCCCCTAATGGGATCTTGTGTACCCCCTGATGGGATCTCGTCTAGCCCCTAATGGGGTCTTATGTACACCCTGATGAGACCTTGTTTAGCCACTGATGGGATCCCATGTACACCCTGATGGGATCTTGTGTATCATCTGATAGGATCTCGTGTACCTCCTGATGGGATATTGTGTATCACCTGATAGGATCTCGTGTACCCCCTGATGGGATCTCATCTACCCCCTGATTGGATCTGTCTACACCAGGTCTCGAGTCTGGATCACCTGCACCATCAGCACTGGCCTGATTTTAGAAGACAACCCTCCAGTGATGCTCCGGTATCAGCCCCAAGGTCTGGCTACCACCTGTGCCACATTTTAAAGAGGAACTCCAAGCTTAATGTAATCCCATAGCCACCCCCCCCCCGTGCTAAGCACAATTTGGGTGTTAAAGTGGACCAATCACCACGACTCACGGTCCTGGAGCCTAAAGGACTCCAGTGCCAGCTGACTAGGTGCCCCCCTGGGGCATCCCCGTGTGATGCCAGACTATGTGAGCCCCCGACCGATTGGCAGCAAACCCCCTCATCTTTCCGCTGGTACCTCGCCGTGACCGTTTCGGGGTGGCGCAATGCATCCTGGGATTGAAGATGGTAGAAAAGGTAACTCTCCACTGGGAGGCCTCCACAGAGCCCCCCAATGCTCAAGTAAAAATCTGCACTACTCTAAGATAATTAAACTTATACTTATAATCTTTTATTGATTCATATGCACAACAACTTGATAAAATAACCTTTAAAAAAACATGTAAACACACCACATGACACTAGAGGGCACTAGTGGCTCAAAAGATGATAATGTCCAATGTCCAGTAACATGGACTGGCCCTGAGGAAGTGACGGTGACGTCACGTAACGCGTAGGAGGGGTGATGCTGGTCCATCTCACATGTAAGACCTTCTTTGTATGTGGTATTGTCCCTTTTGCTACTCCGCTGTGTCCTTCTTATTGATTATACCACGCTGCTATTCACTATTATCATGCTCTAAAATGTGCACATATGCATTTCGATTATTTTTTGATTACTCCAGCACTTTATATTGTATTTTTATCAATTGCACTTTGCACTTTTGGGAATAGATAGGACTCAGTGGGATAAACATAGGGACATATAGGGAGATGTGATTATTATTATCATCTTTTAAGCCACTAGCGCCCTCTAGTGTCATGTGGTGCTTTTTTATCAAGTTGTGTATATGAACCAATAAAAGATTATATGGCTGATTCAGAGCCTACTCAAAACCATTTAGTTTTTGTTTCGTAATGTGTAATTTTCACTATTTTCCCGCATGTCTACGTGTGTACACATGATGCAGAGCCGCCATTGGGAGCGTTCCGTTTACTTTTCGTAGCTACGTACGCCAAGGAGAATGTCTGTGTACGGCTCTCGCTGCGTACGCGAGAGGACGAGGTTTTCTTTTACGTTTCTTAGTAATCCTCGTCTACTACCGTTTTTCAGCGTTTTTCATCGTACCTCGTAGATTTTCAGTGTCCCGCAATATTCAGCTTGCATGTTTATCAAAATATACGTAGTAACGTAATTTTGTTGTAGAAGCTGCTATGTCTGCAGGCATGTACGCATGCGCGCAGCTTATTAACTCATTCATGTCCCCCGTTTCAACTATTCTCTCACTCACTTCTGCTCCCACTTACCTTAACCCTTTAAGTGCCAGCCTACCTGGAGTTTTTGTCACACTCTGTTGCCAGACCATTTTGCACTATTTTGCGCTCCCCATGTTCAAATGTGATTTTTGAAGGGATTTCGAGGGATTTCCCAGGAAAATGATATATTGTTTTTTTCAGTCTGAGCTTTAACATGAAATGTCTTGCTTGTAATTTTTAGGTGTATTCTCAATATTTTTTGGCGAAATATGTGCAAAAAAATAAAAAAAAAATCTATTTTTTACAATTTGTAGTGTTTTTTTGTAATAAAAAATGTAAGTTTGTCAATAAAATCTTATTGCGTGTGAAATCCCAATTTCTCCCGGTTACAGCGATACCACATAAGTATAGGTAGACACCCTTTCCTGCCCAGGAGACTCCCCCAAATTGAAACAGAGCTTTAGGGGATTTTCAGAAAAAATACAACTGCGCTATGCGCACCTTGCAGTTTTGCCAGAAAAACAACCCTTTACATTTGAAATACCCCCCACAAACTATATATTCTCTGGAAGTACACACCTCAAGCTTTCTAGGTGTACCAGGCTTGTTGATGTGGCCACAGTTTTCTAGAAGTAATCCCTCAATGTATTCTTTGGTTGCAAAGAGTTTCCCTAAAAAAAGGATAAAAAAGCAGAATCAAAGCCACATTTTCCTAAAAAAACTATATACAAACAAGAAAAAACAAGTATAATCTGAAAAGGCAACATCCTCCGAACAGAATGATACCCAACATGCATACTGTCAAGGGATGAGTTGCCAAACACCCCAAAGTAAAGCATGAGCATAACGGTAATTTTTCTTGAAAATTTCAGCTCTGCAGACAAAGTGCGCACATTGCGGTTTTTCAACCAAAACAACCCTTTACATTTTGAGTATCCCCCATAAACCATATATTACCTGAAAGTACACATGTTAAGCTTTCTAAGCGTACCCAGCTTGTTGTAGTGGGCTCATCTTTCTGGAATTGATCCCTCAAAGAATTCTTTGCTTGCGCAGGGTTTCCCTAAAAAATGTATAAAAAAGCTGAATAAAAAACACCTTTTCCTAAAATATAAATATGCAAACCAGAAAAAACAAGCTAAGTCTGAAAGCGCAAGGTCCCCCGAACAGAACAATACCCAACATGCAGAGGTACTATTAACCCTTTTAATTGCCAGCCTACTTGAGATTTTGTCACCCTCTGTTGACAGGTCATTTTTCCCCATTTTGCGCCATGTTTTGCGACATTTTTGCTGGAATTTTCAGGAAAATTATATATATATATTTTTTGCAGCAGAGCTTAGGCTTTAACATGAAATGTCTTGTTTGTAAATTTTATTTATTATTAATTTTATTTATTATTAAGTAAAAAAAATAAATGAATAAAAAATTTTTTTAGAAAATTGCCTCCTTTATTTTAAATAAAAAATGTATTTTATTAGGGAAAACCATATTGCATGTGAAAGCCCTATTTCTACTGATTAGAACGGTACCACATATTTATCGGTAGCCCCCTATTCCTGCCCAGGAGACCCCCCTAACTGAAACAAGTAATTTTTAACATTTACAAATAAAATACAACTACCATCCACACTACAAAGGGTTAAATCGAGAAAAAAAAAATGACATGGGGGGGGGGGGGCATTTTTTGGGGGGGATTTTTAAGGGTCAAAAACCCTTAAAAATCAAAAAAAAAATGACATGGGGCCCCCCTTACCCAAAGTAACCAGCCCGGGGCCAGCTATGCAGGGCTTGTAGGAACAGGGCGCAGACTGACTTGCCATCCCCCCAGGCTTGAGAACTGGTATAGGGGTCTCATGGACCCCTTACCAGTTCACAAGGGGTTAAATGTAAAAAAAAACACAGACACACAAAGAGAAAAATACCATTTTGTGAATACTCACCTGTAAAATGGGTATTATGAGTATGTCACACACCCCGCTTCAAGATATCCATAACCTGTGGGTAATACCGACCTGTAGAGGGCGATCTGCGATAGGAAAAAGAAAGCCCCTCCCAGTCCATAAATACCTGGGACCTCCCACTCATTCCCCAGTATAGATATAGCAGTAAGGAAAGGGACCAGGAAGAGCCAAATATAAGTCATAACAACGCAAAGTTCACAATATAAAGGATCCAGAATACAAAAAGGGCGGGGTGAAGCGGGGTGTGTGATATACTCATATAATACCCATTTTACAGGTGAGTATTCACAAAATGGTATTATTCTAAGTATGTCACACACCCCGCTTCAAGATATCCATAACCTGTAGGACATCCAATAGCAGTGTCCATAAAGGGCGGGGATCCAAAACAAGGTAAATAAAGCACAACTTAAACCACTGCAGCTTGCAGAACTTTGCGGCCAAACACAGCATCCGCTGAGGCCCGAACATCAACCTTGTAAAACTTGGAAAAAGTGTGAACAGAAGACCAAGTAGCGGCCTTACAAACTTGCTCAACAGAGGCCTGGTGCTGGTAGGCCCAGGACGCCCCAACTGCACGAGTAGAATGAGCAGTAACACGAAAAGGGGGACTCCTCCCCTTGGCAGAATAGGCCCCAACAATGGCCTGACGAATCCATTTACTAATGGAAGACTTGGCGGGCGCCAAACCCTTCCTAGGCCCAAAGGGCACCACAAAAAAAGCATCAGTCTTACGAAAGGAAGACGTTACCACCAAATAGTACTTCACAACGCGAACCACATCCAAAGAATGTAGAGCCCTCTCCTTGTCGTTGCTGGGATTAGGACACAGAGAGGGCAGAACAATGTCCTGATTAAGATGAAAAGCAGAAACCACCTTAGGAAGGAAATCCGGCTTAAAACGAAAAACCACCTTGTTCTAATGCCTCTCAAAGTACGGAGCTTGAATGGACAAAGCCGCCAACTCAGAGACACGCCGAACAGAAGTGATAGCTACCAAAAAGGCCACCTTCTGCGTAAGCGAAGACAAGGCAATATCATGCAAGGGCTCAAACGGAGGACCCTGAAGAGCAGAAAGAACCAAGTTCAAATCCCAAACTGGAACCAAAGGCTTCCTAGGAGGCCGAACATGCGTAACCCCCTGGAAAAAGGTCTTGACCAAAGGATGAAGCGCAAAGGACCTTTGAAAGAACACCGCCAGGGCAGAAACCTGCCCCTTCAGAGTACTAAGCTGGAGCCCCAGATCCAGACCATGTTGAAGAAACTCCAGGATTCTGGAAATAGAAAATTCCCTGCAAGGGAAAGCCCTGACCTCACACCAGTCAATATAAGACCTCCAGGTCCTATAGTAAACAGTAGAGGAAGACCGCTTCCTAGCGCTAATAAGAGTTTGAATTACCGCATCAGAAAGACCTTCCTCCTTCAAGATGGAGGTTTCAGCAGCCACGCCGTCAAAGCCAGCGATGGTAAATTGGGGTAACGTAGCTGACCCTGGGTGAGCAGGTCCGGCAGCAGGGGCAGAACGAACTGATCCTCTGCCAATCTTACCACATCTGCGAAACCAAACCTGTCTTGGCCACCTTGGGGCCACCAGAATTGCTGACGCGCCGTCCAGGGCCGGCTTGCGCACCACTCTGGCTACCATTGGGAACGGAGGGAACAGGTACAGAAACCCCAGATCCCTCCAGTTCAGAGACATGGCATCCACTGCCAGAGCCAGTGGATCCTTCGAGAGAGACACAAATGCCGGAAGTTTGTGATTGTGACGAGAGGCAAAGAGGTCCACCACCGGTGACCCCCACCTGATGCAAATCAAGCGAAACATCTTAGGGCTGAGCGACCATTCCCCCTGGCGCGATGAGGACCTGCTTAGAGAGTCCGCCTCCGTGTTCTCCACTCCCGGAATGTAAACTGCTGAGATGCACGGGACGTGGCTCTCCGCCCAGTCCAGAATCAACGATACTTCCCTGAGGGCACTCCTGCTGCGAGTCCCTCCTTGGTGATTGATGTATGCAACTGCAGTCCGATTGTCCGATCGAACCTGAACTGGCAAGCCCTGCAACTGATGAGTCAAGCGAAACAGAACCAACCTGATGGCTCTCAATTCCAGTACATTGATGGGCTCGTGAGCCTCCTGAGGCCCCCACAGGCCCTGAAACTGAAGATCCTTCCAGAAACCCCCCCATCCTGATAGACTGGCATCCGTGGTGACCGTCTCCCAACAAGGAGTCAGAAAGGATCTGCCCTTCAACAGGTTGACTGAATTCAGCCACCAGTGAAGGGAGCGCCGAACCTGGGGGGTCATCAGGAAGGACTGATCCAACGATAGTGGAGACCTGTCCCAAACCGCCAACAGATGTACCTGGAGCGTCCTTGTGTGGAACTGAGCCTAGGGAACTGCCTCGAATGAGGCCTCCATCAACCCCACCAGTCTCATCCCTAGCCGGATGGCCGGACGAGGGATGGACAAGAGAAGCCGAACCAATTCCTGAATCAAAAGAACCTTGGACTGAGGAAGAAACACCCTGGCCTGGAAAGTATCCAGAGACATTCCCAGAAAGGTCACTACCCTGGACGGAGAAAGGGAGGACTTGGGGTAGTTGATCACCCAACCGAATCTCTCCAGAGTGGATACCACCGTCCTGGTGTCCAACTCTGCTTGGCTGAGGGAAGACGCCATAATGAGAAGATCGTCCAGATAAGGCACAATGCGTATACTCCGGGCTCTGAGTAGAGCCATTACCCCAGCCAACACTTTGGTAAAAACCCGTGGGGCCGAGGTAAGACCGAAAGGGAGTGCCACAAACTGAAAATGCCGACCCTCCACCACGAACCTTAGAAACCTCTGGTGCGCAGGAAAAATCGGAACATGCAGGATAAGCGTCCTTGATGTCTATGGACGTCAGAAAATCCCCCTGAGGAAGAGAATAGATAGCCGAACGCAGCGTTTCCATGCGGAATTTCCGCGGACGGACGAACCCGTTGAGTATCTTCAGATCCAGGATGGGACGAACCGAGCCGTCCTTCTTGGGGACCGTGAACAGATTGGAATAAAAGCCCCGGCCCTGGTCTGAGGGGGGCACTGGGCAAATGACAGCCATATCCAGAAGACTCTTTACTGCCGCCTGGAGCCCCTGTGCGGCCAAAGGGTCAGAAGACCTGAAGAATCTGGGAGGGGGCCGGAGCTCGAACTCCAGCTTGTAGCCGGAAGTCACCACTTCCCGGATCCATCTGTCCGAGATCTCCCGATCCCAGACCTGGGAGAAGTGTTGCAGCCGTCCCCCCACCCACATGGGTGAGGGCGCCCCCTCATTGCTGAGCTGGTTTAGCAGCGGGTTTGGGCTTAGAACCCCAGCTGTATCCTGGATGGGCACGTCCTCTGCCCCTGTTCCCGGAATCTCCTCTGGATGACGAGAAGGCAAATCCCCTGCCAGCTCTGGCCCCACGAAAGGAAGGAGCAAAGGAAATCGCCCCCCGAAAGGGACGGCGTTGTTTCTTGCGTTGAGGTAACTTACCGCCTTTGGCGACGGAATCCAATTTCTCTCCAAAAAGCCTTAATCCTACAAAAGGGAGAGCCGTCAGCGACTTTTTTGATACAAAATCGGCCGCCCACTGGCGCAACCAAACCGAACGCCGAATAGTCACTAGCAGAGCCGACGTCCTGCCACACATCATCAGAGTGTCATCCAAGGCGGCTAGTACAAAAGACAAAAACAATTCACACCTTTATAAGGCCAAGGAACTCGACACTACCCGGATCAAGACCGGAAGAGGTCAACAGGTCCCTGAACACCGACCTGGTAGCCACCACCATCAGCACCGAAGCACAAACGGGCCGCATGGCTGACCCAACACTGGCAAAACCATGACAAGCCATCTGGTCAATGCGTTTATCCTCACCATCCTTAAGAGTGGAACAATCAGGGGTATTTAAAACAGCAGTGTTGGACAACCCCAGAATCGGGGCATCCACCTTGGGAGGGGAAGCCCAACGCTTAACCGTATCCAAAGGGAAGGGATATTTTTTGTCCCAACCCTGAGGAATACCTGGGAGCCGAGCAGGCCTCTCCCATTCCTTAGCAATAATTCCATCAAAATGCTTTTGATTAGGGAATTCCAAGCGTGGCCTGGATTCCTCGAAAAACTCCCCCTTTTGCTGTGGAACTGCCTCAGGAGGAGAAATAGCCAAAACCTCAAACATCTGAGCCAGAACGTTAGGAGTATCCGAGGATCTCCCCAAGTCCCGCTCGGTATCAGCGCCAACAAACTGCTGATCGTCTGAAATATCCGAATCCTCATATACCTCCCCTTCCTCCAGCGGGGAGCTGAATCGGACCAATCCAGGTTATCAACATCATCAAGGTCAACCACCGGCAAGGCCGGTAACAAGTGTTTTCTCTTAGCCGGAGCCTTTCGGGCGACCGCGCTGGAGAATAATTTTTCCAAGTTGGCCAATCTGGCGCACATCTCAGATTGCCGCTCCCCACCCATGACCACATCACACGGGGTACGTATCAAGCTGGGAGGGAGAGGAGAAGCGACCGGCGGTGCTGACCCAGACGTCTGGGGTTCGGACTGCCGCGAAATAGTCTGCTGTGCACATGGTATACACAGAAGTACATCATCCCCAGTAAGGGATGCCCCACACCCCATACACTTCCGGGATTGCCCCGAGGGGAGCCCGAGCCCAGTATCTGGGATGCCTCCATAGGTGAACTTATAGTTAATCGCTATGACCAAGGGAATTACGCATATAAGCAACCCGGGATGCCCCTTTAAAGTCCCGAGTGAGAGGATTTAGAATAAATCAATTTGAACCCAGGGACCCTAGGACCGGGAGAAACCCCCTAAAACCTAATGTAGGTCTACCTGGAAGACATAACAGAAAAAAAAACAGTATAAGTTTGAGGAAATGACAGAAAACTATATATATAGAGGGGGCCCATAGGGCCACTCACTGTGTCCACCGCTGCCAGGGAAATGGCGTCCGCCACCTCAGAGCCGAGGGAACAGCAGCCTACTGAGGCAGAGAAGGGGGCGTGGCCAGCGGAGCGCGCGATGACCATAGCCCCGCCCCCTTCCAGAACGGAGACCAGGCTCCGCAGTGGCGCCTGCCGCACAGGGGCGGGCCGCGGCGCCCCACGGAAAGCCCGGCCCCGCCCCCTGTTTCCAGCGCGTAAGGGGAGATCTCCCCTCACCACCGCAATGCTGCCATGACAGGAACCGGCGCCACGCCGCTACTCCCCCCCCCCGAGGAGAAGGGCATCCGGAGAGGGGAACACCACCTAGGGAGAAATGGCCGAGGGACAGGGCATCCCAAACTGGGGTCACCAGCCCGTATAACCGCCTACCCTCTAGTACAGGGTCTCACGGTGGAGCATTAGCTCCTGAGCACCAAAAGGTGCCATTCTACCCTCACCCGGACCGCAGCCTAGGCTGGGAGGCATGTGTGGGAATTATCAAGGGATCCGGGCGGAAATAGATGAAAAAAGCGGGCCGGGAGTCATCCCGGCTACCTGAAATCCCCCTGTGCAAGGAGGAGGCATCATCTTCTGACTTGGTCGCCGTCTGCAGAGACGAAGACTGGGGAATGAGTGGGAGGTCCCAGGTATTTATGGACTGGGAGGGGCTTTCTTTTTCCTATCATCTCTGCAGATCGCCCTCTACAGGTCGGTATTACCCACAGGTTATGGATATCTTGAAGCGGGGGGGGGGGGTGACATACTTAGAATAAATATTCAATAATTTTTTTTTTTTTTTTAATACTTACCTCCCATCCATACTGGAGCACTCTGTCCCTCGGCGATCACTGGCTTCTGCTCACTTGCTAGAAGCCTTTTAGAGCTGCGGGATGACAGAACACAAAAGGGTTAATTAAAAAAAAAATGAAATAGGGTCCCCCGTCCTAGTGGGGGGACCTCATTTTTTTTTGGAATTTTAAGACGCACAAATTCATCCACGTAGTCGGCCTTCATAACACTGCAACTCACACAAAGACAGCAAACTTTCACCAGGAAATAGACCCCGTAAGTTGGGCGGAAACACACTCTATTTTGGCCGTGTTCGAATCAACAATCAAAGCTCTGAATAATGTGCAAGCCCATTCCAATAACGTAACATTCCCTAGAAAGCCAACTATTTACGCAAAAAAATATGATCATCGAATATGCTTATTCACGTTAACGTAAACGCACATATGCATGAAAAAGACACGAAAATCCCGTTAATGGCTGCAAAAACTCAAGAAAAATACGCAAACACATGTGAAAGTGAAGGAAAAGGAGGCTGTGAATCAAGGCCTATATGCGTAATTAACTTAGAGTAGTGCAGATTTTTATTTGAGCATTGGGGGATCTGTGGCGAGTTGTCTATTGTGTCGGCTCATGGTTGCATATCTATAAGATTCCCGGGCCGATCAGCTCCCTGCCTGCGGGGCACCCCGCTGTGTGAAACCCCCCAGGACACCCGAAATCCTACCTGATCCTTGTTCCAACGGCGCATGCGCGGGCCGCTGCCTCCTCTCGCACATCCCTCTAGCAGGGCGCGCCGGCCGTTTGTGAATGGCTGGTGTGGGCACGCTCCCTGTAAGAGGGACGCGCGAGAGGCGGCGGCAGGCGCTCTCACCTTGTCCGTCAGCGGTGATTGGTGGAGCGAGTCACGTGGGAGCGGGGTCAGGTGAGTTTCTGGGGCTTTCTGGGGGGTTTCACACAGCGGGGCACCCCCGATCGGGGTGCCCCGCGGAAGTGGACCAACACCTAGGATAGTGAAAATCCTGGGTGTTGGTCCACTTTAACTTATGGAAAAAATGGTGGAGCTGCCCTACGGATATCGTAGTGGCGGGTGCCAGGACCGCGGTGGCGCCACTATAGATCCAAATAAGTAAACATAACCGGCAACTCCAATTAGTAGTGAAATCGACTGTTTTCAATCATAGAGATATTCCATTACATTTGTTGGAAAATCCAAAGGACTGCAGCCATAGAATTGAGTGACAGTTGGATTTGGATGAGTGAATGACCAGTACAGTTACACTGCTGCACGGGATTGGACGACAGGGCTGCCGCTCTGTGCATTCTCTCCAAGAAGAGGCTGGGGGCTCTCTGCACAAGCAGGTCCTATTAGTCCCTAACTCTCATCTCTGCACAAGCAGGTCCTATTAGTCCCTAACTCTCATCTCTGCACAAGCAGGTCCTATTAGCCCCTAACTCTCATCTCTGGACAAGCAGGTCCTATTAGCCCCCAACTCTCATCTCTGCACAAGCAGGTCCTATTAGCCCCTTACTCTCATTTCAGGTCCTGATAACCCCTAACTCTCATCTCAGGTCCTATTAGCCCCTAACTCTCATTTCAGGTCCTATTAGCCCCTAACTCTCATCTCTGCACAAGCAGGTCCTATTAGCCCCCAACTCTCATCTCTGCACAAGCAGGTCCTATTAGCCCAGTGGCGTAGCGACCCGGGGGCGGGGGGGGGGCGGACCGCCCCGGGTGACACCAGACCTAGAGGGTGACACCGCACACCCAGGGCCGGCCCTACCATGGGACCTGGTGGGCAGTGTTCCCGCTAAGCTGCGCGGCCGCGCACCCGTGCCCGCCTCCCCGCGCAGCTGCGCTCGCCGTCCGCGCGTTTCCGGGGCAGGTGTGAAAAAAAAAAAAAAAAAGCATCACACCGCAGGCGCCGCTTCTCCTTCGGCGCCTGCTCCTGATAAACCCCGCCCCTCCCCATAAACTCAAAACTCAGCTTTTCATTGGCTGGTGCGTGGCTCCACCGGGCACCGGCCAATCACAGGCGCAGGCGCTCGTTTGCTGGAGAGGAAAGAACACCCGCGACTCGCTGGCGGCATCACGTGACCTCCCCATCACTTGACTGTAAGGTAAGTCAAAAGCTGTTCTGTGCTGCGCGGGGCGGGGGTTTGGCTGGTATAAGTGATGACAGGGGGTGCTATGGTGTGTGTGGGGGATGCTAGGGTATGCTGGGGCTGGGGTATCGGGTGCAGTCGGAGTAATGACAGGAGGTATGGGGTATGGGGTGCAGTCTGAGTAATGACAGGGGTGGATGGGGTATATGGGGTGCAGTCTGAGTAATGACAGGGGGGCTGGGGTATGGGGTGCAGTCTGAGTAATAACAGGGGGGCTGGGGTATGGGGTGCAGTCTGAGTAATGACAGGGGGGCTGGGGTATGGGGTGCAGTCTGAGTAATGACAGCCAGGGGGCTGGGGTATGGGGTGCAGGCTGAGTAATGACAGGGGGGATGCTGGGGTATGGGGGCAGGCTGAGTAATGATGGGGGATGCTGGGGTATGGGGTGCAGGCTGGGTAATGACAGGGGGGATGCTGGCGTATGGGGGTGCAGGCTTATTGATGACGGGGGGATGCTGGTGTATGGGGGTGCGGGCTGAGTGATGACGGGGGATGCTGGGGTATGGGGGTGCAGGCTGAGTGATGACAGGGGGGATGCTGGGGTATGTGGGGCAGGCTGACTCATGGCAGGGGGGATGCCAGGGTACAGGAGCAGAGTGAGTAATGGGGGGTGCGGGATGCAGACTGAGTGATAGCAGGGGGTGTCAGAACAAGGCCTGGCATGACCCTTTTTCCCATTTTCTGGGCTTTGTGTCCACCTTAAAGTGCTGTCTTATTATGATGGATGCCCCCACGGACTGTCCTTAGGGATGGGATGCCCCACTGACTGTCCTGAGGGATGCCCTACTGGCTGTACTGAGGGACAGAGATTGGGGCTAAGGCTGGACCGAGTTGTATATTTTTTTATTTTGTAGACCTACTACAGATGTATCTGTTTTTCTTACCTCTAGGTGATGTACCTTTAAAGCTTACATACAAACAGGCTCAGTAATGTTACAGACCCTCTACTGTGTTTTGGACTTTCCGTGTTGCCTATATAAAGTGCAATTCTTGAAAGTAAAACTAAATATCATTATATATTTGTGTTTAAAGTGGACCAACACCCAGGCCAGATGGTTCCGGGAATCGTCTATCCGATCCCTCCCTCCGGGGCATCCGAAATCGGGATGCCCCGCTATGTGAAACCCCCCAGGACGCCCAGTATGCCTTACCTGATCCCCGTTCCAACAGCGCATGCGCGGGCCGCGGCTGCATTCTGCGCTTCCTTCTAGCAGGGCGCGTGCCCGCGTCGGCCATTTGTGAATGACTGGCGCAGGCGCGCTCCCTGTTAGAGGGAAGCGCGAGATGCGGCTGCCAGCGTACTCAGAGCCGCTGAGCTTAGATGTCCATAGCTCAGTGGCTCTGAGCTCACTGATTGGATGAGCGCCCGCGCATGTGCCGTAGGAGCGAGGTAAGGTGAGTTTTTTTTAGGGTGATCTGGGGGGTTTCACATAGTGGGGCAACCCTGATCAGGAAGCCCCAAGGAAGTGGACCAATATTTTTAGATTTTTACTATCCTGGGTGTTGGTCCACTTTAATGCGCTTTGCTTTTTTTAGTATATGTACCATCTTATTTTTTTCCGATTGCCCACCTTTCATCGAGCATTGCCCAGGTCCCTCACGATTCCGCTCAGCAGCTGTTCCGGCTTAGAGGGAACATTGCTGGTGGGTCCGTGGTCCCAGGCCATGATCAATGTCTGCAGTTTGTTGATAAGTCTATTTGGAAAACATTAATAAGCCTTACTAAAATCTAGATATGTGATGTCTACTGCACCTCCGCTATCTATTATTTAAAGGGGTACTCCCCTGAAAAACATTTTCTTTTAAATCAACTGGTGCCAGAAAGTTTGTAAATTACTTCTATTGAAAAAAACAATCCTTTCAATACTTTCTAGATGCTTTTATAATCCACAGGAAATTCAAAAGGAAAAGTACTTCCTTTCTGCCTGACCACAGTGCTCACAGTTGACACCCCTGTGCAATTTAGGAATCCCTATATTAAACCTCGTATTCTGAGCAGTTACTTAAATTGCACAGGGGTGTCAGCTGTGAGCACTGTGGTCAGGCAGAAAGGAAGTTCTTCTCCTTTTGAATTTCCTGTGGATTATAAAAGCAACTGGAAAGTAGTGGAAGGATTGGAATTTTTTAACAGAAGTCATTTACAAAACTGTTTAACTTTTTGGCACCAGTTGATTTAAAAGAAAATGTTTTCCAGGGGAGTACCCCTTTAAGTCACCCAATACAAAAGAAAACATATACAACGACCATTCTACTTTTACCACAACAAAAATTGTATGCTGATGCCACAAAGTGGGTGGTTTAAACCAAGGGATAGTGTAATATATGGTTTGTGTACTATCGTCAGACAGGCCATACAAATAGATGAGACATCCAACTAATGAGAAATTACTCCCTAGGAAAACCAGTCTATCCATACCGTTAGCAACATATCAGAAGCCTAAGAAACAAATTATATGTTTTCATTTTGTCCTCTTTTTTTCGATTGGGTCTCAGAAAGCAAAGTCTGAATTGCTAAGGGAACATTCCACCATGCCACATGGAGTGCATAAGTCAAAAAGGCCAAGTGGATACCAGCAACGGAAAGCAAAAGAAGCAAAAATGGAATCGGTTAAAACCCTTGCTGGATCCATGCTCAAATATGTCAAAAGACCAGATGATGGCCAGGGTTCTTCAAAAGACATTGCGCTAATTGACCAAGCCGAGTCTTCGGAAGTGTTTTCTAGAAATCTTTCTACAGAGGAGCAAGAAGTGGAAATGGCAGACTCTGAAGAAGAGCATGGAGCGGAAATAGAAGCAAAAGGGCAAGGAATGGAAATTACAGAATCTGAAACTGAAGAGATTGCTGAAAGTGATGCAAGCCATAGTCCTGATACTATCAAAGAGATGAGTGCAGTCAAGGAGAAAGATCTGCAAATTTTATCTGATGTGTCCTTCTGGGAGATACCTGTTCCAGATCATTTTCGGGTAGAAATTGTGAAAAGAGGAAGTGCTTCTGTTCAGAACAAAGATGGTCCTTTTAGTGTCACAAAAAGGCCTCATGCAAAAGCTACAACAAAGGGAGAAGAACGTCAACATTCAAAAGTGTGGTTCTACAAGGTCATGCCAAACGGAGAGAAAATTCTGAGGACATGGATGGTTTACTCACCTGTCAGTAGGAATTTATATTGCTTTTGTTGCCGGCTTTTTGCCGTCTGTATTACAGGTACAACATCCAAATTTGTCACTGGGTTTCAGAAGTGGTGGAAACTGAACCCAAAGGTATATAGTCATGAGACATCGGAAGAGCACTTAAACTCCCTGGAAAAATGGAAAACTTTGGCAGCAGGACTGAGGCTGCATGAAACCATTGATGCCCAAACTCTTTCTAGGATGGAGACTGAGAAGAAAAAGTGGAGGGACATTTTGCACAGATTGCTTGACATCACATTGTTTCTTGCCAAGCAAAATCTGGCATTTCGAGGCCACAAGGAAGATGAGTCTTCATTGAATAAAGGAAACTTTCTTGAAATGGTTGAGTTGCTTTCAAAGTATGATCCAGTACTCAAAGAACACCTAATTAGGTTAAAGCAGCACACCTGTAAACTGAACGTGTCTGTCTCCTATCTTTCTCCACAAACTCAAAATGAGTTTATAAGTGTCCTGGCAAATCATGTGAAGGAGAAGATTGTAACAGACATAAAGTCTGCAAAGTACTTTGGCATCATGTTTGACAGCACACCCGATGTATCACATACTGATCAGATGTCTGAAGTGATCAGATATGTACACATCACTAGGAAAGTTGAGGTAAAAGAAGTATTTTTAGGATTTTTCCCTTTAAAAGGGAAAAAGGCTACTGACCTCAGTTCTGACATTCTTAAAAAATTAGAAAGTGATGGCCTAGACATAATGATGTGCCGCTCTCAGGGTTATGATAATGCTGCTACTATGGCTGGTATCCATGGAGGTGTACAATCCATTCTAATGGAAAAAAACAGAAAGGCTGTTTTTAATGGATGTGTTGACCATTCCCTTAACTTGTGTGGTCAGCACTCTTTTGCTGAAAATGCATCTTGTGTGACTTTTTTTGGAACTCTTCAGGCAATGTTTTCTTTTTTTGCCGCTTCCACTCATCGTTGGGATGTGTTAATTGAGCGTACTGGAGTGTCAGTAAAAAGACTTTCTACAACACGCTGGAGTGCTCATCATGCAGCAGTTAAGCCAGTAAAAGACAAATTTGACATGTTTGTGTCGGCACTTGAAACTCTTTGTGAACCATGTGAAAATATGGACACAAGAGGAGCAGCACAGGGTCTTCTACCTGCTGTCTGTGACTTTACTTTTCTATGCTACCTGCACTTTTGGTCTGATGTCCTGAGGGAAGTTGATGATGCACAGCAGTACCTACAGACTAAGGGCTTAAGTCTTGATAAAGTGGTGACAAAGCTTGTGTCACTAAGGCTTTTTCTGTGTGAGGAGCGCAGTCACCTGGTCGACACTGCAATTCAGCAGGCACTTTTAAAAGCTGATGAGTATGGAATTGCAGTAGAGAGAAGAGCCAGGTTCAAGAAAAGGATGGCAGGGGAACGGGCAAGAGATGCTGGAAGGACAAGTCTTCAAGAAGAAAATAAGAGAGCGATGCTTGAGTGCATTGATCGCTTTCATTTGGAACTCCAGACCAGATTAAGAGCCATCCTGGAAGTAGCAGGTATGTTTGAGGCTATTCAAGCAAAGAGTCTCATATCTGCCACTGAAGAAGAATTAAAGGTGTCTATTCCGAAACTGACCAATTTCTATGATGAGGTATCTGAGAGTGAGCTGTTACTGGAGATACCAAGGCTGAGAAGACACCTAACAGCTGCAAAGTTGGACCTAGATAAAGTCACAGATTGGACAGCTTTACAAGTTTTGACCTTCATAGCTGAATGGGATTTTATTGAATCTCTCCCACACCTTTCACTTTGTCTAAAATTATTTCTTACAATCTGTGTATCTGTGGCTTCATGCGAGAGGAGCTTTTCAAAGCTGAAACTTATCAAAAATTATCTGAGATCTACAATGGGACAGTCTAGGCTTTCTGACCTTGCTTTGTTGTCTGTTGAAAGCGAATTAGTGCAAACCATTGATTTTGATGAAGTAGTTAACAGTTTTGCAGCTTTGAAAACCAGAAAAACAAAGTTTTGACTTTATTGGCATGTTCTTTTAAGTGCACTTGCATTTGTTTTTGTTTAATTTTGTGTTATTTATTTATTTATTCCTGTTGAATTTTTTGTTATTTAAGTAATTTTTTTTATTTATTCAGTAAAGGTTGCATTTAAAATAAACGTTATTTTTTAAGAGCATTAACATTGAGTTCTTTCAACATACAAAAATTTTTTTTCTTTGGGGGGGGGGGGGGGGGTGACACCATTTCCTACCGCCCCGGGTGACACCAGCCCTAGCAACGCCACTGTATTAGCCCCTTACTCTCATTTCAGGTCCTGATAACCCCTAACTCTCATCTCAGGTCCTATTAGCCCCTAACTCTCATTTCAGGTCCTATTAGCCCCTAACTCTCATTTCAGGTCCTATTAGCCCCTAACTCTTATATAGAATTACCTTCTGCTGTGCTGCCCCATTTCCCCTTCCCCCCTCGCCTCACCCCTGCTATACACTGTGCAGATGTAAGATCTCGGGGTGGCGCAATGTATCCTGGGATTGAAGATGGAAGAAAAGATGGCGCTGCCCTACAGATGGCACCGGGAGGAGGATGGATAAGCGCATAGGGAAGGGCAGGAGACAGGTAAGTTTGCAGTGGCAATTGTTGAATCGGAGAATTAAAGGGAACGTTGGGGGGCGGAGTTTGGGGAGTTACAACTCGTCAGACTGTCCAATGTTTCCTTTTTAACTGTTTCTAATAAAAGGGAAAGTTTCATGGACACCTGGGGCCGGCAACTCTTCTCTCTATTCCGTCCATCTCCCATGTAAATACTAGGTGGAATAATTAAAGCAGACCAACAGTCAAAAATGAATTAAATCAGACACAACAACTGTGTTCATATGAACTCCTCTCTGAGGCAATTTAAAAATTATTTTACTTCTTTCTAATGCCTACGGGGATAAATATTAAAAATCAAGATGGCAAACAGGAAGTCGTGCTGGGCTTCCTGTTACTGTGCTTTTCAGTTATGTCACTTGGGAGAGGAAGCTCCAAAATGGCCGCTATCTTTCTTTTCCAACTGTGCCGGGCTGTTGGTCCGCTTTAATGTAAATGATGGCCTTCATACATTGAGGTCACTTTGCATCAGACGCAGGTCTCACCTAATGGGACTTCCTTATAATGTCTGGTGTCACCCGAAGGCGTTGTTCCGGTTGTTCATTTTATTTTGCAAAAAGACAAGTTAGAAACTTGTACAATCTCCCTAAAATGTATTAAAGATCTATTTATGTTATTTGCACAGTATAAGATAACAAGCGTGTGGTGTATAACAGAGACCCATATCTCTGCTCTGCAGCGGCTCCGTGCAGCTTTATTTCTATCGGCCCATTTCCTCGCCTGGAACAATATTACAAATGTTTCTGTTTCCATATTATTATTTTCTTTTGCAAGAATAAGGACCTGTCACGTTATAGTCAAAGAGACTTTCCTACATCACAGGGCCCGAGCTGATGTATCATCGCAGCGTGACCCAGATTGTGTAACTAGCAAATAATACCCGAGTATTAAAGTGATACTAAAGTTGTCCCGTTATCTCAGGCTACACGTTGCACTGTCCCAGACTTCAATCCATTTTCAAGAAGACCCTGTAGTTCCTAAGTTATTAGAAAAGGTATTAGAGCAGGGGTGGGCAATTATTTTTTCCATGGGGCCACAAACTAAAAATATTGTGGAGGGCCGCTGAGCTATGGGCGTCTAAGCGACGTCTAATTTTCAAATGGCCGACACAGGCACGCGCCCTGCTAGAGGGATAGCGGGTATGCGGCCGCAGCTTGTGCATGCGCCGTTGAACTGGGAAAGAAGGTGAGTTTATGGGCGACCTGGGGGTTTCACACAGCGGGGCATCCCGATTTTGGATGCCCCGCGGGGAGGGGATCTATAAGATTCCCGGGCTGATAAAGCAGGGTTCTGGTCCACTTCAAACGTTCTGGTGTGATAATTTCCCAGCCAATCAGAGAAGCCCTTGGCTTCTGGCAGTCTGGAAGGAACGTTCAGATCAGCTGGGGCAAAGTGTAAGCATGGTGGACAGCAGGAAGGGGGCATGGTGAGAGCATGGTGGACAGCAGGAAGGGGGCATGGTGAGAGCATGGTGGACAGCAGAAAGGGGGCATGGTGAGAGCATGGTGGGCAGCAGGAAGGGGACATGGTGGACAGCAGGAAGGGGGCATGGTGGACAGCAGGAAGGGGGCATGGTGAGAGCATGGTGGACAGCAGAAAGGGGGCATGGTGAGAGCATGGTGGGCAGCAGGAAGGGGGCATGGTGAGAGCATAGTGGACAGCAGGAAGGGGGCATGGTGAGAGCATGGTGGGCAGCAGGAAGGGGGCATGGTGAGAGCATGGTGGGCAGCAGGAAGGGGACATGGTGGACAGCAGGAAGGGGGCATGGTGGACAGCAGGAAGGGGGCATGGTGAGAGCATAGTGGACAGCAGGAAGGGGGCATGGTGAGAGCATAGTGGACAGCAGGAAGGGGGCATGGTGAGAGCATGGTGGACAGCAGTAAGGGGGCATGGTGAGAGCATAGTGGACAGCAGGAAGGGGGCATGGTGAGAGCATAGTGGACAGCAGGAAGGGGACATGGTGGACAGCAGGAAGGGGACATGGTGAGAGCATGTGGACAGCAGGAAGGGGGCATGGTGAGAGCATGGCGGACAGCAGGAAGGGGACATGGTGAGAGCATGGTGGACAGCAGGAAGGGGGCATGGTGAGAGCATGGTGGACATCAGGAAGGGGACATGGTGAGAGCATGGTGGGCAGCAGGAAGGGGGCATGGTGAGAGCATGGTGGGCAGCAGGAAGGGGTCATGGTGAGAGCATAGTGGACAGCAGGAAGGGGACATGGTGAGAGCATGGTGAGAGCATGGTGGACATCAGGAAGGGGGCATGGTGAGAGCATGGTGGGCAGCAGAAGGGGGCATGGTGAGAGCATGGTGGACATCAGGAAGGGGGCATGGTGAGAGCATGGTGGACAGCAGGAAGGGGGCATGGTGAGAGCATGTGGACAGCAGGAAGGGGGCATGGTGAGAGCATGGTGGACATCAGGAAGGGGGCATGGTGAGAGCATGTGGACAGCAGGAAGGGGGCATGGTGAGAGCATGGTGGACATCAGGAAGGGGGCATGGTGAGAGCATGTGGACAGCAGGAAGGGGGCATGGTGAGAGCATGGTGGACAGCAGGAAGGGGGCATGGTGAGAGCATGGTGGGCAGCAGGAAGGGGGCATGGTGGGCAGCAGGAAGGGGGCATGGTGAGAGCATGTGGACAGCAGGAAGGGGGCATGGTGGGCAGCAGGAAGGGGGCATGGTGAGAGCATGGTGGGCAGCAGGAAGGGGGCATGGTGAGAGCATGGTGGGCAGCAGGAAGGGGGCATGGTAAGAGCATAGTGGACAGCAGGAAGGGGGCATGGTGAGAGCATGGTGGGCAGCAGGAAGGGGGCATGGTGGGCAGCAGGAAGGGGGCATGGTGAGAGCATGTGGACAGCAGGAAGGGGGCATGGTGAGAGCATGGTGGGCAGCAGGAAGGGGGCATGGTGGACAGCAGGAAGGGGGCATGGTGAGAGCATGGTGGGCAGCAGGAAGGGGGCATGGTGAGAGCATGGTGGGCAGCAGGAAGGGGTCATGGTGAGAGCATGGTGGACAGCAGGAAGGGGGCATGGTGAGAGCATGGTGGACAGCAGGAAGGGGGCATGGTGAGAGCATGGGGGACAGCAGGAAGGGGGCATGGTGAGAGCATGGTGGGCAGCAGGAAGGAGGCATGGTGAGAGCATGTGGACAGCAGGAAGGGGGCATGGTGAGAGCATGGTGGGCAGCAGGAAGGGGGCATGGTGAGAGCATGGTGGGCAGCAGGAAGGGGACATGGTGAGAGCATGGTGGACAGCAGGAAGGGGGCATGGTGAGAGCATGGTGGACAGCAGGAAGGGGACATGGTGAGAGCATGGTGGGCAGCAGGAAGGGGACATGGTGAGAGCATGGTGGACAGCAGGAAGGGGGCATGGTGAGAGCATGGTGGACAGCAGGAAGGGGGCATGGTGAGAGCATGGTGGGCAGCAGGAAGGGGACATGGTGAGAGCATGGTGGACAGCAGGAAGGGGGCATGGTGAGAGCATGGTGGACAGCAGGAAGGGGGCATGGTGAGAACATGGTGGACAGCAGGAAGGGGGCATGGTGAGAGCATGGTGGGCAGCAGGAAGGGGGCATGGTGAGAGCATGGTGGACAGCAGGAAGGGGGCATGGTGAGAACATGGTGGACAGCAGGAGGGGGCATGGTGAGAGCATGGTGGACAGCAGGAAGGGGGCATGGTGAGAGCATGGTGGGCAGCAGGAAGGGGGCATGGTGAGAGCATGGTGGACAGCAGAAAGGGGGCATGGTGAGAGCATGGTGGGGGCAGCAGGAAGGGGGCATGGTGAGAGCATGTGGACAGCAGGAAGGGGGCATGGTGAGAGCATGTGGACAGCAGGAAGGGGGCATGGTGGGCAGCAGGAAGGGGGCATGGTGAGAGCATGGTGGGCAGCAGGAAGGGGGCATGGTGAGAGCATGGTGGGCAGCAGGAAGGGGGCATGGTGAGAGCATGGGGGACAGCAGGAAGGGGGCATGGTGAGAGCATGTGGACAGCAGGAAGGGGGCATGGTGGGCAGCAGGAAGGGGGCATGGTGAGAGCATGGTGGGCAGCAGGAAGGGGGCATGGTGAGAGCATGGTGGGCAGCAGGAAGGGGGCATGGTGAGAGCATGTGGACAGCAGGAAGGGGGCATGGTGAGAGCATGTGGACAGCAGGAAGGGGGCATGGTGGGCAGCAGGAAGTGGGCATGGTGAGAGCATGGTGGGCAGCAGGAAGGGGGCATGGTGAGAGCATGGTGGGCAGCAGGAAGGGGGCATGGTGAGAGCATGGTGGACAGCAGGAAGGGGGCATGGTGAGAACATGTGGACAGCAGGAAGGGGGCATGGTGGGCAGCAGGAAGGGGGCATGGTGAGAGCATGGTGGACAGCAGGAAGGGGACATGGTGAGAGCATGGTGGGCAGCAGGAAGGGGGCATGGTGAGAGCATGGGGGACAGCAGGAAGGGGGCATGGTGAGAGCATGGTGGGCAGCAGGAAGGGGGCATGGTGAGAGCATGGGGGACAGCAGGAAGGGGACATGGTGAGAGCATGATGGACAGCAGGAAGGGGGCATGGTGAGAGCATAGTGGACAGCAGGAAGGGGGCATGGTGAGAGCATGGGGGACAGCAGGAAGGGGGCATGGTGAGAGCATAGTGGACAGCAGGAAGGGGGCATGGTGAGAGCATGGGGGACAGCAGGAAGGGGGCATGGTGAGAGCATGGTGGGCAGCAGGAAGGGGGCATGGTGAGAGCATAGTGGGCAGCAGGAAGGGGGCATGGTGAGAGCATAGTGGGCAGCAGGAAGGGGACATGGTGAGAGCATGGTGGACATCAGGAAGGGGGCATGGTGAGAGCATGGTGGACATCAGGAAGGGGGCATGGTGGGCAGCAGGAAGGGGGCATGGTGAGAGCATGATGGACAGCAGGAAGGGGGCATGGTGAGAGCATGATGGACAGCAGGAAGGGGGCATGGTGAGAGCATGGTGGACATCAGGAAGGGGGCATGGTGAGAGCATGGTGGGCAGCAGGAAGGGGGCATGGTGAGAGCATGGTGGACATCAGGAAGGGGGCATGGTGAGAGCATGGTGGGCAGCAGGAAGGGGATATGGTGAGAGCATGGTGGGCAGCAGGAAGGGGACATGGTGAGAGCATGGTGGACAGCAGGAAGGGGACATGGTGAGAGCATGGTGGACATCAGGAAGGGGGCATGGTGAGAGCATGGTGGACAGCAGGAAGGGGGCATGGTGAGAGCATGGTGGACATCAGGAAGGGGGCATGGTGAAAGCATGGTGGACAGCAGGAAGGGGGCATGGTGAGAGCATGGTGGACAGCAGGAAGGGGGCATGGTGAGAGCATGGGGGACAGCAGGAAGGGGGCATGGTGAGAGCATGGTGGGCAGCAGGAAGGAGGCATGGTGAGAGCATGTGGACAGCAGGAAGGGGGCATGGTGAGAGCATGGTGGGCAGCAGGAAGGGGGCATGGTGAGAGCATGGTGGGCAGCAGGAAGGGGACATGGTGAGAGCATGGTGGACAGCAGGAAGGGGGCATGGTGAGAGCATGGTGGACAGCAGGAAGGGGACATGGTGAGAGCATGGTGGACAGCAGGAAGGGGGCATGGTGAGAGCATGGTGGACAGCAGGAAGGGGGCATGGTGAGAACATGGTGGACAGCAGGAAGGGGGCATGGTGAGAGCATGGTGGGCAGCAGGAAAGGGGCATGGTGAGAGCATGGTGGACAGCAGGAAGGGGGCATGGTGGGCAGCAGGAAGGGGGCATGGTGAGAGCATGTGGACAGCAGGAAGGGGGCATGGTGGGCAGCAGGAAGGGGGCATGGTGAGAGCATGGTGGACAGCAGGAAGGGGACATGGTGAGAGCATGGTGGACAGCAGGAAGGGGGCATGGTGAGAGCATGGTGGACAGCAGGAAGAGGGCATGGTGAGAGCATGGTGAGAGCATGGTGGGCAGCAGGAAGGGGGCATGGTGAGAGCATGTGGACAGCAGGAAGGGGGCATGGTGAGAGCATGTGGACAGCAGGAAGGGGGCATGGTGAGAGCATGGTGGGCAGCAGGAAGGGGGCATGGTGAGAGCATGGTGGGCAGCAGGAAGGGGGCATGGTGAGAGCATGTGGACAGCAGGAAGGGGGCATGGTGAGAGCATGGTGGACAGCAGGAAGGGGGCATGGTGGGCAGCAGGAAGGGGGCATGGTGAGAGCATGTGGACAGCAGGAAGGGGGCATGGTGGGCAGCAGGAAGGGGGCATGGTGAGAGCATGGGGGACAGCAGGAAGGGGGCATGGTGAGAGCATAGTGGACAGCAGGAAGGGGGCATGGTGAGAGCATGTGGACAGCAGGAAGGGGGCATGGTGGGCAGCAGGAAGGGGGCATGGTGAGAGCATGGTGGACAGCAGGAAGGGGACATGGTGAGAGCATGGTGGACAGCAGGAAGGGGGCATGGTGAGAGCATGGTGGACAGCAGGAAGAGGGCATGGTGAGAGCATGGTGAGAGCATGGTGGGCAGCAGGAAGGGGGCATGGTGAGAGCATGTGGACAGCAGGAAGGGGGCATGGTGAGAGCATGTGGACAGCAGGAAGGGGGCATGGTGAGAGCATGGTGGGCAGCAGGAAGGGGGCATGGTGAGAGCATGGTGGACAGCAGGAAGGGGGCATGGTGAGAGCATGGTGGACAGCAGGAAGGGGGCATGGTGAGAGCATGGTGGACAGCAGGAAGGGGGCATGGTGGGCAGCAGGAAGGGGGCATGGTGAGAGCATGTGGACAGCAGGAAGGGGGCATGGTGGGCAGCAGGAAGGGGGCATGGTGAGAGCATGGGGGACAGCAGGAAGGGGGCATGGTGAGAGCATAGTGGACAGCAGGAAGGGGGCATGGTGAGAGCATGGTGGGCAGCAGGAAGGGGGCATGGTGAGAGCATAGTGGGCAGCAGGAAGGGGACATGGTGAGAGCATGGTGGACATCAGGAAGGGGGCATGGTGAGAGCATGGTGGGCAGCAGGAAGGGGACATGGTGAGAGCATGGTGGACATCCGGAAGGGGGCATGGTGAGAGCATGGTGGACATCAGGAAGGGGGCATGGTGAGAGCATGGTGGGCAGCAGGAAGGGGACATGGTGAGAGCATGGTGGGCAGCAGGAAGGGGACATGGTGAGAGCATGGTGGACAGCAGGAAGGGGACATGGTGAGAGCATGGTGGACATCAGGAAGGGGGCATGGTGAGAGCATGGTGGACAGCAGGAAGGGGGCATGGTGAGAGCATAGTGGGCAGCAGGAAGGGGACATGGTGAGAGCATGGTGGACATCAGGAAGGGGGCATGGTGAGAGCATGGTGGACATCAGGAAGGGGGCATGGTGAGAGCATGGTGGGCAGCAGGAAGGGGACATGGTGAGAGCATTGTGGGCAGCAGGAAGGGGACATGGTGAGAGCATGGTGGACAGCAGGAAGGGGACATGGTGAGAGCATGGTGGACATCAGGAAGGGGGCATGGTGAGAGCATGGTGGACAGCAGGAAGGGGGCATGGTGAGAGCATGGTGGACAGCAGGAAGGGGGCATGGTGAGAGCATGGTGGGCAGCAGGAAGGGGACATGGTGAGAGCATGGTGGACAGCAGGAAGGGGGCATGGTGAGAGCATGGTGGGCAGCAGGAAGGGGGCATGGTGAGAGCATGGGGGACAGCAGGAAGGGGGCATGGTGAGAGCATGGTGGGCAGCAGGAAGGAGGCATGGTGAGAGCATGTGGACAGCAGGAAGGGGGCATGGTGAGAGCATGGTGGGCAGCAGGAAGGGGGCATGGTGAGAGCATGGTGGGCAGCAGGAAGGGGGCATGGTGAGAGCATGTGGACAGCAGGAAGGGGACATGGTGAGAGCATGGTGGACAGCAGGAAGGGGGCATGGTGAGAGCATGGTGGACAGCAGGAAGGGGGCATGGTGAGAGCATGGTGGGCAGCAGGAAGGGGGCATGGTGAGAGCATGTGGACAGCAGGAAGGGGGCATGGTGAGAGCATGTGGACAGCAGGAAGGGGGCATGGTGGGCAGCAGGAAGGGGGCATGGTGAGAGCATGTGGACAGCAGGAAGGGGGCATGGTGGGCAGCAGGAAGGGGGCATGGTGAGAGCATGGTGGGCAGCAGGAAGGGGGCATGGTGAGAGCATGTGGACAGCAGGAAGGGGGCATGGTGGGCAGCAGGAAGGGGGCATGGTGAGAGCATGGTGGGCAGCAGGAAGGGGGCATGGTGAGAGCATAGTGGACAGCAGGAAGGGGGCATGGTGAGAGCATGTGGACAGCAGGAAGGGGGCATGGTGAGAGCATGGTGGGCAGCAGGAAGGGGGCATGGTGAGAGCATGGTGGGCAGCAGGAAGGGGGCATGGTGAGAGCATGGTGGGCAGCAGGAAGGGGGCATGGTGAGAGCATGTGGACAGCAGGAAGGGGGCATGGTGAGAGCATGGTGGGCAGCAGGAAGGGGGCATGGTGAGAGCATGGTGGACAGCAGGAAGGGGGCATGGTGAGAGCATGGTGGACAGCAGGAAGGGGGCATGGTGAGAGCATGGTGGACAGCAGGAAGGGGGCATGGTGGGCAGCAGGAAGGGGGCATGGTGAGAGCATGTGGACAGCAGGAAGGGGGCATGGTGGGCAGCAGGAAGGGGGCATGGTGAGAGCATGGGGGACAGCAGGAAGGGGGCATGGTGAGAGCATAGTGGACAGCAGGAAGGGGGCATGGTGAGAGCATGGTGGGCAGCAGGAAGGGGGCATGGTGAGAGCATAGTGGGCAGCAGGAAGGGGACATGGTGAGAGCATGGTGGACATCAGGAAGGGGGCATGGTGAGAGCATGGTGGGCAGCAGGAAGGGGACATGGTGAGAGCATGGTGGACATCCGGAAGGGGGCATGGTGAGAGCATGGTGGACATCAGGAAGGGGGCATGGTGAGAGCATGGTGGGCAGCAGGAAGGGGACATGGTGAGAGCATGGTGGGCAGCAGGAAGGGGACATGGTGAGAGCATGGTGGACAGCAGGAAGGGGACATGGTGAGAGCATGGTGGACATCAGGAAGGGGGCATGGTGAGAGCATGGTGGACAGCAGGAAGGGGGCATGGTGAGAGCATAGTGGGCAGCAGGAAGGGGACATGGTGAGAGCATGGTGGACATCAGGAAGGGGGCATGGTGAGAGCATGGTGGACATCAGGAAGGGGGCATGGTGAGAGCATGGTGGGCAGCAGGAAGGGGACATGGTGAGAGCATTGTGGGCAGCAGGAAGGGGACATGGTGAGAGCATGGTGGACAGCAGGAAGGGGACATGGTGAGAGCATGGTGGACATCAGGAAGGGGGCATGGTGAGAGCATGGTGGACAGCAGGAAGGGGGCATGGTGAGAGCATGGTGGACAGCAGGAAGGGGGCATGGTGAGAGCATGGTGGGCAGCAGGAAGGGGACATGGTGAGAGCATGGTGGACAGCAGGAAGGGGGCATGGTGAGAGCATGGTGGGCAGCAGGAAGGGGGCATGGTGAGAGCATGGGGGACAGCAGGAAGGGGGCATGGTGAGAGCATGGTGGGCAGCAGGAAGGAGGCATGGTGAGAGCATGGTGGGCAGCAGGAAGGGGGCATGGTGAGAGCATGTGGACAGCAGGAAGGGGGCATGGTGAGAGCATGGTGGACAGCAGGAAGGGGACATGGTGAGAGCATGGTGGACAGCAGGAAGGGGGCATGGTGAGAGCATGGTGGACAGCAGGAAGGGGGCATGGTGAGAGCATGGTGGGCAGCAGGAAGGGGGCATGGTGAGAGCATGTGGACAGCAGGAAGGGGGCATGGTGAGAGCATGTGGACAGCAGGAAGGGGGCATGGTGGGCAGCAGGAAGGGGGCATGGTGAGAGCATGTGGACAGCAGGAAGGGGGCATGGTGGGCAGCAGGAAGGGGGCATGGTGAGAGCATGGTGGGCAGCAGGAAGGGGGCATGGTGAGAGCATGTGGACAGCAGGAAGGGGGCATGGTGGGCAGCAGGAAGGGGGCATGGTGAGAGCATGGTGGGCAGCAGGAAGGGGGCATGGTGAGAGCATAGTGGACAGCAGGAAGGGGGCATGGTGAGAGCATGGGGGACAGCAGGAAGGGGGCATGGTGAGAGCATGGTGGACAGCAGGAAGGGGGCATGGTGAGAGCATAGTGGACAGCAGGAAGGGGGCATGGTGAGAGCATAGTGGACAGCAGGAAGGGGGCATGGTGAGAGCATGTGGACAGCAGGAAGGGGGCATGGTGAGAGCATGGTGGGCAGCAGGAAGGGGACATGGTGAGAGCATGGTGGACAGCAGGAAGGGGGCATGGTGAGAGCATGGTGGACAGCAGGAAGGGGGCATGGTGAGAGCATGGTGGGCAGCAGGAAGGGGACATGGTGAGAGCATGGTGGACAGCAGGAAGGGGGCATGGTGAGAGCATGGTGGGCAGCAGGAAGGGGGCATGGTGAGAGCATGGTGGGCAGCAGGAAGGGGGCATGGTGAGAGCATAGTGGGCAGCAGGAAGGGGGCATGGTGAGAGCATGGTGGACAGCAGGAAGGGGGCATGGTGAGAGCATGGTGGACATCAGGAAGGGGGCATGGTGAGAGCATGGTGGACAGCAGGAAGGGGGCATGGTGAGAGCATGGTGGACATCAGGAAGGGGGCATGGTGAGAGCATGGTGGACAGCAGGAAGGGGGCATGGTGAGAGCATGGTGGACAGCAGGAAGGGGGCATGGTGAGAGCATGGTGGGCAGCAGGAAGGGGACATGGTGAGAGCATGGTGGACAGCAGGAAGGGGGCATGGTGAGAGCATGGTGGGCAGCAGGAAGGGGGCATGGTGAGAGCATGGGGGACAGCAGGAAGGGGGCATGGTGAGAGCATGGTGGGCAGCAGGAAGGAGGCATGGTGAGAGCATGTGGACAGCAGGAAGGGGGCATGGTGAGAGCATGGTGGGCAGCAGGAAGGGGGCATGGTGAGAGCATGGTGGGCAGCAGGAAGGGGACATGGTGAGAGCATGGTGGACAGCAGGAAGGGGGCATGGTGAGAGCATGGTGGACAGCAGGAAGGGGACATGGTGAGAGCATGGTGGACAGCAGGAAGGGGGCATGGTGAGAGCATGGTGGACAGCAGGAAGGGGGCATGGTGAGAACATGGTGGACAGCAGGAAGGGGGCATGTTGAGAGCATGGTGGACAGCAGGAAGGGGGCATGGTGAGAGCATGGTGGGCAGCAGGAAGGGGGCATGGTGAGAGCATGTGGACAGCAGGAAGGGGGCATGGTGAGAGCATGTGGACAGCAGGAAGGGGGCATGGTGGGCAGCAGGAAGGGGGCATGGTGAGAGCATGGTGGGCAGCAGGAAGGGGGCATGGTGAGAGCATGGTGGACAGCAGGAAGGGGGCATGGTGAGAGCATGGTGGACAGCAGGAAGGGGGCATGGTGGGCAGCAGGAAGGGGGCATGGTGAGAGCATGTGGACAGCAGGAAGGGGGCATGGTGGGCAGCAGGAAGGGGGCATGGTGAGAGCATGGTGGGCAGCAGGAAGGGGGCATGGTGAGAGCATAGTGGACAGCAGGAAGGGGGCATGGTGAGAGCATAGTGGACAGCAGGAAGGGGGCATGGTGAGAGCATGGGGGACAGCAGGAAGGGGGCATGGTGAGAGCATAGTGGACAGCAGGAAGGGGGCATGGTGAGAGCATGGTGGGCAGCAGGAAGGGGGCATGGTGAGAGCATAGTGGGCAGCAGGAAGGGGACATGGTGAGAGCATGGTGGACATCAGGAAGGGGGCATGGTGAGAGTATGGTGGACATCAGGAAGGGGGCATGGTGAGAGCATGGTGGGCAGCAGGAAGGGGACATGGTGAGA
This sequence comes from Gastrophryne carolinensis, assembly GCA_027917425.1. Taxonomy (NCBI): domain Eukaryota; kingdom Metazoa; phylum Chordata; class Amphibia; order Anura; family Microhylidae; genus Gastrophryne; species Gastrophryne carolinensis. The sequence goes on from CM051236.1 coordinate 523,516,038, forward strand.
GCATGGTGGGCAGCAGGAAGGGGACATGGTGAGAGCATGGTGGACAGCAGGAAGGGGACATGGTGAGAGCATGGTGGACATCAGGAAGGGGGCATGGTGAGAGCATGGTGGACAGCAGGAAGGGGGCATGGTGAGAGCATGGTGGACATCAGGAAGGGGGCATGGTGAGAGCATGGTGGACAGCAGGAAGGGGGCATGGTGAGAGCATGGTGGACATCAGGAAGGGGGCATGGTGAGAGCATGGTGGACAGCAGGAAGGGGGCATGGTGAGAGCATGGTGGACAGCAGGAAGGGGGCATGGTGAGAGCATGGTGGGCAGCAGGAAGGGGACATGGTGAGAGCATGGTGGGCAGCAGGAAGGGGACATGGTGAGAGCATGGTGGACAGCAGGAAGGGGACATGGTGAGAGCATGGTGGACATCAGGAAGGGGGCATGGTGAGAGCATGGTGGACAGCAGGAAGGGGGCATGGTGAGAGCATGGTGGACATCAGGAAGGGGGCATGGTGAGAGCATGGTGGACAGCAGGAAGGGGGCATGGTGAGAGCATGGTGGACAGCAGGAAGGGGGCATGGTGAGAGCATGGTGGGCAGCAGGAAGGGGACATGGTGAGAGCATGGTGGACAGCAGGAAGGGGGCATGGTGAGAGCATGTGGACAGCAGGAAGGGGGCATGGTGAGAGCATGGTGGGCAGCAGGAAGGGGGCATGGTGAGAGCATGGTGGGCAGCAGGAAGGGGGCATGGTGAGAGCATGTGGACAGCAGGAAGGGGGCATGGTGAGAGCATGGTGGGCAGCAGGAAGGGGGCATGGTGAGAGCATGTGGACAGCAGGAAGGGGGCATGGTGGGCAGCAGGAAGGGGGCATGGTGAGAGCATGGTGGGCAGCAGGAAGGGGGCATGGTGAGAGCATGGTGGACAGCAGGAAGGGGGCATGGTGAGAGCATGGTGGACAGCAGGAAGGGGGCATGGTGAGAGCATGGTGGACAGCAGGAAGGGGGCATGGTGAGAGCATGTGGACAGCAGGAAGGGGGCATGGTGAGAGCATGGTGGGCAGCAGGAAGGGGGCATGGTGAGAGCATGGTGGGCAGCAGGAAGGGGGCATGGTGAGAGCATGTGGACAGCAGGAAGGGGGCATGGTGAGAGCATGGTGGGCAGCAGGAAGGGGGCATGGTGAGAGCATGTGGACAGCAGGAAGGGGGCATGGTGGGCAGCAGGAAGGGGGCATGGTGAGAGCATGGTGGGCAGCAGGAAGGGGGCATGGTGAGAGCATGGTGGACAGCAGGAAGGGGGCATGGTGAGAGCATGGTGGACAGCAGGAAGGGGGCATGGTGAGAGCATGGTGGACAGCAGGAAGGGGGCATGGTGAGAGCATGGTGGGCAGCAGGAAGGGGGCATGGTGAGAGCATGGTGGGCAGCAGGAAGGGGGCATGGTGAGAGCATGTGGACAGCAGGAAGGGGGCATGGTGGGCAGCAGGAAGGGGGCATGGTGAGAGCATGGTGGGCAGGTACATGGTGAAAAAGAGACAGCAGGCAGGGAGGGAAAACACACGCAAACTACACAATCTTTCTGAGCAGACTTACTGATGCTCTGGAGCCCCTACTCTGTCCTTCCAAAGTCCCCAGGTCTCTATCACCTGCTCATCGGGTCTGGCTTCCTCAGAGGAAGGGAGAATGTGCCAGACCCGACGAGCCGAGCGGCCGATCGGCTGCTGCTTATCCTAAGCCTCTCTCACTGTACACAGATCATCTAAGTTAAGCAGCAGCCGATCGGCCACTCGGCTCGTCGAGTCTGGCATGTTTTCCCTTCCTCTGCGTCTCTTACTGGCCAGCTCAGCCCGGGCCGGTAAGAGCCTAGCAAAGGGCCATTTACGGCCCGGGGGCCGTACATTGCCCAGGTCTGTATTAGAGCATTGGAGATGCAGAGAAATGATGTGGGTGTGGCAACAGCGATGTGATGTAAGCACACTGTGTGCTTTAAATATATCATAGTAAAAAAAAAAAAAAAGTGCATTGTTGTGCCTCTAGTTATTACTGCCAGACACAAAAAAACTTTCGGTTTGGTGCCGACGTCGTAACATTTTCAAAATTTCACGCTGTCGCATGAGCGTTCGAGCGATTCTATGCATGCTTCGTAAACCTTCCGTAGAGCGTCCGTGCGCTCGTATGCCAGAGTACGCAGACGAGGATGTCATTTTCAATCGAGAATTTTCAGATTCATTTTTCTCAGCTAACAACGTAGCCTTTAGTTTTTGCCCTTTTCCCATCGTATCCTCACACGAATCCTATACGTTTCCCGATACATTCTGCTTCATTTTTTCCTAAAGTATCTGTCCAGACGAAATTCTTACAATCTTGCGCCTGCGCACTACAAACTTCTCTCATTAAAGTGCTCGCCTACATAATTTCACTCCCATCGCTAAACTCACCCTAACCACTTAGCGCTATCCTGCCTTTTCCCTTTAGGTCCCTTAAAGCTCACCCTAACCACTTAGCGCTAACCTGCCTTTTCCCTTTAGGTCCCTTAAAGCTCACCCTAACCACTTAGCGCTAACCTGCCTTTTCCCTTTAGGTCCCTTAAAGCTCACCCTAACCACTTAGCGCTAACCTACCTTTTCCCTTTAGGTCCCTTAAAGCTCACCCTAACCACTTAGCGCTATCCTGCCTTTTCCCTTTAGGTCCCTTAAAGCTCACCCTAACCACTTAGCGCTAACCTGCCTTTTCCCTTTAGGTCCCTTAAAGCTCACCCTAACCACTTAGCACTATCCTGCCTTTTCCCTTTAGGTCCCTTAAAGCTCACCCTAACCACTTAGCGCTATCCTGCCTTTTCCCTTTAGGTCCCTTAAAGCTCACCCTAACCACTTAGCGCTATCCTGCCTTTTCCCTTTAGGTCCCTTAAAGCTCACCCTAACCACTTAGCGCTAACCTGCCTTTTCCCTTTAGGTCCCTTAAAGCTCACCCTAACCACTTAGCGCTTTGTTTCTTCTTCCATTTTAGGTCCCTAAAACTTACCCAAATCACTTAGCGCCTTGTTTCTTCTTCCATTTTCACACCCTAAAACTTACCCAAATCACTTAGCGCTTTGTTTCTTCTTCCATTTTAGGTCCCTAAAACTTACCCAAATCACTTAGCGCTTTGGTTCTTCTTCCATTTTAGGTCCCTAAAACTTACCCAAATCACTTAGCGCTTTGTTTCTTCTTCCATTTTCACACCCTAAAACTTACCCAAATCACTTAGCGCTTTGTTTCTTCTTCCATTTTAGGTCCCTAAAACTTACCCAAATCACTTAGCGCTTTGGTTCTTCTTCCATTTTAGGTCCCTAAAACTTACCCAAATCACTTAGCGCTTTGTTTCTTCTTCCATTTTAGGTCCCTAAAACTTACCCAGATCACTTCGTGGACATCTGAATCTTGACCTCTAAATATGTATTTGCCCCTTTTATTTTGGTAAATGTATGTGTTTCCAGAAATGACACTGAAACGTTGGTTTCTTTTAACTTATTTACTATAAAATTTTTGGTATTTTTAAAACATTTTAAAATTTTTATGCCTCTGGCCAAATAACATTTTTTTGGGGGAAAAAAAATTTTTATACATTTTTGGCTGTGGCCAATTAAAATTTTTTTTTTTAAAAAACATTTTTAAATATTTTTGACTGTGGCCAATTAACATTTTTTTTTTGGTGGTTTCCAAGCTCGAACATTGCAGAAAATCTGCATCAGCAGAACAGGGCCAGGACCCAGGACTTTACTCCTCTTCGTCTTCTGTTGTCCCCAACGAGTCAACCATCACCTTCATATCGGCCACCAACGCAAGGACCCTCCTATTCATTTCTAAAACTTGTTGCCGTGTGGTCCCTGTAACAAATGGAGAAAAAAACATTAGATTCATACAAATACATGTTTGCCACCTGTGGATTGAATGTTTTGAAGTTACACAAATAAATCAAGGCTACATATGTAATTCTGGCAAGTCATTAAGCTAAGGAAGTGGACACAGGTCACTCTTAAATTGCCATTGGCTAGGGCTTGATGTATCTGTGTTTTGATGTCAAGTACCACATAAATGCTAATAATGCCCTGACTACTTACTTGGTTGGTGGCCGCGAGCTGGCTCGTTGGGGACAACACGCTGAGGTCCTGGGTCCTGGCTCTGCTGTGAAGAAGTGCCTGTAGAAACATGGGAAATATGTTCAGTTTTATGGTCAAATTCCTCAGTCACAAAATGTCTTTTGCCAAGTCTGTTTCACATCACTCACCTTCTCCAGCTTCTGCTTGGAGCACATCTGCTGCCTCCTCTTCCACTTCCTCACCCGCTCCCGAAGCATCTAGATAAACAGATGAAAGGAATCAGTTTGATGATATCAGGAGCTAGCATGTATATGTTTTTGCGTAGACATGAAGAGTGACATACCAGAGCCTCCCGCATGCGTGGCAGGGTACGACTCCCTGCCCACGCTGTGCCGCCCCTCCTCTGTGGTAAGGTCCAGGGGATGGTCTGAGGAGGCCACAGAGGAGGGGTCGGCCCGTCGCCCTGGAGATCCACCACCTTCACTCCCAGCTGCAGAATCATGCAGCACTGGTCGGCCTGTGCGCCTCCGGGTGCGGCGAATGCGGTAATCCATTTCCAACACTACCAAAGAGAAGGCATTATAAATAAAAGGCCTAAATTCTGTCCTAGTTACATCTTGCATGCAAGCGCTATGTACTTACTTGGGAAATGGATCCCGAAAAACCTCCGCACCCGGGGCATGTGCAGTCGCTTCAGGTCCGACCAATGCTGCATGATCTGTGTGTGGGTGAAGGTGGTGTCGGTCTGGTGTTGGATCTCCGAGATGATCTCCAGGGCGACGTTTCGTTTGGCAAACGAGTTGGGCAGGTAGTCGTACCTGCGCTCCAGCATGGTATACAAAACAGAAATCAAACATAGCAAGAACTCAGAAATGCATATCTAGAAGTGGCAACAATACATTATTTGGTTCAATCACATGAACACATACACACACACACTTCTAGCCTAAGTTAACTTTCAAATATGGCAGCACTGTCGTTTGGCACGTGTGTGGCGTGCGCTTGGGTGTGCATGTAGTAGAACCAAAGCTTTAACAAAAAGATAACTTTTTGCGCATCCTTAACATGTAGAGCAGCATTTACCAATCAAAGCAAAGTCCTTAAAAGACACTTACAAGCATGATTATCTCTTCTTGTTGGCGGGTGAAGATAGTGGGCGCCATCTTTCTTCTTCTTCTCGGCAGCAGATAAGCACGGCCCCAGCGGTTTCCGGGTTTCGCACGGCCGTGCGAACGGCCGGACGTGCGCGTAAGCGAACGCGTAGGCGTCACACGCCAGATACCTTATTTAAAGGTCCCTGCACACACAGCTCATTCTCTTTGAGAGTCCACACAAAATGGCACCAAAAAAAAAAATACCACTGAAGAAGCAGAGCAAGCAGGCTGAGCAGGCCGAGGGTCCGCAAACCAGGTCGCAAGAGCCTAAAGCCAGACTAAGGGCTACCACCAAGGCTGCGGCCAAAAAGGAGGTGGCAGCACCACCACAACCAAGGAGCAAGGTAACCAAGCCTGCAAAAACTCATGGCCCACAGATGGGTAAGAGGGGACGAAGCCCCACCCCACCCTGCCCCACATCACCCCCCCCACGTGGCACCAAGGCCATAGGCAAAGGCCAAAAACACAGGGCCCGAAGCCGAAGCAGGGGCCGAACAAGATCACGGTCCCGAAGCCGCAGCAGGGGCCCAAGGCGCCGCAGGGGCCAAACAAGAACACGGTCCAGAAGCCCGAAAAGCCGCCAAAGGCCAACGGCCCCCTCCCCCCCCGCACGTGGCTCAAAAGCTAAGGCAAAAAGTGGGAGCAGATATGCCTCACCCAAGCAAACCACCTCCAAGGCCCCACAGACCCAGCCAACCACCTCCAAGGCCCCACAGACCCAGCCAACCACCTCCAAGGCCCCACAGACCCACAGGGCTCCAAGCAGCAGCTCCAGCTCGCCAAGACCCTCTCTTGCTCGCCCACATTCTCCTCCGGCACAGGTTGGCATGCATTCCCCCTATGCCACATCTACACCTGCAACTTCAGGGTCCACCCAGCCCCGAACACCCAGTCCCTTCCCAAGTCCAGTAAGATCAACAGCCAGCCTCCAGTCCTTGAGGTCTCCTCCATCCCCCCAGGCCAGAATGTCACCCCATTTCCCACCAAGCACTGAGGAGCCACAACCACCCCGAAGAGGGCGCAACTTGCGCAGAGGACACTTGGGTGGCCGTTTTGCTGAGTCCCAAACTCTGGCATTGGCTACTGGGCTCACCTTACATTTTGATGAGCTATATGGAAGAAGATCAAAACACACCAGTAAACAGCGCCAAACAGAGATTTTTGAAGAACTCACCAGGCAAGTCAATGCAGCGGGTGAGGAACGTAAAGATATGGACCAGATTCAACGTAAGATTTCGGACCTGAAATATGCAGTGCGGAAGAAAGAGAGTCTAAGGCGGATGCACAGGTACATAGCTAATGTTTGGGTTTGTCTTATTCTTGTCTCTCCATCAGTGCGCTTAATTATGCTTACTATGTTTTACAGCGAAACAACTGGCGGAGGTTTCCCAACCAAAATGCACCGGCTGAGGAGATGGTTCTGGCCTTATTACATCCCGTGGCCTTAGAGGGACACTCGGGCCAGCAGGACACCGACAACCCACCAATTCCTGCAGGTTAGTAATGTGTGAATGACCCCACAAATGTATTGAAACATACACATAGGCAGCAAGGGCTAGCTAAACACATGGCTCTAGGGGGTGGCAGCAAGGCCTAGCTAAACACATGGCTCTAGGGGGTGGCAGCAAGGGCTAGCTAAACACATGGCTCTAGGGTGTGGCACCAAGGGCTAGCTAAACACATGGCTCTAGGGGGTGGCAGCAAGGGATAGCTAAGCACATGGCTCTAGGGGGTGGCAGCAAGGGATAGCTAAGCACATGGCTCTAGGGGGTGGCAGCAAGGGCTAGCTAAGCACATGGCTCTAGGGGGTGGCAGCAAGGGCTAGCTAAGCACATGGCTCTAGGGTGTTGCTTTTATTGGAGTGCTCACTTTGACTAGGGAGTGTCATGTGTGTGGACTGGTAATGTGCAAATTGACCGCCACATACATGATGTTTAAGTAAATTTCTGAAAAATATGTCACTTAGGAGTGTAGAAAATGAATGCGTGCTATGTATTAATTGACAAGCACACGCCACAATAACATCTTTGGCTGTTGGTCAATTTGGTAAGAGCTGGGTTAGTTGGCCAACTGATTAAGATGGTTTGCTAGGAATGTTTTATGCCATACAATGTTCCCCACCAGAATCATATTGTAAGTGTTTTTTGCCACCTTAGTGTGTTAACTTCATCGCCTTAAAGGGATGTTGCAACTCACACATCAGCCATTCTTTGCATGTTTGGTTTTAGACACGTGACCAATGTGTCTAGTCTGGTTTAACAATCCATGCACTAATGTAATGGCATTCCTAGTGAAGGCCAAGTGGCCACGTTGTGGGAGGGGCCCTTACTGCTTTGCCACGTTTCTTTAATTACCATATGTGTTCTTAAACATAAACTATGCATAGTTGTGTGTATTAATCGCTCTTTTTCTTCTAAAGCAGGCCAGCATCATCCCTCAGCTAGTGGGGACTCCTCTGCCATGTTACCGCTGCCGTCTTCTTCCGCGCTGCATAGGACCCAGGATCCGATGTCTACGGTAAGTGTATTTTGAGGGTGTTGTGTATGCATGTGGCTTGCCATGTTTTGCTTGTGTAGTTTTTATAGGTAGTCCCCACACTGAACCTGTTTTTTTTACATGTCCCCAACAGAGCCACACACTGATGGAGCAAATCCAGGAGCTGGAGGAGGATGGAAGCTTCATAGAAGATTCTGAAGATCTTCCCCTGGGACAGAATCTGCAACTGTCCCAAAATGTTTCTCCGCCAAATCCTCAGCAGCAGAGGAAAGCTGGCTGCATGCTGCCCGCACATCGTGGGCAGCATGCAGAGACTGACCCTCCAGTCCCCAGTTTCAGATCTGCTGCTGAGGATTTGGCGAGCAGACCTGTGGCTGTTGGGGGTCCTCGAGCAACATCATCTGCACGCCCCACAACCCGGGGAATTGGGCGGCGTACTCAGTAACGTCGCCCAGTTTCCCAGGGGAGGGGCGTGCAGATGATGGAGTCATCATGGCACAATGAGAGGCGCCTTTTTCGCCGCCAAAACCAACAAAATCAGTAGCATATTAGGGGCCAATTAGAGTCCCTAAATACTACCTTCAGTGCCGTGCTGACTGAATTGAGGACCCATAACAGCCACATGGCCAACTTGACTTCTGAAATAAGGTCAGGCATGGCCGAAATGCACACTAACCAAAGACACCTTTTGGAACAGTTGCAGATTCTGAATGCCACACAGACCCAGATTATGCCCCCCCCCCCCACCAAGTGGCCCAACCTGGGTTCTATGGCCATCACCCATATTAAGGTGTGTTTGGCGTGAATCTGGTCCATATCTTTGCGATACCTACCCACTGGATTGACTTGTCTGGTGAGGCCTAAAAATCTTCTATTTTGCGCTGTTCTTGCTAGGTTGTTTTTGATTATCCCCCATATAGCTCATTCAAGGCCTGAGGTAGCCCAGTAGCCAATGCCAGAGGCCAAGACTCACTGAATCGGCCACTTAAGGTGTTGCGCGCCTGCCATGGGCACAATAACATTTGTGGTGGCTCCTCATGTTTGGCGGCATGATTGGGTGACATTCTGGCCTCAACATCAAAGACCTTGGACCCTGGCTGTGATTGTACTGGATTTGGATTGGGACTGGGTGTTCTGGTTTGGGTGGCCCACTGACTTACAGGTGTAGATGTGGCATAGCTACGTTTGCTTTCAACCTGTGTCGGTGGAAAATGTGGGCAAGCAGGAGAGGGATTAATTTTGTGCAATTTCCTTTTTTGACAAATATATTGAACATAATTGCATGTACAGGTGTTGGCCCAAAGTATGTGAGGGGCACTCACCTCCGATTCTGTTTGTAGCACATAAACCTTTTACTAAGTAGTAAACATTTTTGTTTGACCAAACTCATGTCTGTGTTGTTTTGAAAGAGAAATATGAGTTCAAGTTGTCACCAAAACAAACAATAACCAAGGTCTACAAATTAATACTCAAACATAGTTTGTTGTTTTGGTTGCACAAATTCATTATTGTTTACTTCATAATGAAATGAAACATAGCAAAACAAACCAAATAAAAATATCAACAAATAAAAAAAAAAAAAACAACATTATGAAAAATGTGTGGCTATTAAATTTGCCCGCACGGCTTGCCCAGACGCACTTGGCTGGCCCACATAGGCGTCGTCTGCCTCATCGGAGGGTGGAGAGGGTGGGCAATCAACATATCGGGGGACCCTTTGCATAATGGCTAAATTATGCAGCGCTGCACATGCCATTATGATGTCAATGACCTTTTTCGGGTCATACTGCAGGGAGCCCCCAGTGTGGTCCAAGCAACGAAACCGGGTCTTGAGGAGTCCAAAGGCCCTCTCCACCACTGCCCTGGTCTTTCTATGTGCACGGTTATAGGCCTCTTGTGCTGGAGTCTGTGGCCGGAGGACCGGAGTCATGAGCCACGGCAGTAGTGGATACCCCAAATCTCCTAAAAAAAAATAAACGAAAATAATATTAACAGTAAATCATACATTGCCACGCAACATTCCTACTGCAATAAAACACAAACATGAGCATACAGATTGCAGATGCAAAAACCAGAATAAAAAAAATGTGATAGATGGTGGTCCAAAGTAGGCAAATAATACTGGGGATGCTGGGTAATCAGGTAGACTGTTAGCAGCTATTGTTTCCTGTCTGTGCTGCAGAACAATGTTTTATGGGATAAGTTGACCTGACCCATTATAATTCTTGGCTTAGTCCAAAACTGGTGTAAGCCGGCCCCTGCACTTTATCCCGCTCACCTCTACTCAGTAAGTGAAATGCATGTAAGCAAAGATGGCGCAGACTCTCTGGTAAAGTCAATAACCGATTTTGATCTTAAATTGTTTGGAAGACTGTTTCAGACTTTGCCTCGCATTACACTTATTAATTAAAACAATGCAGGACAAACAATTTGGCAGCCTATGTAGTTTGTCTAATGTAATGGTTCCAGTGGGGTTACACATGTTCCCAAGGTGATGGGCAAGACAGCGTTTAGGAAAGGTTAATACAACCAAAATCAAAGCCATACATATACAATCCAAATCTGTAATTTGAGCCAACTTACCAAGGAGCCATGCACCCGCAAATTCCCCTGACTCAAACCGGCGGAATAATCCTGATCTGCGCAGGATGTAGGCGTCATGGGCTGAGCCAGGGTAGCCTGCCAGGACGCTCAGAAAACGCATGTCCTGGGCCACCACTGCTTGCACATTCAGCGAATGGCCCATTTTGCGATTTCTGTGTAAAAAGGAAACAGAAACAACAAAAAAATAACGTTTAGTAAACAAATCCAACGCACACTTCAAACAGCCTATGTCAAAATGTAACATCCAGACAAATAACACTAAACAACTACGTTACATTTAAGTGGGCAACAAAAGAATATCAATGTTTGAGCCTTGACAAGTTCTATTATAAGTACACTTACAAATGTTTTACTTTTAAAAAACTAACTTTTTTAGTAATGTTAAAATAAGGGCCATTGTTGCACATACACTCTTGGCAAGGAGGGAGCATTAGCAAGGAGGGAGTGATTAGAATGAGGGAATATGTAAAAGCAGAGAGTATGAACCTAGAGGGACTAAACAAAAGGAGGGACTATTGCCAATGAGAGTTACTACAAATGGCGAGATTAGTCACAAGGATGCTTTTCATAAAAGGAGGGACTATTGCCAATGAGAGTTACTACAAATGGCGAGATTAGTCACAAGGATGCTTTTCATAAAAGGAGGGACTATTGCCAATGAGAGTTACTACAAATGGCGAGATTAGTCACAAGGAAGCTTTTCCTAAAAGGAGGGACTATTTACAATGAGGCAAACTAATAATGTGATTGGGCAAAGGAGGGACACACAAATATTTAGATACAATGGAAGCCAAAACTTGCCTGTATATATACTCGTCGCTTGACGGAGGGACCAGGGCAACGTGGGTGCAGTCAATAGCACCCATGACATTGGGCATGTCGGCGATGTTATAAAATGCCAGCTTAATGGCGTTTCTGGCTACGATATCCTCAGGGAAACAAATATATTTCCGAGTTAGGGTAGCCATGCCTTCCAAAAATTTGGATAGTGCGCGGCTCAGCGTAGGCTGTGAGATCCCCACGGAGAGGGCACCCAGCCTCTGGAACGAGCCGTTCGCCAAAAATTGCAGGCAGCCAAGCATCTTGGTCATACCTGAAATTGCTTGCCCCTTCCTTGTGGTGCGGGCTAACCATGGCCGCAGCTCACTATACAGTTTATGGAGGGAAGCGCGATTAAGCCTGGTCAGCTCGAACAGCTCAGCGTCATGCATGCCATTGATGTCCATGCGTCACCGCCCGTGCAGTCTGGTCTCTGCCCTCCGGACGATCTCAATGCCCATGAGTTGCAGGTCCTCATGCTCCTCAAAGGCAGTAGCCTCGTCCATGATGGCTCGCGCTCCGTAGTCAAAAAGGTGCCGGGAATGTTTTGGCCATGAAACGAATTTATGAGGTGTGGGGCCATCGCCAATCAGCTCTCTGAATTAATCGCAAGCCCATTGCAATAACGAAAACTTTCTGAACGGACGAAACATTTCAGATTTGGTGAAAAAAAGCTCCCGAAGTAACGAAAATCTTCCGATTTTGACACCATTATCGAAAGAGCATATACGTATGCTCCCGAACGTTCGTGCGAGTGAAAAATGTACGAAAAAAAGCAAAAAAATGACAAACACCCACCAAAACTTTCACAGACAGCTCCGAAAGTCCTGACGAATGTTTCTTTGAATCGAGCCCATAGTGTGACCAGAAAAAGGGGACGAGAGATGCTGCAGGCTAAGAGCGTCTCCAGCCTGCCAGCGCATATTGTGACCAGAAAAAGGGGGTGATAGATGCTGCAGGATAAGAGCGTCTCCAGCCTGCCAGCACATAAGGGTCGATTCAAAGAAACATGTAACAGCTTGGATTTGGGTCACGATCATCCTATTTTTCACGTCCGCTCGTGCGTTCGTATGAACTTGCGAGTGATTCTATAAGCAAATACGTTTCTATCCTAAAATGTCCGTCCGTTCGTATGGCAGTTCGGGAATCAGACCTATGTCAGTTTCCATCCTGAATTTTCCGTTTCATTTCTCAGGTTGCAACATTGGTTTTGCCCTTTTTCCTTTTTTGTCTGGACGTAAATCCTTCTGATCTTGCGGCTGCGCACTACAAACTTACCTCATTAAAGTGCATTCTAAATATTTGGTCTTTTATTTTTCTTTATTTCATTCATTTTGTAGTAACCAACCATTAATGAATGCATTTGCATAAGTAAATCTTACTTTGTTTAATTTTTAGTTAACTTGCATTTTTTACTTGTGGATTTAATTTTAATATTTAGGCTTCAAATGGTACAACTTAAAATGTTGTGTGTGGTTACCCACACCCTCTACATACAGATTGCTCTCAAATATAAAAAAACACCCAGCAACTTCTGCATGTTATGAGCCTAGAAACAGCCAAGATGGCGGGTCAGGTATTATCGGGCAGCCTGCAAACAGAAAGGGCCTTGTGACTGTGTTGCTCTGCATTCTTTGATTTCTGACCTTTCCGTGCCCCCAGCTCTGCTGTGTCTGTGCAAAATACAGCAGTAACCCACATCCTGCACTTTATCCCGCTCTCCTCTCCTCAGTAAGTGTGATGCATCTGACCAAAGATGTGCTTAAATAATTAAACAAAGCAAAGATAAACAACTACACCAATAAATTCAATCTAAAAATATTATTCTAGTACATCAATTTAAAAATAAATACCAAAGGACATAAGTTTCTTTAATTAACGCAAATATATTGCCAAATAAAGGTTTACATGAAAGGACTAATTAAGGTCCACATTAAAATGCTTTTATAAGGCATACATGAATCAGGTATGCATTGCCATACAATTTATGGCCTCGGCCATGCTGATACATGCAGTTCATTGCAGCTCAAGACGCGCAGACTCCTCCACATAGCCAAAAAACCTGTTCAAGAACAGCAATCCGACTGCTAAAAGGTGTCGCCAGTGGCTTTCTTTTAAAACGTATTTAGAGGTTGGAAAACTGTTCTCTGAATCACACCTAAACACATCCGATTATCCTAAGTATTACGTTTTGATCCTAAGTTTTAGGATTTGATCCTAAGTTTTACGTTTTGATCCTAAAATTTAAGAACGAACTTGCGATGATCGTAAGAGCATATACGCATTCGTACGTAGGCTCGTGCGAGTCGGAAATGGCCAAAAAAACAGGAAAAAATGACAAACACCCACCCAAACTTACCATTCTCGATCCGAAATCAATTAACTTTTGCTCTTTGAATCGAGGGGATAGTGTGACCAGAAAAAGGGGGTGATAGATGCTGCAGGATAAGAGCGTCTCCAGCCTGCCAGCACATAGTGTGACCAGAAAAAGGGGGGTGATAGATGCTGCAGGCCGTCATAGAACTAGGACTGTTCCTAAGATTTCCCAGCAGAGGGCGCCAAGGTTCCCCGTGCGCTCACATTTTCGCAACAGAAATAGTAGGGCCAGTAAGCGTGCGATTATGCGTGCCTATTTGTGCATCATATGAGCCAATGGATTTGTGCGCATGTGCGATAATGTGCGCGCGATAGTGTGCGCATTGCAGACGCGCGAAAATGCGCTCCCTTTTGCACATGCGCAGGGGCCTTTAAATACTGACGAGCCCTGAGCTCCATTGCCAGTTGGTCAGTTCTCCTCCCTGTTCCTGAGTTTCAATCGTCCATTCCCGTGTACCGACCCGGCTTGATCCTGACTACGCTCCTGCTCTCCTGACGACCTCGGCTTTTTTTTTACTCTGATCCTGATCTGCCTGCCCACGACCTCGGCTTGTTTATGACTCTGATCCTGATCTGCCTGCCCACGACCTCGGCTTGTTTACGACTCTGATCCTGATCTGCCTGCCCACGACCTCGGCTTGTTTATGACTGTGATCCTGATCTGCCTGCCCACGACCTCGGCTTGTGCTTTGTTCCAGTCCAGCTCTGGTCTGCCTTCTACCCAGAACTTGGTAATACCCACTCCTAGGTTGCCTGACCTAAGGCCTTCCTGCAGCCCAGTCTATCCTCACTATTAGAGGCTCTAGTAAAAACCAGGTTGGTCCTTAGATTCCAGGCTTCCCGGTCGAGAGGTGAGACGGTTCTTAGTCTCCGCAATCAGGGTTCACACCCGGTACCTGACACAGGCTAAGAGTGTCTCCAGCCTGACAGAACATAGCATTGTCTCATGACCTGTGACCCCATTGTCTCATCCCCTTTGTCACCCTATTGCCTCATCTCCTTTGTCACCCTATTGCCTCATCCCCTTTGTCACCCTATTGTCTCCTCCCCTTTGTCACCCTATTGTCTCATCCCCTTTGTCACCCTATTGTCTCATCCCCTTTGTCACCCTATTGTCTCTCCCCCTTTGTCACCCTATTGTCTCACCCCCTTTCCCTTTAGATTGTAAGCTCACAAGTTCAGAGCCCTCTCTGCTGATATATTGCTGCATCTATGTGTTTATTTACTTGTCTGTTACATTTGATTCATAATATTGTGTGTTTTATATGTATTGTTGTCATTCATGTACTTGTACCTTGTACAGCGCCATGGAATATGAAGGTGCTTTATAAATAATACTTTAGCAAAGCTGGCAGGCTGCAGACGCTCTTAGCCTGTGGCATCTCTCTGCCCCTTTTTCTGGTCACACTATGTGCTGGCAGGCTGTAGACGCTCTTACCCAGCAGCATCTCTCTGCCCCTTTTTCTGGTCACACTATGAGCTGGCAGGCTGGAGATGCTCTTAGCCTGCAGCATCTCTTACCCCCTTTTTCTGGTCACACTATGTGCTGGAAGGCTGGAGAGGCTCTTAGCCTGCAGCATCTCGTGTCCCCTTTTTCTGGTCACACTATGTGCTGGCAGGCTGTAGACGCTCTTACCCTGCAGCATCTCTCTGCCCCTTTTTCTGGTCACAATATGAGCTGGCAGGCTGTAGACGCTCTCAACCTGCAGCATCTCTCTGCCCCTTTTTCTGGTCACACTATGAGCTGCCAGGCTGGAGACGCTCTCAACCTGCAGCATCTCTCTGTCCCTTTTTATGGTCACACTATGTGCTGGCAGGCTGGAGATGCTCTTAGCCTGCAGCATCTCTTACCCTCTTTTTCTGGTCACACCATGTGCTGGCAAGCTGTAGACGCTCTTAGTCTGCAGCATCTCTTACCCCCTTTTTCTGGTCACACTATGTGCTGGCAGGCTGGAGACGCTCTTAGCCTGCAGCATCTCTTACCCCCTTTTTCTGGTCACACAATGTGCTGGCAAGCTGTAGACGCTCTTAGTCTGCAGCATCTCTTACCCCCTTTTTCTGGTCACACTATGTGCTGGCAGGCTGGAGACGCTCTTAGCCTGCAGCATCTCTTACCCCCTTTTTCTGGTCACACTATGTGCAGTAATAACTAGAGGCACAACAATGCACTTATTTTATTCCTATAAGATATGTAAAACACACAGTGTGCTTACATCACATCGCTGTTGCCACACCCACTGTTTCTATGAATCTCCAATGCTCTAATACTTTACTAATAATACTTTACTAATAGTACTAATACTTTACTAAGTACTAATAACTTAGGAACTACAGGGACTTTCTGAAAACGGATTGAAGTTTGGGTCGGTGCAACGTGTAGCCCGAGACAATAGGACAACAATCAGGTGCTTAACTTTAGTATCAGTTTAACAAAAGAGTCTTTGGAAGTTGCTTGGTACACCTCTCTGTTTATACCTGTGGCCCCTTATAAATCTACCTCTTAGGCCCAGATCTCTCTTCACATCTACCTCCTGCTCAGTTACTGCCTAACAGCTCTCTCTGCAGTTATGCAGATCTCGCTCCCTCACACGGAACTGTCATCTTCCCAGCATGCAACTCTGCTCCTGTCTCCAACAGAACAATGTGTGGCAGAGCATAATGGCCGGGCGTTATACTGGCCTCCTCTCTCTCGTCACACCTCACACTCATCTCCGGCCTCCGCCCCTTCCTCACACCGCTAACGATCTGATCATCTCCCGAATAGACTACTGCAACCCACAGCAGCCCACCTGGAAGTCTTCCTGTGCTCCCTATGTCCAGTCGGCCGCTGCATCTCTTATATAGAGCTGTATGGATGGTAATGGGAGTTGTGGTGGGCCCATAGGATGTTATATGCAGCATTACCAATAATTCCCCCTCCCCCCCATTTCACACCCATCACTGTCATGACCCGAGAACACGCTTACCTTTATTGCAGGAGAGGCGCCTATCGATCCCACTGCCGATTCGTTCCAGCTTTGAATCTAGAAAAGATCAAGAGAGTCACTGAGCGGCACTTTCCTGGCTACACTCGGAGTATAAATCTAAGAAGAGGGATCAGCACCAACCCTATAATTATTAGTAATAGGGAGTGCACTGCTCCAAACCACAATACAATCAAACCACTCTGCGGAGCTAAATTGAGGGCACTACAACCTTATAATTCAAAAATTCATTCTATTGAGATTACTAAATCAAGAAAAAGCCGCCATTGCAATAAAGACACAAAAATAACACACATAAGACAAAGATAAAAACCTACAAAACCTGTCTACCCTGGACCCAATCTTGTTGCTCAATAATAAGTATATATGGGTAGAGTCCCCTCTGCAGACTCAAAAACAATCGGATATCAAACGAAAAACATCTTTTCAATATGGATCCCTATTTATATTATTGGTAAGTGGATTCCTTCTTATTTTTACAATAAATTAACAAAAAATAACCTCCCACAGCTCAATAAGTGAATTAATAAAGTGCAATAATATATATACTAATAATGGTCTTAATAAATATGTGCAAAAGGGTAAATAATTAATTAGTGATTAGTAAATCCTTTGGTGCTATTAGCAATACCTATATTAAATTGTAAAGCCCCAAAACTATATAACAAGTTATTCTAATAATAAGCAATCAGGTTTATAATGCAGCTCCCTTGTGAAGATAACACAGAAAAAAATATGAGTAAAGGACAAACCAGAGAAGGGGAGAAACAAAAAACTTGTGGAGGGGAGGAGAGGGTAACCAAGGAGTCCGTGATCTCAAATCGGGTATAAATACCGCCCATTAGTCATCTGTATAGGGGTCCAGGTTGTCAGGCATGCTGCCCCGCGCGCTCCGCTGCGTGCCCACAGCTTCTGGAGGGGTAAGATTTAATAATCTCAATAAAATGAATTTTTGAGTTTTTCATTAACCCTTTCCCATCAGCGCGCTTGACCAAGTCTGCAAATCCTGCGGGCTCACTTGCGGCGGTGCGGACCATGGGGGCCGAGACCCCGCGACTTGCACGGCCCCAGAATGGATATAAACATGCCTCAGGTCAAGAAGGTCATGCGAAGATGTTGAATGTCCTTAACTTTTTCATTTACTTCCTCGCTCTGTATACATTGCAGATTGTTAAAACATCAGTATTATCTGTGTGTAACCTCATGCAATTTAGAATGTTAGCTTTTCCTTTCACCTACCCTGCGCGGGATGGCGTTATAATGCATAAGCTTCAAATATCTGTAATGTTGAAAACTTAAAGCTTTAAAGTGGAACAACACCCATCTATAAGATTCCCGGGCCGATCAGCATCGGGGCTGCCCCGCTGTGTGAAACCCCCCAGAAAGCCGCCGCCGCTCGCACATCCCTCTAGCAGGGCGCGCACCCGCGCCGGCCGTTTGTGAATGGGTGGTGCGGGCGCGCTCCCTGTAAGAGTGACGCTTGTCCGGCGGCGGGGATTGGCTGCAGCGGTCACGTGGGAGCGGGGACAGGTGAATTTTTGGGGCTTTCTGGGGGGTTTTACACAGCGGGGCACCCCCGATCGGGTGGCCCACCAAAGTAGACCAAAACCCAGGATAGAATATTTTTAATAAAAAATAATGAAACAAAAAAAAATGGATTTTTGCATTATCAGGTTGTAGTGCCCTCAATTTAGCTCGCAGTATAAATGGCAGCAAGCACCCACCTGATCCCAATGGAAACCCAGCTTATGCTTTGCTTCCATAAAACCCTTTGTGTTATTTACTGTTCATCGGGGGAGCAAGGCATCCCGATTGCCACTGCTCCCCTGCGCCTTTTGCCTTTATATTTACGTTCCGCCGCAGTATTTCAAAGGGAACGGGGATAAGGGTAACAAATCTCAGTTTGCAGTAGTGTATATGTGCGGGGTTGATACCCGCAATCAGGATGCCTCCTGAATAGTTATTACAGGGCATTATCTGCGCTGCTGCTGACTGGCAAACTGATTCATATGCAAATATCACTCTGCACTACTATGAGCCATGTGACCTTCAAGCCCCTCCTCCTGCTAAAGCGAACATGTGTATCATCAGGTCCAGACGGGTTCTGGGCACACTTTGAGACCATCACTCTGTATTAGAATGAGCCATGTGACTTTCGAGCCCCTCCTCCCGCTAAAACGAACATGTGTGCTATCAGGTCCAGACGGGTTCAGGCCACACTTTGAGACCATCACTCTGTATTAGAATGAGCCATGTGACCTTCGAGCCCCTCCTCCCGCTAAAGCGAACGTATGTATCATCAGGTCCAGACGGGTTCTGGGCATACATTGAGACCATCACTCTGTATTAGAATGAGCCATGTGACATTTGAGCCCCCCCCCCCACTAAAACAAACATGTGTGCCACCAGGTCCAGACGGGTTCTGGGCACACTTTGAGACCATCACTCTGCACTAGAATGCACCATGAGACCTCGGTCTCCTCCTCCTGCCATCTCCCATGTAAAAATTCCTAAAAACAAATATGTTCCATCAGGTCCAGACGGTTCTGAGCACACTTTGAGAACATCACTCTGCACTAGAATGTGCCATGAGATCTCGATGCCCAATCTCCTGCCATCTCCCAGCTAAAAACTAACATGTGTACCACCAGGTCCAGACGGGTTCTGGGCACACTTTGAGACCATCACTCTGCACTAGAATGCACCATGGGACCTCGGTCCCTTCCTTTAGTCATCGCCCGGCTAAAAACTCATAAAAACGAATGTGTACCATCAGGTCCAGACGAGTTCTGAGCACACTTTGAGCCCAAACATGGCTACCCTATCTCATCCCCTTAGGGTGCTGGGGTAGTAGGAGACCCACGCATGCATGCGGGACAATATCCTGGTTCTGATAATGGGGCCAGTTTCTGTGTAATATTCAGAGGATTGTCATAATTATATGTAAAGTAGTGGTACCAGTAGGTCTGTGGGATTTCTCATGAAATTTCCCATGATCGCAGGTTTCCTGCTGACCAGCTATGGCCCCCGGACTCACAGCCTCCTGGCAGCAGGTTCCCTGCCGACCAGCAATGACCTCGGCCGAGCCGCCAGGGGTGTGAACAGTAGCCGCGAGGTCCTTTGAGGCTTTCTGCTGCTGAGGAGGCCATGCAGAAGAACAGAGTTCACTGGGAGCTTTTAAGAAATATAAAGCAGAATGAAGACTCCGCCCCCTGACAGCCAGCAGGGGGAGAGCAGAAATCAGGATAATGTCACCCGCTGGCTGAACTGGCCCTTTCCTGATCCTGGTTTTAAAGTGTACCACAACCCGGGAATTTAAATATCCCAGGACATTGTTCCTTGCCCCAAGGACACGCCAATTTGCGACGCCCTGCTGTTTGAACTCACGGTGCATGCTCAGGTTTCCATCCAATTGCATACTAATGCATGTCATATAGCAATCTTTAGACACAGATCATCGACATAGAGGAGCAGGCCGGGCACATCCAAAGTTTCCCTGCAATGTGCGCGTGCTTCTGCCCCCAGCCTATCTTAAAGTGGACCAAAACCCCCCGCAATCGGCCCGGGAATCTATAAGGGTTTCACACCCGATATTGGATCCCCCGGGGGGAGGAATCAAACGGTCAATTTAATTGTCCTGATCTGACCAGCCCTGGGTTATGAGGCTCCACGGTCGGCTGATTCCCTGTCCCGGGGGCATCCGGAACTAGATGCCCCGCTGTCTGAAAGCCCGGTTTTCTTACCTTTACCACAAGCCCATGGGGCATGCGCATCCAATGGTGCATGCAGCCGTTGCTTGCTTATGCCCCACTTGATCGGGAAAGAGGGGGAGTTTCCGGGCAACCTGGGGGGGGGTTCACACATCCCAAAATGCCCCGGAGGAAGCGAGTATGCCTGCCCTGGAGGCATAGACTCCAGGCTGGGTTTTGGTCCACTTTATTTTCAATGGGGAGCGGGTCCGGTTTCGGTTCAATTTCGGGTACCCGAAGTAAACTTCTGTCCAAATTCGGGCGAAGTTGCCGAAGCCGAATCCTTAGGGGTTCCCCCGACGCTAGCGATGACATCACACTTCACATACATATACATGTATACACACAGGTGTGGGGCAAACATTTGTGTAGGGGCATTGTAAGGTCCCAGGGCCACATACAGCCCTTTGATTGGCTGTGACCGGCCATCGACCAGGTGCGCGGCTGCACGCTGTCCCCACTTAGTCCCGCCCACTGTCCACGCAATCTTGCTAGAAAAGATAGTGCCGGGTTGAACAGCACTTTTGCCCCTCTGTAGTGAGTCTAATGTAGCGGGGGGCGTGTGTGGATTAGAGCCTGCCGTCCTATTGGACAACTCCCTCCTGCAGGTTTGGCTGTGGGTGGAGTTTCACTTCCCGCCCCTGGCCTGTACTGTGTGGCATGTGTCAGTCGCTGCAGAGCTGACGCCGGAGATGGAGGTTCTCCAGCCACTTGTCTGTGCCTCTCGTCGCAGGCTGCTGGCACTTGTAGTCCACACACAGTACGCAGCTCCGGATGGTGCACTGGCTCTCGTAGTCCATTTCTGGGCAGACCAATGCATTTGGGAGGGCGGGGGGACCATGCTTCAAGGTAGGAAGGGTTTCACACATCCTTTTATCTAAGCCCCCCCCCCCCCCCCCCCCCCGGGCATGCCAAATCAGGATGCTCCACTTTTTGAAACCCCTTTATACTCAGTAGCAACGTGAAAAAAGGCAGAACAAAACCCAGAGCGGCCACTAGTCTTCCCCCTGGGTATCCCAGATCAGGATGCCCCACTGTGAGAAACCCTTCCCCCTTAAAGTGGAAATGAACCCAGAGCGGCCAATGGTCTTCCACCTGGGCATCCCAGATCGGGGTTTTGTTCCGCTTTAAGGGAGGGTGTCGGCCATTTTTCATGTTGCTACTGAATAAAAAGGGGTTTGACACAGTGGGGCATCCCGATCTGGGATTTCCAGGGGGAAGACCAGGGGCCGCTCTGGGTTTTGTTCTGCTTTATGTGAGGGAATCCACAATTTTTCACATTGCTACGGAGTAAAAAGTGTGAGCAGCGCTGTGTTACTTTAATAATAATGTAAAGGAGGGGAGGGGGGTTATTCCATCCTCACCTGATTTGGTTATGATGTTATGATGTTTTAAAGCAGACCAAAACCCATGTAACCCAGCCCCATGGAGTGTGAGGGGATCCAGGGCTGGGCTACAGGCATCATGTCTCTGGGGCATCCCAATTTGATGTGTGAGACCTCACTGGACACACAAAAATACAATTCTGTGAGATACTCACCTGTAGAATTGATATTATACACATACAGCACGTCCTGCTCCAGATATAGTAATAACATGTGGGTAATCCTCCGCCTCTGGCGCCGTGCACTGCAGACATGTAGAAAACAAGCTCCTCCTGGCCCTACATATACCGAGGGACCTCCCACAAATCCCCAGCATTGAAAAGCAGTGAGAAAGAGAAGCTGGGAGAAACCAACCACCCAGAAAATAGCAATAAAATCAATGATAACAATCACCATACAGGGGATCCAGAACAAGGTGAAATCAGGGTGGGGTGGAGCAGGACGTGCTGTGGGCGTATAATATTAATTCTACAGGTGAGTATCTCACAGAATTGTATTATTCTAAGCATACAGCACGTCCTGCTCCAGATATAGTAATAACATGTGGGACATCCAATAGCAGTGTCCATAAAGTAGGGTGGGATCCCCGTGAAAAAGGGCACAGCCAACAATAAAGCGCTGTCACCCTCAACCATGCTACCAAGAGCAACGAGAGCAATGCTCTAACCTCAGCCTTTGAAATCTTGTAAAGGAAGAACTGAACACAAGCAGCGGACTAGCCAGCTTGCTCAACAGAACCTAGTGCTGAAAGGCCCAAGCCAAGCACAAGTAGAAAGAGAGCAAAAACCAAGAGAGAAGAAGAATCTTCCCCTAAACGAGTAGGCCAGAGTAACAGCCTAACCATGCTACTGGAAAAAAAGGGTAGCCATGGCAACCTTAGCACTCTCCCCATCTGGGAACATGAACCCAGGTCTCAGGCGAGACCAGCAGGAATACTGAAAAACAACGCTAACAAGGCTCAGCAAGAACCGAAACGTTTACTTTAGGCTCAGGAGGACAAAACCAACCGAGCAGGACCAATCCAAAGGGCACCTACACCCGTGGTAGCAATCAGATCCGGTACATAAGGATGGAGAACCTATAAGCCCCAAGGGGCATAATCCCTACCAGGGACAAGAGACAGACCAGGAATCTCCAAAACCTGTTGAGGGATACAGATCCCTTTCGCTCAGAGTAAACAAGACAATAGCCCAGACACCGGAGGGTCTGGAATAAAGGAGAATAAAAACACCGCCTGGACCCAATTCGGTGTAAGGCGGAACACCCTCACCTCATGGTGTACAGATATATAAACATATATATATGACTAGGACCCCTAACATAGCCATCCTTTATGGCACACTTCTGACTGAAGCAACCACCCCAGGAGAGCGATATGAGGGAAAGAACAGTTCAGACAAGAACCTGAATAAGACCCAAGGGAACCCTTAGCAGGGCATCCCCCCAAAGGGGAGCATAGAATTCCCTGGGGAATGCACCTGAGCAACCCCTGAGGAATGCGCAACACAGAAGATTGAACTAGACTTCTGCAGTAGGCGAACAGGGCGAGCCCTGAATCCTTCAGAGCACTGAGTTGGGGAGCCAACTTCAACCGTGCTATAATAATTCTAGGACCCCGGGATAGGGAACATCCCGCAGGAGAGAGAGCTAGTCCAAGCAAAGCAAACTAGAACAACATACTCCAACATATCCGGCAGAAAAGGGAGAAGAAGAGGAGGGAGCTAGGCCAAGCCCTCCAATAGAGAAAAGAAACCCAGAAATACCCATCTCCAATAGGGTGAAAAGCAAACCGATCAATCGCCTAAAAGGCCTGTAGGTAGGGGCGACGTAGTAAGGAGCCTGAATAGGCAGAACAGCCCTCTTGAGAGGGCATACAGTACGACTGTCTTCAGCAGAAAATCTGCGAACCGCACCCCGCTGGGCAACCCAGGGCCCCCAGCATAACGGTTCTCCCTTTCTACAGCAATCTTATGCAGAACCCCGCCTAGCAGGGTGAAAGAAGTTAAGACATATAGAATATAATGTCCTGACAGAAGCAATACTAGGCTCTCATGACCAAGGCCAGAGAGTTCTGGGACAATAACCCAGGACAGAGTCCCTGTAATAGCAAAGGGGCCCCACAGGGCCACACCAGTAGGGACTCAGTGAGCTCCTGCCACGTTAGGGCAGCCAGCAAGGCTAATACCAATGAAGTGCAAGGAATGTAAACCCCCACTTAGATCAGAACCAGAACCTTCTTGAAGGGTCAACCTGTTCCGAGACCTTCACAGATAAAAAAGGACAAGCCACTGTCCTCAGACTGACCGAGAGTCCCCAAAAAGGACAAGTCCCGAAGAGGAGTAGTTCAGCAAATTAGAGCCCACCAAAGGCTCAATGTGTCAACCGAAAAACCGTATGAAGATGGATCCCCTAAGGGGACTCCCCTTAGGAACCACGGGGGATTTCAGAAGAAATAATACCCCCCAGTCAACCTGCAAGACTTGGTACCCATGATGACCATCTACAGGGAGACAATGGTGGGGGCCCTAGACTCGTCCCCAATCCCCTGGCTAATTGCTGCACACCAAGATATATTAAAGATATCTGGATATAGAATATGGGTTTTTATTAAATCAGTACATACATATATAAAAGACTCATTAAAAACATTTAAGACAACAAAAGGCTGGAGGACTCACTACCTGTATGGCTCTATTTATCTCATTATAAAATTAATGGCAATCAATTAAAGCTTATACAATGTTGAAATTAATGGTCAATTCTGGAGGATATGGCGCATATTAAAAATGTGAATATACAAAAAGTGTTGTTGTGCTAAAGTGTAGATGTGCTAAGGTGCTGACTAGTGCCTGTCCAACAATTCTGAGAAGTATCCCAGAGAGACTCTACTCCCCAAGTGTAAAAACTTGCCCACAAATTCCCACACCCAATATAACACTATTTAAACTAATGAAATATTGCAACCTGCCCCAAACAAAGTGCAAAAGTGCAAAGTGCAAACTAGAAAAGAAACATTATATTGTGCCCGCCATAATCCAATCACTGTTGCCACCAACCAATGTATATAATAAGAATCCAATAAACAGTATCACATCACCAAAGTAGAAAGAGCCTCAGGGAGTCCTCACAGCAGCCCGCCACCGACGCGTTGCGTGGCCTCTCGCCACTTCGCCAGGGTGAATGAGCTGCTGTGAATGCCCCCTCCCTTTTAAGCTCACCTGCAATAACGGCTGCTCCAGTGTGCGGACACCCCGCCGCCCGCAAGACGCGCGCCCCGCCCGGCCGGATGCCTCCGCCGTAAGGGCAGCGCGTCAGGGGCCACGTCATATCCGCCCACTGGAGCGCAAGCCAAGGAAGTGTCACACGGCGTGCGCGCACAGGCGCGCGGCCACCCGGGCTGACTCCCCTGCAGTAGGAGGTCCCGGGCGGCCGCACACCCGAGCGCACACGCCGCGACAACACCCCCCAGTCCACCCTGCTTCCCCGTGCTGGGTGAAAACGGAGCATGGAAGGTGAGTACCAAAAAAGGGAGCGGTAAATAAACATACAAATATAAACAATACCAAGAAGTGATCAACAACATTCAATTGGTTGTAAAGTATCTAATCATTAATTCATCACTATGTTATACTATAAAACAATTAATGGATATATACAACATAATGTATGGTGATGTGTGGCCCTAACCACTAAACCTATGGGACAGGAGTGTAAATCGCGTAAAAAATAAATAGCGTAAAACCTGAGGAGACCCGCCACCTTCACACCATCGTGGAGTCATATACCTGCATTACAAGCCTTCTTCAATTCGGTGAGTAGGGAAATAAGAAAGCACTCCAGTCCCTACAGAATTCCCCAGAAATAATAATCAAGGAATCAGACAAGGGGGGGAATATTGTGATACTCCCACGGGAATATTATGTAGGAGAGGTTTCCAGACAACTCAATGATAGAAATACATATCAAAAACTTAAAGAAAACCCAATAACAGCTTACAAGGAAGAATTTGACAGCTTAATAACAGGAGCCTTCACTAAGGGTATAATTAACCACACACTCTTACAATTTTTGAAGGTGGATTATCCAAGGATTCCCGACTTTTTATATTTTGCCGAACGTGCATAAGAATTTAAGGAAACCGCCGGGTCGCCCTATTGTTTCAGGACTAGGTAGTCTGACCGAATACGCCTGCACGTATATCGACAAAGTGTTACAACCTCATGTAATAACCCTTAATTCTTATGTTAGAGATTCGACTGATATTTTGAACCGGCTGAATTCTTTGCAAGTTCCGGATGGAACTATATTAGTGGCAAGCGACGTAGAGTCGCTATATACGAATATTTCCCACTCCATTGCATTAGAAACGGTAGAATATTTTCTAAGCATGGAGTCCATTGAAAAAAGATCTTTACATAGATTCGTGCTGGATTTACTATGCTTTGTACTGACCCACAATGCCTTTATTTTTGATGGCAAATATTATAGACAAATACAAGGAGTGGCGATGGGCGCCAAGTGCGCACCGTCGGTAGCCAACCTCTTTTTGGGATGGTGGGAACGGGAGGTAGTCTGGGGAGAGACCATGAACCTGTACCAGCCCCATATTTTGGGCTGGTACAGGTTCATAGATGATATTTTGCTCCTCTGGCAAGGACCCCCAGAACTATGTGATGAATTTATTAAGGAATTGAATAACAACACGTACAACATCCACCTGACCCACACAAGCTCCACTCAGAGGATTGAATTCCTTGATCTAAGTTTACAACTAAAAGAGGATGGCTCAATATCAACTTGTCTTTTCAGGAAACCCACTGTCACAAACAGCACCCTACATTACAGTAGTTTTCACCCAAAAAACTAAAGGACGGGATACCAACTGGACAGTTCCTAAGAATAAGACGGAACTGCTCTGAGGACGAAAAATACAGGGAAGAAGCCAGCACCATGGAGAAACGGTTCCAGCAGAGGGGTTATCCTCGTTGGGTGATCCGAAAAACGAGCGATGGATACACCGAGGGAGGAATTACTGAGATATAAAAACAAGAAGAAAGATCAAATGGAGGTAATATTCATTTCAACCTTCAACAATGATTGGCACAAACTGAGAACCATTATACAACAATACTGGCCAATACTACAATCGGATGCCAGGTTGGCAGAGTTCACCACAAGGGGACCACTTATGACAGCAAAACGTGCACCCAAACTAAAAGATAGACTCTGTAATAGCCACTACTCCAGGCCACCGAATTGGTTGACCATGAAGAGGGAGAGGATGGGCTGCAGACCCTGTGGGAGGTGCAGTGTATGTCCGTTGGTCATTAAAACCTCCACGATCAAAGATCTAAATACAGGGAGAGAGATTAGGATCAAGGGATATCTTAACTGTAGATCAGAGGGCATCATTTATGTCCTTCGCTGCACATGCCCAATATACTATGTGGGCGAGACTACAAATGCTGCTAAAAGCCGAATCCAGAAACATCTTTCCACCATCAGGCTGGCACCAAGGGATGCCAGCGAGGGCAAAAAGTTAACACCAGTTGCAGCACATTTTGTACAGCACCAAGGTGGGCCGCCACCAACAGGCCCACCAGCTGCAAGGTGAAGGTAGTGTGACATCAAAGAGGGCAAGGCCCTTTCCATAATAAGTCCACATATAGCAGAAGGAAGGCACTGTAGGCATGTAGGCACTGCCTGTGAAGGTATAAATGCTAGGCCCAGAATGCCAACCCGGGTCAGACTGCTTCATCCCGGAGGGAAAAGGTAATGTGGATGCAATCACAGGTCAAGGGCCAACCTGTAAGAGAGCCCAGACCCTACATGCCAAACTCGGCCTGCCTCAACTCCCGAAGGGAAAACAGGGACTAGAAGAAGCCTGATAACCTTAGAAAGGGACCGCCCAGCAGACTCCATTCTGCATCCGGGGGGACTACCTCCAGTAACAACCTTAAAGAAGCATGGCGCCCTGCGATAGGAGCCCAGTGCTGCGGCAGTCCCCTCGCCCAACATGGCAAGGGCGTCCCTTCATACTTGTGCTGTTTTGGCAGATTTGGACTTTGCCCTGCCGGAGTTCCCAGGGCATTGCCTGCCCCCCCTGGGGCGGGCCTCCACTCCAAAAAGTTGGAAGCCACTTCTGGTTCACGCTTGACACTAACGTAGGGAGGGGGAGGGGTGTCCCTGCCCCTGGGAGGCCGAGACGGCCTTCTGCGCGAGGGTGCCTTACCCTTTTTTCCAAAAAGGTCCAACCGGGCCCCAAATAAGCGTCGTCCTCTAAAAGGAAGGCCCGTAAGAGCCTTTTTAGTATCATTGTCAGCCCCCCACTGTCGCAGCCAAGCAGGCGGCGAATAGCCACCACAAGAACCGAGGTTCTAGTGCACATTTTAATAGTGTCATCCATCACTGAGAGAATAAACCTCACAAAAACATCACAATCAGACAGTGCATTAAAGACCTCCCAAGGGAGATCCTCCGGCTGGTGGTCAAGTATCTTCCTAAGAAGTGTCCTGGCGGCCACCGGAGTGACGGCCGCGGCACAGACCGGGCGCAGAGCCGTCCCTGCACACGAAAGGCGTGGGAAGCCAGTCTGTCAATGCGCCGGTCCTCAGCATCCCGAAGGGTACGATGAGTAGAGGCTGTCATGAAGGGAGGGTTAGCAACCCCTATAATAGGTGCATCCACCTCGGGAGGGACTGACCAGCAGCCAACCACATCAGGGGGAAAAGGGTACTTCCAATCCCAGACCCCCGGAACCCCTGTAAGTTTACAAGGTGATTCCCATTCCTTAGATATAAGAGACTGGAAATGATCCTGTTCCAGAAATTCCAAGCGCGGCGTCGCCGTGTGGAAACTCTCCCTCTTGGGCTTGGGAGACTCTCCCGGAGGAGAGATGGACAGTACTTCAAAGATCTTTATAAGTAATTCTTCAGTGTCACACAGGCCCCAGGAACCAGGGCCAGAATTGTCACGGCTCCAGGGTATCTCGTTGAGGAACTGGAACCTGAGAAAATTTCACCTTCATCAGAAGGATCAAGGTCCTGCATAGCAGCAGACTCTTCAGTTTCAGCGGGAAACATAGAACCAGGAGGCGTCAGGGACCGCTTCTTTCCAGCGCCCAAGCGCTCCGCCAGACTAGACATCACCTGCTCAGCCGTAGGTAGCCTGCGTTGCACCGCCTGCTGGTCATCCCCGCTCGAGTGCGACTCATCAGGAGAGAGATTTAAACACGGGGAGACAGGTGTATTGAAGCGAGGTGCAGCCGCTGGTAAACCTGATTGCAGGGCCAGTGCTTGTTCAGCACACGGTCCGCAGACCCGTGCTCTGTCAGCATCAGCATGGGGTTCCACACGCAGTACACAGCCGGTCTTGTCCCCGCGAACCCCGACACATAATTCTGAGATGCCTCCATATGGTGATTATCAAAGCAATATGCCAGCAGGGATTTATGCTGTAAGCAACTTTGGATGCCCCAAGACCCGCTAGGAATGTGGGAGAATTTAAATGTGAACCCGTTTAAGATATATATCAGGCCGGGAGATGCCACCGGACTCTTGGCGTCTGAAAGACATAAGGAGAAGAATGGGTGTCAGAGCCATGCGCAGCTGGAAAAACATATAAAAAGGAGTCACCCGCGAGGGCACTTACAGACCAAGGGAGGAGGGGAACCGCCACCACGCGCGCGAAGATCAACAAAATGGCGCCCAGCGAACCTCGAAGGGCGGGCTCGATGCTCGGCCGTGACGCGGAGCGCGCCAATTCAAGTCCCCACCCACTCCGAAGAGCGCGAAGCTCTGAGGTAACGGCAAGGCAAGGATAAAATCACACGCTTAAAGGAGCAGTATCGCGAGTTTTTCTTGGTGACATATTTAAATGGTACTTTGAATGTAGGTAAGTGTTGGAGTAAGAATTACAAATGTAGAAAAAAATGATGTGTGTGTTGAACAGCTGGAGAGTAATAGCTCATGTTTATGTCTTGTCAGTGTCGTGAGGAAACTCTGGCCTGTTCCATGCTGAGGAGAGGGGTGAAACAATGTATCAGTTCCATGCTGAGGAGAGGGGGAGAACAATGTATCTCAGCTGTTCAGTGCTGGCAGCCTTCCAGCACCAGATAACAACATTGCAACATTGCCTGGCCAGAACTTATATATCTAAAACAGAGAGAAAAGCTCATTTAGCTGATTTTGACAGTTTTCCCTTCATGTTGCTCTGCTGCAGAATCTTTCAGTTTACCATTTTCTCTTTCATATTCTTATTTTTCATTTTTCCATATGCTATTTCTTTCAGCTTTGTGTGTTTTGAGCAAAGCCCAACCCAGGATTTTCACTATCTGGAGTTTTGTTTTGTGCCCCTAGGGGCATCCCGACTTGGGATGCCCTGATATGTGAAATCCCCAAGTTCGCCTGTGAAAACGTACCTTTCCCTGTCCCACAGCGCTCTCATCCAATCAGCGCTGTTTGCACGCAGATGGGGAGCCTGAGCAGTAACCTTCCTGGCCGCCCGGCCTGTCTAAATGACTATCTGCGTGAGAGCGCCAGAAAAATGGGGGGATCTGTGGTTATCCAGGGGTCGTTTCACACAGTGGGCATCCTGATTTAGGGGTTTTATTCCACTTTAATACCTTTAGATTTTCCTGCACAGTTATTCAAAGAAGAATTTCAGTTATTTTCAGTCAGTTTAGTTTATTTTGTATAGATTTTACACATTTGAGTCACCTGGTCTCATAACAAAAGCAGCACCTCACACACACACAACCGTTACCACTGATTACAGTGTCAGCCTCTGAGGTAAAGTGTTGCTAGGAGACCAGTGAGCTAAATGAAGCAGCTCACTAAAAACAACCCAGCAGATCCCCCTATTCAGCAAATGGACTGAGCCATTGTAATTATACAATTTAAAAGAGAGGCATATATTTTTTTCTTTTTCTATCGCCAGATTATTTATACACATGTTATAAGCTATTGTGTGGCTATTTAATAATTTATCTTTTTTTTATTTTTTTTTTTTATATTCTTTATTTTTGACAAGGATTTTATACATACAAAATTAGAATACTACAACAAGGGAGAAAGGTTGGGGGGGAGATCCCACTTATTCAAGTCCGCCTGGATCCTCCGCAGAAGTGGGACATAGTTCAGGGTGAATATGTTGCGCAAAGAGCTTGGCAACCGGGTTCCGAGGTATGCGATCGAGGCCCCCGCCCACCTGAAGGGAAACGACTGCTGGGCCGTCCTGACTACCCCGCCAGGGAGAGAGATATTCAATGCTTCAGACTTGTCAAAGTTATTTTTTAGAGAAGACAGTCTCCCGTAAATCTCAAACTCTCTCATTAGTACTGGAATGGTCACAGCGGGGTTGGCTATGAAAAACAGCAGATCGTCTGCATAAGCCGCTACCTTGTGGGTGTGCCCTCCAGACTCAAACCCTCGTACATCTACATTATTTCTGATCGTGCAAAGGAAGGGCTCCAGCGAGAGAGCAAAGAGCAGGGGGGAAAGGGGGCATCCCTGGCGCGTGCCATTGCCGATCCAAACCGGGTCAGACAGGTGGCCGTTAACCCTCACTCTAGCCGAAGGTGTGGTATAGAGAGCCTCGATCATCAACCTCATATTGTCCCCCGGGCCTATGTATCTGAGGGACTCCTTCAGGAAAGCCCAATTAACCCTATCGAACGCCTTTTCGGCGTCCGTAGAGAGGAGCATTAGGGGAGTACCCGTGGCCTTGGCTCCATGCACAACGTCAATGGCCCTTATCACATTGTCCCTAGCTTCTCTATGCATAATAAATCCGGTCTGATCCAGGTGGACTAGTTGGGGGATTATGGGGGATAGTCTGGTGGCCAATATTTTTGCATAGAATTTCACATCTGCGTTTAGCAGTGAAATGGGTCTGTAACTTGTGCAGTACAATGGGTCTTTCCCCGGTTTAGGGATGACCGCAATGTGGGCCTCTAGCTCCCTGCTTGAAAATGTGCCAGGGGAATCTCTATCAAGAACCGAGTTCCAGGCTCTCACCAGGTACCCCCCCAGTTGCGGCAAGAGAGCTCTATAATATTTAACCGAAAACCCATCAGGGCCGGGCGCTTTTCCCGCTGGCGCGAGTTTTAGCGCCCTGTCAAGTTCATCCATACTAATCGGGGCCTCTAACAAGTCTGCACTTTCTCTCTGTATTTTTGGCATCTTTGAATCTATTAAGTACTGCTTAATTCTCTCTCCCTGTGCTGTGCCAGGGGAGCGACCCCCAGCCAAGCCATATAGGCCAGCATAGTACCGTATGAATACATTAGCAATGCTCTCCGAGGTGTGATGCGTCTCCCGGGCCTCGTCCATAATTTTAGCAACAAAATTCTGGGCTTGCTGCTGCTTGAGGGCTCTTGCAAGAAGGGCACTACTTTTATTACCAAATTCGTAGTAACGTCTTTTGCATTTTCTTATGACATGTTTCGCTTTTTGACGCAGCAGGGCATTGAGGGCCTCTCTGGCCTGCGTTAGCTCGGGCCTCCGACTGCTTATGGGACAACTCCAAGGCACTGACCCTCTCCGTCAGCCTCGCCAGCTCAGCCATTCCCTCCTTCTTAATTCTCGAGGCCTGACTGATCAAGATTCCCCGTATGATGCTTTTATGCGCCTCCCACAGGGTCTGGGGCGAGACTTCTCCATTGTCATTAGGGAGTCCACCCCTTCCTTCACGGCTTGCAGTGAGACCGGGTCTTGCAATAGGGACTCATTCAGTCTCCACGTGAAGGGGGGCGGAGGTCTCGCCAGAAGATCTATATCCAAAAAAATAGGGGCATGGTCAGAAAATGATGTCGGGTAGATACCATCATCCGAGATCAGACCCAGCAAGCTGTGCGACACATAGAGGTAGTCAAGCCTGGAGTAAGTCCCATGTACACTTGAATAATAAGTATAATCCCTAACGGCAGGATTTCTAATACGCCACACGTCCACCAGCTGCAAGTCGTGCAGTCTTTTTTTTGGGGATCTCAAGGCCATGTGGGTGATCGCTGATTTACCCGCAGAGGAGTCCACAAGGGGGTCTATGGTCAGGTTGAAGTCTGCATACGTTTTAATTTTGTCTATTACCTGCTTAAGAAAGCGCACCTGTCCCTGGTTGGGGCCATATACTGAGATTAGAGTGTATTTTTTTTGCCCAATTAGGCCCTTGACCATGACTATCCTACCCGAGTCATCTGTCCAACTTTCCAGCAGTGTAAAGGGGACATCCCTCGCGATTAAGATTGCTGACCCTCTCTTCTTGGCGTCTACAGCGCAGCTGGTGTAGGCGTGGGGAAAGAGCCTGCTACTAAGCCTAGGAGATGTTCCTTTTTTAAAATGCGTTTCTTGTAAAAAGACCATTTTCTCTTTATGTCTTTTTAATTCCCGCCACAGGATTGCCCGCTTTTCTGGAGAATTCAGGCCCCTCACATTCAGTGATAGCACCTTCAGGGTACCCATCGAGTGTGACCGGTCTGGGGGGGGGGTGAGGGCCCAGGAGCAAGACCACACTATTGGTTGCACAACCAGACTCCCTCGGCCCCCCAGCAGAGGAAAGGCGAAGTTGGTGGGTGGGCAGGCGCGGGTCGGGGGGGGGGGGGGTGAAGGGAGGGAAGGGGGCAAAGGGATGTTAAAACTAAGGGGAAAGGGCAAAACACACAAAAACCAAACTTTGTTTAACAACAAAAAGACGAAAGAGGACTGGGACGACAGCCAGTCTACCAAGGGTTAGAAAACACCAACCCCGGAACGGGTGCTATTTAAGAGCAACGAAGGGGTGCTTCCCTCTCTCCACAAGGGAGGGGGAGGCAGGGTGACCTACTTTACTTTCCTGTCTGGGAAGACCAAAGTCCAATCCAGAGGGGTGCACCTGAATGTCAGGGTGGGCGTGGAGGACCTGGTGAATGTGAACGAGGAGAGCTTCGCACCAAGCTCATCTGTAAGTTAAATAGGTTCACTCTAGGGCGTGAGCTGCTGAATGTGGGCTGAGGGCGAAGGGGGCCAACATATGGCAGTGGGTGCTTTTGCGAAATGAGTGGAGTGGGGGTCAGCGTCACCCTCCCATGTGACTCCTCCGGTAGGTCCCAGGCGCATCGCCCGCCTTGGGGGGTGCACAACTGGCGGGGGGCAGCCCAAGAACTTGAGGCGAACAAAGCAAAAATCCTCTTCAAAACATTCAAGATCAACTAAATATTGCACGAAATATTACTAAAGGGGTTTCTGCATTCAACAGCTATCAGATATCACCATATAAACAATAACTTTGAACATGGCGCATAACAGCAATACGGGCCGCTGCTCGTCTCTGGTACTCATTCAACCGGGAGGGCTATCGGGGGCGGTCCAGAAGGTTAGGTGCAGGAAGGATGGGAAGGCAGAGCCCCCAACCTCCCAGGCACAACATCCGTGGTACCACACTTCATCTTCTACGGCCTATCGCGCCCCCTCCTCCTCTGCGGGGGCAATCCCCTGCCCGCCGGGGCAGCTGGCCACCATGGATCGACAGGTCCGGGACTGTCCAATCGGGGATGTCCATCGAATCTGTCTCAAGGAAGCGAAACGGGTCAGGAAGCTGGTTAGGTGCTTTCAAAACAAAGAGGCTGACGTTTTTTTGAACTAAGAGCTGGAACGGGTGTCCCCAACGGTAAGTCGCCCCTCGCTCCTGTATGATCTCCAGAAGGGGCTTTAGGAGTTTCCTCATCTGCAGAGTTCTTCGGGATAAATCCTGAAGAATAATGACCTGCGACCCCTGAAATGCAATTGGCCCCTTGTCCCAAGCCCGCCGGGTGACTTCTTCCTTGTCTTTAAAATAATGGACCCTGCATATTACATCTCGGGGTCTGTCTCCCTCCAATGGTCGGGGTCCGAGCGCTGATGCACACGATCTAACTCGATATGATTGGAGGCCGGCAAATTAAGTAACCCGTTGAAGATGGATGTCACCGTAGACGCCAGGTCACGTGATTCTACCGATTCAGGCACCCCGCGGAGTCGGAGATTATTCCTGTGGTTACAGTTCTCGATGTCGCCATGCGCGAGTACAAGATCAGACAGGTGGCGCCTTCCTTCTCTCTGTTGTTGTTCCAGAGCCGCTACACGGGCCTCTAGCGAACTGTGCAAACTTTCTACTCCGTCCATTCTCTGCGTAACCTCGGTAACAGCCCCTTGCAGGGTGGCCAGCTCCTTCTTAATAATGCCTTCCATTCTGGATACATAGCCATCGAAGTCACCGCGTGTCGGAAGACCACGCATGGCCTCATTAATATTTTAACCGCCTCAGCTATTGTCCGGGACAGAAAATCTAACGGGACGGGCGTCTGAGTGTCCAAGCGCTGCACAGGCGGGGGAGAAGACCCCGTCGACCGGCCACCATCAAGGGAGTCTGTGTCTGAACGGCCCTCTCCAGACTCCTGTAGGATCCCAGGGGAGGTCAGGGGTATGCCAACGTGATTCTCCTGCATAGGATTTTGTTCCCCCCACCTGCGGGGCCACGGCTCAGCCATTGGGGTTAATGCCAGGGCCCTCATTTCACCCCTCCTCGTAGACCCGTCAAGGGGCTGCCAGGAATGTGTGGGGCTGGCCAGCATCGGTGGGGTGGGCGGCAGGCTGATCGGGCCAGGCGAGAAGCCGGGGGCCTCAGTCACCGGCCATGGGGCCTCTACCTCATCTAGCAGTACAGGGCCCCCTGCTGTGGGATTCGGGGGTGAGTCCGGGCTAATCCTACCATACCCTCCCTGTTTCAGCACTGTCGGCCCGTCCAGCGGCGAGGGGGCACCACCGCACAGCCGCCGTGCTACTTTCTGCGGCTCTCCTCCAGCCTCCAGATGACGCCCCTCCGGGCTTTGGTGGGTAGTCAGGGCCAGTGTGGGATGGGGGGTCGGGGTCCAGGAGGGGAGCCACCAACCTCTGGGCCGCCAGGTGTTCCGTCGGTCCGGCCTGCGGCGCCGTCCGCCGCCGAGTGTACTTGCGCCGCCACTGTGAGACGCCTCCCGCCGTCCAGGTCACCGGCAGTGTCGCTCTCCGAGCCGCCTCCTCTGCATCGCACTGAGCGGGTCCCTCCCGCATCGGCCTCGGCAGACCCACAGACGGTCGGGAGACCAGCCCTGTCCGGTCCCAGCAAGGAGGCCGCCATCTCGCCTCCCCCTGCGTCCGGCGCCGCCATCTTGGGTGACACTTCACGTGCTGGATCCGTGCCCCGCGGCTGGAAGTAAGTGGGGATGGGGTGTTCCCTTGTCCTCCTGGCTTTTCCCCTTGCCTTCACCCTCCTGGGCATCTGTGTATTAGGGCTCTGCTGGCTCACCCGAGTGTTTTTGAGGGTAGGTGGTCACGGAGCTCTCCTCTGGTGCGATTCTGCGGCTTCATGTCAAGCAACGCCCCTATTTATCTTTTTTAATGCAAATTTCGCGATACTGCTCCTTTAAGTATTTGTAGAAAAAACGTTACATCTAGTAAGGAAAAGGCGCCACAGCATCTAGACAACGCAGCAAACTGTGCATAAGACATACGGCGGCAGCCGAAAACCGAATAAAGAGCAAGCAGCGCGGCTCTGACATTTCAATGTTAATGAAGGGCAGAAATAATACCATTTTGTGAATATTCACCTGTAAAATGGATATTATAAGTATGTCACACACCCCGCTTCAAAAACATTAATTCTTACACTTGGGTTACTCCACCAGCAGGTGGCGACGTTGCAGAGAAGTCTTGAAAAAAACGAGCCCCTCCTGGTCTATACATACCTGGGACCTCCCACTTATTCCCCAGTATTCAAACAGCAGTAAAGACAAGGTACCAGGAAAAAACCATTGGTAACCCTCAAACTGAAAACAAAGCTTCACCCTATAAAGGATCCAGGATACCAAAAAGGGCGGGTGAAGCGGGGTGTGTGACATACTAATAATATCCATTTTACAGGTGAGTATTCACAAAATGGTATTATTCTAAGTATGTCACACACCCTGCTTCAAAAACATTAATTCTTACACTTGGGACATCCAAAAGCAGTGTCCACAAAGGGCGGGTATCCAACAAGGCCATGATGCAAAACTCAAACCACTGCAGCCTGCAGAACCTTGCGGCCAAACACAGCATCCGCTGAAGCCCGCACATCAACCTTGTAAAAACTTGGACAAGGCGTGAACAGAAGACCAAGTAGCAGCCTTACAAACTTGTTCAACAGAAACCTGGTGCTGAAAGGCCCAACAACACGAGTAGAATGAGCAGTGATACGAAAAGGGGGAACCTTCCCCTTGGCAGAACAGGCCCCAACAACAGCCTGACGAATCCATTTGCTAATGGAAGACTTAGCGGGAGCCAAAACCCTTCCTAGGCCCAACAGGGCACCACGAAAAAGACATCAGTCTTACGAAAAGGAGATGTAGTAGACAAACAGTACCTCACACAGCGTACCACATCCAAACAGTGCAATGTCCTGGTTAAGATGAAAAGCAGAGACCACCTAAGGAAAAAAGTCTGGTTTGAAGCGCAAAACAACTTTGCCCAGATGTCTCTCAAAATGAGTAGCCTGAACCGACAAGGCTGCCAACTCCGAAGCGCACCGAACCGAAGCGATGGCTACCAAAAAGGCAACCTTCTGAATCAGAGTAGAGAGAGCAATAACCTGCAAAGGCTCAACGGAGGAGCCTGAAGAGCAGAGAGAACCAAATTCAAATCCCAAACAGGGAGAAAAAGGCCTCCTAGGAGGCCACAATGCAAGACCCCCTGGAAGAAAGTCTTGACCAAAGGAGGAAACGCAAAGGACTTTTGAAAAACAGACAGACAAGGCAGCAACCTGCCCCATTAAAATACTCAGCAGAAGACCGGAGTCCAGCCCCGATTAAAGAAATTCCAAAATCCTGAAAATAGAAAAGACCAGACAGGGCAAAGATCTAGCCTCACTCCAATCAATATAAGATCTCCAAGACCTATAATAGATGGCAGAAGAGGACCACTTCCTGGCACCAATAAAAGTCCGAATAACAGATCCGAAGACCTGCCTCCCCTAGACGAAGGTTTCAGCAGCCAGACCGTCACAGCCAGCGTTGAAGAATTGGGGCAACGCAGTTGAACCTGTGTGATAAGATCCAGCCGAAGAAGCAGATCGCACTGATCCACCACCAGACAAACGAAGTCTGCGAACCACACCCTCCTGGGCCACCTTGGGGCCATGAGAATGGCTTGAACCCCGTCCAGGGCCAGCTTTCGCAACACCTTGCCTAGCATGGGGATCGGAGGAAACAGATAAAGAACCCCAGGTCCCCCCAGCTCAGGGACATGGCATCCACCGCCAGAGCCAGAGGATCCTGAGAAAGCAACATGAATGTCGGAAGCTTGTAATTGTGACGAGAGGCAAACAGATCCACCTCCAGCGTCCCCACCAGAGACAAAACGACCGAAAAACCTGAAGGTGGAAAAACCATTCCCCCAGGCGGAAAGAGCACCTGCTCAGGAAGTCCGTCTCCGTGTTTTCCAATCCTGAAATGTACACTGCCGAGATGCAAGGAACATGAGTCCCCGCCCAAGCTAGAATCAGAGACACCTGAGGACACGCAGACTGCGAGTCCCTCCCAGGCGATCGATTGTAAGCAACCGCCGACCGATCGACCGACTGAACCAGAAAACGGCAAACCCTGTAAATGTTGCGTCAAGTGCGACAGAACCAAACTGATGGCTCTCAACTCCAGAACGTTGATGGGCAAGTGGGCCTCCAGAGGACCCCACCTCCCCCGGAACCGAACGACCTTCCAGAAAAACTCCCCATCCCGACAAACTGGCGTCCGTGGTGACAGTTTCCCAAAGAGGCAACAGAAAGGACCTGCCCCTCAAGAGAATGTCCGAGACCATCCACCACAGGATAGACTGCCGAACCCGGGAAGACACCCGGAAAGACCGATCCAACGACCGCGGTCGCCGGTCCCAAAACGCTGACAGATGAAACTGAAGCGTCCTCGTATGAAAAGGAACAAAGGGAACTGCCTCAAAGGAAGCTACCATCAACCCCACCAGTCTCATCCCTAGCCGGATGGACGGGCAAGGATTGGAAAGAAGAAGCTGCGCCAATCCCCGAACCAAGAGAACTTTGGCCAGAGGCCGAACAACTCTGTGTTGGCAGTAATCCAAGGTCATCCCCAGAAAGGGCACCACCCTGGCCGGAACGAGAGTGGACTTGGGATAGTAGATCACCCAACCAAACCTCTCCAAGGTGGACACCACAGTCCCGGTGTCCACCTTCGCTTGACTGAAAAATACCATTTTGTGAATACTCACCTGTAAAATGGATATTATAAGTATGTCACACACCCCGCTTCAAACATTATTACACTTGGGTTACTCCACCAGCAGGTGGCGACGTTGCAGAGAAGTCTTGAAAAACGAGCCCCTCCTGGTCTATACATACCTGGGACCTCCCACTTATTCCCCAGAATTCAAACAGCAGTAAAGACAAGGTACCAGGAAAAAAACCATTGGCAACCCTCAAACTGTAAACGAAGCTTCACCCTATAAAGAATCCAGGATGCCAAAAAGGGCGGGTGAAGCGGGGGTGTGTGACATACTTATAATATCCATTTTACAGGTGAGTATTCACAAAATGGTATTATTCTAATATATATATATATATTATTATATAATTATAATATCTCTCTATGTCACACACTCCGCTTCAAACATTAATTATTACACTTGGGACATCCAAAAGCAGTGTCCAGAAAGGGCGGGTATCCAACAAGGCCATAATGCAAAACTGTAAACGAAGCTTCACCCTATAAAGAATCCAGGATGCCAAAAAGGGCGGGTGAAGCGGGGTGTGTGACATACTTATAATATCCATTTTACAGGTGAGTATTCCCAAAATGGTATTATTCTAATATATATATATATATATATTATTATATAATTATAATATCTCTCTATGTCACACACTCCGCTTCAAACATTAATTATTACACTTGGGACATCCAAAAGCAGTGTCCAGAAAGGGCGGGTATCCAACAAGGCCATAATGCAAAACTCAAACCACTGCAGCTTGCAGAACCTTGCGGCCAAACACAGCATCCGCTGAAGCCCGCACATCAACCTTGTAAAAACTTGGAAAAAGAGTGAACAGAAGACCCAGTAGCAGCCTTACAAACTTGTTCAACAGAAGCCTGGTGCTGAAAAGCCCAAAACGCCCCAACAGCACGAGTAGAATGAGCAGTGATACGAAAAGGGGAAACCTTCCCCTTGGCAGAAAAGGCCCCAACAGCAGCCTGACGAATCTAATGCTAATGGAAGACTTAGCGGGAGCCAAACCCTTCCTAGGCCCAACAGGGCACCACGAAAAAGACATCAGTCTTACGAAAAGGAGATGTAGTAAACAAAATAGTACTTCACACAGCGTACCACAACCAAACAGTGCAAACCCTCTCCTTGTCATTCCTAGGCTTAGGACACAAGGAAGAAAGAACAATGTCCTGGTTAAGATGAAAAGCAGAGACCACCTTAGGAAAAAAGTCCGGTTTGAAGCGGAAACCACTTTGTCCTGATGTCTCTCAAAGTGAGTAGCCTGAACCGACAAGGCTGCCAACTCCAAAACGCGCTGAACCGAAGTGATGGCCACCAAAAAGGCAACCTTCTGAGTCAGAGTAGAAAGAGCAATAACCTGCAAAGGCTCAAAGGAGGAGCCTGAAGAGCAGAGATAACCAAAATCAAATCCCAAACAGGGAGCCAATGCTTCCTAGGAGGCCGCAATGCGAGACCCCCTGGAAGAAAGTCTTGACCAAAGGAGGAAACGCAAAGGACTTTTGAAAAAAGACAGACAAGGCAGCAACCTGCCCCTTTAAGATACTCAGCTGAAGACCAGAGTCCAGCCCCGATTGAAGAAATTCCAAAATCCTGAAAAAGACCCGACAGGGCAAAGATCTAGCCTCACTCCAATCAATATAAGATCTCCAAGTCCTATAATAGATGGTAGAAGAGGACCTCTTCCTGGCACTAATAAAAGTCTGAATAACAGATCCGAAAGACCTTCCTCCCCTAAGATGGAGGTTTCAGCAGCCAGGCCGTCACACCCAGCTTGGTAAATTGGGGCAACGCAGTTGACCCTGTGTGATAAGATCCAGCCGAAGAAGCAGATCCCACTGATCCACCACCAGACAAACGATGTCTGCGAACCACACCCTCCTTGGCCACCTTGGAGCCATGAGAATGGCGGGAACCCCGTCCAGGGCCAGCTTTCGCAACACCTTGCCTAGCATGGGGATCGGAGGAAACAGATAAAGAAACCCCAGGTCCCCCCAGCTCAGGGAAATGGCATCCACCGCCAGAGCCAAAGGATCCTGAGAGAGCGATACGAATGTCGGAAGCTTGTAATTGTGATGAGAGGCAAACAGATCCACCTCCAGCGTCCCCCACCGGAGACAAAGCGACCGAAAAACCTGAGGGTGGAGAAGGCTGCGTCCGTGTATTCCAATCCTGGAATGTACACTGTCGAGATGCAAGGGATGAGTCTCCGCCCAGGCTAGAGTCAGAGACACCTCCCTGAGGGCACGCAGACTGCGAGTCCCTCCCAGGCGATTGATGTAAGCAACCGCCGACCGATCGTCCGACCGAACCTGAACCGACAAGCCCTGTAAATGCTGTGTCAAGAGAGACAGAATCAACCTGATGGCTCTCAACTCCAGAATGTTGATGGGCAAGTGGGCCTCCAGAGAACCCCACCTCCCCCGGAACCGAAGGTCCTTCCAGAAAACTCCCCATTCCGACAAACTGGCATCCGTGGTGACAGTTTCCCAAAGAGGCATCAGAAAGGACCTGCCCCTCAAGAGATTGTCCGAGACCATCCACCACTGGAGAGACTGCCGAACCCGGGAGGACATCCGGAAAGACCGATCCAACGACCGCGGTCGCCGGTCCCAAAACGCCAACAGATGAAACTGAAGCGTCCTCGTGTGAAACTGAACAAAGGGAACTGTCTCAAAGGAAGCTACCATCAACCCCACCAGTCTCATCCCTAGCCGGATGGACGGGCAAGGATTGGAAAGAAGAAGCTGCGCCAATTCCTGAACCAAGAGAACTTTGGCCAGAGGCCGAACAAGTTGCCGTGTTGGCAAGAATCCAAGGACATCCCCAGAAAGGGCACCACCCTGGCCGGAACGAGAAAGGACTTGGGGTAGTTTATCACCCAGCCGAACCTCTCCAGAGTAGATACCACCTTCCTGGTGTCCACCTTCGCTTGACTGAAAGAAGAAGCCATGATGAGAAGATCGTCCAGATAGGGCACAATGCGAATCCCCTGAGCTCCGAAAAGGGCCATCACGCCCATCAACACCTTGGTGAACACTCTTGGAGCCGAGGTAGGGCCGAACGGAAGAGCCACTAATTGAAAATGCCGATCTTCCACCATGAAGCGAAGAAACCTTTGGTGAGCCGGAATATATGAATATGAAGATAGATATCCTTGATGTCTATGAACGTCATGAAATCCCCCAGCCGCAGAGAATTGATGGCAGAACGCAGAGGTTCCATGCGAAAACTCCGGGGAAGAATAAACACATTGAGGAACTTTAGATCCAGGATGGGACGAACCGACCCGTCCTTCTTGGGCACTGTGAAGAGATTGGAATAATACCCGCGGCCCACCTCCGAAGGAGGGACCGGGCAGATGACTGCCATA
Organism: Gastrophryne carolinensis; assembly: GCA_027917425.1. NCBI lineage: Eukaryota > Metazoa > Chordata > Amphibia > Anura > Microhylidae > Gastrophryne > Gastrophryne carolinensis. The sequence continues at coordinate 523,558,318 of CM051236.1, forward strand.
TCCAGAAGATTCCTCACCGCCGCCAGGAGCCCCTGCGCGGCGAAAGGATCTGAGGGCACACGAGACCTGAAAAATCTTAGAGGAGGTCGGGACTCGAACTCCAGCTGGTAACCGGCCGACACCACCTCCCGGATCCTACCTGTCCGAGACCGCCTGGTCCCACACCCGGGAGAAGAGTCATAACCGTCCCCCCACCCGCAAGGGTGAGGGCACCCCCTCATTGTTGAGCGGACTTGGCAGCTGGTTTGGGTTAGGCACCCCAGGAGTGAACGGGACGGCCACGGCCTCAACCCCTGTTCCAGCTTGCACCCCTGGGGCCATAAAGCCCGCGCCTCTGCCAGCTCTGGCTCCCCTAAAGGAGGGATTCAAAGAGGCCGCCCCCCGAAAGGAACAACGAAATTTCTTGCACTGAGGTAACTTACCTCCCTTGCAACAGAATCCAATTTCTCACCAAACAGGCGCAAACCCAAAAAGGAAAGAGCCGTAAGCGACTTCTTAGAATTAAAGTCAGCAGTCCAATGCCGCAACCACACTGACCGTTGGATAGCCACCAACAAAGCCGTGGTCCTGCCACACATCACCATGGCGTCATCCTGAGCGGCAAGGACAAACAAAACGAAGAACTCACAACGTTTGAGAGCAAGAAACTCATCACAAGTAGGATCAAGGTTCGCACATAACCCCGGACAATGGACCTAACCGCCAACAACACAAATGCCGAAGCACAAACAGGCCTCAAAGCCGAACCTGCACAGGTAAAACCATGGCGAGGCAGCTGGACAATCGGGCGAACTTCGCCATCCTTAAGGGTAGTCGTGTCAGGAGAAGGCAACACCGCCGTGTTAGATAGCCCCAAAACCAGGGCATCAACCTCGAGAGGAAAAGCCAACGCTTCACCAAGTCCGCCGGAAAAGGATACTTCTTATCCCAACCAGGCGGAACACCAACGAGACGCGTAGGCCGCTCCCATTCCTTAAGGACGACATTCTCAAAATGTCGTTGACAGGAAAATTCCAAACGCGGCTTGGCCACAACAAACAAATCACCCTTAGGCGGAGGAACCGCCTCGGGAGGGTCTAAATCCAAAACTTCAAAATTTGAGTCAATATGGAAGGGATGTCAAATACCGTCCCTGCCGCCTGGTCACCCTCAGCACCAAACAACTGCAGGACCACAGGGTCGTCCAATTCCTCTAGAATCTCACCAGCGGGCACAGCTGTTGGGACCAATTAGTCTATGTGCATGCACCGTGGGACATCTGAATTTTTTGGACTCTTTTCTATTGTTTTTTTTTTTTTTTTTTTTTTTTAAGGAATAATAAATTTCATTCCGTTTGCTCAGAGCCGTATATATCTGTAAACCTCCAGAATCTCCCCCTCTCAATCGGGGGGCAATCTAACCAATCAATGCCTCAATAACATCCACGTCCGAGTCCGGCGGAGACGGGGACAAGTGTTTCCGCTTAGCCGGAGCCTTCTGAGCAACCACAGCGGAAAACATTTTCTCGAGGCTAGCCAACCGTGCGCATACCTCGGATTGCGAATTTTCCCCACCCATGACAACGACACATGGGGTCCGGAACAGGCGGGGAGGTGTAGGGGATGACACGGACAGCGAAGGGCCAGAGAACCGGGGAGCCGGACTGGCGCTCAATGAACCGCTGCGCACATGGAATGCATATAATGACATCATCCCCCGGGAGCAGAGCTCCACAACCCCCACACAGCCTAGATTGCCCCGAAGGGCCGATTCCAGTATCCTTGGAAGCCTCCATATGGTGAAATTATGGTATTCGCAACTACCCAGAGATTTACGCAGTATGCAACCCGGGATGCCCCTTTAATTAAAAGTCCCAGGAGTGGGAGGATTTTTGCCTAGGGAAAACCCAAATTGGTAATTAAGACTAGCCAGGTATAAAGACCGGGAGACCCACGAGTAGCAGGGGTATCCCAGGATCTGTACAAGAATTATGGCAATCATGCGCACTCAAACACACACACACCAGCCTATAGGAAAGAAAATGTGAGGAGCAGTATGCCACCCACATAGAAAGTGGCATACATGGGGTTAAACAGGGCTGCGATAGTAAGCATGCCACAGTGCCTAGTAAGGCTATATACCGGGTCCCGTAAAGGCCCCCTACAGACATAATATAAGACAGCCCAGAATATATATAAGTATCATGGACGACAGTCCCAGAACTAGCCCCCTTGTCACAGCCACAGCCGCATAACAATAAACAAAACCCGCACAAACAGGTACCTGAACAGCGACGATCAGAGCCAGCGAGGGAGACGCGCATCACTGTGGGTAGAAGAGGGGCGGGCCAGAACAGCGCGCGCGAAGCGCTCCGACCCCGCCCCCCGCCGGAGAACCGAACAGCGCAGGCCGCAACAGAGCGCGGCCCCGCCCACCAATCGGATCACCGCGGCCCGCACAATGGCGGCGCCGCAGAGACAGGAGAAACGGGAGCCAACGGGCACCCCCACAGCATAACACCTCGCCCAGAGCCCAAGACTAAAACCGGGGAGAAGCGCCCGCAGCGCGGCGCCGATCCCCAGACAGTAAAAGGCACACTCACACAGAGTCACTTAAGTCACCTCACAAGTGAAAACACCTAACACGCCACCCCCTCCCCACGCTAAGGGAGAAGGGACCAAGCGGGAGAAGGCAGGCTAAGGGGGAACCGGGATGGGGCATCCCAAATCCGGATCACCGGCCGGATAACCGCGTTGCCCCACGCGTGGGGTCTAGCGGAGGAGATAAGGCATTAGGTGGCATTAGGTGCCATCTACCATTACCCAGCCAGCAGCCTAAGCTGGGAGGCTTCCGGTTTAACAATCTAGGCATATAAACACAGACTGGGGAGAAATAGACCATGGGGGGGTGCCGGGGTGTTACCCCGGCTACCTGCAAGCAGGAGACTTCATTCTTCTGTCTTGTCGCCATCTTGCAGAGAAGAACACTGGGGAATAAGTGGGAGGTCCCAGGTATGTATAGACCAGGAGGGGCTCGTTTTTCAAGACTTCTCTGCAACGTCATATATAATTAATGTTTGAAGCGGGGTGTGTGACATACTTAGAATAAAGAAGCTCTGATGAGAAGATCGTCCAGACAGGGCACAATGCGAATCCCCTGAGCTCTGAGAAGGGCTATCATGCCCTCCAACACCTTGGTGAACACTCTTGGAGCCGAGGTAAGGCCGAACGGAAGAGCCACAAATTGAAAATGCCGATCTTTCACCACGAAACGAAGAAACCTATGGTGAGCCGGAATACATGAATATGAAAATAGGCATCCTTGATGTCTATGAACGTCAGGAAATCCCCCAGCCACAGAGAAATGATGGCAGAACGCAGAGGTTCCATGCGAAACCTCCGGGGAAGAATAAACACATTGAGGAACTTCAGATCCAGGATGGGACGAACCAACCTGTCCAACTTGGGCACGGTGAAGAGATTGGAATAATACCCGAGGCCCACCTCCGAAGGAGGGACCGGGCAGATGACTGCCATATCCTGAAAAAAATCTTAGAAGGAGGTCGGGACTCAAACTCCAGCTTGTAAACCGGCCGACCCCACCTCCCGGATCCAACTGTCCGAGACCGCCAAGTCCCATACCCGGGAGAAGAGTCGCAACCGCCCCCCCACCCGCAAGGGTGAGGGCGCCCCCTCATTGCTGAGCGGGCTTTGCAGCTGGTTTGGATTTGGCGCCCCAGGCGTGAACGGGATGGCCACGGCCTCTACCCCTGTTCCAGCTAGCACCCCTGGGGGCCAATCTAATTTCTCACCAAACAGGCGCAAACCCAAAAAGGGAAGAGCCGTAAGCAACCTTTTGGAATTAAAACCAGCAGTCCATTGCCGCAACAACACCGACCGCCGGATAGCTACCAACAGAGCCGTAGCCCTGCCACACATCAACATAGCGTCATCCTGAGCGGCCAGGACAAACGAAATGAAGGACTCGCAACGCTTGAGGGCAAGAAATTCAACACAAGCAGAATCAAGATCCGCACATAAATCCCCGACAATGAACCTAACCGCCAACAACAAAAGTGCCGAAGCACAAACAGGTCTCAAAACCGAACCCGCACAGACAAAACCATGGCGGGACAGCTGGCCAATCCGGCGATCCTCGCCATACTTAAGAGTAGTCGTGAAAAGAGAAAGCAAAACTGCCATATTGGATAGCCCCAAACCCGGAGCCTCAACCACGCGATGGGCAGACCAGCGCTTCACCAAGTCCGCCAGAAAAGGATACTTCCTATCCCAACTAGGCGGAACACCGACGAGACGCTTAAGTTGCTCCCAATCCTTAAGGACGACAGTCTCAAAATGTCGTTGACTGGGAAGCTCCAAGCGCAGCTTGGTCAACTCAAACAACTCGCCCTTTGGCGGAGGAACCGCCTCAGGAGGCTCCAAATCCAAAACCTCAAACATTTGAGCCAATATGGAAGAGGTGTCCGAAACAGTCCCCATGGCCTGGTCACCCTCAGCACCAAACAGCTGCTGGACCTCAGGCTCGTCCAAATCCTCAATCAGCTCCCCTTCTTCAACCAGGGGGCAATCAGACCAATCCAATGCCTCAACAACCTCAACATCTGAGTCCGGCGGAGGCGGGGACAAGTGTTTCCGCTTAGCCGTAGCCTTCTGAGCAACCACAGCGGAAAACATCTTCGCGAGGCTAGCCAATCGAGCGCATACCTCGGATTGCGAATCCCCACCCATGACAACGTCACACGGGGTCCGGAACAGGCGAGGAGGAGACGGGGACGATACGGGCGGTGAAGAGCCAGACACCGGGGTGCCGGACTGGCGCTCAATGTTCCACTGCACACACGGAATGAATATAAGAACATCATCCCCTGGGAGCGGAACCCACAAACCCCGCACAGCCTGGGCTGCCCCGAAGGGCCGTTTCCGGTATCCTTGGTAGCCTCCATATGGTGAATTTATGGTCTTTGCAATGACCCAGGGATTTGCGCATTAAGCGACCCGGGATGCCCCTTAAATTTTTTTTTTTTTTTAAATGGCCCTAAGGTGGGAGAATTTGCAAAATAACCAATATAGGGATAAAATTGGAATGGACAACCCCACTAGCCAGGTAGCTAAGACCGGAAGAGCCCTGCAGCGTGGGATCCCAGGATCAGAAACAGAAAAGACGACAGTCACTCCAAGCACTAATGGATCAGCACATGTCATATCCAACACCATATGTCAGACATGAACCCACACAGGGAACAGTATACAGAATACATACAATGCACATAACTATGTAAATATAATAAATACATGAAAAATATATAAATATATATATATACGAATGTGGAAGGCTAGGGATGCACCAGCATAAGGGCCCAGCAAATAATGCTACACAATGCCAGGCCGACAAGAACCAGGACACAATCCACAGCAAGGGAATCTGTCCCGAAACTTTCCCAGGCGCCCCCAGCCAAGAACCACCTTAAAACAAAAAACCCCCGGCCCACCTTAAAAAACCGCAGCCAAAATGGCGGCCAGCCACACACACACACGAGGAGGCAGAGGGAGAAGAAGGGCGGGCCCAGCAGAGCGCACAGACGCTCCGGCCCCGCCCCGCCCCTCCCTCCAATCAGAGCACAGCGTGGGCCACGCCGGACGCGACCCCGCCCCCCTCCGGAGAGCCGGAGACGACGGCGGGCGCCTAACATGGCGCCCGCACATGTCAACAAGGACAGCCGCCCCCGGAGAACCGCCTGAGCAGCGGGCGCCAGGACATGGCGCCCGCACCGACAATAGACAAGGGCACACCGGTGGACCGGCGGCACACACGCCGCCCGGACCCGCCCCCCCCTTGCCCTCCGGAGAGCCGAGCCAAAAAGCCGGGGATCTCAATGGAGCCCCCAAAACATAAAAGGGAGCTGGACAAACGGGCGGGCCAGCGGCAACACACACACGCCGCCCGGCCCCGCCCCACACCATCCATCATCAAATAAAACACACACACACAGCCAGTAGCAAAGCATACCCAGGCAAACAGACAAGCCCCCCCCCCCCCAACTAGCGCAGGGAGCAGGACCAAGCGGGGCAAGGGCAAACCTGATAAGGACTAAAGGGCGGGGGCATCCCAAATCCAGATCACCAAAACCGGATAACCGCATTGCCCCATAATATGGGGTCTAGCGGAGGAGCTAATCTCCTAGGCACCTTAAGTGCCATCTACCCTTGCCCGGCCGACAGCCTAAGCTGGGAGGCTACATATCTAATACAGGGGCTAATTAAACAAAAGGCCGGGCAGAAATAGACCATGAGGGGGGTGCCGGGGTGTTACCCCGGCTACCTGCAAGCAGGAGACTTATTTCTTCTGTCTTGTCGCCATCTTGCAGAGAAGAACACTGGGGAATAAGTGGGAGGTCCCAGGTATGTATAGACCAGGAGGGGCTAGTTTTTCATGACTTCTCTGCAATGTCGCCACCTGCTGGTGGAGTAACCCAAGTGTAAGAATTAATGTTTTTGAATCGGGGTGTGTGACATACTTAGAATAAGGCCATAAGTGTGACATACTGGTACACTGGGGCCACCACACACATACCCCCCCCCCCCTTCTTTTCCCCCTAACTAGTTGGGGAAATGAGGGAGGATGGAGACCCTTTACACAGGGTCCAGCACTACCCGGGGTACGGGGCAATAATGCGGGAGGGGTATCCACTAGAGGCTCACCATCAGCCTAAACCGTCTACCCTATAGAGGGGGATTGCGGTGGAGCATGGCTCCGTTAAGCACACACGGTGCTGCCTACCTTCACCCGACCAACGCAGCCCAGGCTGGGAGGCACATCACAGGGAGGACGGGTGGAAATAGTCCAACAGGGCCGCAGGCTGTAAAGCCCCGCCCACCTGCCAGAGTGTGATACTTCATATCTTCGCAGTTCAGCACTGCAGAGAAATCTGGGGATTTGTGGGAGGTCCCCGGGTATATGTAGGGCCGGGAGGAGCTTGTTTTCTACATGTCTGCAGTGCACAGCGCCGGAGGCGGAGGATTACCCACATGTAATTACTATATCTGGAGCAGGACGTGCTGTATGCTTAGAAAAATCTGTATAATCTCTGCGGTGTATAATCTGTATAATCTCGGTGGTGTAACCGCATTATCTATGCCGGGACAATCCCTTTAAGAACATCATCAAATCCCCCTAGAACTATGAACCTTACAGTGGGATAAAACCCAGGAGGCCAGCCTTAGAATCTAAAAGATTCCAGGGCTGGCTGCTGGCTTTCCTGCATCTCCCAGCTGTGCGGCGCTCCCACCCCAACCAATGAGATGGGTCACTTTGTAGCAGCTGCAGGTCTGGGGTCTCACCTCCGGGGTTGGTCGCAGACTCTGATTTTCCGGCGTTTTCAGGCGCTTTTCTTGTTTCTCCTCCAGTTTGATTGTTGGACGTTTCATCTAAAATGTATTAAAGATCAGTTTATCAAAATGTTAGAGTGAAAGATAAAAGCTTGGCAGCGTATAATCTGTATAATCTCAGTGGTGTATAATCTGTATAATCTCTGCGGTGTATAATCTGTATAACCTCTGCGGTATATAATCTGTATAATCTCGGCAGTGTATAATCTGTATAATCTCGGCGGTTTATAATCCGTATAATCTCTGCAGAGTATAATCTGTATAATCTCGGCAGTGTATAATCTGTAAAATCTCAGCGGTTTATAATCTGTATAATCTCTGCAGTGTATAATCTGTATAATCTCAGCGGTTTATAATCTGTATAATCTCTGCAGTGTATAATCTGTATAATCTCGGCGGTTTATAATCCGTATAATCTCGGCAGAGTATAATCTGTATCATCTCGGCAGTGTATAAACTGTATAATCTTGGCGGTTTATAATCTGTATAATGTCAGTGGTGTATAATCTGTATAATCTCTGCGATGTATAATCTGTATAATCTCGGCAGTGTGTAATCTCAGCAGTGCATAATCTGTATAATCTCAGTGGTTTATAATCTGTATAATCTCGGCAGTGTATAATCTGTATAATCTCAGTGGTTTATAATCCGTATAATCTCGGTAGAGTATAATCTGTATAATCTCGGCAGTGTATAATCTGTATAATCTTGGTGGTTTATAATCTGTATAATGTCAATGGTGTATAATCTGTATAATCTCTGCGATGTATAATCTGTATAATCTCGGCAGTGCATAATCTGTATAATCTCGGCGGTGTATAATCTGTATAATCTCTGCGGTGTATAATATGTATAATCTCGGCGGTATATAATCTGTATAATCTCAGTGGTGTATAATCTGTATAATCTCAGTGGTGTATAATCTGTATAATCTCAGTGGTGTATAATCTGTATAATCTCAGTGGTGTATAATCTCAGTGGTGTATAATCTGTATAATGTTGGTGGTGTATAATCTGTATAATTATGGCAGTGTATAATATGTGTAATCTCGGCTGTGTATAATGTATATAATCTCGGTGGTGGTGTATAATGTGTATAATCTTAGTGGTGCATAATCTGTATAGTCTCGGCAGTGTATAATCTGTATAATCTCGGTGGTGTATAATTGGTAAAATCTCAGCGGTGTATAATCTGTATCATCTCTGTGGTGTATAATGGTATACTCTCAGCGGTGTATAATCTTAGCGGTGTATAATCTGAATAGTCTCGGCAGTGTATAATCTGTATAATCTCGGTGGTGTATAATTGGTATAATCTCAGCGGTGTATAATCTTAGCGGTGTATAATCTGTATAGTCTCGGCAGTGTATAATCTGTATCATCTCTCCTTTAGACTGTAAGCTCGCAGGGGCGGGGCACTCCTCCCTATTGTCTCCTGTGCTCACAACACTTGGTTTTAACCTGTGGCATCTAATTTTGTATTGTTCCCTGTACTATATGTTTTACTGTCTGTAATCATACATGGTAAAGCGCTACGGAAGTTGATGTCGCTATATAAATAAACAATAATAATAATAATCTCTGTGGTGTATAATCTACATAATTACGGCAGTGTATAATTTGTATCATCTCTGTGGTGAATTATCTGTATAACTACTGCAGTGTATAATCTGTGTAGAGTATAATTTGTATAATCTCAGCAGTGTATAATCTGTATAATCTCTGCAGTGCATAATCTGTATAGTCTCGGCGGTTTATAATCTGTATAATCTCGGCAGTGTATAATCTGTATAATCTCAGTGGTGTATAATCTGTGTAATCTCAGTGGTGTATAATCCCGGTGGTGTATAATTTGTATAATCGGCTGTGTATAATGTATATAATCTTGGTGGTGGTGTATAATCTGTACAATCTCTGTGGTGTATAATTGGTATAATCTCAGCAGTGTATAATCTTGGTGGTGTATAATCTGTATCATCTCTGTGGTGTATTATTAGTATAATCTCAGCGGTGTAATCTTGGTGGTGTATAATTTCGGAAGTGTATAATCTCTGTAATCTCGGTGGTGTACAATCTCAGTGGTGTATAATCAGTATAATGTCAGTGGTGTATAATCTGTATAATCTCTGAGGTTTATAATCTGTATAATGTCAGTGGTGTATAATCTGTATAATCTCTGCGATGTATAATCTGTATAATCTCGGCAGTGCATAATCTGTATAATCTCGGCGGTGTATAATCTGTATAATCTCTGCGGTGTATAATATGTATAATCTCGGCGGTATATAATCTGTATAATCTCAGTGGTGTATAATCTGTATAATCTCAGTGGTGTATAATCTGTATAATCTCAGTGGTGTATAATCTGTATAATCTCAGTGGTGTATAATCTGTATAATCTCTGCGGTGTATAATTTGTATAATCTCGGTGGTGTAACCGCATTATTTATGCCGGGACAATCCCTTTAAGAACATCATCAAATCCCCCTAGAACTATGAACCTTAAAGTGGGACAAAACCCAGGAGGCCAGCCTTAGAATCAAAAAGATTCCAGGGCTGGCTGCTGGCTTTCCTGCATCTCCCAGCTGTGCGGCGCTCCCACCCCAACCAAATGAGATGGGTCACTTTGTAGCAGCTGCAGCTCTGGGGTCTCACCTCCGGGGTTGGTCGCAGACTCTGATTTTCCGGCGTTTTCAGGCGCTTTTCTTGTTTCTCCTCCAGTTTGATTGTTGGACGTTTCATCTAAAATGTATTAAAGATCAGTTTATCAAAATGTTAGAGTGAAAGATAAAAGCTTGGCAGCGTATAATCTGTATAATCTCAGTGGTGTATAATCTGTATAATCTCTGCGGTGTATAATCTGTATAACCTCTGCGGTATATAATCTGTATAATCTCGGCCGAGTATAATCTGTATAATCTCGGCAGTGTATAATCTGTATAATCTCGGCGGTTTATAATCCGTATAATCTCTGCAGAGTATAATCTGTATAATCTCGGCAGTGTATAATCTGTATAATCTCAGCGGTTTATAATCTGTATAATCTCTGCAGTGTATAATCTGTATAATCTCGGCGGTTTATAATCTGTATAATCTCGGCAGAGTATAATCTGTATCATCTTGGCAGTGTATAATCTGTATAATCTTGGCGGTTTATAATCTGTATAATGTCAGTGGTGTATAATCTGTATAATCTCTGCGATGTATAATCTCGGCAGTGTGTAATCTCAGCAGTGCATAATCTGTATAATCTCAGTGGTTTATAATCTGTATAATCTTGGCAGTGTATAATCTGTATAATCTCGGTGGTTTATAATCCGTATAATCTCGGTAGAGTATAATCTGTATAATCTCGGCAGTGTATAATCTGTATAATCTTGGCGGTTTATAATCTGTATAATGTCAATGGTGTATAATCTGTATAATCTCTGCGATGTATAATCTGTATAATCTCGGCAGTGCATAATCTGTATAATCTCGGCGGTGTATAATCTGTATAATCTCTGCGGTGTATAATATGTATAATCTCGGCGGTATATAATCTGTATAATCTCAGTGGTGTATAATCTGCATAATCTCAGTGGTGTATAATCTGTATAATCTCAGTGGTGTATAATCTGTATAATCTCAGTGGTGTATAATCTGTATAATCTCTGCGGTGTATAATCTGTATAACTTTGACAGTGTATAATCTGTGTAATCTCGGTGGTGTATAATCTGTGTAATCTCGGTGGTGTATAATCTGTGTAATCTCGGCGGTGTATATTGTCAGTGGTGTATAATCTGTATAATGTTGGTGGTGTATAATCTGTATAATTATGGCAGTGTATAATATGTGTAATCTCGGCTGTGTATAATGTATATAATCTCGGTGGTGGTGTATAATGTGTATAATCTTAGTGGTGCATAATCTGTATAGTCTCGGCAGTGTATAATCTGTATAATCTCGGTGGTGTATAATTGGTAAAATCTCAGCGGTGTATAATCTGTATCATCTCTGTGGTGTATAATGGTATAATCTCAGCAGTGTATAATCTGTATCATCTCTGTGGTGTATAATGGTATAATCTCAGCGGTGTATAATCTTAGCGGTGTATAATCTGAATAGTCTCGGCAGTGTATAATCTGTATCATCTCTCCTTTAGACTGTAAGCTCGCAGGGGCGGGGCACTCCTCCCTATTGTCTCCTGTGCTCACAACACTTGGTTTTAACCTGTGGCATCTAATTTTGTATTGTTCCCTGTACTATATGTTTTACCGTCTGTAATCATACATTGTAAAGCGCTACGGAAGTTGATGTCGCTATATAAATAAACAATAATAATAATCTCTGTGGTGTATAATCTACATAATTACGGCAGTGTATAATTTGTATCATCTCTGTGGTGAATTATCTGTATAACTACTGCAGTGTATAATCTGTGTAGAGTATAATTTGTATAATCTCAGCAGTGTATAATCTGTATAATCTCTGCAGTGCATAATCTGTATAGTCTCGGCGGTTTATAATCTGTATAATCTCGGCAGTGTATAATCTGTATAATCTCAGTGGTGTATAATCTGTGTAATCTCAGTGGTGTATAATCCCGGTGGTGTATAATTTGTATAATCGGCTGTGTATAATGTATATAATCTTGGTGGTGGTGTATAATCTGTACAATCTCTGCGGTGTATAATCTCTGCGGTGTATAATCTGTATAATCTCTGCGGTGTATAATCTGTATAATCTCTGCGGTGTATAATCGGTATAATCTCTGCGGTGTATAATCTGTATAATCTCTGTGATATATAATCTGTATAATCTCTGCGGTGTATAATCTGTATAATCTCTGCGCTGTATAATCTGTATAATCTCGGCGGTGTATAATCTCGGTGGTTTATAATCTGTATAATCTCCGCGGTGTATAATCTGTATAATCTCAGTGGTATATAATTTTAGCAGTGTTTAATCTGTATAATCTCGGTGGTGTATAATCTGTGTAATCTCCGCGGTGTATAATGTCAGTGGTGTATAATCCCGGTGTATAATCTGTGTAATTATGGCAGTGTATAATATGTGTAATCTCGGCTGTGTATAATGTATATAATCTCGGTGGTGGTGTATAATCTGTATAATCTCTGTGGTGTATAATCTGTATAGTCTCGGCAGTGTATAATCTGTATCATCTCTCCTTTAGACTGTAAGCTCGCAGGGGCAGGGCACTCCTCCCTATTGTCTCCTGTGCTCACAACACTTGCTTTTAACCTGTGGCATCTAATTTTGTATTGTTCCCTGTACTATATGTTTTACCGTCTGTAATCATACATTCTAAAGAGCTACGGAAGTTGATGGCGCTATATAAATAAACAATAATAATAATCTCTGTGGTGTATAATCTGTATAATTACAGCAGTGTATAATCTGTATCATCTCTGTGGTGTATAATCTGTATAATTACGGCAGTGTATAATCTGTGTAATCTTGGCGGTGTATAATCTCGTAAGTGTATAATCTCTGTAATCTCAGTGGTGTATAATCAGTATAATGTCAGTGGTGTATAATCTGTATAATCTTAGTGGTGCAAACTCTGTATAATCTCAGTGGTGTATAATCTGTATAATCTCTGTGGTGTATAATCTGTATAATCTCAGTTGTGTATAATCTGTGTAATCTCGGTGGTGTATAATCTGGGTAATCTCAGCGGGGTATAATCTGTATAATCTCAGTGGTGTATAATCTGTATAATCTCGGTGTTGTATACCGTAAACTGTATAATGTCAGTGGTGTATAATCCGTATAATTTTGGCAGTGTATAATCTATGTAATCTTGGCTGTGTATAATGTATATAATCTCGGCTGTGTAAAATGTATATAATCTTGGTGGTGGTGTATAATGTGTATAATCTTAGTGGTGCATAAGCTGTATAATCTCGGTGGTGTATAATCTCTGTGGTGTATAATTAGTATAATCTCTGCGGTGTATAATCTGTATAGTCTTGGCAGTGTATAATCTGTATCATCTCTGTGGTGTATAATTTTGGCAGTGTATAATCTGTGTAATCTTGGCATTGTATAATCTTGGCGTGTATAATCTTGGCGTGTATAATCTCGGAGGTGTATAATCTGTGTAATCTCAGGGAGTGTATAACCTTGGCTGCATATAACCTGTATAATCTCAGCGGTGTATAATCTGTATAATCTTGTGGTGTATAATCTCAGTGGTGTATAATCTGTATAATCTCAGTAGTGTATAATCTCTGCGGGGTATAATCTTGTAGGTGTATAATCTGTATAATCTCAGTGGTGTATAATCTCTGCGGTGTATAATCTCAGTGGTGTATAAACCTCTTGAGCTTCTACAAACATTACTCACTGGGATTGTCAAGACCAGGACAAGTGGTGAGGTGTAATTTGGGGGTGGAGATCCATATCTCACTTAAAAGCAGCAATCTGATTGGCCCAGAGACACAATGTATTATCAGGGGATTCCCAAACTTTGATCATCTCAAGTGTCACCTGGGTAAGTAAAGATGGCAACAGATCAGTTGTGTGTACAGGGCAGCCTTGCCACATAGCCCCTGATGGGATCTCGTGTATCACCTGATAGGATGTCGTCTAGCCCCTAATGGGGTCTCATGACCACCGGATGGGATCTCATCTAGCCCCTGATGAGATGTCGTCTACCCCCTGATGGGATCTCCTCTATCCCCTGATGGGATCTCCTCTATCCCCTGATGGGATCTCCTCTATCCCCTGATGGGATCTCGTCTAGCCCCTGATGGGGTCTCATGTACAACCTAATGGGATTTTGTGTACCCCCTGATGAAATCATGTCTACCCCGATGGGATATCGTGTACCCCCTGATGAGATCTTGTGTACCTGATGTGATCTCGTCTACCCCCTGATGGGATGTCGTCTAGCCCCTGATGGGATCTCGTCTAGCCCCTGATGGGATCTTGTGTACCCCCTGATGAGATCTAGTGTACCCCCTGATGGGATATCGTCTAGCCCATGATGGGATCTCATCTACCCCCTGATGAGATCTTGTGTACCTGATGGGATGTCTTTTATCCCCTGATGGGATGTTTTTTACCCCCTGATGGGATCTCGTCTAGCCCCTGATGGGATCTTGTGTAACCCCTGATGGGATCTCGTGTACCCCCTGATGGGATGTCGTCTAGCCCCTGATGGGATGTCGTCTAGCCCCTGATGGGATGTCTTCTACCCCCTGATGGGATCTCGTCTACCCCCTGATGGGATCTCGTCTACCTCCTGATGGGATCTCGTCTACCCCCTGATGGGATCTCGTCTAGCCCCTGATGGGATGTCGTCTAGCCCCTGATGGGATGTCATCTAGCCCCTGATGGGATCTCATGTACCCCCTAGTGGGATCTCGTCTAGCCCCTGATGGGATGTCGTCTAGCCCCTGATGGGATGTCATCTAGCTCCTGATGGGATCTCGTGTACCCCCTGATGGTATGTCGTCTAGCCCCTGATGGTATGTCGTCTAGCCCCTGATGAGATGTCGTCTAGCCCCTGATGAGATGTCGTCTAGCCCCTGATGAGATGTCGTCTAGCCCCTGATGGGATCTCGTCTAGCCCCTGATGGGATCTCGTCTAGCCCCTGATGGGATCTCGTCTAGCCCCTGATGGGATCTTGTGTACCCCCTGATGGGATGTCATCTAGCCCCTGATGTGATCTCGTCTAGCCCCTGATGAGATCTCGTCTAGCCCCTGATGAGATCTCGTCTAGCCCCTGATGGGATCTCGTGTACCCCTGATGGGATCTCATGTACCCCCTGATGGGATCTCATGTACCCCTTGATGGGATGTCGTCTAGCCCCTGATGGGATGTCGTCTAGCCCCTGATGGGATCTCGTGTACCCCTGATGGGATCTTATGTACCCCCTGATGGGATCTCATGTACCCCCTGATGGGATCTCATGTACCCCCTGATGGGATCTCATGTACCCCCTGATGGGATGTCGTCTAGCCCCTGATGGGATGTCGTGCACCCCCTGATGGGATGTTGTCTAGCCCCTGATGGGATGTCGTCTAGCCCCTGATGGGATGTCATCTAGCCCCTGATGGGATCTCATGCACCCCCTGATGCGATGTCGTCTAGCCCCTGATGGGATCTTGTGTACCCCTGATGGGATGTCGTCTAGCCCCTGATGGGATCTCATCTAGCCCCTAATGGGGTCTCATGTACACCCTGATGGGATCTTGTGTATCACCTGATAGGATCTCGTGTACCCCCTGGTGGGATCTCATCAACCCCCTGATGGGATCTGTCCACACCAGGTCTCGAGTCTGGATCACCTGTACCATCAGCAGATTTTAGAAAACAACCCTCCAGTGATGCTCCGGTATCAGCCCCAAGGTCTGGCTACCACCTGTGCCACGTCTTAAAGAGGAACTCCAAGCTTAATGTAATCCCATAGCCACCCCCCCCCCCCGTGCTAAGCACAATTTGGGTGTTAAAATACCATTTTGTGAATACTCACCTGTAAAATGGGTATTATAAGTATGTCACACACCCCGCTTCAAGATATCTATAACCTGTGGGTAATACTGACCTGTAGATGGCGATCTTGCAGAGATGAAAGGAAAAAGAAAGCCCCTCCCGGGCCATAAATACCTGGGACCTCCCACTCATTACTCAGTATAAAGATAGCAGTAAGGAAAGGGACCAGGAAGAGCCAAATATAAGTCATAACAACGCAAAGTTCATAATATAAAGGATCCAGAATACAAAAGGGCGGGGTGAAGCGGGGTGTGTGACATACTTATAATACCCATTTTACAGGTGAGTATTCACAAAATGGTATTATTCTAAGTATGTCACACACCCCGCTTCAAGATATCCATAACCTGTGGGACATCCAATAGCAGTGTCCATAAAGGGCGGGGATCCAAAAACAAGGCAATAAAGCACAACTTTAACCACTGCAGCCTGCAGAACTTTGCGGCCAAAAACAGCATCCGCTGAGGCCCGAACATCAACCTTGTAAAACTTGGAAAAAGTGTGAACCGAAGACCAAGTAGCAGAGGGCACCACAAAAAAGGCATCAGTCTTACGAAAGGAAGACGTTACCACCAAATAGTACTTCACAACGCGAACCACATCCAAAGAATGCAGAGCCCTCTCCTTGTCGTTGCTGGGATTAGGACACAGAGAGGGCAGAACAATGTCCTGATTTAGGTGAAAAGCAGAAACCACCTTAGGAAGGAAATCCGGCTTGAAACGGAAAACCACCTTGTCCTGATGCCTCTCAAAGTACGGAGCTTGAATGGACAAAGCCGCCAACTCAGAGACACGCCGAACAGAAGTGATAGCTACCAAAAAAGCCACCTTCTGCGTAAGCGAAGACAAGGCAATATCCTGCAAGGGCTCAAACGGAGGACCCTGAAGAGCAGAAAGAACCAAGTTCAAATCCCAAACTGGAACCAAAGGCTTCCTAGGAGGCCGAACATGCGTAACCCCCTGGAAAAAGGTCTTGACCAAAGGATGAAGTGCAAAGGACCTTTGAAAGAACACCGCCAGGGCAGAAACCTGCCCCTTCAGAGTACTAAGCTGGAGCCCCAGGTCCAGACCATGCTGAAGAAACTCCAGGATTCTGGAAATAGAAAATTCCCTACAAGGGAACGCCCTGACCTCACACCAATCAATATAAGACCTCCAAGTCCTATAGTAAACGGTAGAGGAAGACCGCTTCCTAGCGCTAATAGGAGTCCGAATCACAGCATCGGAAAGACCTTCCTCCTTCAAGATGGAGGTTTCAGCAGCCACGCCGTCAAAGCCAGCGATGGTAAAATGGGATAACGTAGTTGACCCTGGGTGAGCAGATCTGGCAGCAGGGGCAGAACGAACTGATCCTCTGCCAATATTACCACATCTGGGAACCAAACCTGTCTTGGCCACCTTGGAGCCACCAGAATTGCTGACGCGCCCTCCAGGGCCAGCTTGCGCACCACTCTGGCCACCATGGGAAACGGAGGGAACAGATACAGAAACCCCAGATCCCTCCAGTTCAGAGACATGGCATCCACTGCCAGAGCCAGTGGATCCTTTGAGAGAGACACAAATGCCGGAAGTTTGTGATTGTGACGAGAGGCAAAGAGGTCCACCACCGGAGACCCCCACCTGAGACAAATCAAGCAAAACACCTTGGGACTGAGAGACCATTCCCCCCTGCGAGATGAGAACCTGCTCAGAGAGTCCGCCTCCGTGTTCTCCACTCCCGGAATGTAAACTGCCGAAATGCACGGGACATGGCTCTCCGCCCAATCCAGAATCAAAGACACTTCCCTGAGGGCACTCCTGCTGCGAGTCCCTCCCTGGTGATTGATGTAGGCGACCGCCGTCCGATTGTCCGATCGAACCTGAACCGGCAAGCCCTGCTACTGAGTCAAGCTAAACAGAACCAACCTGATGGCTCTCAATTCCAGGACATTGATGGGCTTGTGAGCCTCCTGAGGCCCCCACAGACCCTGAAACTGAAGATCCTTCCAGAAGCCCCCCCATCCTGATAGGCTGGCATCCGTGGTGACCATCTCCCAACAAGGAGTCAGAAAGGATCTGCCCTTCAACAGATTGATTGAATTCAGTCACCACTGAAGGGAGCGCCGAACCCGGGGGGTCATCAGGAAGGACCGATCCAATGACAGTGGAGACCTGTCCCAAACCGCCAACAGATGGAGCTGGAGCGTCCTTGTGTGAAACTGAGCAAAGGGAACTGCCTCGAAGGAGGCCACCATCAATCCCACCAGCCTCATCCCCAGCCTGATGGTCGGACGAGGGATGGACAGGAGAAGCCGAACCAACTCCTGAATCAAGAGAACCTTGGACTGAGGAAGAAACACCCTGGCCTGGGAAGTATCCAGAGACATTCCCAGAAAAGACACTACCCTGGACGGAGTAAGGGAGGACTTGGGGAAGTTGATCACCCAACCGAATCTCTCCAGAGTGGATACCACCGTTCTGGTGTCCAACTGCGCTTGGCTGAAGGAAGATGCCATAATGAGAAGATCGTCCAGATATGGCACAATGCGAATACCCTGGGCTCTGAGGAGAGCCATCACCCCAGCAAGCACCTTGGTGAAAACCCTTGGAGCTGAGGTAAGACCAAAAGGAAGGGCCACAAACTGAAAATGCCGATCCTCCACCACGAACCTGAGAAATCTCTGGTGCGCCGGAAAAATCGGAACATGGAGGTAAGCGTCCTTGATGTCTATGGACGTCATAAAGTCCCCCTGACGAAGAGAGTAGATGGCTGAGCGCAGCGTTTCCATGTGGAAATTCCGCGGACGGACGAACCTGTTGAGGATCTTCAGATCCAGGATGGGCCGAACCGAGCCGTCCTTCTTGGGCACCGTGAACAGATTTGAATAAAAGCCCCGGCCCCGGTCTGAGGGGGGCACTGGGCAAATGACAGCCATATCCAGAAGACTTGTTACCGCCGCCCGGAGCCCCTGCGCGGTCAGAGGGTCCGGGGGCACCCGAGACCTGAAGAATCTGGGAGGGGGCCGGAACTCGAACTCCAGCTTGTAGCCGGAAGACACCACTTCCCGGATCCATCTGTCCGAGACCTCCCGGTCCCAGACCTGGGAGAAGTGTCGCAGCCGTCCCCCCACCCACATGGGTGAGGGCGCCCCCTCATTGCTGAGCTGGCTTGGTCGCGGGTTTGGGTTTAGATCCCCAACTGTATCCTGCCCCTATTCCAGGAATCTCCTCTGGGTGATGGGAAACCAAATCCTCTGCCAGCTGTGGCCCCACAAAAGGAAGGAGCGAAGGAGGCCGCTCCCCGAAAGGGACGGCGTTGCTTCCTGCGTTGAGGTAACTTACCGCCTTTGGCGACGGAATCCAATTTCTCTCCAAAAAGCCGCAATCCCACAAAGGGAAGAGCCGTCAGCGACTTTGACACAAAATCAGCCGCCCACTGGCGCAACCAAACCGAACGCCGAATAGTCACCAGCAAGGCTGACAGTCTGCCACACATCATCAGAGTGTCATCCAAGGCGGCTAGCACAAATGACAAAAACAACTCACACCGTTTAAGGCCAAGGAACTCGTCACTATCCGGATCTAGCCCGGAAGAAGTCAACAGGTCCCTGATCACCGACCTGGTAGCCACCACCAACAGTGCCGAAGCACAAACAGGCCGCATGGCTGACCCAACACTGGCAAAACCATGACAAGCCATCTGGTCAATGTGTTTATCCTCACCATCTTTAAGAGTGGAACAATCAGGAGAATTTAAAACAGCGGTGTTGGACAACCCCAGAATCGGTGCATCCACCTCAGGAGGAGACGTCCAACGCTTAACCGTATCCAAAGGGAAGGGATATTTTTTATCCCAACTCTCAGGAACGCCTGGAAGCCGAGCAGGCCTCTCCCATTCCTTTCCTTCCATTCCATTCCTGAAACACACACAACACACAATAAAGAATAAAGGCCTAACATAGGAGAAAGGACCCCTGACCCCCCCCTCTAAGGAGAAGGGCATCCGGAGAGGGGAACACCACCTAGGGTGAAATGGCCGAGGGACAGGGCATCCCAAACCGGGGTCACCAACCCGGATAACCGCCTACCCTCTAGTATTGTCAGGCTATTTCTAGATATCAGTATACCCTTTCCCTGTATGATTCTATACACAAAATTAGTAGAATCCATATACATCTATATTTTTCCTTAGGAGGCCTATGTGAGGCCATACTAAAACATGTTTTACAATATCGATTCTGCTGATGTCAGGAATTCACTATTGTGAAACCTGCATATTTGCGTATTTGAAGGTCTGTGTTTTCACAGACAGAGGATTTATTTGGCGAGAAGTCGTCCTCACAATATAAGACCAGACTATATGTCTGTGTTCCATGAAGAAAGCTTACAGGGATCACCATTATCAATTTTCCACATAAGGGTTATTTTTGAGACAATGGAGTTCTAGAAGAAATGTTTGCTGAGCTGAGGAAAAGCTCACAAGCCCCGCTGTAAGACAAGACCCTGAGATTTTTTTTTCTTCTTTTACAAGACAAATACACACCTTTCTAGACTGAAATGGTTACACAATTTCAAGGGAATGATGTTTTCAGCAAAATTGAGTTTGTTTGGGGATTCCCGGAAAGGGATGCTTTGCCAGTTAAAATTATTAGTCATAATGTCGTCCTTTAGAATATGCCATTTACACCATTTACTTATATATATATATATATATAGTTGATGCCCAGGGTAGGAATAATGATTGTATTTTTATGAAGAATTGTTGCCTCAATTAAGTAGGTTTAGTAGCTATTTTTATAGCTATATATATGTTGAAATTTATGTCAGTGTAAGGTTATGACTTTTAAGTTAGTTATTATAGATGGAATGATCTATATTATAGATTTATAGTGTTACTAAATCATATTTTTGTGACTAATAGATATGTTATAGGATTTTAAATGTATTAAATATTTACCATGATAATTACCCCCAGGATAACAATTCTATAGTCGATAGAATGTCATTTAAGACAAATAATTATTCATTTAGTTCCAGTTAATGCTGAATAATTATGTGGGGACGATACTGGGATATGTGGGAGTATGTATATATATATATATATATATATATATATATATATATATATATATTTGGGTACATCTATATACATTTTAAATAAGTCCATACACCTGGGTATATTTGGGTATATGTAATTTCCCTATCCTAGATTTTAATTATTTTTCCAACATGGTGCAAAATTCATTTCTTAGCCTACAGTGACCCCTTGTGGCCAGAGATGGAATTGGTCAAGTCACCGGACACTTAGCCATGCCCTAATGACATCATGTTTGCAAGAGGGATAGATTTTAGATAAGAAATTTAAATATAATGGGGATAATTCTTAGGGGTAGGGAGCATCAAGAGAGGGCAGGATTCACCAGCAGAGATCATCAGCAGAGGTCAGCAGAAAGATCCCAATCTCAGTGACCAGCATTCAAGCTCTCAGCTCTCAGCTTCTAGCTAACCTTGTGACTGCATATCAGATCTACATATCCCACAGGCCTTGCATAATTGAAGACCGACCTACCATAGAGATTCTGGTAATGTATGGTTCTCATTTATTAATAGTTAATTAGCTGGGTATTGCGAAATTTCTTACTGGAACACATCTTCCCGTGAGCTAAATTCCAGTCCAGTAATTGAACTATACTATCAAAATTTCTTTGGTTGAATTTTATACTTGTCGGAGCATTGTGTTCTGGGGATAATTATTTTTTCTTTAAATTTGGTATAGCAATTAAGTTAAATTGTCTATTAGATCTATTTAGGATTGATTGATTAAAAAGGATATTTTATGGTAATAGTAGTGAGCCATCTTGTGGCTAAATTTGATAAGTACAGGATATATATGTTTTTAATCTGATTGTTTTGCTTATTGGTTATTGGTTTATTGATTTCTATAATTGTATTTATAATAAATGCTTGTTATTTATCTTTAACCGTTAATAGACTTTATTATTGCACTACTAAATTACCTCAAGAGATTTTTTTTATAAGGTGTTTTATGTCCGCCTTAGAAACTTAACCCTAGCTATAGATTCATCCTTATGAGCTTTGCTTCATAAACCCCGACATAATTTGGAGGCCCCAGCGAGATTTTGTAGCGTTAATTTGTTTGTGCAATAGTAAAACTCTATACTATATTCTATATTCATGTTGATTCTATATTTATATTGACATATTTGTAATCTGAAATTAATCAGTAGTAAAAATGAGTACCGTCAATAGCGATACCGGCTCCTGTGAAGCCGCTCTGGGTGGTCCTTCTAGCCCAGAAAAATTAATCTATAGTATCTTGGAATATGTACATGAGAGACTGAATTTAAGTGAGGATATAGAAGCTTGGAAACAGGGGTTATGCCAAGAGAGAATTTACAGATGTATGGGCATTGTCTGGAACGGTTAGAAGACATTTAACATATATGTCTGCACTTAAAAGCAATACTAATAAGGATCTACACTTATTAAGATTGGTACCAATAATTTTATTCGCACTACTAGAAGTTAATAACCATTTAACTAAAAAGGATATGTATCTAAGTAATGTACAAGTTTATATAGACAGTTTAGAAAAAGAAGTAGAATCAGGAAAGTTAGCAATTAAAGAATTACAAAGTAAGATTGACCATTGTAAAACGGCATATCAAAAATTAGAGCAAGAAGCTGATGAAATGAATCATCGTTATTATAGGCTGCAGCAAGCAAGACAAAGCCCCACTGCATTCAAAGTGGAAAGTGCTTTGCCAGACAGTGGAAGCTTCCCAGAACCGCCCACTCTTTCTCCCCAAAATATTCCCTCAAAATCATATGCTCTTAAAGCAAAATCAAGCCAAAACCCCGCCAGTCAGGTGCCAGAAAATAATAGCGCAGATACAAATGCAATGCTGGCCCAACTAACCCAGGCATGCCAAGCTGTCCTAACACAGCAAGGGGTTAGTAAACCAGACTGTCATAGAGATTCAATACCTCACTCTTCCCCAGAGAGGGTTGTAAGGATTAAATCACCTGTATCTTATTACTATGAGGAAAGCAGTAGTGATATTGATTCTGACAGGGAGAGGAGTAAAGAATATTCATCAACCCGTAGGGACAAATTTGCCCGTAAGAGGGATGAGATTTTAAGACGGGATAACCAGGCTTCCCCTAGGAAGAGGGACACTCAGTCTCCAAAGGGGGATCAGAATTCATCTGGGATTATCAAATTCTTAAATGCCACTGTTCCTAAGTTTTCTAAAAAGGGATCTATCGAAATTGCTAACCATCTGGAATTGTACGAATCTACTATGGATTCATTGCAATTATATGCTGACGCAGATAGAATCAGGTTTTTACCATGGGCATTTGAAAACAGGTACCACCATTATTTCACCTCATTCAGAGAAAGGTGGATTAGGAAATGGCAGGATGTTTTGCATGAGGTTAAAATGGAATTTGGACCTTTCAAATCCATTACGGCAGCCAGACGTGACATCTATAAATTAAGATGCAAACCTCATCAAAGTCCCCGGGAGTTTTTGTATGTCCTTAAAAATGCTTATGGTTTAGCATATAGTTATCCTGATTGGGAGTCCTGTGAATTTAAGCAGTTGTTTTATGATGCGATGGCGGTGCAGATTAAATTTAGTTTGGCCAGAGATTTTGATCTTGACGCTCCATTAGACAGGTTAGTGACTGCTGCCACTACACTGTATAATATCAGTGAGTGTAACCCTACAGGTGAGAGAAGGTATGACAGGTCCTTAGATCAACATGTAGCTGAGACTAGGATAGATCAGAAATTAGGATTTGAAACGCAACAGCGTAAGTATCCTAAGCCTGCTGAACTATCCAAACAGCCCCAGCAGAACCAATCAAGACCCAGGCCAACAAAGCCTCGTAGTCCCAATGGGTCAGAGGGGGAAAATAGCGGTAATAAAAGGTATTTCTACCGTCCCCGATATAACAATGGGGGTCCCCCAATGTACAGACGCTGGGATAATAAGCCTAGACCACAAAAGGATAATAGGCCTGAATCACATACCTCACATAGGGGTCGGTCACCTACTGATAACAGGAGAAGGCCTCAAAACCAAGATAGGCCTAAATTTAGTGACCGTTTCAATAAGTTGGCCGATCAGGTAGCCAAACTAACCGAAATGGTTAGTAAAATGACTCAGGGTTCCAATGAGAATAACCAAAACCTTTTTTTAGCAACAGCTGCAGGCCCCAGTCCAACTGTATAAAATTGTCAGGGCAGGATCAAAGCTTAGGCCCGTGCAAGGTTACTGAATTGGTTGTAGGTAAATCTGATGCGATTTCTACTATTGTTTTGCCTTGCAATGCTGTTGATTCTAAAATAGTGGCCAAAGGTGGTGTGTGTCAAATTGTTGCCCCCTCATCCGAGAAGGGGGATGGGTCTAATATGTTACCTATCTTGAAACTTAACCATGAGAATGTGTGTGCTGAAGATTCCTCTACAATGAGTGAAAAGCTGATGTCAGCGTCAAGCTGTGTGCTGCCTTGTGTAAACTGTGATGTAATCCAGGTATCCCCAAAGGTGGGGGCTGCTGTGTGCAGCGGGAATGACATAGCTTCATCAGATGTCTTATCCCTACAGAAGAATCATAGCCTTAAAAAGCATCAAATGCGAGAGCATTCTAATTATTTATGTGACCTGTTTAATGTTGATGGCCGATATTATATTGATTCATACCTCCAAGATGAATGTATAGGTCCCATCAAAGGTTTAATTGATACAGGATCACAAGCTACTATACTGTCATTTAGTTATTTCCAGCAAATTATGGATGTGACAGAGAAAAGACCAAAATTGAAAGCATTTGATGGCTCTTTGATAGGTGTAGGTGGAGATACTTTACAGGTAAAAGGCACAGCATGGTTAAAGTTTACGATTGGCAAGAAAATAATTAGACATCCCACCATCATTGTAGATATTCCAGGTGTAGGTGGAGATACTTTACAGGTAAAAGGCACAGCATGGTTAAAGTTTACGATTGGCAAGAAAATAATTAGACATCCCACCATCATTGTAGATATTCCTAATGATAAATTAATCATAGGAGTTGACATTTTGAAAAGATTAAGCTCCATTATTGACTTCATTAATGAAGCAATTTGGACTCAAGTGAAGGCACCTATTGCCTATGACCGATCTTGCAATATGCAAACCCACTATAACTGCCATGTGATTGAAGAGAGGTCTAACCTTATAGAAGTTCATTTTAGGAACAATCAGATTCCGGACATTACGATCCTGAAAAATGGTGATCCTGAGAAAGATATCAGGAATACAAAACACACTATAACCATCCAGAAGGATAGGATTAAAAAGGTGACCCTGAATGAGGATGTGTTAACCATTTTGCTTAAAGGGAGATGTTCCGAGGTAGCAGACCTGACCAGGCATACTCAATCCATGACCCGGATTGAAAAGGTAAGTAATAACCTATTAATTCCCGTACAGGTGAACAATATGGCTCGGATGAAATATGCCAAATTGGATTTAAAATCCGAAGCCAGTTATATTAGCCTAGGTCTTTTGAAGCAGGTCGCCAATCCTAAAATGATTAGATATTCCTCTCCACAAGACCAGTGGGTTCATGATCTGGATGGTGATTCCCAGAGTCATAATGTAATTGCGAGATGTTTATTATCCATTTCCATAGGAGATAAGACCACTGAACATTCATTCATTGTGTTGAATGAACCACGGCACCAGATATATATAGGTAATGACCTGTTACACCTATTTGCTGCGCAGATTGATCTGGTGAACAATAATTTGTGGTCTAGATTATCTGGGGATCCAGAGGGATTTCAAAATGAGGAACAAACCCTGAAGTGGGAACAACAGATGCCTTATGCCGTAAGTATTCTGGTTGCTGAGGATGTCGAGATCCCTGAAGGAGGTAAGCCTTTTCTTCTTCCCATACAGGTAAAGAAGGGACAGACATTAAAGAATACAGACGCTTTGATCTATTTGTCTAACAGGATACAACAACTCGGACTTAAGGTGACACATACTCCTATGGTAAATATCTATCATAAACCATTGAATATAATTATTCATAACATGGCTTCCCATAGTATAGCTTTACGGAAAGGAACTATACTTGGGTTAGGTATGGATTCTGAATATTACACTTTTGGATTTCAGAATCAGGTTATTGGACTTATCCCTGATGAATATCTATCAGAGGAAGAACTATTGGAACAACACTTTTTCTCAACACCAGAAGGGTTATTTAATATCCATTCTATTTATCCTTTCAGTTCTGAAGAAGGTACATGCCATATTGAAGAAGCCTCATTGGTTTTCAATCACGAGAGTGATGAGAAAGAATATGAGTCATACCGAGAAAGGAAAAAGGTAAGAGGACTTAAAAGCGATTTAACAACCGAGCTGGAAGAAGCTTATGAGTTAAGTCAACCTGAATTTTTTCCTGAATTTCAGGAACAGGCCGCAGAACAAATCTCTTTAGCTGATGCATGCTCTGATGAATTGAAGCGCCAACAGTTAAAGAAACTCTTCATAGATTTCCAAGATATGTTTGCCAAGGATTCCTACGATTGTGGGGTCACTGACCTACATGTAGCAAGAATCCAAACGGATCCCAATGCACCACCTGTATATGTCAAACAATACCGACTTCCATTGGCCGCTTATGAGTCGTTAGCGGAAATAGTCAAGAACTTGGAAGCGCGGGGTATCATACGCCCAGTGCATAGTTCATTTAACTCACCTATATTGGCAATTCTCAAGCCAAATGGTCAATTTCGTCTATGTACGGACCTTAGGCAGTTAAATAAACGGGTATATATGTCCGGGTGGCCCGTGCCATATATAGACCAATGTTTGGCACAAATACAGGATCAAAAATTTTTACAGCCCTTGATTGTGCCCAGGGATACTGGACCATTAAGGTGGATGAGAGGGACCAATACAAACTGGCGTTCTCATTTGGTGACAAACAATTCTGTTTTACCTTTGATTACCTTTTGGTTATGTAAATGCAGGTCATGAGTTTGCAGTGTTTATGCATAAGGCAATGCCTGATGCCGCTGAACGAGGTACCTTAATTTAGGTGGATGACATTCTGATCAAAAGCGCGACTTTTGAGGAACATATTGCAGAACTGAGGCATGTACTAACCCAGTTGAGAAAAGCTGGTGTAAAACTGTCTTTACAGAAGGCTCAATGGTGTCGTTCCAAAGTTAATTTCCTAGGTCATGAAATCTCTGCGGAAGGAATTAATCCACAAAAGAAGCAGGTGGAAGCCGTGACCAAGACAAAGTCACCAACCAACCTGAAGGAATTAAGATCCTTCCTGGGTATGATGAACTATTCACGTAAGTTCATAGACAACTATGCCGAAATTACAAAACCTCTTTTGCAGTTGTTAAAGAAAGGCGTAAAATGGGAATGGAATGAATGTCATGAGGAAGCTGTAACTGAGCTGAAAACTAGACTCATTCAGGCCCCATGCCTTGCATACCCAGAAGGGGGGAAACCTTTCTTTGTTGAAACAGGCTTCACCGATAAAAGCATGAGTGCTGTACTATTCCAGAAACAGGAAACCCTGAATAAGATCATCGCCTATGCTAGCAAGTCATTATCACCAGTTGAGGTAAAATTTAATGATTGTGAAAAAGCATTATTGTCAACTGTATGGGCTTTGCAATATTTCAGGAGTTTTATCCAAGGCGAAAAGATCATTGTGGAAACTGCACACCAACCATTGCAATACTTGCAGAGTAGTAAAATTAGGGATGGAAATCTTTCCAATAGTCGGATAACCGCATGGACAATGTCCTTAATGGGATGGCCATTGGAGATAAGGTACAAACAAAATAATAAGAATCCAGTTGCCCAAGGGTTAGCTGATCTTCATGATTGTACCGATACAGGCCCTAAGGAAGAACCAGCGGAAAATGATTTCCTAATAGAACAATCTTTGTCTCCCTATAAGACATTTGAAGAAGAGTATTGCAAATCTTTACCCTGTGTCTATGTAGACGGTTGTTCTTTCCATACAACTGTAGGATCAGAACGTAAGTTGGTTGCAGGTATTGGGATAGTGTGGAATAACAACTTCCCAGAGATCTCTGTAGGATACAGCATTGGTCCAAAAAGTAGCCAGATTGCAGAACTTACTGCTGTATACAAAGCTGTACAGATGGCTATCGAATATGATATTAAAGAATTTGTTATAATTACAGATTCTAATTATATTCGTAACAGCTTTGTGGAATACCTCCCTGGATGGAAAAGATCCAATATGGTAAGAAGCAATAACAAACCAGTTAAACATGGTAAAATGTTTTGCAGGATTGATGAGATGGTTACCACTCATGGACTTACTATATATTGGAAGAAGACCAGGGGCCATTCAAAATATCCAAGTATGGATAAAGAGGTAAATGACTTGGCAGACTCCCTAGCCAAGCGAGGAGCTCTTGAAGGAGAAGTCCTGGATATTGATGACCTCATGGGTACCATACAGGTAGAGGCATTAACCAGGAGGCAGGCCCGAAAGGAGGCCGAAGCCAATGTGGCCCAGTGGAGCCAGGATTTCCCTAGTGAGGATCTCATTGAAAGCCAAAAGGGGGATCCTGTCATTGGGGTATTTTATAAACATATCGAAGATCCACAGAACCATTCCATAACCATGGAAGATTGTAAAGACAAGGAAGAGTTACGGATTATGATGAAGGGTAAGTCCCAATTTTCTTTACAAGATGGGTTATTAGTCAGAACATCGAAAAATGGCATATCTCAGGGGGGCGTGGCCTGGCGCTTGTATGGAGTGGCTGCACTAGAGTGAGCTCCTGACCGGATCTGGGCTTTCTATAACCAATACGTGGCAAGTGGGCATCCTATATACCCTGGAACATGCCAGGGAGGAAGAACAAGCGGAGAGGCAGTGACAGAGGTGCGTCTCAGGCTGGTGGCAGTAACAGAAAGGGACCGGCGGCGGGCTCACCTGGCTCTGAGGACAAGAAGCGCGGGGAGATGCTGGCGTCGCCGTCGTCGGCCTCCTCGGCGGGGGCATCAGCTGATGAGGAGGAGATTCGGCGGGCGGAGGCTCGCGGCACTGACTGGGGAGCTGAGAAGCAGACTGCGGGAGACGTGAGATCTGTCCCCGCCGCGCCCCGCGGAGTGAATGAGGCGGCTCCGCCGGGCAAGATGGCGTCGGGAGCCGAAGAGAGGGGGATGTCCCCCGCCCCTTCCAGCATGCGGGCTGCTGTGACAGAAGTCCCCACAGCCTCCGACGGGAGTGACTCTGACGCGGGCCCCAGCTGCAGCGGTGCCGGGGGCGGCCGCGCTACTGAATGCTCGCTCCTCAGCAGAGGGGAGAGAGCCCTGTGGGAGCCGGGGCAAGATGGCGGCCGTGACGGGGAGAGAAGAGGCGTCTGGCAGAAGAAGAGGTATGATGGGGGGGGCGCTATGACCCCAGAACGGGAGGAGGAGGGGGGCCGGCCACCCACCGATATGAGTAAGGAGAGAGGGCAGATAGCCCCCACAAGTGAGCCCCAACCAACACACGCTGCTAAATGGCGGGAATCAGCCATAAACAAGCTGGGGAGATTTGCATTCCTCCCTGATGTGGGGGACCCGGAGGGACAGATAACCCCTAGCGATCCACGGGGTCCGGCTTGCTCCCCTTATCAGCTGCAGGGGGATGCCCTCCCACAGAGAACCCCCATGTCCAGAAGCCGCTCCAGAGTGAGAGGGGGAGGGGCTCCCAGCCATGGCCAAGAGACAGCTGCACATGCGGCGAGAACATCTAGCCCGCTGCTATCACAACCCCATCATGACATCTCTGGGGCATGGTCAACCCAGGGGGACACAACCACCCTCAGTTCCCCGACAATGTTGTCCTTCACACAGGCAGAGCCCTGCAATCCTATGGAGGAGTTTTCTACGACGGAGGAGATTGCGCTCCCACCCCCAGACACCTCATTCACGCGGTCCCCTCCACGGGTCTCAAGAGAAGGCGCTGAAGTTACGACGAACGCCGGTAACATACACAAAGAAACCCTATCATTTTTAAGGTCTATCCCCACCAGAGCGGATTTTGAGGCACTCATAACTAAATATGAGATGGCATACAAAAAGGATATCGCAGAGGTGAGGGGCCAACTCCGGGCCCTCGACTCCAAGGTCTCATCCCATCAATCAGCTAATGAGGTGGCTATCGCAGACCTGGCGAAACGCGTAGAGGCACAGAATATGCAGATTCTCCAGCTCCAATTACAACATGATGATCTGGAGAATAGGCATCGGAGGAATAACCTGCGCCTTCGGGGCATCCCGGAAGCCTCCTCAGGCGAAGACGTAAAACAGATTATCACTACCATATTCAACAGGCTGCTCGAGAGAGACGTCAACACCCCGATCGAGATTGATAGAGCCCACAGGGCCCTGGGCCCCCGTAACCCGGCGCGCCCGAGGGATGTGGTGTGCAGGGTCCACTTCTACAAAATTAAAGAGGAGATATCTAGGAGGGCCTGGAGGCAGGGGCCAGTGGACTTTGATGGGGCCAGCATACAAATACTCCCGGACCTCTCCAGACGTACCTTACAAATGAGGAGATTGCTGCGGCCAGTGTTGGAAGTTATTAGAGGCGCTGGTGCATCATACCGCTGGGGCTTCCCCTTCCACCTAATTGTATCCAGGAACCGGGAAACGTTCCTCCTCAAAACACACCATGATCTGGATGGACTTTTTTCCTTCCTGGGCTGCGATCCGATCCAGGCTCCAAATTGGCTTCTTCCGACCGCGGAGCAAGCCCAGCTGCGGACACGAGGGGGTCCCCCACGCAGATCCAGAATGACCAGACCCCGGATGAGACGTGAAGGACGCGCCGGTCCCACGGACAGTGAACCTTGATTCGTCTCCGTCAGACTGCACAGGAACTGTTGTGACTTTCGAGTTTGAGTTAAAGTTATAGTTCCGTGCTTGTTTGTTTCCCTGGCTTCCGGATCCACTTGCTCAGGTGAAATCTATGTTTGTCGTGTGCCCAGTAGGTCTGTGAGATGGTTACTCCAGACTCGTAACTAGACACAACCCCCATCTAGGCTGGAATCAACTCCCCTCCGACAGGGGGAGAGCTGATACCTTGAGCAGTTGCTCAGTAGCTTTTTACCCCCCAGCCCGAATTGGGCAATTGTACGGTTTTGTATTTGTTTCTTGGTTACCCTTCTCCCCCACAAGCCCCCTTCCCCCCAATCCTCCCCGCTAATCCCAACCCCTAACTGCCTCCCTTCCAGGGGCCCCGAACGCCATTCTCCGCCCCCTACAACCTATTCCCCCCCACACATCTCCCCGGTGAGACCGTTGTCCGCCCACGAGTAATTTAAGTAATCCCAAAATGGGAGAGGTGGTGATATGCTCCTTCAACGTGAAGGGCCTTAATATTCCCGAGAAAAGAACTAAAATTTTATATGACCTCCACAAACAGAAAGCTAAAATAGTCCTTCTCCAGGAAACCCACTTCAAGACGGACCACATCCCTAACATCCGTGACAGATACTACACGACATGGCACCACTGCCCCAACCCGGAAGGGAAAACGAAGGGTGTATCAATAGCTATCCACAAATCGCTCCCGCATGAGACCCTAGATGTCAAGGCCCACCCCCAGGGCAGATTCCTGTTCCTAAAAATTAGACTTTACAATAAGATCTATACCATTGCTAATATATATGCCCCGAACACAGACCAGGTTAAATTTTCCACACAGACCCTCAGAGTGTTGGAAGAATTTGCAGAGGGAGTGATTATCGTTGGGGGGGATCTGAATGTCCCTCTTAATCCCTTGATGGACTCGTCCTCCGGGAGGGCGGCCGTGTCGCTGAGCAGAATTAATAGCCTGAGGAAAGCACTAGCTAACCTCCAATTAGTTGACGCATGGAGGATACTAAATGGCACGAGAAGGGATTACACCTTTTTCTCTCATTCAGCAGGATCCTATAGCAGGATTGACTACCTGTTCACTAGTCATCATGCGCTCGACTGGGATCCCAAAGCGTGGATTGGACCCATTTTGTGGTCCGATCACGCCCCGATCTTTATCTCGTTGTCCCTTCCCGGCCTCTCCCCCATGTGTTGGTCGTGGAGGCTTAATGACAATCTGCTTGGCGACGCGGCCTGCTCCTCTGAGGTGGAACGCACTATAGAGCTCTTTTTGGACGATCACAAAAGTGACCCCACCCCTCTACCTCTCCAATGGGAAGCCCTGAAATGTGTTCTCAGGGGGGTGCTCATTAAGCAGGGATCCAGAATCAAAAGGGAGAGGACGGCGCTCATTGGGAAAACTTTAAATGATATTCACACCCTGGAGATAGCACACAAGAGCAAGCCAACTAACCTTAAACTCCTGGAACTTCAGGAGGCGAGGAAGAGGTTGCAAAAACTTTACAATCAATCTTATCTAAGCTATAGGGATAGGGGTAGAGCCCAGCTATACAGAATGGCAAATAAATGCGGCCGGATGCTAGCCAGAACCCTTAACCCACGGCCCACTGCCTCTTACATACCGGCGCTGAGGACAACTGGCGGAACCTTAGCTCAAACCCCCTCAGAAATAGCCTCCACTTTCAGGGAATATTATAACTCCCTCTACAATATCCACGACCCCTTCAGTTCCCCCGTGGTGCGGGGGGCCCCCCCTTCAGCGATAGACGAGTATATATCTAGCACCCCACTACCTCCAATCTCCTTAGAAGATGCGGAATCCTTGGAGATGCCGTTCTCTAACCAAGAGGTGTCTGCTGCAATAAAGGACTCACCAGCCGGCAAGTGCCCGGGTCCGGATGGTTACACCCCAAAATTTTACAAACACTTCGAGGCCCGACTGACTCCCTTCTTAACAAGGGTTTTCAATTCCATAGGAGGAAACTGCCCTTTCCCTAAACAATCTTTAGAGGCCACTGTCTCGGTCATCCCCAAACCAGGCAAGGACACTTCGAGATGCGGTAATTATAGACCGATTTCGATTATTAATATCGACCTGAAATTATATGCAAAGATCATTGCCTTGAGGCTACAACCGCTGCTCCCGCACTGGATTCACCTGGACCAGGTGGGCTTCGTGCCGGGGAGGGAGGCCAGGGACAACACCAATAAACTGTTCACCCTGATTTCATACATATCTGCTTCCAAGACCCCAGCATGCCTTCTTGCTTGTGATGCAGAGAAGGCGTTTGACAGGGTGAGGTGGGATTTCATGTCGGCCACGTTGAGGCAAGCTGGTGTTGGCCCTGGCCTCCTCTCCAAGATCATGGCCCTGTACAATAACCCCACCACTAGGGTTAGAGTCAATGGACTCTGCTCAGCCCCATTTCCCATCAGCAATGGCACGAGACAGGGATGCCCCCTCTCCCCACTCCTATACGTTATGACGATGGAGCACTTGGCGATAGCCATACGCAATAACCCGGATATCAAAGGCATTCAAATAGGGGAAAACCATCTCAAAACATCCCTGTTTGCAGACAATTTAATGCTGCATGTATCAGCCCCTCATATTACATTCCCAGTTCTCCTAAAGGAATTTGAACGCTTCAGCGCGGTAAGCAACTTCAAAATCAACTTCTCTAAAACTGAAGCGCTCAACCTCTCCCTCCCCCGCCAGGAGGTGAGCCTATTAGAAGCAAATTTTCCATTTAAATGGAAAACGCAGGCCGTCAAGTATCTAGGCATTCAAATACCAGCAGACCTATCCAAGATTTACGAATTGAACTATGCCCCACTCCTAACTAAAATAGGACAGGAATTAGAGGGATACACGAAACGCCCATTATCCTGGTTTGGAAGGGTCAATAGCCTAAAGATGGATATACTCCCAAAGCTTCTGTATGTCTTCCAGGCGGCCCCGATAGGACTACCCAGTAGCTTCTTTAAAAAACTGAAGTCAATGTTCTCGAAATTTGTATGGGGGTCATCTAAACCAAGGATAAGACTCTCGACCCTCTCCAGGGGCAGAGGGGAGCGAGGCATGGGATTACCCGACCTGAAAACCTACCACACGGCCGCAGTCCTACAGAGAATGGTGGACTGGACTCGGAGAGGGAAAGAGAAACTCTGGGTTCAATTGGAGAGATCGCTCTCCCAGTTTAATCCCACCACCATAGCCTGGGCGGCCCCGTTAAATAAAGCGCAAAAGGGGGCTTTACCCTTCCTTATGCAACAATTCCTAGACATATGGGACCCCCTACAAAACGAATACAATCTAGTCCACAGGCCAGGCCCCCTTACTCCGATTTTTGACAACCCAGCCTTTGAACCAGGAATATCATCCAGGAGCTTCCTCATTTGGGAGGCCTCCGAGGGAACCTCTGTGAGCCAAGTGATGCAAAACGGGGCTATTCCCTCCCTGGAGGACCTGAAGGCTAGAGCAGGAAACAAACGCATCTCATGGCTCCTGCATAGACAACTTCACACCTTTTTAACCTCCAATGACATGGTTGTAAGGATTAGGCAGCCCCCCACAGAGTTGGAGTCCATGATCACACAGGAAACTCCACCAACCCACACTATCTCTGGGCTCTATAATCTCCTCACTAAATCTTATCACTCGGGGCCGCCTAAATTCATAGATAAATGGGAAAGAGAACTGGGTATCAAATTCTCAGAGGCTGGTCTGAAGAAAATTTATGCCTGCACCCTCAGCTCCTCAATTGCTACTCCCATCAACGAGCGCAACTACAAAATCTTAACCCGCTGGTACAGGTGCCCTGTAGACATTCACAGATTCGCTGAAGCAACCCCTAGCACTTGTTGGAGATGTCAGAAAGAGGAGGGGACCATGACCCACATTTGGTGGAGTTGCCCTAGTATAAAAGCTCTGTGGGATGAAATTTTCCTCATTTACGGTCAGGTATCGGGCAGCCCCATCACCAACACGCCCCAATCGGCTCTTTTGTCACTTACCCCTAACTCTGTTGCCAAATTCAAGAAGGATGTTTTGCGTTTTTTCTTGGCAGCCATGAGAGCTATTGTCCCTAGACACTGGAAAAAAACAGACCCTCCCACATTAGCTGAGTGGGTGCAGGAGCTGGAATCGATCCGGTACTTGGAGAGCCTAATTGCTAGCGATACAAAATCTAACAGTAGCTACTTGATGATCTGGGCGAGTTGGTTGGACTACCGTGACACACGCCTGCCTGCTCTTCTGCAGCCCAACGAGTAGCTGCGGGACCGTCGCGCTACCGCGGCTCAATTGCCATCCGCTCGGCTGGCCTGGATCATCAGTACAGAGGGAGCCGGTCCAGAATTGACCCATGATGTGAGGGCACTGAGCCCCAGATCCACCCATTCCCCAATAGAAGGCCCGGGGCCCCGGGCCTGCCCCCTGTGAAACTAAGGTCCCCACAAGGTCTGAACACCTCTCTCCCGCCACCTGGGGGTCCTGTCCCAAGCTCATTGACGTGTTTTTATTTCACGGTTGGCTTATTAGAGATGGGGGACTGGAGGACCTGCGCTCCGCCGCCGGCTTTTCCGGTAGAGAGCCTTACCTGCCCTCGGTGTGCGCTGCGGCTCTCCACCCCCCAGGACAGGTGACCGAGGTGGAAATCGGGCTATTGTTTCATCTTTGTTGTTAACTTTTATACATGTGTGGTGAGGCCTCCTACCCAGCCCGTATAACGTTTGGGCGGCACACCAACCGGGGTGCAGCTTGGGTACAGTCCCTGTCAAGTTAAATGGACTTAGAATGTAGTGAACAATGTTGTAAGTGATCTCCCTCCAATGTCTTATTGCCGATATATGCTTGTATAAAAATGTCCCCCGTCCCCCCCCTTCCTTCCCTTGCCTTCTGTATCCCTTCCCTTTCCCCCTTCCCACATGTTCCACTGTTTGTGTAACTGGAAAATCAATAAACTTTGATTACACTAAAATGGCATATCTCAATGGGTGGTTCCCATAGCATTCCGAGGTTTGATGCTACAGCATGCCCATGATGCTCCAACTGCTGGACATCGAGGTGAGAAGGTAACATATGAATTGTTACG
This sequence comes from Gastrophryne carolinensis, assembly GCA_027917425.1. NCBI lineage: Eukaryota > Metazoa > Chordata > Amphibia > Anura > Microhylidae > Gastrophryne > Gastrophryne carolinensis. Next base: position 523,594,248 of record CM051236.1, read on the forward strand.
GGATTATGCTTATTGGCCGCATATGTTGCAAGATGTTCGCACATATTGTCAGGGATGTTTAATTTGTCCTCAATTACAGCCACAAGCACCCACTCATCGGGCACCGTTGATGAAAAGAGGAATGTCTATGCCATGGTCGGATATCCAAATCGATTTTATTGGACCAGTAACAACCTCATCAAAAGGAAATTGGTACATGTTAACCGTAACTTGTCTATTCACGAAATGGGTGGAATGTTTGCCGTGCAAAACATGTAGCTCTAGTGTTTGTGCATCCCTACTCATTAACCACGTATTTTCCAGATGGGGGTTGCCTCAGCGGGTTGAATCGGACCGAGGATCCAGTTTCACCAGTAAGGTGATGACGAAAATGTGGGAAATATTGGGTGTAAAGAGGAAGCTACATATAGCTTATCACCCAGCTTCTAGTGGTGGAGTAGAGCGTTACAACCAGTCCATTGTAAACATCCTAAAGAAGTTTGTCAATGAATCTGGTAAGGACTGGGATGTGAAGTTGCCTTTAGTCTTGATGGCTATTAGAGCCACGCCCAGTTCGGCTACCAAATTTTCCCCATTTGAGATGATCACTGGTAGGAAAATGGTATTACCACAACATTTGCTTTATAGGACAACGGATCATAATCTGTTAAACGCTTCAAATGCTCATCAATACGTGGAGAATCTACGTAAGCATCTTCAGCAGGCTTTTGCGTTTGCCCAGAAGAATCTGGAGAAAGCTGCTGTAAACAATAAAACATATTATGATCTGAAGACTACAAAGAAGGAGTTTCCGATCAGGTATATCTTTACAACTTTGCCCGAGATCAGGTAAAGGAAAAGAAATTTTTACCTTCATGGAAAGGACCATATAGCATTATTGATAAATTATCTCCTGTGGTCTATAAGGTCAGAATTCCAAAGGGGGATGAATTTGTGGATAAATGGGTCCATATTAATCAATTGCAAGCTTGTCATCCTAGGTCACAACTTCAAAGACTGGAAAGAAGACCGGATGAAGAAGAATAAAGAGATATCGGAGTTCAGCTGAAGACGGAAAATCGGGATTGGTGTAGTATATAGATCTGTATCGACCTAACCTATTTTGTTTTATATTTTCTTCCGTACTTTTATATCTCTTAATAGATCTTAGTAATTATAACAATTTATTATAATAAATAATTATAATCTTAATTAAATTAAAATACCAAAAATTTTCTCCATGACAAGCCATATAAATTGGAGAATTTTGATAGTAAAATCATATTTTTAGTACCCAATTGATAAGAAGGAAGATGAAGAGATGTGTATGCTCATATGTGTCATACAATATTTTACAGTAGACGGAGCCGAGATGACGTTGAGACGTGTCTCCATCCTATACATCATCCTGATGACGGGGAAAGAGTGCCAGGTCGAGCCGATCGTTGTACCAGGACCATCGTCTGGAATCCTGTCGCAGAGAACTACAGGATCCAGTCTGACGAACGCGAGGGTTTTGTCCGAGAGGGTCTACATCAGCCAGATCGTCCAATCTACCGAGAGGAAGACGGAGATCGAGCGTGTGACGACCATTCCCAGGAACGAGGCCAGCGGAACGTGGAATCGCCGAGAGACGACGCTTATCGGGTCTATATTTGACGTGGAGGATACCATCTTTACCAACGAGTTATACTCACCGTTTTGATTCAACAAATCCGGATTGATTACGTTCGAAGCGTGTTGTTCTTTATGATTATCCGATGGTTAATGTATTTAACTATCAAGATGATACGATGGATACATTTCATTAAAAGCACGCTGGCGAAATTATGGCTTGAACATTATAAGCCAAACTCGGACACAATGGTTCTCGATGAACTAATATGAAAAGCCTTCCTCTAGCGTTCCAACTTCATATTTTATACTCAAATATTAAATTGGAACGAAGGGGGATTATGTCAGGCTATTTCTAGATATCAATATACCCTTTCCCTGTATGATTCTATACACAAAATTAGCAGAAGCCATATACATCTATATTTTTTCCTTAGGAGGCCTATGTGAGGCCATACTAAAACATGTTTTACAATATCGATTCTGCTGATGTCAGGAATTCACTGTTGTGAAACCTGCATATTTGCGTATTTGAAGGTCTGTGTTTTCACAGACAGAGGATTTATTTGGCGAGAAGTCGTCCTCACAATATAAGACCAGACTATATGTCTGTGTTCCATGAAGAAAGCTTACAGGGATCACCATTATCAATTTTCCACATAAGGGTTATTTTTGAGACAATGGAGTTCCAGAAGAAATGTTTGCTGAGCTGAGGAAAAGCTCACAAGCCCCGCTGTAAGACAAGACCCTGAGATTTTTTTTCTTCTTTTACAAGACAAATAAACACCTTTCTAGACTGAAATGGTTACACAATTTCAAGGGAATGATGTTTTCAGCAAAATTGAGTTTGTTTGGGGATTCCCGGAAAGGGATGCTTTGCCAGTTAAAATTATTAGTCATAATGTCGTCCTTTAGAATATGCCATTTACACCATTTACTTATATATATATATATATATATATATATATATATATAAATATAGTTGATGCCCAGGGTAGGAATAATGATTGTATTTTTATGAAGAATTGTTGCCTCAATTAAGTAGGTTTAGTAGCTATTTTTATAGCTATATATATGTTGAAATTTATGTGAGTGTAATGTTATGACTTTTAAGTTAGTTATTATAGATGGAATGATCTATATTATAGATTTATAGTGTTACTAAATCATATTTTTGTGACTAATAGATATGTTATAGGATTTTAAATGTATATAGTCGATAGAATGTAATTTAAGACAAATAATTATTCATTTAGTTCCAGTTAATGCTGAATAATTATGTGGGGACGATACTGGGATATGTGGGAGATATAGATTTGGGTACATCTATATACATTTTAAATAAGTCCATACACCTGGGTATATATGGGTATATGTAATTTCCCTATCCTAGATTTTAATTATTTTTCCAACATGGTGCAAAATTCATTTCTTAGCCTACAGTGACCCCTTGTGGCCAGAGATGGAATTGGTCAAGTCACCGGACACTTAGCCATGCCCTAATGACATCATGTTTGCAAGAGGGATGGACTTTAGATAAGAAATTTAAATATAATGGGGATAATTCTTAGGGGTAGGGAGCATCAAGAGAGGGCAGGATTCACCAGCAGAGATCATCAGCAGAGGTCAGCAGAAAGATCCCAATCTCAGTGACCAGCATTCAAGCTCTCAGCTCTCAGCTTCTAGCTAACCTTGTGACTGCATATCAGATCTACATATCCCACAGGCCTTGCATAATTGAAGACCGACCTATTATGGTTCTCATTTATTAATAGTTAATTAGCTGGGTATTGCGAAATTTCTTACTGTAACACATCTTCCCGTGAGCTAAATTCCAGTCCAGTAATTGAACTATACTATCAAAATTTCTTTGGTTGAATTTTATACTTGTCGGAGCATTGTGTTCTGGGGATAATTATTTTTTCTTTAAATTTGGTATAGCAATTAAGTTAAATTGTCTATTAGATCTATTTAGGATTGATTGATTAAAAAGGATATTTTATGGTAATAGTAGTAAGCCATCTTGTGGCTAAATTTGAGTAAAAGTACAGGATATATATGTTTTTAATCTGATTGTTTTGCTTATTGGTTATTGGTTTATTGATTTCTATAATTGTATTTATAATAAATGCTTGTTATTTATCTTTAACCGTTAATAGACTTTATTATTGCACTACTAAATTACCTCAAGAGATCTCTTTTATAAGGTATTTTATGTCCGCCTTAGAAACTTAACCCTAGCTATAGATTCATCCTTATGAGCTTTGCTTCATAAACCCCGACAGTATAGGGTCTCACGGTGGAGATTATCTCCTAAGCACCTAAGGTGCCATTCTACCCTCACCCGGACCAGCAGCCTAGGCTGGGAGGCAGGGAATCAACAAGGGATCCGGGCGGAAATAGATAAATAGCGGGCCGGGAGTCATCCCGCTACCTGAAATCCCCCTGTGCAAGGAGGAGACATCATCTTCTGACTTGCTCGCCGTCTGCAGAGATGAAGACTGGGTAATGAGTGGGAGGTCCCAGGTATTTATGGACCGGGAGGGGCTTTCTTTTTCCATTCATCTCTGCAAGATCGCCATCTACAGGTCAGTATTACCCACAGGTTATGGATATCTTGAAGCGAGGTGTGTGACATACTTAGAATAGTAGACCAATCACCACGACTCACAGTCCTGGAGCCTAAAGGACTCCAGTGCCAGCTGACTAGGTGCCCCCTGGGGCATCCCCGTGTGGGATGCCAGACTATGTGAGCCCCCGATTGGCAGCAAACCCCCTCATCTTTCCGCTGGTACCTCGCCGTGACCGTCTCAGGGTGGCGCAATGCATCCTGGGATTGAAGATGGTAGAAAAGGTAACTCTCCACTGGGAGGCCTCCACAGAGCCCCCCAATGCTCAAGTAAAAATCTGCACTACTCTAAGATAATTAAACTTATACTTATAATCTTTTATTGATTCATATACGCAACAACTTGATAAAATAACCTTTAAAAAAACATGTAAACACACCACATGACACTAGAGGGCACTAGTGGCTCAAAAGATGATAATGTCCAATGTCCAGTAACATGGACTGGCCCTGAGGTAGTGACGGTGACATCATGTAACGCTTAGGACGGGGAAGGGGCGCTGCTGGTCCATCTCACATGTAAGACCTTCTTTGTATGTGGTATTGTCCCTTTTGCTACTCCGCTGTGTCCTTCTTATTGATTATACCATGCTGCTATTCACTATTATCATGCTCTAAAATGTGCACATATGTATTTCGATTATTTTTTGATTACTGCAGCACTTTATATTGTATTTTTATCAATTGCACTTTGCACTTTTGGGAATAGATAGGACTCAGTGGGATAAACATAGGGACATATAGGGAGATGTGATTATTATTATCATCTTTTGAGCCACTAGCGCCCTCTAGTGTCATGTGGTGCTTTTTTATCAAGTTGTGTATATGAACCAATAAAAGATTATAGGGCTGATTCAGAGCCTACTCAAAACCATTTAGTTTTTGTTTCGTAATGTGTAATTTTCACTATTTTCCCGCATGTCTACGTGCGTACACATGATGCAGAGCCGCCATCGGGAGCGTTCCGTTTACTTTTCGTAGCTGCGTACGCCAACGAGAATGTCTGTGTACGGCTCTCGCTGCGTACGCGAGAGGACGAGGTTTTCTTTTACGTTGCTTAGTAATCCTCGTCTACTACCGCTTTTCAGCGTTTTTCATCGTACCTCGTAGATTTTCAGTGTCCCGCGATATTCAGCTTGCATGTTTATCAAAATATACGTAGTAACGTAATTTTGTTGTAGAAGCTGCTATGTCTGCAGGCATGTACGCATGCGCGCAGCTTATTAACTCATTCATGTCCCCCATTTCAACTATTCTCTCACTCACTTCTGCTCCCACTTTTCGCTGCCAGCCTACCTGGAGTTTTTGTCACACTCTGTTGCCAGACCATTTTGCACTATTTTGCGCTCCCCATGTTCAAATGTGATTTTTGAAGGGATTTCCCAGGAAATGCGTGTGAAATCCCAATTTCTCCTGGTTACAGCGGTACCACATAAGTATAGGTAGACACCCTTTCCTGCCCAGGAGACTCCCCCAAACTGAAACAGAGCTTTAGGGGATTTTCAGAAAAAATACAACTGCGCTATGCGCACCTTGCAGTTTTGCCAGAAAAACAACCCTTTACATTTAAAATACCCCCCACAAACTATATATTCTCTGGAAGTACACACCTCAAGCTTTCTAGGTGTACCAGGCTTGTTGATGTGGCCACAGTTTTCTAGAAGTAATCCCTCAATGTATTCTTTGGTTGCAAAGAGTTTCCCTAAAAAAAGGATAAAAAAGCAGAATCAAAGCCACATTTTCCTAAAAAACTATACACAAACAAGAAAAAACAAGTATAATCTGAAAAAACAACATCCTCCGAACAGAACGATACCCAACATGCATAGCTACTGTCAAGGGATGAGTTGCCAAACACCCCAAAGTAAAGCATGAGCATAACGGTAATTTTTCTTGAAAATTTCAGCTCTGCAGACAAAGTGCGCACCTTGCGATTTTTCAACCAAAACAACCCTTTACATTTTCCCCTCGATTCAAAGAGCAAAAGTTAATTGATTTCGGATCGAGAATCGTAAGTTTGGGTGGGTGTTAGTCATTTTTTCCTGTTTTTTTGGCCATTTCCGACTCGCACGAGCCTACGTACGAATGCGTATATGCTCTTACGATCATCGCAAGTTCGTTCCTAAATTTTAGGATCAAAACGTAAAACTTAGGATCAAATCCTAAAACTTAGGATCAAAACGTAAAACTTAGGATAATCGAATGTGTTTAGGTGTGATTCAGAGAACAGTTTTCAAACCTCTAAATACGTTTTAAAAAAAAGCCACTGCCGACACCTTTTAGCAGTCGTATTGCTGTTCTTGAACAGGTTTTTTGGCTATGTGGAGGAGTCTGCGCGTCTTGAGCTCCAATGAACTGCATGTATCAGCATGGCCGAGGCCATAAATTGTATGGCAATGCATACCTGATTCACGTATGCCTTATAAAAGCATTTTAATGTGGACCTTAATTAGTCCTTTGCATGTAAACCTTTATTTTGCAATATATTTGCGTTAATTAAAGAAATGTATGTCCTTTGGTATTTATTTTTAAATTGATGTACTAGAATAATATTTTTAGATTGCATATATTGGTGTAGTTGTTTACCTTTGCTTTGTTTAATTATTTAAGCACATCTTTGGTCAGATGCATCACACTTACTGAGGAGAGGAGAGCGGGATAAAGTGCAGGATGTGGGTTACTGCTGTATTTTGCACAGACACAGCAGAGCTGGGGGCACGGAAAGGTCAGAAATCAAAGAATGCAGAGCAACACAGTCACAAGGCCCTTTCTGTTTGCAGGCTGCCCGATAATACCTGAGCCGCCATCTTGGCTGTTTCTAGACTCATAACATGCAGAAGTTGCTGGGTGTTTTTTTATATTTGAGAGCAATCTGTATGTAGAGGGTGTGGGTAACCACACACAAAATTTAAAGTTGTACCATTTGAAGCCAAAATATTAAAATTACATCCACAAGTAAAAAATGCAAGTTAACTAAAAATTAAACAAAGTAAGATTTACTTATGCAAATGCATTCATTAATGGTTGGTTACTACAAAATGAATGAAATAAAGAAAAATAAGACCAAATATTTAGAATGCACTTTAATGAGGTAAGTTTGTAGTGCGCAGCCGCAAGATCAGAAGGATTTACGTCCAGACAAAAACGGAAAAAGGGTAAAACCAATGTTGCAACCTGAGAAATGAAACGGAAAATTCAGGATGGAAACTGACATAGGTCTGATTCCCGAACTGCCATACGAACGGACGTAAATTTTAGGATAGAAACGTATTTGCTTATAGAATCACTCGCAAGTTCATACGAACGCACGAGCGGACGGGAAAAATAGGATGATCGGCACCAAAATCCAAGCTGTTACATGTTTCTTTGAATCGACCCTTTTGAGTATCCCCCATAAACCATATATTACCTGAAAGTACACATGTTAAGCTTTCTAAGCGTACCCAGCTTGTTGTAGTGGGCTCATCTTTCTGGAAATGATCCCTCAAAGAATTCTTTGGTTGCGCAGGGTTTCCCTAAAAAATGTATAAAAAAGCTGAATAAAAAACACCTTTTCCTAAAATATAAATATGCAAACCAGAAAAAACAAGCTAAGTCTGAAAGCGCAAGGCCCCCCGAACAGAACAATACCCAACATGCAGAGGTACTATTAACCCTTTTAATTGCCAGCGTACTTGAGATTTTGTCACCCTCTGTTGACAGGTCATTTTTCCCCATTTTGCGCCATGTTTTGCGACATTTTTGCTGGAATTTTCAGGAAAATTATATATATATTTTTTGCAGCAGAGTTTAGGCTTTAACATGAAATGTCTTGTTTGTAAATTTTATTTATTATTAATTTTATTTATTATTAAGTAAAAAAAAAAAATAAATAAAATGTATTTTATTAGGGAAAACCATATTGCATGTGAAAGCCCCATTTCTACCGATTAGAACGGTACCACATATTTATCGGTAGCCCCTGTTCCTGCCCAGGAGACCCCCCTAAAACTGAAACAAGTAATTTTTAACATTTACAAATAAAATACAACTACCATCCACACTACAAAGGGTTAAATCGAGAAAAAAAAAATGACATAGGGTCCCCCCTCCCGGGGGGGGGGGGGGGGTGGGGTTGGGGGTTTAAGGGCTCTTCTGCCCCCTGGCCTTTGGGGAGGCAGGTAATGGGGGTGCCGGGGGTTAATGGCAAGTCACCGGCTAGCGCAGGTGGGGCAGAAGCCGGCTTTTTTTGGGGTATTTTAAGGGTTAAAAACCCTTAAAAATCCCCCCAAAAAATGACGTAGGATCCCCCCCAGCATTACCGACCCAGGCCCAGCTATGGGGGCTTGTAGAACAGGGCGCAGGGGCCAGCGTTGGTGGCCCCTGGCCCTGCAGGCTACTAGCCCACATAGCCACTAAGTGGCCCGGGCCCTTCTGCCCCCCCCCTGGCCGTTGGGGCGGCAGGTAATGGGGGGCTGGGGGTTAATGGCCAGTCACCCGCTAGCCGTAGGTGACTTGCCAGACCCAGAGCCTTGTGAGCTGGTAAAGGGGTCTCATGGACCCCTTACCAGCTCACAAAGGGTTAACTGTTAAAAAAAAAAAAAAAAAAAAACACACGTTAAGAAAAAGTATTTTATTAAAAAAAAAAATTTTTTTACTGTACTTACCTCCAATTGCAAGCTCTTGTCCCTCGCCGCTCTGATGACAGATGCCGGTGATCGGCATCCAGAGAAGGGGGAAGCAGGAGATCAGAGGATCTCCTGCCACCTCCTTCCCGGGCATCGATCACCGGCATCTGACAGCTGAGAAGGCTGAAGCCGGTGATCGGGGCCGTGATGACGTCATTAGCCCTGCCCCAAGGGGGTGGGGCTTAGCGGCAAGATGGCGGCTGCCATCGAGGAGGAGAGAGCCTCCCGGGCTCTCTCCTGAAGATCGGTAAGTCCTGGGGGTGGATCGGAGGCCCCCCAGGTGAAGAGGAGGGACAGCGGGAGCCAGCGCACACGCAGGTAAGTGAATGTCATTTTTATTTTTTTTACAGTTAGCAGCTGCTGCTGCAGAAGCGGGGGGGGTGGCCTATTCCGGGGGCTCTCCTGGAGCAATCCGACCCCCCACGGGGGATAGGATGGCACCAAATTAAAGGGGAGACCTGGCCGGATCCAACGAGGGGTCAGGTGAGTATTTTTTTTTTTTTTTTGCCCTCTAGCAGGGGTAAATTCCAGGCACGTAAATTTTACGTGGCTGGCATTTAAAGGGTGAAAGGAGCATTATCGTGAAAAAATGGCCCGATGATAAAAATCCATATAAATATGCTGGATGGAGGGAGGAGGGGTCACTTATACACCCGGTATCGGGAAATATCCATCCAGGCTTGTTTTTTTATTTTAATGGAGGAAAGAGAACATCACGGGTGACAGACTCTGTCACCCCTCATAGACTAATCCTGTAACCCCAAGATTGTATTCCTACCAGGGGAAGAAAACCACAAGCTTGGCGGGAGTTTTATTCAGTTCTGGTGTATAAGTGATCCCTCCCCTTATTAGCTAAAGTGTTTATATGGATTCTTAATATTACACAATTTCGCGGTAGTGCTCCTTTAACTCCCTTGTCACTGTATGTTTTTCTATGTCCCAATATTTTCATGCTTACCTAAATTTCCTTTAGTCTTTAGATATTTTTTAATTCCTTGTGGCTTCTCTCGGATTTATGTGCATAAGTGGTTTTGTGAACTCATTAAATGTATTTTAATTATCAATAAATGATAGACATCGTAAACAATGTAAAGATGTAAAATATTTATTAAAATGTTATCAAATATAATTTAGTTGTATAGCTTATAAAACTTTTTTTTATTACTTCTTAATATTTATTGGTTGCTAAAGAATTTTTTTATAATAAACATTTATAAAAAAAACTATTTACAAAAAACGTGGTCACCCGAAGCAAGCTGAAATCCAACAGACAGACGCGTATCTGCAGACGCACAAATTCATCCACGTAGTCGGCCTCCATAACACTGCAACTCACACAAAGACAGCAAACTTTCACCAGGAAATAGACCCCGTAAGTTGGGCGGAAACACACTCTTTTTGGCCGTGTTCGAATCAACAATCAAAGCTCTGAATCATGCGCAAGCCCATAACAATAACGTAACATTCCCTAGAAAGCCAACTATTTACGCAAAAAATATGATCATCGAATATGCTTATTCACGTTAACGTAAACGCACATACGCATGAAAAAGACACGAAAATCCCGTTAATGGCTGCAAAAACTCACGAAAAATACGCAAACACATGTGAAAGTGAAGGAAAAGGAGGCTGTGAATCAAGGCCTATATGTGTAATTAACTTAGAGTAGTGCAGATTTTTATTTGAGCATCGGGGGATCTGTGGCGAGTTGTCTATTGTGTCGGCTCATGGTTGCATATCTATAAGATTCCCGGGCCGATCAGCTCCCTGCCTGCGGGGCACCCCGCTGTGTGAAACCCCCCAGGACACCCGCAAATCCTACCCGATCCTCACTCCAACGGCGCATGCGCGGGCCGCCGCCTGCTCTCGCACATCCCTCTAGCAGGGCACGCCGGCAGTTTGTGAATGGCTGGCGTGGGCGCGCTCCCTGTAAGAAGAACGCGCGAGAGGCGGCGGCGGGCGCTCTCACCTTGTCCGTCGGCGGTGATTGATGGAGCGAGTCACGTGGGAGCGGGGTCAGGTGAGTTTTTGGGGCTTTCTGGGGGGTTTCACACAGCGGAGCACCCCCGATCGGGGTGCCCCGCGGAAGTGGACCAACACCCAGGATAGTGAAAATCCTGGGTGTTGGTCCACTTTAACTTATGGAAAAAAATGGTGGAGCTGCCCTACGGATATCGCCCGGAAGCATGAAGCACTGACTGGACAAGCGCATGCGCCATGGAAGTGACGGAGAGATGAGTGGACTGGGCAATCTGTGGGGGGTTCACACAACAACTATACAATAATACCATTTTGTGAATACTCACCTTGTAAAATGGGTATTATAAGTATGTCACACACCCCGCTTCAAGATATTCATTACGTTTGGGTAGTATGGTCCTGTAGAGGGCTTCTGCAGAGATGATTGGAGGAAAGAAAGCCCCTCCCAGTCCATAAGTACCTGGGACCTCCCACTCATTACCCAGTATAAAGAAAGCAGTAAGGTAAAGGACCAGGAAGAGCCAAATATCAGTCATAACAACGCAAAGTTCACCATATGAAGGATGCAGAATCCAAAGGGCGGGTTGAAGCGGGGTGTGTGACATACTTATAATACCCATTTTACAAGGTGAGTATTCACAAAATGGTATTATTCTAAGTATGTCACACACCCCGCTTCAAGATATTCATTACGTTTGGGACATCCAATAGCAGTGTCCATAAAGGGTGGGGATCCAAAAACAAGGTATAAAGCACAACTACTGCAGCCTGCAGAACTTTGCGGCCAAAAACAGCATCCGCTGAGGCCCGCACATCAACCTTGTAAAACTTTGAAAAAGTGTGAACAGAAGACCAGGTAGCGGCCTTGCAAACTTGCTCAACAGAGGCCTGGTGCTGAAAAGCCCAGGAGGCCCCAACCGCACGAGTAGAATGAGCTGTAACACAAAAGGGAGGATCTCTCCCCTTAGCAGAATAGGCCCCTACAATGGCCTGACGGATCCATCTGCTGATGGTAGATTTTGTGGGTGCTAGACCCTTCTTGGGCCCAAAAGGCACCACGAAGAATGCATCAGTCTTGCGAAAGGCAGACGTTACCACCAAATAATACTTCACAACACGAACCACATCCAAAGAATGCAGGACCCTCTCCTTGTCATTGCTGGGGTTAGGACAGAGAGAGGGCAGAACAATATCCTTATTTAAATGAAAGGACGAAACCACCTTAGGAAGAAAGTCCGTCTTAAAACGGAAAACCACTTTATCCTGATGTCTTTCAAAATATGGAGCTTGAATAGACAGAGCCGCCAACTCAGAAACACGTCTAACTGAAGTGATAGCTACCAAAAATGCCACCTTCTGCGTAAGGGAAGACAAAGGAATATCATGCAAGGGCTCAAAGGGGGGACCCTGTAGCGCAGAAAGAACCAAATTCAAATCCCAAACCGGAATCAAAGGCTTCCTAGGAGGCCGCACATGCGTAACCCCCTGGAAAAAGGTCTTAACCAAAGGATGTAGTGCAAAAGACTTTTGGAAAAATACCGCCAGGGCAGACACCTGCCCCTTCAGAGTACTGAGTTGGAGCCCTAAGTCCAGACCATGTTGCAAGAACTCCAAAATTCTAGAAACAGAGAATTCCCTACAAGGGAAGGCCCTAGACTCACACCAATCAATATAAGACCTCCAAGTCCTATCGTACACGGATGAAGAAGACTTCTTTCTAGCACGAATGAGAGTCTGAATAACAGCGTCAGAAAGACCTTCCTCCTTCAAGATGGAGGTTTCAGCAGCCACGCCGTCAAAGCCAGCGTTGGTAAATTGGGGTAACGAAGATGACCCTGTGTGAGCAGATCTGGCAGCAGGGGCAGAACGAACTGATCTTCTGCCAACCTTACCACGTCTGCGAACCAGACCTGTCTTGGCCACCTTGGAGCTACCAGAATTGCTGTTGCTCTCTTCAGAGCAAGCTTGCGCACTACTCTGGCCACCATGGGAAACGGAGGGAACAGGTACAGAAACCCCAGATCCCTCCAGTTCAGGGACATGGCGTCCGTCGCGAGAGCCAGTGGGTCCTTCGCCAGAGACACAAAAGCCGGAAGTTTGTGATTGTGACGGGAGGCAAATAGGTCCACCGCCGGTGACCCCCACCTGAGACAAATTGAGTGAAAGACCCTGGGATTGAGAGACCATTCCCCCTTGCGGGCTGACATCCTGCTCAGAGAGTCTGCCTCCGTGTTCTCCACACCTGGGATGTAAACTGCTGAGATACACGGGACATGTCTCTCTGCCCAGTCCAGGATCAGAGACACTTCCTTGAGGGCATTCCTGCTGCGGGTTCCTCCCTGGTGATTGATGTAGGCCACCGCCGTCCGATCTGACCTGGACCGGCAAGTCTCGCAGTTGATGAGTCAAATGACAAAGAACCAACCTGATGGCCCTCAATTCCAGAACATTGATAGACTTGTGAGCTTCCAGGGGACTCCACAAACCCTGAACTTGCAGATCCTTCCAAAAGCCCCCCCATCCTGAGAGGCTGGCATCCGTAGTGACTATCTCCCACTGAGGAGTCCGAAAGGATCTGCCCCTCAGTAGGTTGGTTGAGTTCAGCCACCACCGAAGCGAGCGGCGAACCCGGGGAGACATCTGAAAAAGATGATCCAGCGACTGAGGAGACCTGTTCCAGACCGATAACAGATGGAGCTGAAGTGTCCTTGTGTGAAACTGAGCAAAGGGAACCGCCTCGAATGAGGCCACCATCAAACCCACCAGTCTCATCCCTAGACGGATGGATGGTCGAGGCATGGACATGAGCGACCGAACCAACTCCTGAATCAGAAGAACCTTGGACTGAGGAAGGAAAACTCTGGCCAGATCTGTATCCAGAGACATTCCCAGAAAGGATACTGTCCTGGACGGGTGTAGGGAGGACTTGGGGTAGTTGATCACCCAGCCGAACCTCTCCAGAGTGGATATTACCGTCCTGGTGTCCAATTCTGCCTGGCTGAATGACGGTGCCATGATGAGGAGATTGTCCAGATATGGCACAATGCGAATCCCCTGCGCTCTGAGGAGAGCCATCACCCCAGCAAGCACCTTGGTGAAAACTCTTGGAGCTGTGGTGAGACCGAAGGGAAGAGCTACAAACTGAAAGTGCCGATCCTCCACCGCGAACCTCAGAAACCTCTGGTGTGCGGGAAAAATGGGAACATGGAGGTAAGCGTCCTGAATGTCTATGGACGTCATGAAGTCCCCCTGACGAAGAGAATGAATAGCAGAGCGCAACGTTTCCATGCGAAACCTTCGCAGTCTGAGGAACTTGTTGAGAATCTTTAGGTCCAGTATGGGCCGGACGGAGCCATCCTTTTTTGGGGACCGTGAACAGATTTGAGTAAAAACCCCGACCCCGGTCTAATGAGGGAACTGGGCAAATGACTGCCATTTCCAGAAGACTCGATACTGCCGCCCGGAGCTGCTGCGCAGCCAGTGCCTCCGGGGACACTCGAGACCTGAGGAAACGCGGGGGAGGGTAGGACTCGAACTCCAGCTTGTAGCCGGAAGACACCACTTCCCTGATCCACCTGTCCGAGACCTCTCGGTTCCAGACCTGGGAGAAGTGCGGTAGCCGTCCCCCCACCCGCACGGGTGAGGGCGCCCCCTCATTGTTGAGCGGGCTTGGCCACGGGTTTGGGTTTTGAGCCCCAACTGTATCCTGAACGGGCACGTCCTCTGCCCCTATTCCAGGAATTTCCCCTTGTAGAAGGGAAGGCGAAACCTCTTCCTGCTCTAGATCCCCGAAAGGAAGGAGTGAAGGAAGACGCTCCTCGAAAGGGGCGATGTTGCTTCTTGCGTTGAGGTAGTTTGCCCCCCTTGGCCACGGCATCCAGCTTGTCTCCAAAGAGCCGTAACCCAACGAAGGGAAGAGCTGTTAGTGACTTTTTTGACCCAAAGTCAGCCGCCCACTGGCGTAACCAAATTGAACGCCTGATAGTAACCATTAGAGCAGAGGCTCTACTACTCATCATCAAGGAATCATCCAAAGCGGCCACCATGAAGGACAAAAACACCTCACATTGTTTTAGTTCACGAAATTCCTCACTGTCCGGATTCAAACTGGAGGAGGATAACAAGTGCCTGACCACCTTTCTAGTAGCCACCGCCAACAGCGATGAGGCACAAACAGGCCTTATTGCTGCCCCAATACTGGCAAAACCATGACAAGCCATCTGGTCAATGCGTTTATCCTCACCATCCTTAAGAGAGGAACAATCAGGGTTGTTCAATACGGCTGAGTTGGATAACCCCAAAATAGGGGCGTCCACCTCGGGGGGAGATGCACAGCGCTTAACCGTATCCACTGGAAAAGGATACCTCTTATCCCAACTTTGGGGAATGCCTGGGAGCCGGGCAGGCCTTTCCCATTCCTTAGAAATAATATTATCAAAATGCTTTTGATTAGGGAATTCCAACCGCGGCTTGGATTCATCATAAAACTCCCCTTGCTGTTGAGGAACCTCCGCCGGAGGCGAGATAGCAAGCACCTCAAACATCTGAGTCAGAACATTAGGAGTATCCAAGGAAGTCCCTGAGCTCCGACCGGAATCAGCACCAACAAATTGCTGATCATCAGAAATATCTGAATCCTCAAATAATTCCCCTTCTTCTAGAGGGGAATAATCTGACCAATCCAGGCCGTCCTCGTCATCATCATATTCAAAATGATTAACCGGTGATAAATGCTTCCTCTTAGCCGGTGCTTTCTTGGCAACCGTGGAGGAAATGAATTTTTCAATACTGGCCAACCTGGCACACACATCAGATTGCGACTGCCCCCCCGTGGCAATCTCACACGGGGCACGGGTCAAAGTGGGAGGGGGAGAGGATGAAGCCGGCTGCGCTGACCCAGATGCCTGGGGACCGGACTGCCGTGTAATAGTCTGCTGTGCACATGATATACATAGGAAAAAATCATCCCCTGTTAGGGATACCCCACAACCCATACACTTCCGGGATTGTCCCGAGGGGAGCCCGGAATCTTTGGATGCCTCCATAAGGTGAGCTTGAATAGTCGATATGAGTGAGGGAATTACGCTATTAAGCAACCCGGGATGCCCTTATATTGTCCAAGTGGGAGGTTTTGTAATAAATAGCAAAAGTACCCAGGTACTCTAGGACCAGGAGAAACCTAAAAAAATTCCTGGCAGTTCAGCCTGAAAAACATAGAAAAAGACAGTAAGAGGTTCTCCCTATATAAACCTATATCTATTATACCTATATATATACATATATATATGCAAATATGTACAGATAAGCAACGGCCGCAGGGCCACTCACTGAGTCTTTGGGCGCCAATACACTGTGTCCTCTGCCTGAGGTAACACAGATCAGAGCGGGAGACGCAGCAGGGGGGCGTGGCCAGCGTGGTTCGCGCGCTGCAAGGCTCCGCCCAGCAGCTCCAAACTCCTAAAGGGCGCGGGCTGCGGCCTCATACCGAAGGCCCGGCCCCGCCCCCTCACTGAAGAGCGTGAGGGGAGAAATCCTCCCCTCAGCTCTGAGGTAAAAATCCAGCACCTGTCTCAGCTCTGAGGTAAAAATCCAGCACAGTGTCTGTCAGACGTGAGGGGAAGCTCCCCTCCATTAACACTCACGCAGCGGTGCCGCAGGCAGCCGCGGCACCGGGCGCATAATAGAGCCGGTAGCAGCCCGCATAACAAGCGGAGCTGCTCCCTGCTCGGTCACGCTACCAGCTCCAAACTCCTAAAGGGCGCGGGCTGCGGCCTCATACCGAAGGCCCGGCCCCGCCCCCTCACTGAAGAGCGTGAGGGGAGAAATCCTCCCCTCAGCTCTGAGGTAAAAATCCAGCACCGCGGCGGCAACAAGATTGCAACAAGTTTACATTATAACTATTCATACCAGAAAAGTAAACATTTTAAACAAACATTTCAAATAAATCTATTTTCCAGGCGCCCCCATAGAAAAACACCAGAAGCTGAATAAGAGGCCTCCACACAACTAAAAAATGGGAATAGGCCATTTAAGGGGAAAATTAAACTCTTGGACAGGGCATCCCAAACCGGAGTCACCAACCCGGTATAACCGTCTACCCTCTTTATAGGGTCTCGCGGTGGAGCATAGCTCCTGAGCACCTGAGGTGCTGTTATACCCTCGCTCGGACAGCAGTCAAGACTGGGAGGCATTTAAATAGCTATATATTAATAAAGGGAATAAAGAGTCCGAACGGAAATAAAAATATATATAGGCCGGGAGTAGACCCGGCTACCTTAAAGTCCCCCTGTGCAAGGAGGAGATATCATCTGCTGCTTGCTCGCCGTCTGCAGAGATGAAGACTGGGTAATGAGTGGCAGGTCCCAGGTACTTATGGACTGGGAGGGGCTTTCTTTCCTCCAATCATCTCTGCAGAAGCCCTCTACAGGACCATACTACCCACAGGTAATGAATATCTTGAAGCGGGGTGTGTGACATACTTAGAATATAGCTGGTGCACTCTTACACATCCGTTAGTGGCGGGTGCCAGGACCGCGGTGGCGCCACTATAGATCCAAATAAGTAAACAGAATCGGCAACTCCAATTAGTAGTGAAATCGACTGTTTTCAATCACAGAGATATTGCATTACATTTGTTGGAAAATCCAAAGGACTGCAGCCATAGACCTGAGCGACAGTTGGATTTGGATGAGTGAATGACCAGTACAGTGACACTGCTGCATGGGATTGGACGACAGGGCTGCCGCTCTGTGCATTCTCTCCAAGATGGCTGCGCCCAGGAGCCGAGACGCTGGGGGATCTCTGCACAAGCAGGTCCTATTAGCCCCTAACTCTCATCTCTGCACAAGCAGGTCCTATTAGCCCCTAAATCTCATCTCTGCGCAAGCAGGTCCTATTAGCCCCTAACTCTCATCTCTGCACAAGCAGATCCTATTAGCCCCTAACTCTCATCTCTGCACAAGCAGGTCCTATTAGTCCCTAACTCTCATCTCTGCACAAGCAGGTCTTATTAGTCCCTAACTCTCATCTCTGCACAAGCAGGTCCTATTAGCCCCTCTCATCTCTGCACAAGCAGGTCCTATTAGCCCCTTACTCTCATCTCTGCCCCTGCAGGTCCTATTAGCCCCTAACTCTCATCTCTGCACAAGCAGGTCCTATTAGCCCCTTACTCTCATCTCTGCCCCTGCAGGTCCTATTAGCCCCTAACTCTCATCTCTGCACAAGCAGGTCCTATTAGCCCCTAACTCTCATCTCTGCACAAGCAGGTCCTATTAGCCCCTAACTCTCATCTCTGCACAAGCAGGTCCTATTAGCCCCTAACTATCATATCTGCACAAGCAGGTCCTATTAGCTCCTAACTTTCATCTCTGCACAAGCAGGTCCTATTGGCCCCTAACGCTCATCTCTGCCCCTGCAGGTCCTATTAGCCCCTAACTCTCATCTCTGCCCCTGCAGGTCCTATTAGCCCCTAACTCTCATCTCTGCCCCTGCAGGTCCTATTAGCCCCTAACTCTCATCTAATAATAATAATAATTAAAGCGGACCAACAGCCAAAAATGAATTAAATCAGACACAACAACTGTGTTTATATGAACTCCTCTCCGAGGCAATTTAAAAATTATTTTACCTCTTTCTAATGCCTACGGGGATAAATATTAAAAAACAAGATGGCCGCTCATGCATTGGCAGGCCACCTGCAAACAGGAAGTTGTGCTGGGCTTCCTGTTACTGTGCATTTCATTTACGTCACTTGGGAGAGGAAGCTCCAAAATGGCCGCTATCTTTCTTTTCCAACTGTGCCGGGCTGTTGGTCCGCTTTAATGTGAATGATGGCCTTCATACATCGAGGTCACTTTGTATCAGACGCAGATCTCACCTATTGAGACTTCCACATAATTCCTGGTGTCACTCGAAGGCGTTGTTCCGGTTGTTCCTTTTATTTTGCGAAAAGAAAAAAAAAAAGACAAGTTAGAAACTTGTACAATCTCCCTAAAATGTATTAAAGATCTATTTATGTTATTTGCACAGTATAAGATAACAAGCGTGTGGTGTATAACAGAGACCCATATCTCTGCTCTGCAGCGGCTCCGTGCAGCTTTATTTCTATCGGCCCATTTCCTCGCCTGTAACAATATTACAAATGTTTCTGTTTCCATATTATTATTTTCTTTTGCAAGAATAAGGACCTGTCACGTTATAGTCAGAGAGACTTTCCTACATCACAGGGCCCGAGCTGATGTATCATCGCAGCGTGACCCAGATTGTGTAACTAGCAGATAATACCCGAGTATTAAAGTGATACTAAAGTTGTCCCGTTATCTCAGGCTACACGTTGCACTGTCCCAGACTTCAATCCATTTTCAGAAAGTCCCTGTAGCTCCTAAGTTATTAGAAAAGGTATTAGAGCATCGGAGATGCAGAGAAATGATGTGGGTGTGGCAACAGTGATGTGATGTAAGCACACTGTGTGCTTTAAATATATCATAGTAAAAAAAAAAAAAAAGTGCATTGTTGTGCCGCTAGTTATTACTGCCAGCACATAGTGTGACCAGAAAAAGGGGACGAGAGATGCTGCAGGATAAGAGCGTCTCCAGCCTGCCAGCTCATAGTGTGACCAGAAAAAGGGGGTGATAGATGCTGCAGGATAAGAGCGTCTCCAGCCTGCCAGCACATAGTGTGACCAGAAAAAGGGGGTGATAGATGCTGCAGGCTGTCATAGAACCAGGACTATTCCTATGATTTCCCAGCAGAGGGCGCCAAGGTTCCCCGTGCGCTCACATTTTCGCAATAGAAATAGTAGGGACAGTAAGCGCGCAATTATGTGCGCCCATTTGTGCATCATATGAGCCAATGGATTTGTGCGCATGTGCGATAATGTGCGCGCGATAGTGTGCGCATTGCAGACGCGCGAAAATGCGCTCCCTTTTGCACATGCGCAGGGGCCTTTAAATACTGACGAGCCCTGAGCTCCATTGCCAGTTGGTCAGTTCTCCTCCCTGTTCCTGAGTTTCAATCGTCCATTCCCGTGTACCAACCCGGCTTGATCCTGACTACGCTCCTGCTCTCCTGACGACCTCGGCTTTTTTTTTACTCTGATCCTGATCTGCCTGCCCACGACCTCGGCTTGTGCTTCGTTCCAGTCCAGCTCGTGTCTGTCTTCTACCCAGAACTTGGTAATACCCACTCCTAGGTTGCCTGACCTAAGGCCTTCCTGCAGCCCAGTCTATCCTCACCATAAGAGGCTCTAGTGAAAACCATGTTGGTCCTTAGATTCCAGGCTTCCCGGTCGAGAGGTGAGACGGTTCTTAGTCTCCGCAATCAGGGTTCACACCCGGTACCTGACACAGGCTAAGAGTGTCTCCAGCCTGACAGAACATAGCATTGTCTCATGACCTGTGACCCCACTGTCTCAACCAGTTTCTGACCCTACAGTCTCATCCCCTTTGTGACCCTATTGTCTCATCCCCTTTGTGACCCCACTGTCTCAACCAGTTTCTGACCCTACAGTCTAATCCCCTTTGTGACCCTTTTGTCTCATCCCCATTTGTGACCTTCTTGTCTCATCCCCTTTGTCACCCTACTGTCTCATCCCCTTTGTCACCCTATTGCCTCATCCCCTTTGTCACCCTATTGTCTCATCCCCTTTGTCACCCTATTGTCTCATCCCCTTTGTCACCCTATTGTCTAATCCTATTTGTCACCTTATTGTCTTATCCCTCTATGTCACCCTATTGCCTCATCCCCTTTGTGACCCCACTGTCTCAACCAGTTTCTGACCCTACAGTCTTGTCCCCTTTGTGACCCCACTGTCTCAACCAGTTTCTGACCCTACAGTCTCATCCCCTTTGTGACCCCACTGTCTCAACCAGTTTCTGACCCTACAGTCTCATCCCCTTTGTCACTCTATTGTCTAATCCCCTTTGTCACTCTATTGTCTCATCCCCTTTGTCACCCTACTGTCTCATCCCCTTTGTCACCCTACTGTCTCATCCCCTTTGTCACCCTATTGTCTAATCCCCTTTGTCACCCTATTGCCTCATCCCCTTTGTCACCCTATTGTCTCATCCCCTTTGTCACCCTATTGTCTCATCCTTTTTGTCTCATCCCCTTTGTGACCCTAATGTCTCATCCCCTTTGTCACCCTATTGTCTCATCCCCTTTGTCACCCTAATGTCTCATCCCCTTTGTCACCCTAATGTCTCATCCCCTTTGTCACCCTAATGTCTCATCCCCTTTGTCACCCTATTGTCTCCATCGCCTTTTGTCACCCTACTGTCTCATCCCCTTTGTCACCTTATTGTCTTATCCCTCTATGTCACCCTATTGCCTCATCCCCTTTGTGACCCTATTGTCTCATCCCCTTTGTGACCCTATTGTCTCATCCCCTTTGTGACCCTATTGTCTAATCCCATTTGTCACCCTATTGTCTCATCCCCTTTGTCACCCTATTGCCTCATCCCCTTTGTCACCCTATTGTCTAATTCTATTTGTCATCTTATTGCCTCATCCCCTTTGTCACCCTATTGCCTCATTCCCTTTGTCACCCTATTGTCTCATCCCCTTTGTCACCCTATTGTCTCATCCCCTTTGTCACCCTATTGTCTCACCCCCTTTGTGACCCTATTGTCTCATCCCTTTTGTCACCCTATTGTCTCACCCCCTTTGTGACCCTATTGTCTCATCCCCTTTGTGACCCTATTGCCTCATCCCCTTTGTGACCCTATTGCCTCATCCCCTTTGTCACCCTATTGTCTCACCCCCTTTGTGACCCTATTGTCTCATCCCTTTTGTCACCCTATTGTCTCACCCCCTTTGTGACCCTATTGCCTCATCCCCTTTGTGACCCTATTGTCTCATCCCCTTTGTGACCCTATTGCCTCATCCCCTTTGTCACCCTATTGTCTCATCCCCTTTGTGACCCTATTGCCTCATCCCCTTTGTGACCCTATTGCCTCATCCCCTTTGTCACCCTATTGTCTCATCCCCTTTGTGACCCTATTGTCTAATCCCATTTGTCACCCTATTGTCTCATCCCCTTTGTCACCCTATTGTCTCATCCCTTTTGTCACCCTATTGTCTCACCCCCTTTGTGACCCTATTGTCTCATCCCCTTTGTGACCCTATTGCCTCATCCCCTTTGTCACCCTATTGTCTCATCCCCTTTGTGACCCTATTGTCTCATCCCCTTTGTCACCCTATTGCCTCATCCCCTTTGTCACCCTATTGTGTAATCCCCTTTGTCACCCTACTATCTCATCCCCTTTGTCACCCTATTGTCTCATCCTTTTTGTCTCATCCCCTTTGTGACCCTAATGTATCATCCCCTTTGTCACCCTAATGTCTCATCCTTTTTGTCTCATCCCCTTTGTGACCCTATTGTCTCATCCCCTTTGTGACCCTATTGCCTCATCCCCTTTGTCACCCTATTGTCTCATCCCCTTTGTGACCCTATTGTCTCATCCCCTTTGTCACCCTATTGCCTCATCCCCTTTGTCACCCTATTGTGTAATCCCCTTTGTCACCCTACTATCTCATCCCCTTTGTCACCCTATTGTCTCATCCCCTTTGTCACCCTATTGTCTCCATCGCCTTTTGTCACCCTACTGTCTCATCCCCTTTGTCACCCTATTGCCTCATCCCCTTTGTCACCCTATTGTCTAATCCTATTTGTCACCTTATTGTCTTATCCCTCTATGTCACCCTATTGCCTCATCCCCTTTGTGACCCTATTGTCTCATCCCCTTTGTGACCCTATTGTCTCATCCCCTTTATGACTCTATTGTCTAATCCCATTTGTCACCCTATTGTCTCATCCCCTTTGTCACCCTATTGTCTCATCCCCTTTGTGACCCTATTGTCTAATCCCATTTGTCACCCTATTGTCTCATCCCCTTTGTCACCCTATTGTCTCATCCTCTTTGTCACCCTAGTGTTTAATTCCCTTTGTCACCCTATTGTCTAATCCCCTTTGTTACTCTATTGTCTCCTCCCCTTTGTGACCCTATTGTCTCATCCCCTTTGTGACCCTATTGTCTCATCTCCTTGGTCACCCTATTGTCTCATCTCCTTGCTCACCCTATTGTCTCACCCCCTTTGTGACCCTATTGTCTCATCTCCTTGCTCACCCTATTGTCTCATCCCCTTTGTGACCCTATTGTCTCATCCCCTTTGTGACCCTATTGTCTCATCCCCTTTGTGACCCTATTGTCTCATCCCCTTTGTCACCCTACTGTCTCACCCCCTTTGTGACCCTATTGTCTCATCCCCTTTGTCACCCTATTGTCTCATCCCCTTTGTTACTCTATTGTCTCCTACCCTTTGTCACCCTATTGTCTCATCCCCTTTGTTACTCTATTGTCTCATCCCCTGTGTGACCCTATTGCCTCATCCCCTTTGTGACCCTATTGTCTCATCCCCTTTGTCACCCTATTGTCTCATCCCCTTGGTCAGCCATGGAATATGAAGGTGCTTTATAAATAATAATTTAGCAAAGCTGGCAGGCTGCAGACACTCTTAGCCTGCAGCATCTCTTACCCCCTTTTTCTGGTCACACTATGTGCAGTAATAACTAGAGGCACAACAATGCACTTATTTTATTCCTATAAGATATGTAAAACACACAGTGCGCTTACATCACATCGCTGTTGCCACACCCACTGTTTCTATGAATCTCCAATGCTCTAATACTTTACTAATAATACTTTACTAATAATACTAATACTTTACTAAGTACTAATAACTTAGGAACTACAGGGACTTTCTGAAAACGGATTGAAGTTTGGGTCGGTGCAACGTGTAGCCCGAGACAATAGGACAACAATCAGGCGCTTAACTTTAGTATCAGTTTAACAAAAGAGTCTTTGGAAGTTGCTTGGTACACCTCTCTGTTTATACCTATGGCCCCTTATAAATCTACCTCTTAGGCCCAGATCTCTCTTCACATCTACCTCCTGCTCCGTTACTGCCTAACAGCTCTCTCTGCAGTTATGCAGATCTCGCTCCCTCACACGGAATTGTCATCTTCCCAGCATGCAATTCTGCTCCTGTCTCCAACAGAACAATGTGTGGCAGAGCATAATGGCCGGGCGTTATACTGGCCTCCTCTCTCTGGTCACACCTCACACTCATCTCCCGCCTCCGCCCCTTCCTCACACCGCTAACGATCTGATCATCTCCCGAATAGACTACTGCAACCCACAGCAGCCCACCTGGAAGTCTTCCTGCGCTCCCTATGGCCAGTCGGCCGCTGCATCTCTTATATAGAGCTGTATGGATGGTAATGGGAGTTGTGGTGGGCCCATAGGATGTTATATGCAGCATTACCAATAATTCCCCCTCCCCCCCATTTCACACCCATCACTGTCATGACCTGAGAACACGCTTACCTTTATTGCAGGAGAGGCGCCTATCGATCCAACTGCCGATTCGTTCCAGCTTTGAATCTAGAAAAGATCAAGAGAGTCACTGAGCGGCACTTTCCTGGCTACACTCGGAGTATAATTCTAAGAAGAGGGATCAGCACCAACCCTATAATTATTAGTAATAGGGAGTGCACTGCTCCAAACCACAATACAATCAAACCACTCTGCGGAGCTAAATTGAGGGCACTACAGCCTTATAATTCAAAAATTCATTCTATTGAGATTACTAAATCAAGAAAAAGCCACCACTGCAATAAAGACACAAAAATAACACACATAAGACAAAGATAAAAACCTACAAAACCCGTCTACCCTGGACCCAATCTTGTTGCTCAATAATAAGTATATATGGGTAGAGTCCCCTCTGCAGACTTAAAAACAATTGGATATCAAACGAAAAACTTAATTTCAATATGGATCCCTATTTATATTATTGGTAAGTGGATTCCTCCTATATTTTTACAATAAATTAACAAAAAATAACCTCCCACAGCTAAATAAGTAAATTAATAAAGTGCAATAATATATCTACTTTATACTAATAATGGTCTTAATAAATATGTGCAAAAGGGTAAATAATTCATTAGTGATTAGTAAATTCTATGGTGCTATTAGCAATACCTATATTAAATTGTAAAGCCCCAAAACTATATAACAAGTTATTCTAATAATAAACAATGCAGCTTCCTTGTGAAGATAACACAATAAAAATTGATTATTGCATTATCAGGTTGTAGTGCCCTCAATTTAGCTTGCAGTATAACTGGCAGCAAACACCCACCTGATCCCAATGGAAACCCAGCTCATGCTTTGCTTCCATAAAACCCTTTCTCACAAATTGTGTTATTAACTGTTCAGCGGGGGAGCGAGGCATCCCGATTGACACTGCTCAGCTGTGCAAAACAAAATGTATTTGCCTTTATATTTACGTCCTGCCGCAGTATTTCAAAGGGAACGGGAATAAGGGTAACAAATCTCAGTTTGCAGTGGTGTATATGTGCAGGTTTGGTACCCGCAATCAGGATGCCCCCTGAATAGTTATTACAGGGCATTATCTGCTCTACTGCTGACTGGCAAATTGATTCATATGCAAATATCACTCTGCACTAGAATGAGCCATGTGACCTTCAAACCCCTCCTCCCGCTAAAGCGAAAGTGTGTATCATCAAGTCCAGACGGGTTCTGGGCATACATTGAGACCATCCCTCTGTACTAGAATGAGCCATGTGACCTTCGAGCCACTCCTCCCGCTAAAGCGAACGTGTGTATCATCAGGTCCAGACGGATTCTGGGCATACATTGAGACCATCCCTTCTGTATAAGAATGAGCCATGTGACCTTCGAGCCCCTCCTCCCACTAAAGCGAACGTGTGTATCAGGTCCAGACGGGTTCTGGGCATACACTGAGACCATCACTCTGTATTAGAATGAGCCATGTGACCTTCGAGCCACTCCTCCTGCAAAAACGAACGTGTGTATCATCAGGTCCAGACGGGTTCTTGGCATACATTGAGATCATCCCTTCTGTATAAAAATGAGCCATGTGACCTTCGAGCCCCTCCTCCCGCTAAAGCGAACGTGTGTATCGTCAGGTCCAGACGGGTTCTGGGCACACTTTAAGACCATCACTCTGCACTAGAATGCGCCATGAGACCTCGGTCTCCTCCTCCTGCCATCCCCTACGTAACAATTCCTAAAAACGGTCAGGTCCAGACGGTTCTGAGCACACTTTGAGACCATCACTCTGCACTAGAATGTGCCATGAGATCTCGATGCCCATCCTCCTGCCATCCCCCAGCTAAAAACTAACGTGTACCACCAGGTCCAGGCGGGTTCTGAGCACACTTTGAGACCATCACTCTGCACTAGAATGCACCATGGGACCTCGGTCCCTTCCTCTAGTCATCGCCCGGCTAAAAACTCATAAAAACTAATGTGTACCATCAGGTCCAGACGAATTCTGAGCACACTTTGAGCCCAAACATGGCTACCCTATCTCATCCCCTTAGGGTGCTGGGGTAGAAGGAGACCCACGCATGCATGCAGGACAATATCCTGGTTCTGATAATGGGGCCAGTTTCTGTGTAATATTCAGTGGATTGTCATAATTACATGTAAAGTAATGGTGCCAGTAGGTCTGTGGGATTTCTTTGAAATTTCCCATGATCGCAGGTTTCCTGCTGACCAGCTATGGCCCCCGTACTCAAAGCCTCCTGGCAGCAGGTTCCCTGCCGACCAGCAATGACCTCGGCCGAGCCGTCAGGGGTGTGAACAGTAGCCGCGAGGTCCTTTGAGGCTTTCTGCTGCTGAGGAGCCCATGCAGAAGGAACAGAGTTCACTGGGAGCTTTTAAAAAATATAAAGCAGAATGAAGACTCCGCCCCCTGACAGCCAGCAGTGGGAGAGCAGAAATCAGGATAATGTCCCCCACTGGCTGGACTGGCCCTTTCCTGATCCTGGTTTTAAAGTGGACCACAACCCGGGAATTTAAATATCCCAGGACATTGTTTCTTGCCCCAAGGACACGCCAATTTGCGACGCCCTGCTGTTTGAACCCACGGCGCATGCTCAGGTTTCCATCCAATCGCATACTAATACATGTCACATAGCAATCTTTAGACACAGATCATCGACATAAAGTTTCCCTGCAATGTGCGCCGTGCTTCTGTCCCCAGTCTTTCTTAAAGTGGACCAGAACCTACCCTCCCCCCGGGGCATCCAAAAATCCCCCAGGTAGCCCCATACACTTACCTTGTTTCACGGTCCACTGGCGCATGCTCAGATTTCCATCCAATTGCATACTAATACACGGCATAAAGCTCTCTTTAGACACAGATCATCGACATAGAGGAGCAGGATGGGCACATCCAAAGTTTCCCTGCAATGTGCGTGTGCTTCTGCCCCCCAGCCTATCTTAAAGTGGACCAAAACCCCCCGCAATCGGCCCAGGAATCTATAAGGGTTTCACACCCGATTTTGGATCCCCCGGGGGGGAGGGAATCGAACGGTCACTTTAATAGTCCTGATCTGACCAGCCCTGGGTTATGAGGCTCCACGGTCGGCTGATTCCCTGTCCCGGGGGCATCCGGAACTAGATGCCCAGCTGTCTGAAAGCCCGACATTCGCCCAGTTTTCTTACCTTTACCACAAGCCTATGGGGCATGTGCATCCAATGGTGCATGCAGCCGCTGCTCGCGTATGCACTGCTTGATCGGGCAAGAGGGGGAGTTTCTGGGCAACCTGGGGGGGGTTTCACACATCCCAAAATGCCCCGGAGGAAGCGACTATGCCTGCCCTGGAGGCATAGACTTCAGGCTAGGTTTTGGTCCACTTTATTTTCAATGGGGAGCGGGTCCGGTTTCGGTTCAATTTCGGGTACCCGAACCAAACTTCTGTCCAAGTTCGGGCGAAGTTGCCGAAGCAGAATCCTTAGGGGTTCCCCCGACGCTAGCGATGACATCACTCTTCACATACATATACATGTATACACACAGGTGTGGGGCAAACAATACAATTCTGTGAAATACTCACCTGTAGAATTGGTATTATACGTATACAGTACGTCCTGCTCCAAATATAATACTTACACTTGGGTAATCCTCCGCCAGATGCCGCTGTGCACTGCAGAAATGCAAAAACAAACTCCTCCCGGCCCTTTATATACCCAGGGACATCCCACAAATCCCCATTATTGAAAAGCAGTGAAAAAGAAGCCGGGAGAAACTAACCACCAAAAAACTGGTAATAACAACAATGATAACAATCACCATACAGGGGATACAGAATAATGCAAAAACCAGGGTGGGGTGGAGCAGGACGTACTGTATACGTATAATACCAATTCTACAGGTGAGTATTTCACAGAATTGTATTATTCTAAGTATACAGTACGTCCTGCTCCAAATATAATACTTACACTTAGGACATCCAATAGCAGTGTCCATAGAGCAGGGTGGGATCCCCAAGAAAAAAGGCACAGCAGACAGTAAAAGGCACTGTCACCTGCAAACCTTGCTACCAAGAGCGACATGAGCAGAGCTCCAACGTAAACCACATAAAAAAACCTTTGAAAAGGTACAAACAGAGAACAAGCAGCGGTCTAGCAGACTTGTTCAACAGAAAACCTGGTGCCGGAAGGCCCAAAGACACCTTAGCACAAGTAGAAACAGAAATAAGGCGAGAAGAAGATTCTTCCCCTTAAAAGAATATGCCTGAGTAACAGCCTGACCAGTCCAAATGGTAACAGTAGCCTTGGCAGAAGCCGAAACCTTCCCTTAGACCGGAAGGGACAATCCATCCAAGTAAAGACCAGGCCAAAGGCCGCAGAATCCCTGGAAGCAGATGAGATCAGGCACCTCAGACACCCCAAGGGGCATCAATCCCTCTAAGGGACAAGAAACAATCCAGGAAAAAACTTCCAACACCTGTTGAGGGAATGTAGACCCCCTTTCCTCAGCGTTACTAGGAACAAGGCCCAGAAGAAAGACAAATGTCTTGAATACATGAGCATAAGACACCACCTAGGCATAAGGTCCGGCGTAAAGCGTGGCACCGCCTCATCATAGAGTAGAAATCCATGAACGAGGGCTAGCTAAACAGAGCCACACGCTCAGGCACATGTCTGACTGAACCCCCAGGAGGAGAACTTGAGGTAAGAACAGTCAGACAGCATCCGAATAGGTCCAAAGGGGAACACCCCGCAAGGCAAACAGAATAAAAATCAAATCCCAACAGGGGGGATAGAATTACGTGGGGGATGCACCTGAGCAATCCCCGAAGGAATTTGCTTAACCAAGGAAAAACTGAGCAAAGACTTCTACAGGAAGGCGGACAGGACAGAACCTGAACCTTCAGAGTACCGAGTTGGGGAGCCAACTCCAACCCAGCTGAAACAACTCTAGAACCCTGGGAACAGAGAACGCCCAACAGGGGAGAGACCAAGACTCACACCAATCAATATGGATATGCCATACCCTACAATAGACAGAAGAAAAAGAAGCATCTAGCTCCTAGACTTCTAATAGTCACAGACATCCAGACCAAAAGCTCGCCTCCAACAATGGGGTAGAATCAACCGCCGGACCATCTAGACCAGAGTCTGTAGATTGGGGTGAAATAACAAGGGGGCCTGAGTGAGCAGAACAGCACTCCTGACAGAACGTACAGGTCCACTGTCCACAGAGCCACGTCTGCAACCACACTCCACTGGGCCACCAGTATCACTGGTCCCCCCTTCCAGAGCAAACTTGCGCAGAACCCCGCCTAGCAGGATGAATGAAGATAAGACATACAGAATATAATGTCCATAAAGTTACAAGGCTCCTGACCAGAGTCAGAATATTCTGGGACAGAGAGCAAGGCCGAGAACCTGTGATAGTGACGGGGCCCAAACAGATCCACACCAGATGGATCTCAAAGTGACACAAAGATAAACACATCCTGCCGCAGAAGGACATCCACCGGAGCGAATACCACTGATATGCAGGGAACGTTGTCCTCCACCCAGATCAGGATCAGATACCTTCCTGGAGGATCATCCTGCTACGAGTCCCACACCGATAAATTATACAGGCCACTGACATCAGACAGACCAAGAGCCCCCAAATAGACAGGTCCTGAAAAGGGGCAGTCCAACGAGATAGAGCCAACCTGAAGGCTCACTGCTACAAAAATAGAAAGGTGTATGGACCCCTAAAGGCCCCACCTCCCCCGGAACCACCGGGGATTTTAGAAGACCCCCTCGTCCCGTCAACCTGATAGATTCGGTATCCATCTACAGGAAGACTTAAGAAAAAAGGGGGGTGCCCCCCGACTGGTACCTTGAGATCAATCGTCTCAAGAGGAACCACCATACCAAGGGGGAAGGTACACAGATCCAGCTCCAGTGATGCTGGAACCCTGTCCAGTATTAACAACATAAGTAGCAGAAAAAGCCCAAGGGCACAGAGTATAAGGGACATCCTCTGAGCAGCCACCAACGGGCCCACCAACTGCAACCCTGCCTGGTGAAGGGACGGGGACAGCAATGAGGGACAGAGCCCATGTAACCAGATTGTCCACTTTATTGCCAGGAAAGGGGGTTCTCGCCTGAACCAAATCCAATTCAACCCTAGGAATTGAGATACCCAATAAGGGGACAATGAGGAAATTGAGGTGATTGAACACCGATCCAAATGACTCCCAAAGAACACCACTAGCCGAGTAACCAACTCGGCCTGACATAGAGATTGGGAAGTAAGAAGGACGACCAGGTAGGTCCTAGTGCGGATGCCCCATGGTCTCATCAGAGACATCACCCCCGTCAGCGCCTTGGCGAGCACTCTGGGAGCAGAAGAGAGGCCAAATCACAAGGCCACAATCCGCAGTGTTGGCCCTCCAACACTGACCTGTAAGGGCCTCGGTGTCCAGAAGACACAGGGGTACTAAAATAAGCACCTTAGATCTCCACAGATGGCAAGAGGCCCACTGGGCGCAGGGCGCTGGCGGCCCAACACAGAGATACCATGCAGGAACTGCCTGTGAATGTAAAATTGCCGAGCCTACAAAATGCCAGAATGGGCCAGACTGCCTCATCCCTTTGAGGGAATGTGGAAAGGTTAATGTAGAGGCCCCTGCCTCTGCATGTTAAGGGTAACCTGCAAGTGACCCCAGACCCTGCAGGCCAAGCACGGCCGGCACCAACACCTGAAGAGAGACAGGTACTAGAACAACCTCGTGAAGGGACCACCCAGCAAACTCTATCCTGCATCCAGGGGTAACTACCTCCTGAATCCACCAGAAGGAGGCATGACGCCCCCTGATAGGAGCAAGGTGCTGCGGCCGTCCCCTCACCCAGAAGGGCGAGGGCGTCCCGTCATGCTTGGGGGTTTTGGAAGATTTGGACATAGTCCTGCCGGAGGGGCCAGGGCGTTGTCTGCCAACCCTGGGGCGGGACTCTACGCCGAATAGCTGGAAGCACACCCCTGGTTCATGTTTGACACTAACATAGGGAGGGGGAGGGGAGTCCCTGCCCCGAGGAGGCCAAGACGGCCTCCTGCGTAGGGGTGTTTTGCCCTTTTTACCAAAAAGGTCCAAACGGGCCCCAAGTAGTCGTCGCCCTCTAAAGGGAAGGCCAGTGAGAGCCTTTTTTGTATCATTGTCAGCACCCCACTGTCGCAGCCAGACCAGGCGGCGTATAGCTACCACAAGGGCAGAAGTTCTTGCACACATCTTAATGGTGTCGTCCAGCACTAAAAGGATAAACCTTACAAATACATCACAATTGGAGAGTGCATTAAAGACCTCCCAGGGGAGATCCTCAGGCTGATGATCAAGCATCTTTCTGATGAGGGTTCTAGCGGCCACCGCAGTGATGGCCGCGGCACAGACCGGGCGCAGCGCCGTCCCTGCACAAGAAAAGGCGTGGGAAGCCAGTCTATCAATGCGCCGGTCCTTAGCATCCCGAAGGATACGATAAGTAGGAGCTGCCATGAAGGGAGGGTTAACAACCCCTATAATCGGTGCATCCACCACGGGAGGTGCTGACCAACAGTTAACCACATCAGGGGGAAAAGGGTATTTCCAATCCCAGTCCCCCGGAACCCCTGGACGTTTACAAGGGAATTCCCATTGTTTGGATATTAGAGCCTGGAAATTATCCTGCTCCAGAAATTCCAAGCACGGTGTCGCTGTGTGGAAACTCTCCCTTCTAGGCTTGGGAGCCTCACCAGGAGGAGAGATAGACAATACCTCAAAGATCTTTATCAGAAATTCGTCAGTGTCACACAGGCCCCAGGAATCAGGGCCAGAATCATCACAACTCCACGGCATCTCATCAGAGGAGCCCGAGTCGGAGAACAGCTCACCTTCATCAGAAGGAGCAAAGCCCTGCGGAGAAGCGAACTCCTCAGTTTCAGTAGGAAAGAGAGAACCTGGGGGCATCAGAAACCGCTTCTTCCAAGAGCCCCAGCGCTCTGCCAACCTTGAAATAACCTGATCAGTCGTAGGCAGAATGCGCGGCACGACTTGCTGGTCATCCCCGCTCGAGTGCAACTCATCAGGCGTGAGATTTAAGCACGGGGAAACAGGTGTATTGAACCGAGGTGCAGCCACTGGCAACCCTGATTGCAGGGCCAGTACTTGTTCAGCACACAGTCCGCAGACCCGTGCTCTGTCAGCATCAGCATGGGGCTGTCCACACGCTGTACACAGCCGGTCTTGTCCCCAAGGGACCCCGGACACATAATTCTGAGATGCCTCCATATGGTGATTTATCTAAGCAATATGCCAGCAGGGATTTATGCAATAGGCAACCCTGCATTCCCCAAAGACCCGCTAGGAATGTGGGAGAATTTTTTGTAAACCCGCTAAATTTATGTCAGGCCAGGAGAAGCCACCGGAATCTTTGCCGTCTGAAAGACATAAAGAGAATAAGGGGTGTCAGATCCATGCGCAGCAGAACAAATTATCAAAATGAACCACCCGCGAGGGCACTTACAGACCAAGGGAGGAGGAGGACCGCAACCACGCATGCATCATCAAAATGGCGCCAAGCGAACCTCGAGGGGCGGGCCCGATCTGGCCGTGACGCGGAGCGCGCCAAGCCAGATCCCCGCCTCCCCCAAAGAGCGCGAAGCTCTGAGCCAGTGGTCAAATCTTGACAAGCAGTGGATAAGATACACTTAGTATAAGCCTTAGATAATGGAGACACCGTAACTTCTGAACGACGCCGCCGCCCGGCGCAGCACACTTCAGTAAAGAAAATACACACGCACGGCAACAGCTAAAGGCTATGAGGAGCAAACAGCGCGGCTCTGACACCCAGTTGCCAGTCAAGGGCAAGACAACGGCCATAAGCGTGTACTACATTACACTAAGACCGCCACACACACACACCCCCCCCACCTTTCTTTTCCCCCGAACTACGGGGGAAACAAGGGAGGAAGGCGACCCTTTACACAGGGTCCACTGCTACACGGGGCACGGGGCAATAATGCGGGAGGGGCATCCACTAGAGGCTCACCATCAGCCTAAACCGCCTACCCTTTGGTGGGGGACTGCGGTGGAGCATGGCTCCGTGAGCACACATGGTGCTGCCTACCTTCATCCAACCAGCGCAGCCCAGGCTGGGAGGCACATCACAAGGAGGACGGGTGGGAATAGTCCAACAGGGCCGCAGGCTGTAATAGCCCCGCTCACCTGCGAGAGAGTGATACTTCATGTCTTCGCAGTCAGCACTGCAGAGAAATCTGGGGATTTGTGGGAGGTCCCTGGGTATATGAAGGGCCGGGAGGAGCCTGTTTTTGCATGTCTGCAGTGCACAGTGCCATCTGGTGGAGGATTACCCAAGTGTAAGTATTATATTTGGAGCAGGACGTACTGTATACTTAGAATATTTGTGTAGGAAAGACCTGGGCATTGTAAGGTCCCAGGGCCACATACGGGCCTTTGCTTGGCTCTGACTGGCCTGCGACCAGCGTTCCCTGTAAGGTGCACGGCTGCACGCTGCCCCCGCCGCTTAGTCCCGCCCACTGTCCACGCAATCTTGCTAGAAAATATAGTACCGGGTTTGAACAGCACTTTTGCCCATCTGTAGTGAGTCTAATGTAGCGGGGCCGTGTGTGGATTAAAACCCGCCGTCCTATTGGACAACTCCCTCCTGCAGGTTTGGCTGTGGGTGGAGTTTCTCTCCCGCCTGGAGATGGAGGTTATCCAGCAACTTGTCTGTGCCTCACGTCGCAGGCTGCTGGCACTTGTAGTCCACACGCAGTACGCAGCTCCGGATGGTGCACTGGCTCTTGTAGTCCATTTCTGGGCAGACCAATGCATTTGGGAAGGCAGGGGGACCATGCTGCAAGGTAGGAGGGGTTTCACACATCCTTTTATCCAAGCCCCCCCTCCCCCCGGGCATCCCAAATCAGGATGCTCCGCTTTTTGAAACCCCCTTATACTCAGTAGCAACGTGAAAAAAGGCAGAACAAAACCCAGAGCGGCCACTAGTCTTCCCCCTGGGTATCCCAGATCAGGATGCCCCACTGTGTGAAACCCTTCCCCCTTAAAGTGGAAATGAACCCAGAGCGGCCAATGGTCTTCCACCTGGGCATCCCAGATCGGGGTTTTGTTCCGCTTTAACGGAGGGTGTCGGCCATTTTTCATGATGCTACTGAATAAAAAGGGTTTGACACAGTGGGGCATCCCGATCTGGGATTTCCAGGGGGAAGACCAGGGGCCGCTCTGGGTTTTGTTCTTCTTTATGTGAGGGAATCCACAATTTTTCACATTGCTACTGAATAAAAAGTGTGAGCAGCGCTGTGTTACTTTAATAATAATGTAAAGGAGGGGAGGGGGGTTATTCCATCCTCACCTGATTTGGTTATGATGTTATGATGTTTTAAAGCAGACCAAAACACATGTAACCCAGCAACATGGAGTGTGAGGGAATCCAGGGCTGGGCTACAGGCATCATGTCTCTGGGGCATCCCAATGTGATGTGTGAGACCTCACTGGACACACAAAATGTGGTTTATTTAATAAGTTACATTTTTTGTAAGGCAACCTCACTTTTTCATTGTTTAACTATAACATATACTGTAAATAATGACATCACATATACACATATAACATATACAACTATAACATATAGAACTATAACATATACAACTATAACATATACAACTATAACATATACATCTATAACATATACATATATAATATATACAACTATAACCATATACATATATAACATATAGAACTATAACATATACAAAATGTATAACATATACATCTATAGCAAATACATATATAACATATACATATATAACATATACAACTATAACCTATACAACTATAACATATACAACTATAATATACATATATTACCTATACAACTATAACATATACAACATGTATAACCTATACAACTATAACCTATATATATTTTACCTATACAACTATAACATATACAACATGTATAACATATACAACTATAACATATACATATATTACCTATACAACTATAACATATACAACATGTATAACCTATACACCTATAACCTATACAACTATAACATATACAACTATAACCTATACAACGATAACATATACAACTATAACCTATACATATATAACATATACAACTATAACATATACAACTATAACCTATACATATATAACATATACAACTATAACCTATAAAACATGTATAACCTATACAACATGTATAACCTATACAACTATAACCTATACAACTATAACATATACATATATTACCTATACAACTATAACCTATACAACATGTATAACCTATACAACTATAACATATACAACTATAACATATACAACTATAACATATACAACTATAACATATACAACTATAACATATACAACTATAACATATACAGGTAACAGGTTGCCACACAAGGCTATTTACTGCTTTTGATAAAGAAATACAATTAATATTATGCAGAATTGAGTTCCACAATATTTTTAGTTTCTCACCACGTTCCACTCCCCCCCCCGATGTAGGAGGACAATGTGGCTGCACTCACCTGGTTTGAGGCACTTCCTTCTGTAGCACATATAGACGATGACGAAGAAGACGAGGGTGGGGATAATGGCAAGGATGGACACAGCCAAAACTAGACCTGTGGGATAAAATAGAGGAGGATGATTATCAGAGATCACAGAGGTGCAGCTCTACTGGACAAACACAGGGGGGCGGAGCTTCTCAGGTGCCTGCTGGTCATTAGAGACATTAGAGACTTTAAAGCTCAGCTGCAGGCCCCTCCTCTAAGCTCAGCTGCAGGCCCCTCCTCTAAGCTCAGCTGCAGGCCCCTCCTCTAAGCTCAGCTGCAGGCCCCTCCTCTAAGCTCAGCTGTAGGCTACTCCTCTAAGCTCAGCTGCAGGCCCCTCCTCTAAGCTCAGCTGCAGGCCCCTCCTCTAAGCTCAGCTGCAGGCCTCTCCTCTAAGCTCAGCTGCAGGCCCCTCCTCTAAGCTCAGCTGCAGGCCCCTCCTCTAAGCTCAGCTGCAGGCCGCTCCTCTAAGCTCAGCTGCAGGCCTCTCCTCTAAGCTCAGCTGCAGGCCCCTCCTCTAAGCTCAGCTGCAGGCCCCTCCTCTAAGCTCAGCTGCAGGCCTCTCCTCTAAGCTCAGCTGTAGGCTGCTTCTCTAAGCTCAGCTGTAGGCCGCTTCTCTAAGCTCAGCTGCAGGCCCCTCCTCTAAGCTCAACTGCAGGCCGATCCTCTAAGCTCAGCTGCAGGTCGCTCCTCTAAGCTCAGCTGTAGGCCTCTCCTCTTAGCTCAGCTGCAGGCCGCTCCTCTAAGCTCAGCTGTAGGCCGCTCCTCTAAGCTCAGCTGCAGGCTGCTCCTCTAAGCTCCGCTGCAGGCCGCTCCTCTAAGCTCAGCTGCAGGCCCCTCCTCTAAGCTCAGCTGCAGGCCGCTCCTCTAAGATCAGCTGCAGGCCCCTCCTCTAAGCTCAGCTGTAGGCCGCTCCTCTAAGCTCAGCTGCAGGCTGCTCCTCTAAGCTCAGCTGCAGGCCGCTCCTCTAAGCTCAGCTGCAGGCCGCTCCTCTAAGCTCAGCTGCAGGCCCCTCCTCTAAGCTCAGCTGCAGGCCCCTCCTCTAAGCTCAGCTGCAGGCCCCTCCTCTAAGCTCAGCTGCAGGCCCCTCCTCTAAGCTCAGCTGCAGTCCTCTCCTCTAAGCTCAGCTGCAGGCCGCTCCTCTAAGCTCAGCTGCAGGCCCCTCCTCTAAGCTCAGCTGTAGGCTGCTTCTCTAAGCTCAGCTGCAGGCCCCTCCTCTAAGCTCAGCTGCAGGCCGCTCCTCTAAGCTCAGCTGTAGGCCGCTCCTCTAAAATCCGCTGCCGGCCGCTCTTCTAAGCTCAGCTGTAGGCCGCTCCTCTAAGCTCAGCTGTAGGCCGCTCCTCTAAGCTCAGCTGCAGGCCGCTCATCTAAGCTCAGCTGTAGGCCCCTCCTCTAAGCTCAGCTGACGGCCGCTCATCTAAGCTCAGCTGTAGGCCGCTCCTCTAAGCTCAGCTGACGGCCGCTCCTCTAAGCTTAGCTGACGGCCGCTCCTCTAAGCTCAGCAGTATGCACCTCCTCTAAGCTCATCTGGTCCAGACGGGTTCTGCGCATACATTGAGACCATCACTCTGTATTAGAATGAGCCATGTGACCTTCGAGCCCCCCCTCCTGCTAAAACGAACATGTGTGCCATTAGGTCCAGACGGGTTCTGGGAACACTTTGAGACCATCACTCTGTATTAAAATGTGCCATGTGACCTTCGAGCCCCCCCTCCCACTAAAACGAACATGTGTGCCATCAGGTCCAGACGGGTTCTGGGCATACTTTGAGACCATCACTCTGCACTAGAATGCGCCATGAGACCTCAATGCCCTTCTCCTGCCATCTTCCAGCTAAAACGAATGTGTACCACTAGGACCAGACGGGTTCTGGGCACACTTTGAGACCATCACTCTGCACTAGAATGTGCCATGAGATCTCGATGCCCATCCTCCTGCCATCTCCCAGCTAAAAACTAACATGTGTACCACCAGGTCCAGACGGGTTCTGGGCACACTTTGAGACCATCACTCTGCACTAGAATGCACCTTGGGACCTCGGTCCCTTCCTCTAGTCATCGCCCGGCTAAAAACTCATAAAAACTAATGTGTACCATCAGGTCCAGACGTGTTCTGAGCACACTTAGAGCCTAAACATGGCTACCCTATCTCATCCCCTTAGGGTGCTGGGGTAGCAGGAGACCCACGCATGCATGCGGGACAATATCCTGGTTCTGATAATGGGGCCAGTTTCTGTGTAATATTCAGAGGATTGTCATAATTACATGTAAAGTAGTGGTGCCAGTAGGTCTGTGGGATTTCTTTGAAATTTCCCATGATCGCAGGTTTCCTGCTGACCAGCTATGGCCTCCGGACTCACAGTCTCCTGGCAGCAGGTTCCCTGCCGACCAGCAATGACCTCGGCCGAGCCGTCAGGGGTGTGAACAGTAGCCGCGAGGTCCTTTGAGGCTTTCTGCTGCTGAGGAGGCCATGCAGAAGGAACAGAGTTCACTGGGAGCTTTTAAGAAAATACCAT
This sequence comes from Gastrophryne carolinensis, assembly GCA_027917425.1. Taxonomy (NCBI): domain Eukaryota; kingdom Metazoa; phylum Chordata; class Amphibia; order Anura; family Microhylidae; genus Gastrophryne; species Gastrophryne carolinensis. The sequence goes on from CM051236.1 coordinate 523,632,601, forward strand.
TTTGTGATTACTCACCTGTAAAATGGGTATTATAAGTATGTCTCACACCCTGCTTCGGAATGATTAATAACTAGTGGGTTATAACCAGTAGAGGGCGAACTTCTGCAGAGATGACTAGAAAAAGAAGACCCTCCCAGTCCATAAATACCTGGGACCTCCCACACATTCCCCAGTATAGAAAAGCAGTAAGGGGTCCAGGAAGAGCCAATAGAAATTTTTTTAAACAAATAACAGTTTCACCACATAGAGGATCCAAGATACAACTCAGGGCAGGGCAAAGCAGGGTGTGAGACATACTTATAATACCCATTTTACAGGTGACTAATCACAAAATGGTATTATTCTAAGTATGTCTCACACCCTGCTTCGGAATGATTAATAACTAGTGGGACATCCAATAGCAGTGTCCAAAAACAAAGGGTGGGGATCCCAACAGGCAATAATGCACAAGTTAAACCACTGCAGCTTGCAGAACCTTGCGGGCCAAAAACAGCATCCGCTGAGGCCCGCACATCAACCTTATAAAACTTGGAAAAGGTATGAACAGAAGACCAAGTAGCAGCCTTACAAACTTGTGCAACAGAAGCCTGGTGCTGAAAGGCCCAGGATGTACCAACAGAACGAGTAGAATGAGCAGTGATCTGGAAAAGGGGGAATCCTCCACTTGGCAGAATAGGCCCTAACAATGGCCTGACGAATCCATTTACTAATGGTAGACATGAAGGGCGCCAAACCCTTCTTAGGCCCAGAGGGCACCACAAACAAGGCGTCCGTCCTACAAAAAAGAGAAGTAGCCACCAAATAGTACTTCCCACAACGCACAACATCCAAAGTGCCAGGTCCTCTCCTTGTCATTGCTAGGCTTAGGACACAAGGAAGGGAGAACCACATCCTGAATGAGATGGAAGCAGAAACCACTTTAGGTAGGAACTCTGGCTTAAAGCGGAAGACCACCTTGTCTTGGGTGTCTTTCAAAGTACGGAGCCTGAATAGACAGAGCCACCAACTCAGAAACACGTCGAACGGAGGAAATAGCCAAATTCAAGTCCCAAACAGGCAACAAGGGCTTGCGAGGAGGCCTCACCTGAGTGACCCTCTGGAAAAAAGTCTTAACCAAAGGAAGAAGAGCAAAAGACCTTTGAAAGAAAACTGCCAGGGCGGAGACCCGCCCTTTCAGAGTACTAAACTGAAAGCCCAGATCCAAACCGTGTTGAAGAAACTCCAAAATTCTGGGAATCGAAAACACCCTTCAAGGCAAGACCCTAGCCTCACACCAATCAATATAGGACCCCAAGTCCTGTAGTAGATGTTAGCGGAAGACTTCTTCCTAGCCCTAACAAACGTCCGGATCACAGCATCAGACAACCTTCTATTAGGATGGAGGTTTCAGCAGCCACGCCGTCAGGGGCAGTTGTGGCCTAGAGGTAAGGGAGCGGACTTGCAACCGGAGGGTGGCAGGTTCGAATCCTGGTCCTGGAACATGACTGAAGTGCTCTTGAGCAAGGCACCCAACCCCCCAACTGCTCCCCGGGCGCCGTTATTAGGGCAGCCCACCGCTCCGGACATGTGTACACTCACTGCACGGATGGGTTAAATGCGGAGGACGAATTCCTATGTGTGCCCAAGCATACAATGGCCATCTATGCATTAAAAATAAAAGTCAAAGCCAGCATTCGTAAATTGGGGTAACAACGCTGACCTTGAGCGACCAGATCCGGAAACGTGCAACCTGTAATGATCGACCGCCAGCCGCATGACGTCTGCGCACCACACCTGTCTTGGCCACCTTGGAGCCACAAGAATTGCTGTCACATCCTCTTGAACCAGCTTGTGCACCACCCTGCCTACTAAGGAGAAGGGAACTAAGCAAAAAAGGGGAGGTGGATCGCACCAGTCAATAAATAAATGGTATAAGGGTGTGCTCACTAAACTTGGTACTGGAATACCACAAAGGGGAAAAAAGTTACTGTATAGGGTCCCCACACACCCCAAAAAAATGGTACCAAGACAGCTGTTTAAAGAATTAGGGCACTACCCTCATGATAATGTATAAAAATATATATAATTTTATTGTAATATACACATAATCAGAGACGATTAACAACAAACATATTAAAAAACATAAAGGACAATCATATAAAAACACACACTAGGGGGCGCCAAATTATTACATAAGTTTCATAGTAAATGGTTCCAATAAACAGACCCAAATAGGCTGGAATACTATCAATAAGTGCAATATCCAAAAATCATTTCACATCATTTGTGTAAAAAAAGTCTATATACATGTGCAAATCATCCTAACAATAAAAAACAACAAAGTGCCTGTGCAATATAATCTGTGCAAAACAATTACTCTAATTCCTTCTTATTAAATCCCCAAATAAGGGCCAGCCAGGGCAGATAGAAAAGTCATGGAACAATACAAATAGTATAACCAGGTGTACCAAGTGGACCTACCCCCTATACGAACCCGCCAACGCGTGTCGCAGCGGCTACACGCTGCTTCCTCAGGGCGATATTATGCCAAGGGGTCATATATGGTTCCCTATATACATCCTACCTGTAATTGGCCCACATTAACGCCCAATAGCTGGCCAGAAACTAATTGCATCCACCCGTTACTCTCCACCCCTCCGCAATTAGGCAAATAAGAAGGTAACATCTAAGGCAGGTGTTATCTATGTTCAAAACGGAAGAAGGGGGGAAACAGATACAGAAAACCCAGATCCCGCTAGGCAAGGGACATGGCATCCACTGCCAGCATCAGAGGATCCTGAGACAGAGACACAAAGGCATGAAGCTTGCGGTTTTGACGGAATGCAAAGAGATCCACCTCCCGGAACCCCCACTTGTGACAAATGGATAGAAATACCTTGTTGTAGAGGGGCCATTCCCCTCGGCAAGAGGACCCCCTGCTCAGAGAGTCCGCTCCCATGTTCTCCACCCCTGGAATGGACACCGCAGAGATGCATGGAACATTGCTCTCGGCCCATGCAAGAATCAGAGACACTACCCTGAGGGCACTCCAGCTGCGAGTCCCTCCTCGATGATTGATGTAAGCGACCGCAGTCCGATTGTCTGATCGAACCTGAATCGGTAAGCCTTGAAGGTGATGTGTCAAGTGCGACAGCACCAACCAAAAAGCCCTCAGCTCCAAGACGTTGATGGGGGTGAGCGCCTCCCGAGGACCCCACAGCCCCTGGAACTGATTTTCCTTCCAGAAACCCCCCCAGCCCGACAGGATGGCATCCGTGGTGACCGTCTCCCAACAAGGGGCCTGAAAGGATCTGCCCCTCAGAAGATTCCTCGGTTCCAGCCACCAGAGAAGAGACTGCCGGACCAGGGAAGACATCAAAAATGACTGATCCAAGGACAGAGGGCATCTGCCCCAAGCCGATAACAGATGGAGTTGAAGAGGCCTCATGTGAAACCGAGCAAAGGGAACTGCCTCGAAGGAGTCCACCATCAATCCCACCAGCCTCATCCCTTGCCGAATGGACGGCGAAGGGCGGACAGAAGAAAACGTATCAGATCTTGAACCACCTGCACCTTTGACTGAGGCAGTAACACCCTGGTCTGAATGGTAACCAGATTCATGCCCAGAAGGAAACCTCCCTTGACGGGGAGAGAGAAGTCTTGGGTTAGTTGATCACCCAACTGAACCTCTCCAGCGTTGTCACCACCGACCTGGTATTCAGCTCCGCCTGGTTGAGATGCTGTGATGAGAAAGTCTTCCAGAAACGGCACAATGCGAATGCCCCAGGCTCGGAGAAGGGGCATTATACCCGCAAACACCTTGGTGCCGAGGTCAGTCCGAAAGAAAGAGCCACAAACTGATAGCGCTGATCCCCCACCACAAACCTGAGAAACCGCTGGTGTCCTGGGAAGATGAAGGTAAGCATCCTAGATGTCTATGGACGTCATAAAGTCCCCTGGACAAAGAGAGTTGATGGCTGAGCGCAGGGTCTCCATGCAAAATTTCTTAGTTCTAATGAACCTGTTTAGAATCTTTAAAACCAGAATGGGTCTTATGGAGCCATCCTTTTTGTAAAAAGGTTGGAATAAACACCCCGACTTCTCTCTGAGCAGATGACTTGGGCAGATGACTTCCAAGTCCAGAAGATTTTGTACTGCCAACAAAAGCCCCTGCGCGGCCCGGGGGTCCCAAGGAACCCGAGACCTGAGAAATCTGAGAGCAGGCCGGTACTCGAACTCCAGCTTGTACCCGGAAGAGACCACTTCCAGGATCCATTTATCTGTGACCTCCCGGGTCCAGACCTGGGTAAAGTGCCTTAGCCGCCCCCCCCCCCGTGAGGGCGCCCCCTCAATGCTGAGAGGGTGTGGCAGCGGTCTTGGGTTTAGAACCTCAGGTAGTTCCGGGATGGGCACGTCCTCTGCCCCTACCCCAGGAATCACCTCTGAATGCTAAGTAAGCAACTCCTCTGCTTGCTCGAGAGCCACGAAAGGAAGGATTAAGGGAGCCTGCACCCCGAAAGGAACGGCGCTGCTTCTAGCGTTGTGGTAACTTTCCTCCTTTCGCCACTGAGTCCAATTTATCTCCAAACAGATGCGTACCCAGTGAGGGTAGCCCTGTAAGTGACTTCTTAGCCGCAATGTCAGCCGCCCATTGTGCAACCAAACCGAACGGCGTATAGCCACAAGCAAGGCCGAGGTTCTACTACACATGCATATTGTATCATCCAAGGCTGAAAGACAAAGGACATGAACAAATCACACCGCGTAAGCGCTACAAATTCATCACTGTCAGGGATAAGATAGGAACCATTCAACAGGCCCCTAATAACAGATCCGGTAGCCACGGCCGTTAGAGCTGAAGCACAAACAGGACGCAAGGCCGAACCCACGCTGGCAAAGGCATGAGACGCCATTTGATCAAGACGTCGGTCCTCACTATCCTTCAGTGTAGTGGAGTCTGGTGAGTGCACAACCGATGTGTTGGACAACCCCAAACCCAGAGCGTCGACCAGAATCAATTTGTCAAAATGCTTCTGATGTGAAAAATCCAGGCGAGTCTTAGAGGCCCCCCAAAAATTCCCCCTTTTGCGGAGGGGCCTCCGCAGGAGGGGAAATAGCAAGAACCTCAAAAATATGGGCCAGAAGTCTGGGGGTATCCCAGTATCCCCACGCTCCTATACAGCATCAGCATCCAGGAACTGCTGATCATCAGAGCCTTCATATTCTAAAAAATAAATAAATATATATATATATATATATATATATATATATATATATATATATATAATGACAGAGTGGGATTTTAACCTGCACTTCTGAGGAACGAAGCTCTATAAACTTATGCTCTAACCGCTGGGCTGTGCAGCTGGCTTGAAAGCAATTCCCCTTCTTCCATCGGGGAATAATCAGACCAGTCAAAGGAGTCATATTCTTCAAAATCAAAATCCGGCGCCGCCGGTGCCAAATGCCTTCTCTTAGCTGGGGCCTTTCTGGCCACAGAGCTAGCAATCAATTTTCCAATGTTGGCCAATCTAGCACAGACATCAGATTGCGACTCCCCACTAATGACAACATCACTTGGGGTCAGAATCAGGCGTGGGGGTGTAGGTGATGAGGCTGGCGGCGCTGACCCAGACGCCTGGGACCCCGACTGCCGCGTAATGGCCTGCTGTGCACATGATATGCAAATAATCACACTATCCCCCGCAAGGGATGCCCCACAAAACACACACTGCCGGGGTTACCCCGAAGGGAGCCCGAGCCTGGTATCCTGGGAAGCCCCCTGGAAGACATAATATAAAAGGGTACCATAAGCATGAAGCCATTACAGCAATCATACATCCAGATATAATCACAGCCATACAATATATCTGTATAACCTTAAAGTATATGTCAAGGATAACGCAGCATACAAGGCACCCCAATAGAAATATGATTATGCATGACAAAAAGGCAGATAATACAACGAGCCCCACAGGGCACTCACAGTTAGGATGCAAGATGGCGACCGGACACCCAGCAGCATCAGCCAGGCCAGGGGAAGAGAAGGGGGCGGGCCAGTGTGGATCACACGCCGCGCGTGGCCCCGCCCCCTCCTGCTGGGAAGAGTAACCGCGGTTCCCAGCCATTGACGGGAACCTCCATAAGAGCCAAAAGAGAGGGGGGTGGGCCGCATCAGCGCGCCGAGCGCCCGGCCCCGTCCCCTCTCCTGAGGTAAAAAAAACATGGCCGCGCTCCCACAAGGAGACGCGGCCCAGGAACAAGTGAAGCAAACAGCCACACACACACACACACACACCACACTGACAGCTAATTGGCCAGGCAAAGTCTGAGGTAAAAAATGGAGGGACAGGCCCCCCCTCCCCCCACATGATCCAGGGACAGGGAGCAACGGGTGGGGAGAGCCCCAAGCCACCTAATGCAGCGCAGGGAAAATGACGGACAGGGCATCCCAAACCAGGATCCCGAACCTGGTATCCGCCTACCCCTTGTAATGGGGCCTCACGGAGGAGGATAGCTCCAAGTTATCACACCACTAACGTGTATCCTACCCTTACCCGGACCAACAGGCAAGGCTGGGAGGCATAGGGACTTTAATAAAAACAAGATCCAGGCAGAAATAGGGAAATAAAATGGCCGGGTATAAACCTGGCCTACCTGCAAGGAGGAGACAGCCATCTTCTGACTTGCTCGCCGTCTGCAGAGACGATTACTGGGGAATGTGTGGGAGGTCCCAGGTATTTATGGACTGGGAGGGGCTTCTTTTTCTAGTCATCTCTGCAGAAGTTCGCCGTCTACTAGTTATAACCCACTAGTTATTAATCATTCCGAAGCAGGGTGTGAGACATACTTAGAATATATAAAGCAGACTGAAGACTCCGCCCCCTGACAGCAAGCAGGGGGAGAGCAGAAATAATGTCATATAGCAATCTTTAGACACAGAGCATCGACATAAGGTTTCCCTGCAATGTGCGTCGTGCTTCTGTCCCCAGTCTTTCTTAAAGTGGACCAGAACCCACCCTCCCTGAGGGGCATCCAAAAATCCCCCAGGTAGCCCCATACACTTACCTTGTTTCCCGGTCCAATGGCGCATGCTCAGGTTTCCATCCAATTGCATACTAATACATGGCATAAAGCACTATTCAGACACAGATCATCGACATAGAGGAGCAGGACGGGCACATCCAAAGTTTCCCTGCAATGTGCGCGTGCTTCTGCCCCCAGCCTATCTTAAAGTGGACCAAATCCCTCCGCAATCGGCCCGGGAATCTATAAGGGTTTCACACCCGATTTTGGATGCCCCGGGGGGAGGGAATCGAACGGTCACTTTAATAGTCCTGATCTGACCAAACGGGTGGGGGGGTCCACTTGTTGAAGCTGAAGTCCTTCCACCATTTTGTGGGTCTTTTTGTAGGGGAGGTCTCAAGAACTGCACACAGCAAACATGTTAAATAATATTTAAAGTGTATCAAAATCAGCCCTGGGTTATGAGGCTCCACGGCCGGCTGATTCCCTGTCCCGGGGGCATCCGGAACTAGATGCCCCGCTGTCTGAAAGCCCGACATTCGCACAGTTTTCTTACCTTTACCACAAGCCTATGGGGCATGTGCATTCAATGGTGCATGCAGCCGCTGCTTGCTTATGCCCCCCTTGATCGGGAAAGAGGGGGAGTTTCCGGGCAACCTGGGGGGGGTTTCGCACATCCCAAAATGCTCTGGAGGAAGCGAGTATGCCTGCCCTGGAGGCATGGACTCCAGGCTGGGTTTTGGTCCACTTTATTTTCAATGGGGAGCGGGTCTGGTTTCGGTTAAATTTCGGGTACCCGAACCAAACTTCTGTCCAAAGTTCGGGCAAAGTTGCCGAAGCAGAATCCTTAGGGGTTCCCCCGACGCTACTGATGACATCACTCTTCACATACATATACATGTATACACACAGGTGTGGGGCAAACATTTGTGTAGGACAGACCTGAGCATTGAAAGGCCTCAGGGCCACATACGGCCCTTTGCTTGGCTCTGACCGGCCCGCGACCAGCGTTCCCTGTAAGGTGCGCGGCTGCACGCTGCCCCCGCCGCTCAGTCCCGCCCACTGTCCACGCAATCTTGCTAGAAAAGATAGTGCCGGGCTTGAACAGCACTTTTGCCCCTCTGTAGTGAGTAATGTAGCGGGGGTGTGTGTGGATTAGAACCTGCCGTCCTATTAGACAACTCCCTCCTGCAGATTTGGCTGTGGGTGGAGTTTCACTTCCTGCCCCTGGCCTGTACTGTGTGGCATGTGTCAGTCGCTGCAGAGCTGACGCCGGAGATGGAGGTTCTCCAGCCACTTGTCTGTGCCTCACGTCGCAGGCTGCTGGCACTTGTAGTCCACACGCAGTACGCACCCTCCGGATGGTGCACTGGCTCTCGTAGTCTATTTCTGGGCAGACCAATGCATTTGGGAAGGCAGGGGGACCATGCTGCAAAGTAGGAAGGGTTTCACACCACCTTTTATCCAAGCCCCCCCCCCCCCCCCCGCGCATCCCAAATATCAGGATTCTCCACTTTTTGAAACCCTTTATACTCAGTAGCAACGTGAAAAAAGGCAGAACAAAACCCAGAGCGGCCACTAGTCTTCCCCCTGGGTATCCCAGATCGGGATGCCCCTGTGTGAAACCCTTCCCCCTTAAAGTGGAAATGAACCCAGAGCGGCCAATGGTCTTCCAACTGGGCATCCCAGATCGGGGTTTTGTTCCGCTTTAAGGGAGGGTGTCGGCAGGGGCGTACTGGGATTTAAAAACGGCCCGGGACTTTTCTGGTCACACCGGCCCTTCTGTACTGTGCCCGGCCCCATAAAGTATGTTACATTACATGCAGACAGCTCCACTTCTAGCCGTCCCCGTCACCGCAATGTTTCTATCACTACCGAGTGATGTGGCGTTATGCTGCTGACAAGGGTTGGCACTAGCCAGGGCAACTTTGAGGCCGGGAAGAGTTGAGTTGGTTTCAGCGACCTGGGGTGTTTTACACAGTGGGACACCCCTGTTTGGGGTGCCCCGGGGGCAAGGACCAAAACCCAGGATAGTCAAAAATACAACTCTGTGATGTAGAGTTGGTATTATACGCAGACAGCACGTCCTGCTCCAGACATAGTCCTTACATGTGGGTATACCTCCGCCTTCAGCGCCGTGCACTGCAGAACATGAAGTAAACAAGCTCCTCCCGGTCCTACATTTACCGGAGGACCTCCCACAAATCCCCAGCATTAACAAGCAGTGAAAATGAGAGGCCAGGAGAAACAACCACCCAAAACTGGTAAACAATATCAAAGATAACCATCACCAAACAGGGGATCCAGAACAAGTGAAATCAGGGTGGGGTGGAGCAGGACGTGCTGTCTGCATATAATACCAACTCTACAGGTGAGTACTTCACAGAGTTGTATTATTCTAAGCAGACAGCACGTCCTGCTCCAGACATAAGGGTCGATTCAAAGAAACATGTAACAGCTTTGATTTTGGTGCCGATCATCCTATCTTTCACGTCCGCTCGTGCGTTCGTATGAACTTGCGAGTGATTCTATAAGCAAATACGTTTCTATCCTAAAATATACGTCCGTTCGTATGATATCTCCCGAACTTGCCTCAGTCAGTTGTCAATCGTAAAAAACAGGTTGATGTGATCACTTGTTGCGGCGGCAGCCTGTTTTTTCGGCCGCTTCCATCGTCCACCTCTTCCAATTACTTGCGTTTGCCTCTGGTTTTCAATGGTTTTTGGCCTCTTATCTTCGTTCGTTCGTATATATATAAGATCTTGCGCATGCGCGATCCAAGCTACACTCCCCAAACCAATGTGGGCCCTATCTGACACTACCAATCTCACCACTACTGCCTCGCGCCAGTCTAACACTTACCTTTATGAACCCTAAAACTTACCCAAACCCCTTAGCGCTTGCATCCTTCTTCATTTCTCGGTCCCTAAAACTTACCCAAACCCCTTAGCGCTTGCATCCTTCTTCATGTTGACGACCCTAAAACTTACCCAAACCCCTTAGCGCTTACATCCTTCTTCATTTGGACGCCCATAAAACTTACCCAAACCCCTTAGCGCTTGCATCCTTCTTCATGTTGACGACCCTAAAACTTACCCAAACCCCTTAGCGCTTGCATCCTTCTTCATGTTGACGACCCTAAAACTTACCCAAACCCCTTAGCGCTTACATCCTTCTTCATTTGGACGCCCATAAAACTTACCCAAACCCCTTAGCGCTTGCATCCTTCTTCATGTTGACGACCCTAAAACTTACCCAAACCCCTTAGCGCTTGCATCCTTCTTCATGTTGACGACCCTAAAACTTACCCAAACCCCTTAGCGCTTGCATCCTTCTTCATTTGGACGCCCATAAAACTTACCCAAACCCCTTAGCGCTTACATCCTTCTTCATTTGGACGCCCATAAAACTTACCCAAACCCCTTAGCGCTTGCATCCTTCTTCATGTTGACGACCCTAAAACTTACCCAAACCCCTTAGCGCTTGCATCCTTCTTCATTTGGACGCCCATAAAACTTACCCAACCCCTTAGCGCTTGCATCCTTCTTCATGTTGACGACCCTAAAACTTACCCAAACCCCTTAGCGCTTGCATCCTTCTTCATTTGGACGCCCATAAAACTTACCCAAACCCCTTAGCGCTTGCATCCTTCTTCATGTTGACGACCCTAAAACTTACCCAAACCCCTTAGCGCTTGCATCCTTCTTCATGTTGACGACCCTAAAACTTACCCAAACCCCTTAGCGCTTGCATCCTTCTTCATTTGGACGCCCATAAAACTTACCCAACCCCTTAGCGCTTGCATCCTTCTTCATTTGGACGCCCATAAAACTTACCCAACCCCTTAGCGCTTGCATCCTTCTTCATTTGGACGCCCATAAAACTTACCCAACCCCTTAGCGCTTGCATCCTTCTTCATGTTGACGACCCTAAAACTTACCCAAACCCCTTAGCGCTTGCATCCTTCTTCATTTGAACGCCCATAAAACTTACCCAAACCCCTTATCGCTTACATCCTTCTTCATTTGGACGCCCATAAAACTTACCCAAACCCCTTAGCGCTTGCATCCTTCTTCATTTCTCGGACCCTAAAACTTACCCAAACCCCTTAGCGCTTGCATCCTTCTTCATTTCTCGGACCCTAAAACTTACCCAAACCCCTTAGCGCTTGCATCCTTCTTCATTTCTCGGACCCTAAAACTTACCCAAACCCCTTAGCGCTTGCATCCTTCTTCATTTCTCGGACCCTAAAACTTACCCAAACCCCTTAGCGCTTGCATCCTTCTTCATGGTGACGACCCTAAAACTTACCCAAACCCCTTAGCGCTTGCATCCTTCTTCATTTGGACGCCCATAAAACTTACCCAAACCCCTTAGCGCATGCATCCTTCTTCATTTCTCGGACCCTAAAACTTACCCAAACCCCTTAGCGCTTGCATCCTTCTTCATTTGGACGCCCATAAAACATACCCAAACCCCTTAGCGCTTGCATCCTTCTTCATTTCTCGGACCCTAAAACTTACCCAAACCCCTTAGCGCTTGCATCCTTCTTCATTTGGACCCTAAAACTTACCCAAACCCCTTAGCGCTTGCATCCTTCTTCATTTGGACGACCCTAAAACTTACCCAAACCACATAATGTACATATGTCTATATGTTTCTAAGCATGTATTTTCGTGTTTGTGTAAATGTCTTTTTGGGCGCATATTAGAAACGACACATTTATGAAGGCTTAAAATATTATTTATTATAATTTTTTTTTTTTTTTGGGTGGTTTGTGTTTTTTTAAAACATTGTAAAATGTTAAAATTGTTTTTTTTTGTTTTTAAAACTATAAAATTCTGGTCAATAAAACCTAGTTTAAAACTATTTTACAAAATTAGCCAGGACCAAGGGCACTAATCCTCCTCCTCTTCTTCTTCTGTTGGCCCTAACGTCGCCTGTATGGCCAGCAGCTCGGCCACCAACTCCTGGATCCTTTTTTTTTTTGCCCGCCAATGTTTTTGGGATCATCCCTGTAACCAATAGAGAAATAAACATAAATAGGAGTACCAGACCGGTTTGTATGCTGGGAATAGATTTTGGGTTAATCAAATACATGTAAATGCATGACATATGTCATTCTTCTAAGGGATAAAGTAAATGCATTTCCCACAGGTAAGTATTGAAACTCCTTAAACCGGACCTTCAACATTATTTAATGAAAATCAATAACTATTCCCAAATGATTCTGCACCAGATCTAAGTACATTTTGGTGGATTTTTGATTACTGCGCCGCCATCTGGACTCAGAAGCATAACACTTAATGAGGAGAGGAGAGTGGGATAAAGTACAGGGGAGTAGGTTACAGTTGTGCTTTGGTAATACAGAGCATAGCTGGGTTCAGGGAAAGGTCAGCAGTCCCACAATGCATGGCAGCACCTTACTTTTTTAAATATGTATGCCATGCTGCCTGTAAATATGGCGCATTACATATGCCGCCATCTTGGATGTTTAAAGGCTCCTAACATGCAGTAGATGCCGGTAGCCTGTTTTGGAATGTTCGCAATCTGTATGTACAGTGTGTGGGATAATTATTAGCTAGGCTCTTAATACGAGTTAGGGTCCGCTTTAAGCTAACGAAGTGCCCACATGAAAGTGTTAACTATACATTGGCTACGCCTTTAGTTATGTGTGTGTTATTAGCTAAAAACACATAAATATGAATTATGGCATGGCTACTTACTTTGTTGGTGGCCGACAGATGGCTGGTTGGGGCCAACAGGATGCCCTTGGTCCTGGCTATGCTGTGAAGAAGTCTCTGGAGAAACATGTGACATTTGGTTAGTTGTTGTATAGAGTCACTATTCCCAACATATCTGGCTCCCAGTCTGGCTGACATCACTCACCTTCGCCAGGATCAACTTCCAGCATCTCTGCTGCCTCCTCCTCCACTATCTCACCCGCTCCCGAAGCTTCTACAAATACATAATAAAGGATAACTTAGTTTTTGGCCTGGCATGTATATCTTTGTGCATATACATGAAGAGTGACATATCAGAGCCTTCCCCATGCCTGGCCGGGTATGACTCCACGCCCACGCGGTTGGGCCCCTCCTCTGTGGTAAGGTCCAGGGGCTGGTCTGAGGAGGCCACAGAGGAGGGGTAGGTCCGTCGCCCAGGAGATCCACCACCTTCACTCACAGATGCAGAATCATGCAGCACTGGTCGGCCTGTGCGCCTCCGGGTGCGGCGAATTCTGAAATCCATTTCCAACACTAACAAAGAAAAGTCATTATAAATAAAGGCATAACTTATACATTTGGAACATATACCATGCTAGCGCTTTGTACTTACTTGGGAAATGGATCCCAAAAAACCTCCGCACCCGTTTCAGGTCCGACCAATGCTGCATTATCTGGGTGTGAGTGAAGGTGGTGCTGGTCACACGGTGGATTTCCGCGATGATCTCCCGGGCGATGTCCCTTTTTTCGCACACATTGGGCGCGAAGTCATACCGGCGCTGAAGCATGATCTGAAAAACATAATGGACACAGAGCTTTTACTTTTACACACAGAGCCATATGTGTTGCATCACAAGTTGCGAATGTCATGTCATTAACACACACATTTAGAGTGCCAGCCATTTTTGGGGAGTGCCTTAAAGCGGACGTTCACTATGATTCAGAGTCTGGTCTTATGTTATATGTTTCACACACCATGTACATACAGATAATAGCCAACATCAAGAATCAGCCCACCTGCATCTATGGCATGTTAGGATGGTTTGAACATCCAAGATGTCGGCTTATGCTTAGGCTTTTTGCCCACGTGTGTGGCTTGCCGTTGTGTTTTGATGTCTTAGGCAAACAGTGGTCCGCAAACATCCGCATCAAGGTCCGAGACAGGCCAGGTTTGACAGCTAGCCACGCTACTCCACAGGTTAATTAACTGGTGCTAAGCCTGAGCAATTGCCCTAATTAGGACATCAGCATAGAGAGGTGAAAACGTGGCCTGGCTCGGCCCTTGAGGATGAAGTGTGAGGAGCCTGTTCTTAAACATTAAGAGACCCAAAACTAGGTCCAAACGCATCATTTACATTTAGTACATCAGTCAGTATTAGCTTAAAAGGCAGATCAAGGCACTTACCAGCATGAGGATCTCTTCCTGTTGACGGGTGAAGATAGTGGGCACCATCTTTATGCTTCTTCAAGGCAGCAGATAAGTGAAACCCCAGCGGTTTCCTGGTTCCGCACGAACGTACGTCCGTACGAGCACGTAGTCGTGCGCATAGGCGTCAGACGCTGGGCGCATGATTTAAAGGTCCCTGCACCCAAAGCTCATTCTCTTTGAGCTTTTTGAGAAAATGGCACCCAAAAAGGCAGCAGCTAAACGCGCCCAGCCAAGGCAGACCTCTGAGGGCCCAACCACCAGGTCCCAGCAAGGACCCAAGAAGCTAAGGGCCCAGAAGGCAAGTACCACCTCGGCCCCACCAAGGGACACTGGACCCTCCCTTTCCCAAAAAAGGGCCCCAAAGGCACGTGCCCCTGCGGCCAAAAAACAGGCCACAGCAGCCACCACCACCGCCCAAGGGAGCCCACACCACCCATGCTTTCAAGCCGGGCACTTAGCCAACCCAGGCCCCGCAGCAGGCCCAGAACACCATCCAGGCCCCGCAGCAGGGCCAGAAGCCCAGCAAGGCAACACAGCAGGCCCAGAACACCATCCAGGCCCCGCAGCAGGGCCCGAAGCCCAGCAAGGCAACACAGCAGGCCCAGAACACCATACAGGCCCCGCAGCAGGGCAAGAACACCATCCAGGCCCCACAGCAGGGCCAGAAGCCCAGCAAGGCAACACAGCAGGCCCAGAACACCATACAGGCCCCGCAGCAGGGCAAGAACACCATCCAGGCCCCACAGCAGGGTCAGAAGCCCAGCAAGGCAACACAGCAGGGCCCGAAGCCCAGCAAGGCCGCGCAGCAGGGCCCGAAGAGCATCCAGGCCCCGCAGCAGGGCCAGAACACCATCCAGGCCCCACAGCAGGGCCAGAAGCCCAGCAAGGCAACACAGCAGGCCCAGAACACCATACAGGCCCCGCAGCAGGGCCAGAAGCCCAGCAAGGCAACACAACAGGGCCCGAAGCCCAGCAAGGCAACACAGCAGGGCCCGAAGCCCAGCAAGGTCGCGCAGCAGGGCCCGAAGAGCATCCAGGCCCCGCAGCAGGGCCCGAAGCCCCCGACCTGGCACCAGCCGGGAACATAGCCCCCGACCTGGCACCAGCCGGGAACAGAGCCCCCGACCTGGCACCAGCCGGGAACAGAGCCCCCCAAGAGGCCAAAGAATGGCCACCCGGACCACATCTACACCTGGAAGTTCGGTGGCCAGCCACGCAAGAACACCCAGTCCCTTGGCCAGTCCAGTCCAGTCATTGGGAAGCCAGCAATCCTTCCATTCCCCTACCCAGCCCCAGGCCATAATGTCACCACATGTGTCTGCACACATGGAGGAGCACCCAAGCCAACCATCTGTCCGCACATTGCGGCGCGGACATTTGAGTGGGAGATTCTCCCATGACCAAAATATGGCATTGGCTAGTGGCCTTACATTATACTATGACGAGCTCTATGGGAGCAAATCAAAACACACCACTAAGCAGCGCAAGATGGAATTGTTTGAAACCATCCTACGACAAGTAAATGCAGCGGGGGAAGAGAGGAAAGATGTTGGACAAATCCAGAAGAAAATTTCGGATCTCAAATATGCTGTACGTCAAAAAGAAATTAAAAGGCATAATTACAGGTAAATAAATGATGTCTCCAAATGTAATGATTAGGATGTACTGTATGCACCTTTTCTGGGTACCAAACTATTTTTTCATTTCAGCATGAAAACTGGAGGTGGCTTTCCAACCAAACTGGAGTTTACACCTGCTGAGGAGATTGTGCTGGGCCTTCTCCATCCGGTCGCGGTCGGTGGCCATGCGGGTCTAAGGGACACAGACTCACCGACCCGTACACACGGTGAGTACTCTTAAATCTGCATGTTTGCCTGTTTGGTAATTAATCTAAAGTTCACTAGTACCAAGATGACGGGATGGCCCTATGGTGTGGCTTGCTTGGCCTCGCACTACTGTGCCTGTTTGTGTCCTGTTTTGGTCCCTGTGAATCACGCATTTTGGACCACATACATTATGTAAAAGAACAATTAACACTAATTATGTGTGAAGGAACGAAGTTTATGAAGAAAAGTGATATATTTTGACTCAATCACAAAACACACATCATTAGGGATGTGTTGGCTATTTGTTGTGTGAGTTGTGTTTGAGGTAACAATTTAATTCAACACCCCCAAACATATCTGACCTAGAGCAGCGAGACTCAACTGGCGGCCCGGGGTCCCAATGCGGACCTTGCCACCAGATTCCCGGACCCCTGCCCAGACAGCACTGCACTCAGTTACTTCTGTGTTGACGTGCTCAGAGCTGCCCCCTTGATCGGCGATGTAGTGGTTGGTCTCCTGGCCAATGTCATGGCTCCATGAAACCTAGCATTGCAAAATGAAGTACTGCACAGGAAGTGGCATTGCAAGGTACACACTAACTTGGTGCATCATTCTCTTTGTCCAATCCTGTCCCGCTGCCCCAGCTCTGCCCCATCTGCCCCTGTCCCACCATCTGCCCCCCCCCCACATCAGCCCCATCCATTCCTAACAGATTTGCTCCATCCATCCCATCAACATCCATTCCTGTGCTCCCAGCTTTAGCCATCCAATCCCTGTCCCCTCAGCTCTGCCCCATCCAGCCCAGCAAGGGCAAGCAGCCTTTATTAGTTTGCACTTGGCAATCTCTAGCCCCTCCCCCAGTGTGCTGATTTCTAACTAGACACCCCCTGCGACAGCCCCATGCCTGGACCTTCACCTCTCACCGGATACCTTTAAATGGACCTTTACAAGAAGTGGTTGAGTACCCCTGACCTAGAGAATGGTAGTCAAACTCAAAATAGTTGCTCTGCAAGTTGTATGCTGACTGGGTACACTTCCTGACTTCAAACTGAGGTCAGTTAGCAGTTTACTCGATCCATTGCACATATGTTAAATTGAGTGTATTTTACCAATTGGACCCATTGCTGTAGAGTTGCTTAATATTAGAAATAGTGGCTTGTTTTATTACCTACCCAAACAATGCTTATGTGTGTGTTTACCTTGTTTTGTTTTCTCTTCTTCAGCCCAGCATGACCCCTCAGCAAGTGTAAACTCACCCCCCAGTTTGATTATGCCTACCAGGTCCGTACAGCATAGGAGCCCAGATCCGAGTTTTCCGGTAAGTTTATTTAGTACCCAAAATCCTACCAAGTGCTTACGCATGTGTTAAACTGATGTAATCCTAATTTGGGACGCCAACTTAACCTTTTTTTTTCTATGTCCCTACAGACCCACACACTCATGGAAAAGATCCAGGAAATGGAGGAAGATGATGTATCCCTGCTGGCCACGTCCGATGACCTCCCCCTGGGTTCCAATCTGCAACTGCTCCCTAATGTTTCTCTGGCCAATCCTCAGCAGCAGAGTGAATCTGCATCCATTGTGCATGCACATGGGGAGACTGACACAACAGTCCCCAGTGTTCACTCTGCTGCTGAGGATTTGCCAAGCATGCCTGTTGCTGTTGAGGGGACGACACAACGCGGCAGGGCACGCCCAAGAGCCAGGGTAATTGTGCGGCGGACTCCATTACGCCGCCGCACAATTTCCCAGGGGAGGCACAGTGCCCTGCTTGATTTATGGAACCAAGAGAGGGACTCTTTTGAGGCACAGCTCGTAACTGAGCGGGAGGAAAGGCATGCCGATATGGTCAACCTAACTACCACCTTACAGGGCATCCTCGCGGAGTTTCGCACCCTCAACAGCAACATGGTCAATGCAAGTAATGGCATCCAGTCAGCCATGGCTGAGATGACCAATATGCAGAGAAACATTATGGAGCAGTTGCAAATTCACAATGCAACCGTGGCCCAGGTTAGGTCCCATCCCCACGGACCTCCACCTGGGTTTTATGGGCAGCCACCCTATTAATCCATGAATGTGTGGGACATCTTTTCTCTTCCCCCCCACTGTATTTACTTGTCCTTTGAGGTTTCAAACAATCCATTTTGTGTTTCACATGCAGGTTGTGTTTTGTATTTGCTCCCATAGAGCTCCTTAGAGTAATGATTAAGGCCACTAGTCAATGCCATAGGTCTATGTGCTGTCTAGTTGGCAACTATCATGTGCCAATTATGGCTTTTGACATTTGTTTGGTTTGTGCTCCTCCTGTTTGCAGACATGTTTGTGTGACATTATGGCCATGCCCAAATATCCCTTGGCACAGGCAATATTAATGACTGGACTAGGCTGGCCTTTGGACTGGGTGTCCTTGTTTGGTTGTGCCACTCTCTTCCAGGTGTAATGGTGTTAATACCTTATTTGTTTTTGAGCCACAGTTGTATGTGGATTTTTATTTGTTATGCACCACCAATCAAAGTGCAAAAAGTAAAAAAATTTCAAACTTACAATACTTGTTGCGTTTTGAGTTGAAACACATTTAACATCACCTTGGGCTAAAGCAGATACATTTTTGGTTAAGAGGTGTAAAAATGCAAAGATCAATCTAAGTAAACACCAGGAAAAACATTAGGCAACAATTAAGGGAAATTGTGTATTTAAAAATAAAGGCAAATACACACACACAGAATGGCAAGACAAAAAAAGGCTTTAACTAAAATGCTGCAAGATCAAATTTGCTCTCACTGATTGGCCAGACTCACTGGGTGGGCCCACATAATTGTCACCATCATCTTCTCGGGCTGTAGAGGGCAGAACATCCACATAACGGGGGACACGTTCTTGAATGGCAAAATTATGCAGAACAGCACATGCCATTATGATGTCTATCACTTTGTTAGGAGCATATTGCAGGGCGCCCCCGGTATGGTCCAAACAACGAAAACGTGTCTTCAACAGTCCAAATGCCCTCTCAACAACAGCCCTTGTCTTGCGGTGCGCATGATTATAGGCTTCCTGAGAGGCATCCTGGGGCCGCAGCACAGGCGTCATGAGCCAGGGGAGAAGTGGGTAACCGGAATCACCTTAACAAGACAATTAAATACCAAAAATTAACACATTGCAAGACAACAAACACAAACAATTTGACATATATCAAAACGAGGTAAGCTAAAGGGCCAAAAAAGACACCCAGGGCACATTACAAAAAACTATTGGCCCAAATGTAGTACATAACTAAAAATGCAGCTTAAATAAAGCCAAGAATGAAAAAACATCTGCACGGACAAGGCTGTTTAGAAATATGTTTTTGATTCTGGCTTCGCAAATGTTACAATTAGGATGCTGCTGAGGGGCCCACACCATTTCGATAAAGAATGCACTGTATGCAGTTTAAGTCCACTTTGGCATTGCAAGACCAATACTACAAAAGGACAAAAAAATAGCAGATACTTCGGGACAATCTGCTACCCAATATATTTTGGGACATGGAAGTTACAGACATCCTAACCAAAGTTATAAAAAAAACAGAAGCACAAAGGGAGCAAAGCGTTTGGTTGAAAAACAAAATACAATCCACAAAAGCCCCCCCCAAAAAATGCTGGTTCGTTTTTCTGACAAGAATTATAAAGCTAAAATAGGCAAACAATACAGATTCCTGGGAAATATCGGTAACCAAAAATAGGACACACTTACCAAGCAGCCATGCACCCGAAAATTCCCCAGACTCAAATCTCCTAAACAAACCAGATCGTCTCAGGATATAGGAGTCGTGCGACGATTCAGGGTAGCCGGCAAGGACACTCAGGAAACGCATGTCCGGCCCCACCACGGCCTGGACATTAAGGGAGTGTCCCATTTTTCGATTCCTTAAGGCAAAAACAAAAAAAAGGGTAAGTGATAAGGGCAAAAAACATTTAGAAAAAAAACATGTCTGCACACAAATTCAAACAACAAATGAGAAGCCTAAATAAAGCATGTACACAAAAGTCCAAACAAAAATATGCTGCCGCCAAGGAAAATAGGTTACATTACACGTTGGGCCCCATAATAACCCAAACCCAAAATATATACCTATATATATATTCGTCGGATGCCCTAGGTACGAGTGCCACATGTGTGCAGTCAACAGCACCAATTACGTTGGGCATGTCGGCCACATTATAAAAATCAAGCTTAATGGCGTTTCTGGCTGCCATATCATCCGGGAAAAAAATATATTTTGGAGTTATGGCAGCCATGCCTTCCAAAAATTTAGAGCGTGCGCGGCTCAGCGTAGGCTGGGACATCCCCACGGAGAGGGCACCCAGCCTTTGGAACGAGCCGTTCGCCAAAAATTGCAGGCAGCCAAGCATCTTGGTCATACCTGAAATTGCATGCCCCTTCCTTGTGGTGCGGGCTAACCATGGCCGCAGCTCACTATATAATTTATGGAGGGAAGTGCGATTAAGCCTGGTCATCTCAAACAGCTCAACATCATTCATGCTATCGATGTTCATGCGACGACGCAGGGGCAATCTGCTCTCAGACATCCGGATCAAATCGATGCCAAAAAGCATAAGCCCTTGATGTGCCACAAACTCGCTCCTCTCCATCCTACTCCCGAGGCCAAATAGCTGCCGGCAAACATTTCGGGAAGCAGCTCTTTAATGGGCTTCAAAACAATTAGCAATCACCTCTCTGAATTGGTCGCAAGCCCATGTGAAGCACGTAAAAAATAGGATCGGACCTAAAAAATACGATTTGGACAGGAAAAAAACACAAGAACTAACGCAAAATATACGATTGACGTCCGGAAAGCGTATGTTCATATACGTCTATGCGCGAACGTTCGTGCGAATACGAAATGGCCAAAAAAAAGGAAAAAATGACAAACACCCACCCAAACTTACGATTCTCGATCCGAAATCAATTAACTTTTGCTCTTTGAATCGAGGGGATAGTCCTTACATGTGGGACATCCAATAGCAGTGTCCGTAAGGAAGGGTGGGATCCCCAACAGAAAGGCAACAGCGAGCAGTTTAAACTACTACCGCCTGCAGAACCTTGCGGCCAAACACAGCGTCAGCTGAGGCCTTAACATCAACCTTGTAAAACTTTGTAAAGGTGTGAACAGAAGACCAAGTAGCGGCCTTACAAACTTGCTCCACAGAGGCCTGGTGCTGAAAAGCCCAAGAAGCCCCAACCGCTCTGGTAGAATGAGCAGTAATACGAAAGGGGGGAGTCTTCCCCTTAGTAGTATAGGCTTGAACCACAGCCTGACGAATCCATTTGCTGATGGTAGACTTGGCGGGAACCAAACCTTTCCGAGGCACATGAGGCACAACGAAGAGAGCATCCGTCTTCCTAAAGGCCTGAGTGGTGACCAGGTAAGACTTGACACACCTAACCACATCCAGAGAATGTAAAACCCTCTCCTTAGGGTTACTAGGATTAGGGCACAAGAAAGGAAGTACAATATCCTGATTCAAGTGGAAAGCAGACACCACCTTAGGCAGAAAGTCCAGCTTGAAGCGAAACACCACCTTATCTCGGTGTCTCTCAAAGTAGGGAGGCTGAATAGACAAGGCAGCCAATTCAGACACACGTCTGACCGAGGTAATAGCTACCAGAAAGACCAACTTGAGCGTGAGAACAGCAAGAGCCGCTTCATGAATAGGCTCAAAAGGAGGACCCTGCAGGGCTGACAAAACCAAATTCAGATCCCAAACAGGAACCATAGGCTTCCGAGGGGAACGCACATAAGTGACCCCTTGAAAGAAGGTCTTGATAAGAGAGTGCTGGGCAAAGGTCTTCTGAAAGAAGATAGACAGGGCCGAAACCTGGCCCTTCAAAGTACTAAGCTTAAGACCTAAGTCTAGACCATGTTGTAAAAACTCCAGCACCCTGGAGACTAAGAATTCCCGGCAGGGAAGAGACCTGGATTCACACCAGACAATGTAAGCACGCCATACCCTATAATATATAGCAGAAGAGGTCTTCTTCCTGGCTTGCACCATGGTAGCCACTACAGGAGCGGACAAACCCTTTTCCATCAAGATAGTGGTTTCAATAGCCAAGCCGTCAAAGCCAGAGTTAGTAAATTGGGATGGCGTAGAGACCCTTGAGTCAGAAGGTCTGGCATCCTTGGCAGATCGTACTGATCTATTGCCATGTGAGCCACGTCTGCGAACCACACTCTTCTTGGCCACCTTGGGGCCACCAGAATCGTGGGTACCCCTTCCAGAGCGATCTTGCATAGCACTCTGCCCAGAAGGAGAAATGGTGGAAACGCATACAGGAGCCGAAACTCCCTCCAAGACATTGACAGAGCATCCGAGGCCAGAGCCAGAGGATCCTGAGACAGGGATACGAACCTCGGGAGCTTGTGATTGTGACGGGACGCGAACAGATCCACGTCTGGTACACCCCAACGGTGACACAGGGACTGAAATACCTCGTTGGAGAGGGACCACTCCCCCTGACGGGACGACCCCCTGCTCAGAGAATCTGCTAGCAGGTTTTCCGCCCCCGGAATGTAAACAGCCGAAATGCATTGAACATTGGTCTCTGCCCATGTTAGAATCAGAGACACTTCCTGGAAGGCAGCCTTGCTCCGGGTTCCTCCCTGATGATTGATGTAGGCCACCGCCGTCCTGTTGTCTGAGCGTACCTGAACCGCCAGACCCTTCAGGTGCTGGATCAAATGCTCCAGCACCAATCTGACCGCCCTGAGTTCCAGGACATTGATAGGAAAATGGGCATTCCGAGGGCCCCACCTCCCCTGGAAGCGCAGAGACTTCCAGAATCCCCCCCAGCCCGACAGACTGGCATCCATTGTGACCGTCTCCCAGGAGGGAGGCAGAAAGGATCTGCCCCTTGTCAAGTTCCCGTGGTCCAGCCACCACGCAAGGGATTGTCTGACCGAGGAGGGAAGCACCCAGGCCTCGTCCAAGGACGCTGGGTCCTTGTTCCAAACTGAAAGAAGGTGAAGCTGCAGAGTTCTCAAATGGAATTGTGCAAAGGGCACCGCCTTGAAGCTTGCCACCATCGAGCCTACCAGCTGCATTCCCTGCCTGATGGAGGGTTGAGGGCTCGAGAGCAGGGACCTCACCTGCGTTGTCAGCGCTTCCACCTTCGGTGGAGGAAGGAATATCCTTGAGTGAACTGAATCCAGAATCATCCCCAGAAACGGGGTCACTGAGGAGGGGGACAGAGAGGACTTTGGGTAATTGATCACCCAACCGAAGGACTCCAGGGTGGTCACTACCAACCGCGTGTCCAGCTCTGCTTGCCGCAGAGACCGAGAGGTGATGAGTATATCGTCCAGGTAGGGCAACACTCGTATGCCCTTTAGTCTCAACAGAGACATTACTCCTGTCAGCACCTTGGTGAACACCCTGGGGGCTGACGTAAGGCCGAATGGCAGGGCCACGAACTGATAATGCTGGTCCAGCAGCGCAAATATGAGAAATCTTTGATGCCCTGGGAACACTGGAACGTGTAGGTAAGTGTCCTTGATGTCCACAGATGTCATGAAGTCCCCTGGGCGCAGGGAGGCAATGGCCGAGCGCAGAGTTTCCATACGAAAATGTCTGTTTCTGACAAATCTGTTTAAGACTTTTAAATCCAGAATGGGTCTGACCGACCCGTCTCTTTTGGGCACCGTGAAAAGGTTGGAATAGAACCCCACGCCCCTGTCCCTTAAAGGGACCTTGCAAATTACCCCAAGGTCTAGAAGGTCCTGCACTGCTAGCATCAAGACTTGAGCTGAGGCAGGATCCTGTGGGATTCGGGACCCGACGAACCTGGTAGGGGGTAGTACAGCAAACTCTATCTTGTAACCGGAGGAAACTACCTCCTGAATCCACCGGTCTGGGACGTAGCATCTCCAGACATGCTGAAAATGCTGTAGACATCCCCCCACCCTGACAGGCGAGGGCGCCCCCTTCATGCTTGGGGAGTCTTGGGAGGGGCTTTGGGTTTGGGGCCCCAGGAAGAACTGGGACGGCGTCCTCTGTTCTTGTTCCAGGAATCTGCGCGAGACCCGGCGAAGGACACCCCTCTGCCCTGTTTAGCCCCACGATAGGGGGTTGAATGGGAGCTCGGGCCACGAAAGGGCCGAATCTGACGCTTGCGCTGGGGCAGCTTGCCCCCTTTTGCAAAGAGATCTAATCTTTCTCCAAACAGGCGCAGCCCTTTGAATGGAAGCCCCGTAAGGGCCCTCTTGGCGACATTGTCAGCGGCCCACTGGCGTAGCCAGACCGCCCGACGTATAGCTACCACCAGAACAGAGGATCTAGCACTCAGCTTAAAGTGGACCAACACCCAGGATTTTGACTATCCTGGGTTTTGGTCCACTTCGGCAGGGCACCCCGATCGGGGGTGCCCCGCTGTGTGAAACCCCCCAGAAACCCTAATAAACTCACCTCTCCCCGCTCCCACGTGGCCGCGCCGTCCAATCGGCGCCGATGGACAAGCTGATTGACAGCGACGGACAAGCAGCTTGCCCGTCGGCGCCTCCCGCGCGTCACTCTTGACGTGTGCGCGCCCGCGCCGGCCATTCAGAGACGGTAGATAAGGTAGGTGATTTGGGGTGTTTGGGGGGGGTTTCACCCCGCGGGACATCCCGATCTCGGATGTCCCGCGGGGTGGGAGGTGATCGGCCCGGGAATCTTATAGATTTCCGGGCCGATCACCTCTCGGTGTTGGTCCACTTTAATAGCGTCGTCCGATGCAGACAGGATATAGTTGATAAAAGTCTCACAGGTAACCAAAGCATTGGCAGCATCAGATGGCAAGTCATCCTCCCCTTCAAGAGCAGTCTTAACCACAGTCCTGAGCGCCACCGCCGTGATGGCTAAGGCGCAAACCGGGCTCCCCCAAATGCAAAGGCATGACATGCCAGTTGATCAACCCGCCGATCCTCCAGATCCCACAACGTAGTAGTGTCAGGGGAGTGCATAATAGAGGTATTGGACAGACCAAGGATCGGGGCATCGACTTCAGGCGGCGAAGTCCAACACTTGATCAGGTCGGCAGGAAATGGATACTTCTTATCCACAGCTTTAGGGACCCCCTGGAGTTTGCTGGGATGTTCCCACTCTTTTAAGACGAGATTATTAAAATGAGTTTGTTCAGGAAACTCTAACCGCACCCTAGCGGTGTGAAACAGGTCGGAGAAACCGCCGAAGTCCGCGGTCTGAAAGACACAAGGGGAACAGGAATGTCAGAGCCAAGCGCGAAGAAGCCAAAAACTAGAGAATAATCGCCCAAGAGGGCACTTACAGAACAGCGAGGGGAGGACCGTCTTCACCATGCGCATGTGAGAAGGAAATGGCGCCAAGTGAACCTCGAAGGGCAGGCCAGAGCGGGCGATGACGCGGAACGCGCCAAACCAAGCCACGCCCTCCCTCCAGAGAGCGCGAATCTCGAAGGCGCGCAGCCAAACAGAAGTGACAGATATTGTCAGGAAAAAATCACCTCAGAGAACTGACAGGGTGAATACTGTGATAGAACGCCAAACATCAATAGAATAGAGCCGACGTACGCGCCGAGTAATGCAATAAAAGCGCTGCGGAAAGCTAAAAGCTGAAAGTGAATCGCGGCTCTGACTCCATTAACCATTAAGACTAGTGTGATTAGGGCAAAGATTAGCCATCGTACACGCGACCCCTCCCCCTCTCTTGTTTCCCCCCACGGGGGAACCTAGGGAGGAAGGTGACCCAATATTCTGGGATCACGCTACACCGGGCGAGGGGCACTAGTGCGGGAGGGGCATCCAATTGAAGGCTCACCATACACCTTAACCGCCTACCCTATGGAGGGGGATTGCGGTGGAGTCTAGCTCCGTAAGCACACTAGGTGCTGCCTACCTTCACCCGACCAACGCAGCCCAGGCTGGGAGGCATTATCTTCACAATGAGGACGGGTGGAAATAGTCCCGCAGGGCCTCGGGCTGTCAAGCCCCACTCGCCTGCGAGAGCGTGATACTTCATGTCTTCGCAGTTTCAGCACTGCAGAGAAATCTGGGGATTTGTGGGAGGTCCTCCGGTATATGTAGGGCCGGAAGGAGCTTGTTTTCTTCATGTTCTGCAGTGCACGGCGCTGAAGGCGGAGGTATACCCACATGTAAGGACTATGTCTGGAGCAGGACGTGCTGTCTGCTTAGAATAATACCATTTTGTGAATACTCACCTGTAAAATGGGTATTATAAGTATGTCACACACCCCACTTCAGTCATTGATTATTACACTTGGGTAACTCCACCAGCAGGTGGCGACGTGCAGAGAAGTCATGAAAAACAAGCCCCTCCTGGTCTATACATTCCTGGCACCTCTCACTCATTCCCCAGTATTCAAACAGCAGTAAAGACAAGGTACCAGGAAAAAACCCTCAACTGTAAACGAAAACTTCACCCTATAAAGAATCCGGGATACCAAAAAGGGCGGGTGAAGTGGGGTGTGTGACATACTTAAAATACCCATTTTACAGGTGAGTATTCACAAAATGGTATTATTCTAAGTATGTCACACACCCCACTTCAGTCATTGATTATTACACTTGGGACATCCAACAGCAGTGTCCAGAAAAAAGGGCGGGTATCCAAACCAGGCAATAATGCAGAAAACTCAAACCACTGCAGCCTGCAGAACCTTGCGGCCAAAAACAGCATCCGCTGAGGCCCGCACATCAACCTTATAAAACTTGGAAAAAATGTGAACCGAAGACCAAGTAGCAGCCTTACAAACTTGTTCAACAGAAGCCTGGTGCTGAAAAGCCCAGGACGCTCCAACCGCACAAGTAGAATGAGCAGTAACACGAAAAGGGGGATCCTTCCCCTTGGCAGAGTAGGCCCCAACAAACGCCTGACGAATCCATTTACTAATGGAAGACTTAGCCGGAGCCAAAACCTTTCCTAGCCCCACAGGGCACCACGAAAAAGGCATCAGTCTTACAAAACGAAGACGTAATACACAAATAGTACTTGACACAACGTACCACATCCAAACAATGCAACGCCCTCTCCTTGTCATTCCCAGGTCTAGGACACAAGGAGGGAAGGACAATGTCCTGATTCAGATGAAAAGCAGAAACCACTTTAGAGAGAAAGTCTGGCTTGAAACGAAAAACCACTTTGTCCTGAAGTTTCTCAAAATAAGGAGCCTGAATAGACAAGGCTGCCAACTCCAAAACACGCCGAACCGAAGTGATGGCCACCAGAAAGGCAACCTTCTGAGTCAGAGTGGACAGAGCAATATCCCGCAAAGGCTCAAAAGGAGGAGCCTGAAGAGCAGAGACAACCAAATTCAAATCCCAAACAGGGAACAACGGCTTCCCAGGAGGCCGCAGATGCGAAACCCCCTGGAAAAAAGTCTTGATCAAAGGATGACTTGCAAAAGACCTCCTGAAAAAAGATAGCCAAGGCAGAGACCTGCCCCTTCAAAGTACTCAGCTGAAGACCAGAGTCCAGCCCTGATTGAAGAAATTCCAAAATCCTAGAAACAGAAAAGACCCGGCAAGGTAAAGACCTAGCCTCACACCAATCAATATAAGATCTCCAAGACCTATAATAGATGGAAGAAGAGGATCTCTTCCTGGCACTAATAAGAGTCCGAATGACCGAATCCAAAAGACCCTCCTCCTTTAAGATGGAGGTCTCAGCAGCCAAGCCGTCAAAGCCAGCGTTGGTAAACTGGGGTAACACAGTTGGCCCTGAGTGAGAAGATCCGGCCGAAAAGACAGATCGAACTGATCCACCGCCAGACGAACGATGTCTGCGAAACGCACCCGCCTTGGCCACCTTGGGGCCACAAGAATGGCGGGAACTCCTTCCAGAACCAACTTTCGCAGCACCCTGCCTAGCATGGGAATCGGAGGAAACAGATAAAGAAACCCCAGGTCCCTCCAGCTCAGGGACATGGCATCCGCCGCCAGAGCCAGAGAATCCTGACACAGCGACACGAATGTCGGAAGCTTGTGATTGTGACGAGAGGCAAACAGATCCACCTCCGGCGTCCCCCACCGGAGACAAAGCGACCGAAACTCCCGGGGATGGAGAGACCATTCCCCCCGGCGGGACGAACACCGGCTCAGAAAGTCCGCCTCCGTGTTTTCCACTCCTGGAATGTACACTGCCGAAATGCAAGGGACATGAGTCTCTGCCCAAACTAGAATCAGAAACACCTCTCTGTGAGCACCCAGACTGCGAGTCCCTCCTTGGTGATTGATGTAAGCAACCGCCGTCCGATTGTCCGACCGAACCTGAACCGGCAGGTCCTGTAAATGCTGCGTCAAGTGAGACAGAACCAACCTGATGGCTCTCAACTCCAGAACAATGATGGGCAAGTGGGCTTCCTGAAGGCCCCACCGCCCCCGGAACCGAAGATCCTCCCAGAAAACTCCCCATCCTGACAAACTGGCGTCCGTGGTGACAGTTTCCCAAAGCGGGGTCAGAAATGACCTACCCTTCAGAAGATTGTCCGAGACCATCCACCACAGAAGAGACTGCCGAACCCGAGGGGACATCCGGAAGGACCGATCCAACGACCGCGGTCGCTGATCCCAAGACGCCAAAAGATGAAGCTGAAGCGTCCTTGTGCGAAAATGAGCAAAGGGCACCGCCTCGAAGGAGGCTACCATCAACCCCACCAGTCTCATCCCCAACTGGACGGACAGGCAAGGATTGGATATAAGAAACTGCGCCAATTCCTGAATCGAGAAAACCGTGGGCTGAGACAGAAACACTTTGTGTTGACAAAAATCCAAGGACATCCCCAGGAAGGACACCACCCTGGCCAGAGCGAGGGAGGACTTGGGATAGTCGATCACCCAGCCGTCACTCTCCAGAGAGGACACCACCGACCTGGTGTCCGTCTTTGATTGACCGAAGAAAGGAGCCATGATGAGAAGGTCATCCAGATAAGGCACGATGCGAATCCCCTGAGCCCTGAGAAGGGCCATCACTACGGCCAGCACCTTGGTGAACACCTTTGGAGCCGAGATAAGGCCTGATGAGCCGGAAAGATAGGAACATGAAGGCAGGCAGCCTTGATGTCTACGGACGTCATGAAGTCCCCCTGCCCAAAAGAAGTGAAGGAAGAGCGCAGAGTTCCCCTGCGAAATTTCCAAGAACGTATAAACCTGATGAGGAACTTCAGATCCAGGATAGGACGCACCGATCCATCTTTCTTAGACACT
Source organism: Gastrophryne carolinensis (assembly GCA_027917425.1). Lineage (NCBI taxonomy): Eukaryota > Metazoa > Chordata > Amphibia > Anura > Microhylidae > Gastrophryne > Gastrophryne carolinensis. The sequence continues at coordinate 523,661,800 of CM051236.1, forward strand.
GTAAAGAGATTCGAATAATACCCGAGGCCCACAACCAAGGACAGAACCGGGCAGATGACTGCCATGTCCAGAAGATTTCTTACCGGCACCAGGAGCCCCTGCGTGGCCAAAGGATCCGTGGGCACATGAAACCTGAAAAACCTTGGAGGAGGTCGGGACTCGAACTCCAGCTTGTAACCGGACGACACCACCTCCCGAATCCATCTAACCGAGACCGCCTGGTCCCTTACCTGGGAGAGGTGTCGCAACCGTCCCCCCACCCGCATGGATGAGGGTGCCCCCTCATTGCTGAGCGGGCCTGGCAGCGGGTGTTGGCTTGGAGCCCCAGGAGTGACCGGGACGGCCACTACCCTGGTTCCAACCGGCACCCCTAAAGACAGGGAAAGACCGCGCCCCTGCCAGCTCTGGCTCCCCAAAAGGAGAGATTAAAAGAAGCCGCCCCCCGAAAGGAACGGCATAGTCACTTGCTCTGAGGCAACTTACCTCCTCTGGCAACAGAATCCAATTTCTCACCAAAGAGTCACAAACCCTAAAAGGGAAGAGTCATGATGGTTTTTTTTTTTTTTTTTTTTTTTTTTAATAAAAATCAGCAGTCCATTACCGCAGCCACACCAACCGCCGGATAGCCATCCAACAAGGCCGCGGTCCTACACATCACATCACCGTGGCATCAACCTGAGCGGCAAGAACAAAAGATTCACAACACTTGAGAGCCACAAACTCTTCACAAACAGGATCAAGGCCCGACGGCAAGTCCCTGATAAAGGACCTTGCAGCCAACATCAAAAGTGCCGAAGCACAAAAACCAGCCACAAAACCGAACCAAAACCGACAAAGGCGTGGCGAGCCAGCTGGTCACTCCGGCGATCCTCACCATCCTAAATAGTAGTACAGTCAGGAGAGTGCAACACAGCCGTGTTGGACAGCCCCAAAACCGGAGCATCGACCACAGGGAAGAAGACCATCGCTTAACCAAGTCCGCCGGGAAAGGATACTCTTTATCCCAACTAGGCGTAACACCAGCAAAACGGGTAAGCTGCACCCATTCCTTAAGTATGACATCCTCAAAAATTCGTGGACTGGGAATTCCAAGCGTGGCCAGACCACGTCAATTAACTCACCCTTAGGCGTAGGAACCGACTCAACAATTGAGCCAATATGGAAGGGGTGTCGAAGGCCACCCCAGCAACCTGGTCACCCACAGCGCCGGGCAATTGCTGGACATCAGGCCCATCCGAATCCTCAAAGAGCTCCCCCTCCTCAGCCGGGGGGCAATCGGCCCAGTCCAAGGACTCAAACACATCAACATCGTGACCCTGCGGAGCGGGGGAAAGTGTTTCCGCTAGCCGTGACCCTCTGAGCAACCACCGCGGAAAACGTTATCTCAAGGCTGGCAAACCCGGCGCACACCTCGGAATGCGAATCCCCACCCATGACCACGTCACATGGGGTCCGGAACAGGCAGGGAGGGGTAGGTGATGACACGGGCGGCGAGGAGCCAGAAGCCGGAGTACCGGACTGGCGCTTAATATTCCACCGTACACATGGAATGCATATTATGACAACATCCCCTGGGAGAGGAGCCCCACAACCCCCAAAAAGCCTGAATTGCCCCAAGGGCCGTTTCCGTTATACTAGAAGCCTCCATAATGGTGAAATTATGGTATTCGCAATTACCCAGGGATTTATGCCATAAGCGACCCGGGATGCCCCTTTTAAATGTCCCGTGTGGGGGGATTTGTAATTATAAAGGGACAGTACCCCAACTAGCCAAGCATCTAAAAACCGGGAGACCCCTTCAGTATGGGAACCCAGGATCTGCTATGGAAAAGAAGACATTCACTCCATGGCCCATAGACAATCAAACATGCAGCAGCACAGGAATAAAAAATGCAAAGTTATGCACAACAAAAACTAACAGGCAACTAAATGCATACATATTAAAAACATATTAAAACCTAAGGACAGAGTGGGATTCGAACCGGCACCGTCGGGGAACAAACTCCATAAGCGTATGCTCTAACCGATGGACCGTGCAGCCGGCTACCAATTCATTGAGGGAATACTTCCAAAAGCGCTACATCAACAGCGTACATGTGCCCCACAACAAGAATAAACTCACCACGGCGGCAGAAGGCAGCGTACTCCCATCGCAGTATGCGATTGCGTCAAGATGGGGGGGGGGGGAGAATGAACGAGGAAGAGAAGAAGAAGGGCGGGCCGTCACAAGCACGCGAAGCGCTCCGGCCACGCCCCCCTTCCCGGACACAGTGCAGCGCGGGCCGCGCAAGCCGCGGCCCCGCCAGACAGCCGCATAACACCACACAAGTGGAGGCAGCGGGCACCGCACACACATGGCGCCCAGCCTCACCTCCGCACCTTACCCAAAAACCTGTGCAAAACGGGAGCGGGCGGAAAAGTGACAAAACGCGCCGCCCAAACCCCGCCCCCCATCAAGGCAGAACCTACCCAGGCACGAAATAGTAGTACAGTCAGGAGGCACCATACAACTGCCCACCGCCTGAGGTGGGGAGGCTCTCCAAAATCCACCTCATGTCAGTAAAATAAAAATACAATCAAGCACAAACACACAGCAATCACACTCAGCAAGTACTAGTAATCACATAGCGCCCCCCCCCCCCTCTTTCTAGCGCAGGGAGAAAGGGACCAAGCGGGGGACAGGGACAGCACCAATAAGGTGACAGCGGGACGGGGCATCCCAAATCCGGATCACCAGGCCGGATAACCGCGTTGCCCCACTTGTGGGGTTTAGCGGAGGAGCTAATCTCCTAGGCACCATTAGGTGCCATCTACCATTACCCAGCCAGCAGCCTAAGCTGGGAGGCTTCTATTGTTATCTATTAGGCAAACAAAAAAGGACTGGGCAGAAATAGACCAGAAAGGGGGGGCCGGGGTGTTACCCCGCTACCTGCAAGCAGGAGACTTCTTTCTTCTGTCTTGTCGCCATCTTGCAGAGAAGAAACACTGGGGAATGAGTGAGAGGTGCCAGGAATGTATAGACCAGGAGGGGCTTGTTTTTCATGACTTCTCTGCACGTCGCCACCTGCTGGTGGAGTTACCCAAGTGTAATAATCAATGACTGAAGTGGGGTGTGTGACATACTTAGAATATCACCAGGATTTTGCCTATACTTGTCATTAGTTAATGCCCTAGGGGTATCCCAATTTGGGAAGCCCAGCTGTGTGAAACCCCCCAGATCTTCTCACCTTTCAGCCATTCCCATGCTCACAGTGTTTGTCCAGTCAGAGCTTTAGGCTTGTGTGTTGGTATAGGAAGCGGTAGCAGCTGCACCCCTGATTTCCATGTGGAGTGCTCCTGCGCACCAGGCCAATCTAAATGGCTAGGAGCAGGAGCGCGCACAGCTGCACAGCTGCAGGGATTACAGCAAGGGATATATGGAAATAAGGGGTTTCCGGACAATCTGGAAGGGTTCACAAAGTTGGGCACCCCAAATCACCTATTTGGCCAGCCGTGGGGCTGAGTGGTGCATTTTAAAGTGGACCAACACCCAGGATTTTGACTATCCTGGGTTTTGGTCCACTTCCCCGGGGCACCCCGACCACGGCCCGCGCATGCACTGTTGGACCGGGAGTAAGGTAAGGTTAGGGGGGTCCTGGGGGTTTCACAGCGGGGCATCTAGATTTTGGATGCCCTGCAGGGAGGGATCGGATCGGCCTGGGAACTATAAGATTCCAGCAGGGTGTTGGTCCACTTTAAGGAGAGCGCATATCCCCCAGCAAGCCAGAGCCCAGAGATGCCAATGCCACAGCTAAAGAAAAAACAAAAGAATATGGTACTTACCAGTCTTCCAGTCGCCTCTTGCCTTCTCCCCACGTCTACTGTGTCCCACGAGCCCCGCCGGGCTGGACACGCTGCTTTGCACATGCGCAGAGCAGCAGCAGCTTCTTCTCTCCCCGCCTGGTTGGGGACAGCGTGTGTGGGAACCTAGATGGTGCTGCTCTGTCCCCGCCCGGCGGGGAAAAGAAGTTGCACACAGACACACACCTCTCTGGCTGTGACAGGCATATGAAGCGGTCGGCCAGGGGGGAAGGAGGCAGGCAAGGGGCCGCAAGGACAAGGAGATGGGCAAGGGGCCGCGGACTTTGCAGCAATGGCCGGCAAGCCGCAGTGACACAGTGAGGCGGCCCGGCGGGCAGATAGGAAGCAGCGGCCTACCGGGATCTGTCCCGGTATGCCCTACGGCCAGTCCGCCCCTGGGTGTCGGCCATTTTTCATGTTGCTACTGAGTAAAAAGTGTGAGCAGCGCTGTGTTACTTTAATAATAATGTAAAGGAGGGGAGGGGGGTTATTCCATCCTCACCTGATTTGGTTATGATATTATGATGTTTTAAAGCAGACCAAAACCCATGTAACCCAGCCCCATGGAGTGTGAGGGGATCCAGGGCTGGGCTACAGGCATATACATCTATAGCAAATACATATATAACATATACAACTATAACCATATACAACTATAACATATACAACTATAACATATACAACTATAACATATACATATATTACCTATACAACTATAAGATATACAACATGTATAACCTATACAACTATAACATATACAACTATAACATATACAACTATAACATAAACAACTATAACATATAAATATATTACTTATACAACTATAACATATACAACATGTATAACCTATACAACTATAACCTATACAACTATAACATATACATATATTACCAATACAACTATAACATATACATATATTACCTATACAACTATAACCTATACAACTATAACATATACAACTATAACATATACAACTATAACATATACAGGTAACAGGTTGCCACACAAGGCTATTTACTGCTTTTTATAAAGAAATACAATTAATATTATGCAGAGTTGAGTTCCACAATATATTTAGTTTCTCACCACGTGCCCCCCCCCCCCCCCCCCCATGTAGGAGGACAATGTGGCTGCACTCACCTGCTGTGAGGATCTCTATTATGAAGAGTATACAGGCGACGGTGACGAAGAAGAGGAGGGGGATGATGACAATGATGAGCACAGCCAAAACTAGACCTGTGGGATAAAATAGAGGAGGATGATTATCAAAGATCACAGAGGTGCAGCTCTGCTGGATAACCACAGGGGGGCGGAGGTTCTAAGGTGCCGTGCTGGTCATTAGAGACATTAGAGACTCTTAAGCTCAGCTGTAGGCCCCTCCTCTAAGCTCAGCTGTAGGCCCCTCCTCTAAGCTCAGCTGCAGGCCCCTCCTCTAAGCTCAGCTGCAGGTCACTCCTCTAAGCTCAGCTGCAGGCCGCTCCTCTAAGCTCAGCTGCAGGCCGCTCCTCTAAACTCAGCTGTAGGCACCTCCTCTTAGCTCAGCTGCAGGCCCCTCCTCTAAGCTCAGCTGCAGGCCGCTCCTCTAAGCTCAGCTGTAGGCCCCTCCTCTAAGCTCAGCTGACGGCCCTCCTCTAAGCTCAGCTGCAGGCCGCTCATCTAAGCTCAGCTGTAGGCCGCTCCTCTAAGCTCAGCTGCAGGCCCCTCCTCTAAGCTCAGCTGTAGGCTACTCCTCTAAGTTTAGCTGCAGGCCGCTCCTCTAATCTCAGCTGACGGCCGCTCCTCTAAGCTCAGCTGTAGGCCGCTCCTTGAAGCTCAGCTGCAGGCCGCTCCTCTAAGCTCATCTGGTCCAGACGGGTTCTGGGCATATATTGAGACCATCACTCAGTATTAGAATGAACCATGTGACCTTCAAGCCCCCCTCCCGCTAAAACGAACATGTGTGCCATTAGGTCCAGACGGGTTCTGGGCATACTTTGAGACCATCACTCTGCACTAGAATGCACCTCGGTCTCCTCCTCCTGCCATCTCCCACGTAAAAATTCCTAAAAACGAGTCAGGTCCAGACGGTTCTGAGCACACTTTGAGACCATCACTCTGCACTAGAATGTGCCATGAGATCTCGATGCCCATCCTCCTGCCATCTCCCAGCTAAAAACTAACATGTGTACCACCAGGTCCAGATGGGTTCTGGGCACACTTTGAGACCATCAGTCTGCACTAGAATGCACCATGGGACCTCGGTCCCTTCCTCTGGTCATCGCCCGGCTAAAAACTCATAAAAACGAATGTGTACCATCAGGTCCAGACGAGTTCTGAGCACACTTTGAGCCCAAACATGGCTACCCTATCTCATCCCCTTAGGGTGCTGGGGTAGCAGGAGACCCACGCATGCATGCGGGACAATATCCTGGTTCTGATAATGGGGCCAGTTTCTGTGTAATATTCAGTGGATTGTCATAATTACATGTAAAGTAGTGGTGCCAGTAGGTCTGTGGGATTTCTTTGAAATTTCCCATGATCGCAGGTTTCCTGCTGACCAGCTATGGCCCCCGGGCTCACAGCCTCCTGGCAGCAGGTTCCCTGCCGACCAGCAATGACCTCGGCCGAGCCGTCAGGGGTGTGAACAGTAGCCGCGAGGTCCTTTGAGGCTTTCTGCTGCTGAGGAGGCCATGCAGAAGGAACAGAGTTCAATTCGAGCTTTTAAGAAATATAAAGCAGACTGAAGACTCCGCCCCCTGACAGCAAGCAGGGGGAAAGCAGAAATCAAAATAATGTAACCCACTGGCTGGACTGGCCCTTTCCTGATCCTGGTTTTAAAGTGGACCACAACCCGGGAATTTCAATATCCCAGGACATTGTTCATTGCCCCAAGGACACGCCAATTTGCGAAGCCCTGCTGTTTGAATGCTCAGGTTTCCATCCAATTGCATACTAATACATGGCATAAAGCACTATTCAGACACAGATCATCGACATAGAGGAGCAGGACAGGCACATCCAAAGTTTCCCTGCAATGTGTGCCGTGCTTCTGCCCCCAGCCTATCTTACAGTGGACCAAAACCCTCTGCAATCGGCCCGGGAATCTATAAGGGTTTCACACCCGATTTTGGAAGCCCCGGGGGGAGGGAATCGAACGGTCACTTTAATAGTCCTGATCTGACCAAACGGGTGGGGGGTCCACTTGTTGAAGCTGAAGTCCTTCCACCATTTTGTGGGTCTTTTTGTAGGGGAGGTCTCAAGAACTGCACACAGCAAACATGTTAAATAATATTTAAAGTGTATCAAAACCAGCCCTGGGTTATGAGGCTCCACGGCCGGCTGATTCCCTGTCCCAGGGGCATCCGGAACTAGATGCCCCGCTGTCTGAAAGCTCGACATTCGCCCAGTTTTCTTACCTTTACCACAAGCCCATGGGGCATGCGCATCCAATGGTGCATGCAGCCGCTGCTTGCTTATGCCCCACTTGATCGGGAAAGAGGGGGAGTTTCCGGGCAACCTGGGGGGTTTCACACATCCTAAAATGCCCCAGAGGAAGCGGGTATGCCTGCCCTGGAGGCATAGACTCCAGGCTAGGTTTTGGTCCACTTTATTTTCAATGGGGAGCGGGTCCGGTTTCGGTTAAATTTCGGGTACCCGAACCAAACTTCTGTCCAAAGTTCGTGCAAAGTTGCCGAAGCAGAATCCTTAGGGGTTCCCCCGACGCTACTGATGACATCACACTTCACATACATATACATGTACATACACAGGTGTGGGGCAAACATTTGTGTAGGACAGACCTGAGCATTGTAAGGCCCCAGGGCCACATACGGCCCTTTGATTGGCTCTGACCGGCCCGCGACCAGCATTCCCTGTAAGGTGCGCAGCTGCACGCTGCCCCCGCCCACTGTCCACGCAATCTTGCTAGAAGCCCCCTTAAAGTGGAAATGAACCCAGAGAGGCCAATGGTCTTCCACCTGGGCATCCCAGATCAGGGTTTTGTTCCGCTTTAAGGGAGGGTGTCGGCCATTTTTCATGTTGCTACTGAATAAAAAGGGTTTGACACAGTGGGGCATCCCGATCTGGGATTTCCAGGGGGGGAGACCAGGGGCCGCTCTGGGTTTTGTTCTGCTTTATGTGAGGGAATCCGCAATTTTTCACATTGCTACGGAGTAAAAAGTGTGAACAGCGCTGTGTTACTTTAATAATAATGTAAAGGAGGGGAGGGGGGTTATTCCATCCTCACCTGATTTGGTTATGATGTTATGATGTTTTAAAGCAGACCAAAACACATGTAACCCAGCCCCATGGAGTGTGAGGGGATCCAGGGCTGGGCTACAGGCATCATGTCTCTGGGGCATCCCAATTTGATGTGTGAGACCTCACTGGACACACAAAAATACAATTCTGTGAAATACTCATCTGTAGAATTGGTATTATACGCATACAGCACGTCCTGCTCCAGATATAATAATTACTCGTGGGTAATCCTCCACCAGAGGGCGCTGTGTACTGCAGACATGCAAAAACAGGCTCCTCCCGGCCCTACATATACCGAGGGACCTCCCACAAATCCCCAGCATTGAAAAGCAGTGAGAAAGAGAAGCCGGGAGAAACCAACCACCCCAAAAACTGGTAATAATAACAATGATAACAATCACCATACAGGGGATCCAGAACAAAGTGATACGAGGGTGGGGTGGAGCAGGACGTGCTGTATGCATATAATACCAATTCTACAGGTAAGTATTTTACAGAATTGTATTATTCTAAGCATACAGCACGTCCTGCTCCAGATATAATAATTACTAGTGGGACATCCAATAGCAGTGTCCATAAAGTAGGGTGGGATCCCCAACAAAAAAGGCAGAGCAGACAGTAAAGTGCTGTCACCTGCAAACCTTGCTACTAAGAGCAACATGACCAAAGGTTCCAACATCAACCTCGCAAAATCCTTTGAAGGTATGAACAAAAAAACAAGCAGCGGTCCAGCAAGACTTGAAACCTGGTGCTGAAAGGTCCAAAGATACCAAAGCACAAGTAGAATCAGAAATAAAGTGAGAAGAAGATTCTTCCCCTTAAAAGAATAGGCCTGAGTAACAGCCTGACCAGCCCAATGCTAACAGTAGCCTTGGCAAAACTTAGAGTTCTCCCCATCGGGGGATTGAACCCTGTTCTTCCGCGTGACAGGCGGGGATACGGACCAGTAAACTAACAAGGATCAGCTAGAAGCAGAAACCTTTCCTAGGACCAGAAGGGACAATCCGTTCAAGGAAAGACCAGGCCAAAGGGCGCATAACCCCTGGAAGCAGACGAGATCAGGCACATACGGATGGAGACGCCCGAAAAACCCCAAGGGGCAACAGTCCCCCTAAGGGACAAGAGAAAATCCAGGAAATTTTCCAACACGTGTTGAGGGAATGTAGACCTCCTTTCCTCAGCGTTACTAGGAATAAGGCCCAGAAGAAAGACAAATGTCTTGAATACATGAGCATAAGACACCACCTCAGGTATAAGACCCGGCATAAAGCGGAACACCACCACATCAAGGAGTATATATCAATGAACGAGGGCTAGCTTAACAGAGCCGCCGGCTCAGGCACACGTCTGACTGAAGCAACAGCCCCCCAGAAGGGCAACTTGAGAGTAACAACAATCAGACAGAATCCAGAATAGGTCCAAGGGAACACCCCGCAAGGCAAACAGAATAAAATTAAATCCCAACAGGGACCATAGAATTATGTGGGGGATGCACATGAGCAATCCCCGAAGAATGCTCAACCAAGGAAAAAGGGAGCAAAGACTTCTACAGGAAGGCAGACAGGGTAGAACCTGAACCTTCAGAGTACCGAGTTGGAGAGCCCACTCCAACCCATGCTGTAATAACTCTAGAGCCCTGAGAACAGAGGACGCCCAGCAGGGAAGAGACCTAGACTAACACCAATCAATATGGGTACGCATACCCTATAATAGATGGAAGAAGAAGAAGAAGCTTGCTCCAAGTCTTCCCATAGTCTCAAACACCAAGACAGATAAGTCTGTCTCCATCAAGATGGATGTTTCCGCAGTCAGGCCGTCTAGACCAGAGTCTGTAGATTGGGGTGACGTAAAGGGGCCCTGAGTGATCAGAGCTGGCACTCCTGGAAAAACGTACAGATCTACTGTCCTCAGTACAATGTCTGCGAAACACACTCCACTAGGCCACCCGGGGGCCACCAGAATCACTGGTCCCCCCTTCCAGAGCAATTTTGCGAAAACCCTGCCTAGCAGGGGGAATGGAGAAAAGACATACAGAACAGAATGTTCTGCCATAACATTACTAAATCATCATGACCACGGCCAGAGAATCCTGGGACAGGGAAACAAGGGCCGAGAGCTCGTGATAGTGATGGGACACACACAGATCCACACTGGTTGGACCCCATAGTGACACAAGGAATAGCACATTCTGACGCAGAGGAACCTCCACCGGAGCGAATACCACTGATATGCAGGGAACATTGTCCACCACCCAGATCAGGATCAGAGACACTTCCCGGAGGACCCTCCTGCTCCGGGTCCCTCCCTGAATATTTAATGTAGGCCAAGGCCGTCAGATAGGCCTAACTCCCCCGAACAGGCAGCCCCTGAAGAGGAGTAGGCAAGCGAGTTAGAACTAACTTGAACGCTCATAGATTCAAACATTGATAGGTGTATAGGCCTCCTAAGGGCCCCACTTCCCCTGGAACCGTAGGGACTTCCAGAAGAAGACCCCCCTCAACCTGATAGATTGGCATTCATGGTGACCGTCTCCCAGGAAAGGGCAAGAAGGGGCTGCCCCCAGACAGGTTCCTTGAGTTCATTCACTACAAGAGGGACCTCCTCACCAGGGAGGAAGGCACATATACCCTGCTCCAGGGATGCTGGGTCCTTGTCCCGTAGGACAAATAGGAGAAGTTGCAGAAGGCCCCAGGGGGGGACTGAGCTTAAGGGGCCTCTTCGGAGTACGCCACCAACGGGCCCACCAGCTGCATCCCCTGCCTGGTGGAGGGACGGGGACAGCTATGAGGGACTGAACCCATACAACCAGATTGTCCACATTATTGCTGAGGAAGGAAGATCCTTGCTTGAACTGTATAAAATTTATTCATAGGAATGGAGTTACCAATGAAGGGGACAATAAGGACTTGGGGTATTTGATCACCCCTCCAAATGACTCCCAAATGGACACCCTCCAGCCGAGTATCCAACGTAGCCAGACGTAGAGACTGGGAAGCGATGGAGACGTCCAGGTAGGTCATCAATCGGACGCCCCTTGGTCTCCTCAGAGGCCACACCCCCGTCAGCACCTTGGTGAGCACTCTGGGAGCTGAAGAGAGGCCAGATGACAAGGTGTTGGCAGAGGCTAGGCCTCATAGATCCTGCTAACAAAATGGCTGAAGCGAACAAAATGGCTGCCAGGTATAGTTATATGCAAAGCTTCACCAAAAAAGGAATATATATATATTTGCAAGCTTCATTGGAAATGTTATTGCAGAAGTGTATGCTAGCGAAATGTAACTGTCAAATAATAGCTAAATGGGTCAATTTCTCGGTAACTGCGTACGTGCTGACCTTTTACTCTGTGGAAACTGTCAGCTTGCACTTCTGTGTGGTTTTGACATATATGTCGCAAATGTGGAACAAGTACATACTGTGTCTGTGGTTTTTTGCTATATAAGTCAACCCTAAAGCGGAAGTAAGATAGAGTTTGTACTGGGTCTGTGTGTATGTCGTTATTATCGAACCCGAGTGCAAATTCTCTGAGATATCTCAAATCACACATAGGAATTATTGCAATTGCGAGACAGTGTGCCTGAAGAGGGTCCAGGGAGATCGCTGTAGAGCATATAGGCTCATTCTTTCAGTGGTGGAGTTTGAATGCGGGCAACACACCTTGAAGCGGGTAAGTAATTTTATTTACTAAACCCCGAGGGAAGGTTAAAAGTGTTGGCCCTTTAGTTGCCTCTCGCAATTAGGTGAGTTGTACAGGCACACGGGTTGTCGCCTGAGATATAGAAAAGCGCGCTATTAAAATTCATAGCCAAAAAATGTACAAGTGGGCCGCACCAACTACTATCTAGCTAGTAATTACCAGTGTGCTGTGTTCAGTGCCGGTGTGTAGACAATTAATGACCAATATTTACAAAGCTCGGGGTCCCACAAACCCCAGATATAACACACCGCCCCAGAGCAAAAATAGCACCACTGAAGATATACAAAAGTAATAATCTTTATTAAATATACACTATTTACATCTACATTATACACTTAAGACATATTAAAAATCCACTAAAAAACATCAAACAAAGACAATATTTGAGAGGAGGGGGTTATTTCCACAGTATTAAACATTGGGACAGAATGATAAAGTCAATTAGCTCAGATCAATAACATAAACCATAAATAATCCGGTCATTTACTAAATATATAAGGCCACTGCCCACTGAGATGTAACCTAAAAAATATACATACAGAATATCAAAATATAACTGTGCCAAAGCTGGTCAGAACCCCTCAAATATATACAACATGTGCCACAAAACATGTGATCTGTTTACTACTCCTTTGTTATGTATGGTATTTTGTTTTTGGGTTTATCTGCCCTGGCTGGTCCTCTAATTTAGGCTCAACACATGGAGTTTAATCTAGTTATATTGCACTTAGCACTTTATTAATACACAAATGAATTTTTTGTATGCTTAATTAATTATTGATTTATTATTTTGAGATATTGTATCACTGGGTATGGTATATCTTTTTTGAATACATTTTGTGGCACATGTTGTATATATTTGAGGGGTTCTGACCAGCTTTGGCACAGTTATATTTTGATATTCTGTACGTATATTTTTTAGGTTACATCTCAGTGGGCAGATATAGCTGGCCTTATATATTTAGTAAATGACCGGATTATTTATGGTTTATGTTATTGATCTGAGCAAATTGACTTTATCATTCTGTCCCAGTGTTTAATACTGTGGAAATAACCCCCCCCCCCTCTCAAATATTGTCTTTGTTTGATGTTTTTTAGTGGATTTTTAATATGTCTTAAGTGTATAATGTAGATGTAAATAGTGTATATTTAATAAAGATTATTACTTTTGTATATCTTCAGTGGTGCTATTTTTGCTCTGGGGCGGTGTGTTATATCTGGGGTTTGTGGGACCCCGGCTTTGTAAATATTGGTCATAAAAATTCATAGGACGTGTCTGCACTTGGATACTTCTAATGTGTGATTAGTCTGTCTTGGTGTTGATGTTCATAGAGTGATAAGTTTATCTGTTTGTATTGTCGGACAGTCCTGAAGGTGAGCAGGACTCAGGCAATTGACTTTAGAAGTATAAGATGGGTCAGGCTGAAAGCAAGATCCCCCATGTTGGTGAAGATTGTATTCACTATGTAGAGAGATTAACGGGAGGGGCTTATTATACCTTACCGTTTGTGGAAAATATGGCAGGTTGGACGGAGGCTATGGGTAGCCCCCATCCCTTCCCTAGAACAGGAGGTAGTGACCCCTATTACATGGAAATGATAATGGGAATGTGCCTTGGAGATAAAAAGGCGTGGCCCTATTATTCAGGGGATCTTAATTGGGATAAGTCCTATATGAGAGAGTGTGGAATAAAATGGTTAGAAATAGCGCCAGGGTGGTATAGGAGAAATGGATTAATGAGTCTCAGGAAAAAAGTTAGTAAAAAGGAATTAGAGAACAGACATAAAAGTGAGAAATTGAATTATGAAATTAGAAATCATTCCAACTCCGACATTAAACCTAGCGCTCCGCCCCCACCATATGATACGAAGGAGCACAGACATAAACAGGTAAAAGTAAAAACTGTAACTACAACACAATATCCCTCCTTAACGCCATTCCAAGGAAATGATTTGAGTCCCACGGCAGCCGTGATAACAAAGGCGGTAGTAGAACAAACTAAATACAATAGGAAACAAAAAGAGGAGAGAATAGATGTGGAAGAAATAAAGAGAAAAAGAGAAAGGGAAAAAGAGAAACTAGAGAAAGAACAAAAGAAAATGTCACAAAATATCCTTCCTCGGAATGAGAACCAGTGGTCACATGCTGATGAACAGCAACCAGAAATGACGTTAGGAGAGGAGGAGGATAAGGGACATGAAGAGGAATTAAACACAGAATCTTTCACAGTTAATATTACTGATGAACAAATTAAACCAACCAAGCAAACACGCCTGTGCCAGGACAAACAAATCATACTTAACGTTAACATAGGGGAGTCCCCGAGACAGACCAGGAACCAGTCTAAACGAACACTGGATAATACACTTAAAAAACCAGCAGGAGACATAGATTCCATAGAGACCCCCGGAGTAATAGCAGCAGCAGCGCCCACTGCATCAGCAAGCTCCATGACCATGGTAAGTACATACAATCCTTTCATAACAGCAGGAGACATTCTGGTCATCACCCCTCCTGATATGAAAGAATTAGATCACATGGCCAAACACTGTCCACACCCCTCCAAGTCTTCCAAAGGTACAATTGCTTACCTTCGGAGGGCAATTAAAGGAAAAAATTATATGCCCGAAGACATTAAGATGGTTTTAGAGATGGTAGTGGGGGAGAATAGTCCACTTAGCTGGGTTGGGATACCACACATGGAAAAGGACACACCCGCACATACAAGGCCAGGTGAAATACCCCTGTACCAAGCAATAGAACATCACTTGAACCAAGTGTTTAAGCCCAGAGCTGATATGGCACCCTCTCTTGCATGTAAGCAGAAAAAAGGTGAATCATTGACTGAGTTTTGGAAGAGATTCCTACAGGTTTGGCGATTAGAAAGTCAGATGGGAGATGGCCCAGGGATACCCGCCCTGTGTATCAGTACATTTATCTCCAACTGCCTACCAAGTTTAGGTTTACAAATTAAGCAGCAAATAGATGGATGGACTGAGATGCCAATAGAAGAGTTTGGTAGAAGGTTAATAAGTAAAGATGCAGCAGGATGCTTTGAAGTAATAAGAAAGTCAGTGACACACGCAGCACAGCTCAGCATACCAGAGCCAGTTCCATATCCCTATGGGGACCCATGGGGACAACAGCAATACTGGGAAGAGAAACGCAGGTTAGCCCGTGCAGCCCCTAGGGGTAGAGGACGAGGCAGGGGAAATAGAGGAAATCTCAAACAGCAATGGGGAGACAGACAGGGACCCCCCAAACAGCAGGCTAGGAATGCTGGCTGTTTTAATTGTGGTGCAATGGATCATTGGAGAGCCGATTGGCCATACCCTGATACACACAAGCAGGTTTCAAACAGATCTCCGCAGGCTGCTCCCGCCAATGTACAACACAATACCCCTCGCCTCAATGTTGACTGGCAAAATGTAGGACCCCAATGAAGGTGCCCAGGGGCAAATCCCACCTTCCCAGTAGTCTCACAGCATTTCTCACAACAATCATGCATTGATTTGATGATTAGTAAAAAGAAGTTAACATTTTTAGTGGATTCTGGAGCTACATGTAGCGTATTGGGGAGAAATGCATACACAGGACCAAGGGAAGAGGCCGGCCCCTCTATGGGAATTAATGGGATATTAACACAAACATTTGAAACACCACCGCTCACAGTGATGGACCTCCATCAGAGCCCCCCGATCAACCATGTCTTTAAAATCATGACCAGCTGTCCTGTTAACCTGTTAGGCAGGGACTTAATGGCGAAAATGGCTATTTCCCTCAGGGTAAATTCTGAAGGCGGTGTCCGAGTTGATAGTGACACATATAGGCTCACACCTGTGAACAAGAGGAGAAACTGCCATGCAGACTCCTACTTCCCCGTCATCCTCCCAGATGACCCCTGCCTCAAATTGGTCCCTCCGGAGGTATGGGCTACTGGGGACTATGATGTGGGCTTTACAAATGTCACTCCTTATCGAGCCGACTTAAAGAAGGGATCACAGCCAGTCTATATTAAACAATACCCCTTGAACAAAGAAAGGGAAGAGGGTATAAGACCTTTAATAGATAATTTTCTACAACAGGGCATATTAGAAAAAGCGGTATCACCGTATAATTCCCCAATTCAGAAACCTGATGGGACTTATAGATTCGTTCAAGACCTGCGTGCTATAAATAGCCTGGTAGTACCGCTGGCTCCCATTGTGCCCGACGTGGTGTAACTTCTAACCGCCATTCCCCAAGATGCCAAAATATTTAGCGTCTGCGATATAAAAAATGCCTTTTTTGGGATCCCAGTGCATCCCGAGACACGCCCGCTCTATGCATTCCAATACCGCGGAGAATCCCTAACTTTTACCCGTTTGCCAATGGGATTCTTGAATTCGCCTGTTGTTTTTTCCATTGTTTTAAGAGAAGTGCTAAAGGCATATAAACCGAACTGTAACTCGATTGTTCTGACCTACTGCGATGCTTTATTACTGGCCAGTCAATCAATAACCGCAGCCCGGGAGGACGGAATCCTCCTATTGAAATGTCTGTCAGCATGGGATAAAGATTTCTGTTAAGAAATTACAATGGTGTCAGCAGCGTGTTGAATATTTGGGATTTTTGTTGTCACAGGGAAAGAGAGAGTTAAATCCCAAACGTGTAGCGGCAATCGTGGAATTGGGGCCTCCAAGGAATAAAAAAAAACATGCTAAGCTTTCTTGGAATGATTAGCTATTGCCGTCAATGGATCCCTGACTGCTCTTATTATGACAATATACTGAGAGTGGCCACACGTGCTGATCAACCTGACACCATAGAATGGTCTGATGAAATGTTAAATGCTTTTAAAAAGTTAAAGGAGGAACTGATATGTTCCCCAGGGCTCGGTTTACCAAGCTATGTGAAGGTGTTCCACCTCTATGTCCGTGACTTTTGTAAGGGATACAGCTCAGTTTTAGCTCAAAGCCATTGGGGTAAATTAAGACCCGTGGCATACTTCTCTAAACTTCTCCCGGTTCAAGTCCAAGGAATGCCGGGCTGTTTACGATCGTTAGCATCTTGTGCAATGGCAGTGGAACAGGCCACCTCGGTCACGCTGGGACACCACACGATACTGCATGCAGGACACAATGTAAAACATTTAATGAACAATTTACATACCCAACATATGACAGAGCAGCGATTTAGCGGATATGAAGTAATCCTTTTGTCAAATTCCCATCTGGAGATCAAATATGCCCCAAATACCGAGGGACCTGCCCCGATATTAAATGCATTATTAGGTTTAAAAAGTGAGGCTGAAAAAATTCCTCCGCGCCATGACTGTAGTGACGTAATACAACAAGAGACTGCACCACGCCCAGACCTGGAGTCTGAGCCAATTGCAGGTTCAGAGCTTGTCTTCGTTGACGGCTCGTGTTCCCGGCCCAGAGATGACGTGTTTCAAACGGGGTAAGCGGTCGTCCAGCTCCCAGAAAATATAATTGAAGCCAAAAGAATTCCTTTCAAGTCTGCTCAAGCGGCCGAGATAATGGCGCTAACACGTGCCTGCGAGCTTTTCAAAGGTCAGTCAGTCAGCATAGTAACGGACAGTCGTTATGGTTTCTCAGTTTGCCACGACTTTGGAAGGATATGGGAAAAACGTGGATTCATCTCCGCGGATGGGAAACCTATTTCACATGCAACGCTAGTGAAAAATCTTTTAGCAGCCATCATGTTACCAAAGCGACTCGCGATTATACACTGCAGGTCACACACAGGAAGTCAAACGGAAATTGCAAGAGGAAATTCTTTAGCAGATAGGGTGGCGAGAGCAGCAGCCAGACAGCAAACTCTGACAGGAAGCCATCTGGGTCCTAATGCTCAGATTCCATTAACCCTTCCTATGCTAACACTAGATGCTATTGATTTTACTATAGGATGTCTGCAGGAGCAGACATCTGTTTCTGAAGTGGGGGATTGGGCACTGGCAGGGGCACAGAAATCAATAGCTGGGATTTGGTGCATCGAGGGTAAACCATGCATACCCATACATAGTGCCCCCCTATTTATTTCTCAAGCACACGGCATAGGACACAAAAGTGAACAACACATTTACATGGCGGTGAAACAAAGTTTTTTCATTTTACAATGTGAGAAACAAGTGAAAGCTTATGTAGAGAAATGTATAACATGCCAGATGAATAACCCCAACATTTCACATAAGCCACAGCATGACCATCTAGTCTACCCCACAGAACCCTGTACTGATTGGAACATTGACCATACAAACATTACAGTTACACCAGGAGGTAAGCCTGAAATTTTACTAGTTATGGTAGACATGTTTTCAAAATGGCCAGAATACTTTCTAGTCAAGAAAGAAAATGCTAAGACCGTAGTGAAAATTTTGACACAAGAAATAATACCGCGCTTTGGATGCTTTTCGCGCATACACAGTGATAATGGCACAGCCTTTAAAGCCAAAATATGTCAAGATTTAGTAGAACATTTAAACATTGAATGGCAGTTTCACATCCCATACCATCCTCAAAGTTCAGGGATAGTGAAGCGCATGAATAGAACTGTAGCGATAACCCTTATCGCCGGAGGGCTTCACCGCCCGAGACGTCCTTTTCCCAATCGTAAGAGGTGCTGCTGGAATTCCAGAGTCGTCCGTGAGGAAACAGGAACAGCCCTTACAAGGGCTAGTGAATTGTAATATAGCGTTTCCCCCAATAAGAGACAGAACTTCAGTATTGAGGGTGAAGGTGAAGACAACTTTATTAGTGCCACACTGTGCCTTATATGCAAGGCTCCATGCAAGGGGACCTCCCCCGTGGACCTCATGACAAATACACAGACCAATGGGAGCAGGGCACACAATCCCTCAACTCTGCTGGTGACGCAATCAGCAACACAATAGAGGTCTGTAATACACTCAATCAGAACAATGCCATTGTCTGTGACGTAATCAATCAATACAATGGCAGTCAGAACAATGAATAACGTAAACAATCAACACAATGGCAGTCTGTACATGCTTAAGAAAAGGAAAGTAATGAACCTGTGTAAAGTCCAAAAGACAGAGCGTCTGTCACAATGCCCCCTTTTTGTGGAACACCCGGCAGACCCGGATTGACCCTGTTCGGGTTAACGTGGGGCTGTCCGGACACTTGTTATGGGCAGAGTTCTGTGTAAGGACAAGTCTGCACATAGTGAGTAACCGGACTAAACATTGACGTGGGCTGTACATAGGAATCGGTCATGGGTGGGGTCCAAACATTGGGATATTGTGGCGTTGGTGAGTTCAGCACCAAAGTCCTTGGTTGGATGTGTGCACAGGTGCTTTGCTTTCTTATAGCTGGCCCAAGTTTCAATCTCTTTCCATGGAAGCTGATCGGAGAATCCACAATCTTCTGCACATCTATATCATCGTAAAAGTAGACAAAACCATAACCCTTAGAAACGCCAGAGGCATCCCTAATAATTTTGACATTCTTTACAGCGCCATACTTTGAAAAAAAATCCTTAATTTCAGGCTGATTAATACGACGGTCAATGCCCCCAACAAAAATAGTGTTTGGCATAAGTTTCCCTTCTGGAAGGACGTAACCTGATGGCTGATCCTCTTCTTGACTTCGTGTAACAGACATGACGTGATGCAGACGAAACCCCTGGGTCTCCCCGACCAGTGGGCTGGAGTCGGCAGCTCGGGCTGGAGACCGGGTTGTAACAGGGTTGACGCTGGCTGGCCCAGAGGTAGCGTAGGCAGAAGTCATTGGCCCTAGATCATTTCCCAATATTACTTCTGCTGGTAAGTTGTCCATAAGTCCCACATGTACCCTGCCGGATCCAGCGCCCCAGTCAAGATGTACTCGGGCGGTGGGGAGTCGAAACACAGCTCCCCCCGCCACCCTTACTGCAACAATGTGTCCGGTGCGGTCTTTGTTCTTGACCAAATGAGGTTGGAGCAAGGTAAGTGTGGCTCCGGTGTCGCGTAATCCTTGCGCGGTGCGCCCATTGACTCGTACCTCCTGGCGATGGTGCTATCGGTTGTCTTGGATGGCCGCTTGTACGGGATCAGCTTCATACAGTACCCCCAGATACTCTTCCGAACTGCTCTCAGCTTCCAAACAGTGTGCCACAGGAGTACGGGAGGTGGAAGGTTGCTTTTGCCCCCACGTGTTTCGGGGAGGCTCTAGGGCGCAATCCCTGCGATAATGTCCCCATTGTTTGCAACGATGGCACTGAACTGTGGAGAGGTTCGGTTGCTGCGCTGGCCTATGTGGCCCAGAGTCACGAGTTGGCGCTGAAGCCACAGGTGCTTGAAATTTGATGGGAGGTTGTGGTTTTGGAGCGGACTGTTCTGTCCGGCGAGCATCGGTGTACTCGTCGGCTAGACGAGCAGCCTCAGGTAGCGTTAGAGGCCTCCTGTCACGTACCCACTCTCTTAGCTCTGGTTGCAGGGCATTGAGAAAATGTTCTAGTAAAAACAACTGTAGTACATCCTCAGCGGTCGTGGCTTTGCATCCAGTGACCCAGTGTGATGCTGTACGATGGAGGCGACATGCCCACTCCGTGTAAGAATCCCCTCCCTTCTTTTGGGATTCCCGAAATCGTCGCCTGTAGGCCTCCGGGGTGACAGCGTACCGGGCTAACAAAGCCTCCTTTACCAGATGGTAGTGTGGTAAGTCCGCATCAGAGATGGCCCGGAAAGCATCGGAAGCTTTCCCAGATAATATGGTGACCCATTCCTCCGTGGGTACCCGGTGCAAAGCGCACTGCCGTTCAAAATCGGCCAAAAATCCGTCAATCTCGTCGTCACTTTCCTGGAAGGACTTAAATGCTGCAAATGGAATCTTCCTCCCCCCAGTGTAACTGAGGCTGAGAGGCTGCTGGGTTGCGATCTTCCCTTCGCTTACTGGCCTCTGCCTCCGCTGCGGCGAAGACTCGGTCGATCAGTTCCTGTGATGGATTCGGGCCATAGGCCGACAATCTGTTCTGAACCGCTTGAACAAGAGCAGCGTCTTCATCGATCTCTATATTGGTTTCGGTCCTCACTGCTGCACGATCCATTTCGATCAGCTCGGCTATCAGTTCCTGACGTGGGCGGTTGCTAGCCAACCTTCCCCGGCTCTCGAGTAGATCCTTCAGGGTCAGCCTTTTCAACTTGTCCTACTGACTCTCCATCAGGGTAGCACTCTCTCTGGGTAGAAAGGACCATCCGACCGCTTGCCACCAATTGTAGCGATAACCCTTATCGCCGGAGGGCTTCACCGCCTGAGACGTCCTTTTCCCAATCGTAAGAGGTGCTGCTGGAATTCCAGAGTCGTCCGTGAGGAAACAGGAACAGCCCTTACAAGGGCTAGTGAATTGTAATATAGCGTTTCCCCCAATAAGAGACAGAACTTCAGTATTGAGGGTGAAGGTGAAGACAACTTTATTAGTGCCACACTGTGCCTTATATGCAAGGCTCCATGCAAGGGGACCTCCCCCGTGGACCTCATGACAAATACACAGACCAATGGGAGCAGGGCACACAATCCCTCAACTCTGCCGGTGACGCAATCAGCAACACAATAGAGGTCTGTAATACACTCAATCAGAACAATGCCATTGTCTGTGACGTAATCAATCAATACAATGGCAGTCAGAACAATGAATAACGTAATCAATCAACACAATGGCAGTCTGTACATGCTTAAGAAAAGGAAAGTAATGAACCTGTGTAAAGTCCAAAAGACAGAGCGTCTGTCACAAGAACAATAAAAGACAAACTTAGAAAAGCTACTGAAGGAACTTTTAAAAACTGGAAATACAAGCTACCTGCAGTTTTAGCTGAAATAAGGATGACACCTAATAAAGTAACTAAGCTTTCTCCTTATGAAATATAAATTTCCTTTGCCATGGCACAGGACCATTAGAGAGACTAGCGAAGAAGGGAAGTGCAGGCAGGAGGAATACACCAGGGCTCTGGTGAAGAAGCTCACTGCTAGTGAAACACTTGTCTGTCAGAAGTTTCCTTCTCTTTTGCAGGACTCGTTTCATGACATAAAGATTGGAGACACGGTGCTAGTGAAAAAGCACGGTAATCAACCGAAGATCGAGTTCCCTTTCGAGAAGCCGACGAAGGTGATAGCAGTCGCTCGGACGGCCGTGCTTGTGGAAGGAAATCAGAATTGGATTCACGCCACGCGGGTGAAAAGAGTCCCTACACCTCAGATACTGGACGAGGATGAAGTACTGCAAGTTAAAGGATCAGACGCCCCACCAAGAGAGCCACAGTCAGACGCCCCACCCAGGGGGCCACAGCCAGACGTCCCACCGAGGGGACAAGAAGAAGCTGGTTGCAGACCCCCAGCTAGGAACAATGGGTCCGAAAAAAGGCCAGCACTGGCTTGCCCGCTGGTTCTATGGCTCCAATCATTTTTGCACTGCAATGATTGTCTTTTCTGATAGTGTCAGTAATATGGGTTGTGTGTAGCTGTGTTTATGATCGCCCCGCCATAGGTCCACACAGCAGGTATGTGAACCTTTGGGTTTGAGAGCAAGTGCCCTAATACCCCCCTCCCTGCGTCCGCAGCCTGAAACTCCCATGCCCCATGTTGTAAAGAAAAGGTCTACGGGAGATAAACTCATCTCCAAATATGTGAGTAAAAACGCCAAAGGTGAAGTAACATTCTGGTTCAATACCTCAGAGCCCAGCATGATTTACACTTTTGATCTGTGCGACGTATATCCTTGTGTGGGAGATTCTTCAACCATATATAGATTTGAGGGATTTAAATTTGCACACTATTATATCTGTGTCACAGATGATTACTGGGGCCGGAATTGCGACCACTGGGGATCGGTGGGATGGAATACGAGGGTTGCCTATGGAACTGGTAGGGACTGGGGATACCGACCGGAGAGTGCCCTAGCAAAAAAGGATGAGCAGGGAAGATCCCTATTGCAGAGGATGAAGCTGTATAGGAAAAAAGGAGCGCTCTGTGGTAGATACTTCCCCGGCATGCCGGGGTATAGGTGTGTACCTCTGACACTCTCCATAGAGTCTCCCTCCCCTAATGACGAGGGCACTTATGTGTTGGGTATTCATAATTGTCCCTGTTCCCCCAATCCTAGAATTAAATTTTACATCAAAAATATTGCTGGTAAGTCTGAACCCAACCTCACCCCAAATATATTAACTGAAGGCTGCTCAAACATAAAGGTGCAGACCGAAGCTGACCCTGAGGAGACTTTAGCTACTGAAACAGGATTCCAGGGACAACAGAACCTGTTGTTACAATGGGCCCACTACACTGCAGCTAAGCAAAATAGAACTGATTGTTTTGTGTGTGCAAATGCTAGACCTCATTTAGGCACTGCTCCCCTTCCTCTACCTGAGAATGAAGAAACACGTTTGCTGAAAATCTACAAGAATCAGACCCTTACAGGTGACGAATGCCGCATGTGGGCACGTGACTTTCCCATTTTAAACCACCCCGCCAAGCCCGGTTCAGGAATCCATGCTTACAAGGGTAATTATACTTATATAGCAGAACTAAAGGAAAACTCAACGTAGGTAATTTTACTCAGGGTTGGTGTCACAAGTATGCTACTGTTACTGATAAAAATGTGTTAATTGGCCACAAAGTAGCTGTAGCTGATATATACTGGCTATGTGGTGGCGCAGTATTACATCCCATGCTGCCCCGTGACTGGGAAGGAGAATGCGCACCGGTAAAGCTCATAATGTCATTTGTAATCTCCCCAGCCATAGATTGGGACGAGCACACTTTTAAGGGACAATTCCAAGGCACCCCCCGCCGAAGTAAGAGGGAGGCAGCATCACTTAAAGGGAGTTTTGATGCTCATGTGTACCTGGATGCCATAGGTGTCCCCAGAGGGGTGCCCGATGAAATTAAGGCCCGAGACCCTGTAAAGACTGGATTTGAGTCCATATTCACCATAGTGACTGCTAATAAGAATGCTGATTGGATTAACTATCTGTACTATAATCAGCAACGCTTTGTGAATGCTACTAGGGACGGCCTTAAAGGAATTGCTGAACAGCTGGGACCTACAACAGAAATGGCTTTCCAGAACAGAATGGCCTTAGATATGATGCTAGCTGAGCAAGGTGGGGTCTGTAAGATGATAGCTGTTGTACCTACATACCAAATAATTTGGGACCATCCGGAAAAGTGACCAAGGCTATTGAAAGGTTAGATACTCTAGCCGTGGAAATGAAAAATAATGCAGGAAATGATGCTAATTGGTCCAGTTGGTTTAAAGATTTCTTTTCTAGCTGGAAAGGTTTTCTCACACAGTTCTGTATTATTGTTATGCTGGTGATCATTGCTATTGTTACATTTAAGATCATTATGTGTGTCATTGCTATAAAAACTAATAAGCAACAGGGAGCTTATGCTGCTTACTTGGCAGAGAATGAAGCTCACTATGATTATATAGTTCGCATGGCAGAATCTGAGACATATCATGATGCCATGGTTGGTGAGTCTGAGAACTTGTAATAAGTTCTGTGACTCAAAGAAGGGTTTGTTGGCAGTTGGCTAGGCCTCATAGATCCTGCTAACAAAATGGCTGAAGCGAACAAAATGGCTGCCAGATATAGTTATATGCAAAGCTTCACAAAAAAGGAATATATATATATTTGCAAGCTTCATTGGAAATGTTATTGCAGAAGTGTATGCTAGCGAAATGTAACTGTAAAACCGCAAATAATAGCTAAATGGGTCAATTTCTCGGTAACTGCGTACGTGCTGACCTTTTACTCTGTGGAAACTGTCAGCTTGCACTTCTGTGTGGTTTTGACATATATGTCGCAAATGTGGAATAAGTACATACTGTGTCTGTGGTTTTTTGCTATATAAGTCAACCCTAAAGCGGAAGTAAAAATACCATTTTGTGAATACTCACCTTGTAAAATGGGTATTATAAGTATGTCACACACCCCGCTTCAAGATATTCATTACCTGTGGGTAGTATGGTCCTGTAGAGGGCTTCTGCAGAGATGATTGGAGGAAAGAAAGCCCCTCCCAGTCCATAAGTACCTGGGACCTCCCAAGGGACCAGGAAGAGCCAAATATCAGTCATAACAACGCAAAGTTCACCATATGAAGGATGCAGAATCCAAAGGGCGGGTTGAAGCGGGGTGTGTGACATACTTATAATACCCATTTTACAAGGTGAGTATTCACAAAATGGTATTATTCTAAGTATGTCACACACCCCGCTTCAAGATATTCATTACCTGTGGGACATCCAATAGCAGTGTCCATAAAGGGCGGGGATCCAAAAACAAGGTATAAAGCACAACTTAAACTACTGCAGCCTGCAGAACTTTGCGGCCAAAAACAGCATCCGCTGAGGCCCGCACATCAACCTTGTAAAACTTAGAAAAAGTGTGAACAGAAGACCAGGTAGCGGCCTTGCAAACTTGCTCAATGGAGGCCTGGTGCTGAAAAGCCCAGGAGGCCCCAACCGCACGAGTAGAATGAGCTGTAACACGAAAGGGAGGATCTCTCCCCTTAGCAGAATAGGCCCCGACAATGGCCTGACGAATCCATCTACTGATGGTAGACTTTGTGGGTGCTAGACCCTTCTTGGGCCCAAAAGGCACCGCGAAGAACGCATCAGTCTTGCGAAAGGCAGACGTTACCACCAAATAATACTTCACAACACGAACCACATCCAAAGAGTGCAGGACCCTCTCCTTGTCATTGCTGGGGTTAGGACACAGAGAGGGCAGAACAATATCCTGATTTAAATGAAAGGACGAAACCACCTTAGGAAGGAAGTCCGTCTTAAAACGGAAAACCACTTTATCCTGATGTCTTTCAAAATATGGAGCTTGAATAGACAGCGCCGCCAACTCCGAAACACGTCTAACTGAGGTGATAGCTACCAAAAATGCCACCTTCTGCGTAAGGGAAGACAAAGGAATATCATGCAAAGACTCAAAGGGGGGACCCTGGAGCGCAGAAAGAACCAAATTCAAATCCCAAACCGGAATCAAAGGCTTCCTAGGAGGCCGCACATGCGTAACCCCCTGAAAAAAGGTCTTAACCAAAGGATGAAGTGCAAAAGACTTTTGGAAAAACACAGCCAGGGCAGACACCTGCCCCTTCAAAGTACTGAGTTGGAGCCCTAGGTCCAGACCATGTTGCAAAAACTCCAAAACTAGAAACAGAGAATTCCCGACAAGGGAAGGCCCTAGACTCACACCAATCAATATAAGACCTCCAAGTTCTATAGTAGATGTTAGAGGAAGACCGCTTCCTAGCACTAATAAGAGTCTGAATAACAGCATCAGAAAGACCATCCTCCTTCAAGATGGAGGTTTCAGCAGCCACGCCGTCAAAGCCAGCGTTGGTAAATTGGGGTAAAGAAGATGACCCTGTGTGAGCAGATCTGGCAGCAGGGGCAGAACGAACTGATCTTCTGCCAACCTTACCACGTCTGCGAACCAGACCTGTCTTGGCCACCTTGGAGCTACCAGAATTGCTGTTGCTCTCTCCAGAGCAAGCTTGCGCACTACTCTGGCCACCATGGGAAACGGAGGGAACAGGTACAGAAACCCCAGATCCCTCCAGTTCAGAGACATGGCATCCGTTGCGAGAGCCAGTGGGTCCTTCGCCAGAGACACAAATGCCGGAAGTTTGTGATTGTGACGGGAGGCAAATAGGTCCACCACCGGTGACCCCCACCTGAGACAAATTGAGTGAAAGACTCTGGGATTGAGAGACCATTCCCCCTTGCGGGCTGACATCCTGCTCAGAGAGTCCGCCTCCGTGTTCTCCACTCCTGGGATGTAAACTGCTGAGATACACGGGACATGTCTCTCTGCCCAGTCCAGGATCAGAGACACTTCCTTGAGGGCATTCCTGCTGCGGGTTCCTCCCTGGTGATTGATGTAGGCCACCGCCGTCCGATCTGACCTGGACCGGCAAGTCTCGCAGTTGATGAGTCAAATGACAAAGAACCAACCTGATGGCCCTCAATTCCAGAACATTGATAGGCTCGTGAGCTTCCAGGGGACTCCACAAACCCTGAACTTGCAGATCCTTCCAGAAGCCCCCCCATCCTGAGAGGCTGGCATCCGTGGTGACTATCTCCCACTGAGGAGTCCGAAAGGATCTGCCCCTCAGTAGGTTGGTTGAGTTCAGCCACCACCGAAGCGAGCGGCGAACCCGGGGAGACATCTGAAAAAGATGATCCAGCGACTGAGGAGACCTGTTCCAGACCGACAACAGATGGAGCTGTAGTGTCCTTGTGTGAAACTGAGCAAAGGGAACCGCCTCGAATGAGGCCACCATCAAACCCACCAGTCTCATCCCTAGACGGATGGACGGTCGAGGCATGGACATGAACGACCGAACCAACTCCTGAATCAGAAGAACCTTGGACTGAGGAAGGAAAACTCTGGCCTGATCTGTATCCAGAGACATTCCCAGAAAGGATACTGTCCTGGACGGGTGTAGGGAGGACTTGGGGTAGTTGATCACCCAGCCGAACCTCTCCAGAGTGGATATTACCGTCCTGGTGTCCAATTCTGCCTGGCTGAATGACGGTGCCATGATGAGGAGATCGTCCAGATATGGCACTATGCGAATCCCCTGCGCTCTGAGGAGAGCCATCAACCCAGCAAGCACCTTGGTGAAAACTCTTGGAGCTGTGGTGAGACCGAAGGGAAGAGCTACAAACTGAAAGTGCCGATCCTCCACCGCGAACCTCAGAAACCTCTGGTGTGCGGGAAAAATGGGAACATGGAGGTAAGCGTCCTGAATGTCTATGGACGTCATGAAGTCCCCCTGACGAAGAGAATGAATAGCCGAGCGCAACGTTTCCATGCGAAACTTTCGCAGTCTGACGAACTTGTTGAGAATCTTTAGGTCCAGTATGGGCCGGACGGAGCCATCCTTTTTGGGGACCGTGAACAGATTTGAGTCAAAACCCTGACCCTGGTCTAATGAGGGAACTGGGCAAATGACTGCCATTTCCAGAAGACTCGATACTGCCGCCCGGAGCTGCTGCGCAGCCAGTGCCTCCGGGGACACCCGAGACCTGAGGAAACGCGGGGGAGGGCAGGACTCGAACTCCAGCTTGTAGCCGGAAGACACCACTTCCCGGATCCACCTGTCCGAGACCTCTCGATTCCAGACCTGGGAGAAGTGCTGTAGCCGTCCCCCCACCCGCACGGGTGAGGGCGCCCCCTCATTGTTGAGCGGGCTTGGCCACGGGTTTGGGTTTTGAGCCCCAATTGTATCCTGAACGGGCACGTCCTCTGCCCCTATTCCAGGAATCTCCCCTTGTAGAAGGGAAGGCGAAACCTCTTCCTGCTCTAGATCCACGAAAGGAAGGAGTGAAGGAAGCCGCTCCTCGAAAGGGGCGACGTTGCTTCTTGCGTTGAGGTAGTTTGCCTCCTTTGGCTACGGCGTCCAACTTGTCTCCAAAGAGTCGTAACCCAACGAAGGGAAGAGCTGTTAGTGACTTTTTTGATCCAAAATCAGCCGCCCACTGGCGTAACCAAATTGAACGCCTGATAGTAATCATTAGAGCAGAGGCTCTACTACTCATCATCAAGGAATCATCCAAAGCGGCTACCATGAAGGACAAAAACACCTCACATTGTTTTAGTTCACGAAATTCCTCACTGTCCGGATTCAAACCGGAGGAGGATAACAAGTTCCTGACCACCTTTCTAGTAGCCACCGCCAACAGCGATGAGGCACAAACAGGCCTTATGGCTGCCCCAATACTGGCAAAACCATGACAGGCCATCTGGTCAAAGCGTTTATCCTCACCATCCTTAAGAGAGGAACAATCGGGGTTATTCAATATGGCTGAGTTGGATAACCCCAAAATAGGGGCGTCCACCTCGGGGGGAGACGCCCAGCGCTTAACCGTATCCACTGGAAAAGGATACCTTTTATCCCAACTCTGGGGAATGCCTGGGAGCCGGGCAGGCCTTTCCCATTCCTTAGAAATAATATTATCAAAATGCTTTTGATTAGGAAATTCCAACCGCGGTCTGGATTCGTCATAAAACTCACCTTGCTGTTGAGGAACCTCCGCCGGAGGCGAGATAGCAAGCACCTCAAACATCGGAGTCAGAACATTAGGAGTATCCAAGGAAATCCCTGACCTCCGATCGGAATCAGCACCAACAAATTGCTGATCATCAGACATATCTGAATCCTCAAATAATTCCCCTTCTTCTAGAGGGGAATAATCTGACCAATCCAGGCCGTCCTCGTCATCATCATAATCAAAATGATTAACCTGTGATAAATGCTTCCTCTTAGCCGGTGCTTTCTTGGCAACCGTGGAGGAAATGAATTTTTCAATACTGGCCAACCTGGCACACACATCAGATTGCGACTGCCCCCCCGTGGCAACCTCACACGGGGCACGGGTCAAAGTGGGAGGGGGAGAGGATGAAGCCGGCTGCGCTGACCCAGAGGCCTGGGGACCGGACTGCCATGTAATAGTCTGCTGTGCACATGATATACATAGAAAAAAATCATCCCCTGTTAGGGATACCCCACAGCCCATGCACTTTCGGGATTGTCCCGAGGGAAGCCCGGAATCTTGGGATGCCTCCATAAGGTGAACTTGAGTAGTCGCTATGAGTGAGGGAATTACGCTATTAAGCAACCCGGGATGCCCTTATATTGTCCAAGTGGGAGGTTTTGTAATAAATAGCAAAAGTACCCAGGTACTCTAGGACCAGGAGAAACCTAAAAAATCCCTGGCGGTTCAGCCTAAAAAACATAGAAAAAGACAGTAAGAGGTTCTCCCTATATATATACAGGTCCTTCTCAAAAAAATAGCATATAGTGCTAAAGTTCATTATTTTCCATAATGAAATGATAAAAATTAAACTTTCATATATTTGAGATTCATTGCACACCAACTGAAATTTTTCAGGCCTTTTTTTGTTTTAATACTGATGATTTTGCCATACAGCTCATGAAAACCCAAAAATCCTATCTCAAAAAATTAGCATATTCCATCCGACCAATAAAAGAAAAGTGTTTTTTATAAAAAAAAAAAAGTCAACCTTCAAATAATTATGTTCAGTTATGCACTCAATACTTGGTCGGGAATCCTTTTGCAGAAATGACTGCTTCAATGCGGCGTGGCATGGAGGCAATCAGCCTGTGGCACTGTTGAGGTGTTATGGAGGTCCATGATGCTTCGATAGCGGCCTTAAGCTCATCCAGAGTGTTGGGTCTTGCGTCTCTCAACTTTCTCTTCACAATATTCCACAGATTCTCTATGGGGTTCAGGTCAGGAGAGTTGGCAGGCCAATTGAGCACAGTAATACCATGGTCAGTAAACCATTAACCAGTGGTTTTGGCACTGTGAGCAGGTGCCAGGTTGTGCTGAAAAATGCAAACTTCATCTCCATAAAGATTTTCAGCTGATGGAAGCATGAAGTGCTCCAAAATCTCCTGATAGCTAGCTGCATTGACCCTGCCCTTTATAAAACACAGTCGACCAACACCAGCAGCTGACATGGCACCCCAGACCATCACTGACTGTGGGTACTTGACACTGGACTTCAGGCATTTTGGCATTTCCTTCTCCCCAGTCTTCCTCCAGACTCTAGTATACTTGTAAAGAACCAGCACTCCAAATAAGTTCATGCAGAAGATTGTATTGCTATAACATGAGTCAAGTACAGCAGTGGAGGCGAGTCAACGTTTCGGGGTGCACTGGGGCCCCCTTCATCAGGACCCACCGCGTGTACAAGAAAAGAACAGATTGCCATCACCAATTCCATTATATAGTACAACAGACCAATCAAATTGTAGTCACATTGCATTTTCGCGCCTGACGTCATAATGACGTCAGGGGCGCTGACAGATCATACCCTTATCATGTGCAGAATAGTTGTCATCAAAGTGAATTGTAGTCAAATGAACTCACCTCCGTCTCCCAGGCTCGCAGAGGCCGTGTGCGCGTCGGGCACCGCCGTCCCGGTCGGCGGGGAGGTTGCCAGGCAACCTCTCACACCGTCCCCCATCCACGGGGACTAAACACATCGTTTGGCTTTAGTAGCTTTTTGGATACCAGATAATATGGACGCCTAAATTGTTTTTTTCCCCTTGTCCCCCCTTTAGCTTGTCCCCCCCTCGCCCTTCCTTTTCCCCCCCTCCCCCTTTCCCCCCCCCCCCCCTTTCCGTACCTTCCTTCCTTCCTTCCCCCCAGCCCCTCTTTTCACCCCCCCCCCCTTTCCTTGGCCTTTCCCTTGCCCTTGCCACCCCCAACCCCCCCCCCCTTTCCCCCCTCTTCCTCCCCACTAATACAGACATAGATTCGGTTACATTCCCTTTTACCAGAGGACTACCCCACTGGACCCCACTTATGCCAGGTTCCCCACCTGCTCCTTGCAGATCCCATATGGATGCCCGCCCGGCCTTATAAACAGGTGGCACCGGGACGCCCTGTGCGACCCCCAGGGTGCTTATGGAATTATGGAAACACCGTTATGGAATCTCCACAATGGGAGATTGTGTACTCTAATTCGTGCCTAGGATAGAGGGATGTTAAATCCCCTTGTAATATTGGTTAGGGGGATGTAAAACTCCCCTTGGAATATGGCCAGCACCCTACACACATGGATACAATGCCACTAGGTCCCCTCCTTTAATGCCCAACCTCCCCCTGACAATGGGCCCAACGACTTGCATCTCGTGCACATGTACTTTCTAACCTGTGCCTTTGGCGTGTGTTTGCAACTCCCCTCATATGTATTCCACACATATGTACAGTATGCCACTTTATTCCCCGCTTGCTGCCCTTTCCCCTGACCATGGGCCCCATAGCAGTCCGCGCAACCCCCGCCCCTGGCCTGTCACGGGGACAGTCCACTTTCATGCACGTTATACCACTTGCCAATTGACAAGCTGCCAGACCGGAGGGGTGGGCGCGCCGGCCGCCTGCCGCCCTGGGATCGGGACGTGACAGGCGAGCATTCTCACCCGGTGACAGGTGACGCGGGATTCTCACCCGGTGACAGGTGACGCGGCGCCCAGTTGCCGCGTGATTGGTTCCCGGGCGTCGCTAGACAGGCATACCATCCCCGGCCCTCTGACAGGCCGGGGATGGTATGCCTGTCTAGCGACGCCCGGGAGCCAATCACGCAGCACCTGGGCGCCGCGTCACCTGTCACCGGGTGAGAATCCCGGGGCGGGTGACGTCAGTCCCGACCTCCCCCAATGGGGGACGGTGTGAGAGGTTGCCTGGCAACCTCCCCGCCGACCGGGACGGCGGTGCCCGACGTGCACACGGCCTCTGCGAGCCTGGGAGACGGAGGTGAGTTCATTTGACTACAATTCACTTTATAATGATTGTTTCATTGAGACACTTTGATGACAACTATTCTGCACATGATAAGGGTATGATCTGTCAGCGCCCCTGACGTCATTATGACGTCAGGCGCGAAAATGCAATGTGACTACAATTTGATTGGTCTGTTGTACTATATAATGGAATTGGTGATGGCAATCTGTTCTTTTCTTGTACACGCGGTGGGTCCTGATGAAGGGGGCCCCAGTGCACCCCGAAACGTCGACTCGCCTCCACTGCTGTACTTGACTCATGTTATAGCAATACAATCTTCTGCATGAACTTATTTGGAGTGCTGGTTCTTTACAAGTATACTGGTATTTGCGGTGTCTCCGCGAACCGTGCACCCGCCTGATACAAGGGTAAG
This sequence comes from Gastrophryne carolinensis, assembly GCA_027917425.1. Classification (NCBI taxonomy): domain Eukaryota; kingdom Metazoa; phylum Chordata; class Amphibia; order Anura; family Microhylidae; genus Gastrophryne; species Gastrophryne carolinensis. Next base: position 523,694,277 of record CM051236.1, read on the forward strand.
AGTGCGGCTGTACCTGGAACGTTTCCTCCAGACTCTGGCACCTTGATTTCCAAATGACATGCAAAATTTGCTTTCATCAGAAAAAAGTACTTGGGACCACTGAGCAACAGTCCAGTGCTGCTTCTCTGTAGCCCAGGTCAGGCGCTTCTGCCGCTGTTTCTGGTTCAAAAGTGGCTTGACCTGGGGAATGTGGCACCTGTAGCCCATTTCCTGCACACGCCTGTGCACGGTGGCTCTGGATGTTTCTACTCCAGACTCAGTCCACTGCTTCCGCAGGTCCCCCAAGGTCTGGAATCAGTCCTTCTCCACAATCTTCCTCAGGGTCCGGTCACCTCTTCTGCAGCGTTTTCTGCCACATTTTTTCCTTCCCACAGACTTCCCATTGAGGTGCCTTGATACAGCACTCTGGGAACAGCCTATTTGTTCAGAAATTTCTTTCTGGGTCTTACCCTCTTGCTTGAGGGTGTCAATGATGGCCTTCTGGACAGCAGTCAGGTCGGCAGTCTTACCCATGATGGCGGTTTTGAGTAATGAACCAGGCTGGGCCTCAGGAATCTTTTGCAGGTGCTTAGAGTTAATTAGTTGATTCAGATGATTAAGTTAATAGCTCGTTTAGAGAACCTTTTCATGATATGCTAATTTTTTGAGATAGGATTTGGGGGTTTTCATGAGCTGTATGGCAAGATCATCAGTATTAAAGCAAAAAAATACCTGAAAAATTTCAGTTGGTGTGCAATGAATCTCAAATATATGAAAGTTTAATTTTTATCATTTTATTATGGAAAATAATGAACTTTAGCACTATATGCTAATTTTTTGAGAAGGACCTGTATATCTATATACTTATTTACATGCAAGTGTGTAAAGATAACAAAAGGCCGCAGGGCCACTCACTGATTCTTCAGGCGCCACCACGCTGTGTCCTCTGCCTGAGGTAACTCAGAGCAGTGCGGGAGACGCAGCAGGGGGGCGTGGCCAGCGCGGATCGCGCGCTGCAAAGCTCTGCCCCCGCAACGCCACCCAGCTGAGGAACAAGTTCCTCCACATAGATAGAGAAAACTAGAGGGGGCGGGCCGCGGCGACGCGCCGAGAGTCCGGTCCCACCCCCAAGCTCAGTCGTGAGGGGAAGCTCCCCTCCATTTAAACAAAAGCGCGCACCGATGCCGCAGGCAGCCGCGGCACCGGGCGCATAAGACAGCCGGTAGCAGCCCGCAGGACAAGCGGAGCCGCTCCCCGCTCGGTCACGCTACTAAGTATCTAAACACCTAAAGGGCGCGGGCTGCGGCCTCATGCCGAAGGCCCAGCCCCGCCCCCTCACAGAAGAGCGTGAGGGGAGAAATCCTCCCCTCAGCTCTGAGGTAAAAACCCAGCACCGCGGCGGTGGGCAGAAAAGGATTGTAACAAGCTGAACATTGTAACTATTAACACAAAAAGTGTAACCATTTAAAATAAATCTATCTTGCAGGCGCCCCACATAGAAAACACCAGAAGCTGAGTAGAAGGCCCCCACACAAGCTAAAAAAGAGGGAATAGGCCATTTAAGGGGAAAATTATACTCTTGGACAGGGCATCCCAAACCGGGGTCACCAACCCGGTATAACCGCCTACCCTCTTTATAGGGTCTCGCGGCGGAGCATAGCTCCTGAGCACCTGAGGTGCTGGTATACCCTCGCTCGGACAGCAGTCAAGACTGGGAGGCATTCAAATATCTATATATTCATAAGGGGAATAAAGAGTCCGAACGGAAATAAAAAATATATAGGCCGGGAGTAGACCCGGCTACCTTAAAGTCCCCCTGTGCAAGGAGGAGATATCATCTGCTGCTTGCTCGCCGTCTGCAGAGATGAAGACTGGGTAATGAGTGGGAGGTCCCAGGTACTTATGGACTGGGAGGAGCTTTCTTTCCTCCAATCATCTCTGCAGAAGCCCTCTACAGGACCATACTACCCACAGGTAATGAATATCTTGAAGCGGGGTGTGTGACATACTTAGAATATAGAGTTTGTACTGGGTCTGTGTGTATGTCGTTATTATCGAACCCGAGTGCAAATTCTCTGAGATATCTCAAATCACACATAGGAATTATTGCAATTGCGAGACAACGTGCCTGAAGAGGGTCCAGGGAGATCGCTCTAGAGCATATCGGCTCATTCTTTCACAAGGCCACAATTATCAGTGTTGGTCAACCAACGCAAATCTGAAGAACCTCGGTGTCCAGAAGACACAGGAAAGTAAAAAATACAACTCTGTGAAGTACTCACCTGTAGAGTTGGTATTATATGCATACAGCACGTCCTGCTCCAGACATAGTAATAACGTGTGGGTAATCCTCCGCCTCCAGCGCCGTGCACTGCAGAACATGAAGAAAACAAGCTCCTCCCAGCCCTACATATACCGGAGGACCTCCCACAAATCCCCAGCATTGAAAAGCAGTGAGAATGAGAGGCCAGGAGAAAGCAACCACCCAAACTGGCAAAAATATCAAAAGGTAACAATCACCAAACAGGGGATCCTGAACAAAGTGAAACCAGGGTGGGGTGGAGCAGGACGTGCTGTATGCATATAATACCAACTCTACAGGTGAGTACTTATTATTGTATTATTGTATTATTCTAAGCATACAGCACGTCCTGCTCCAGACATAGTAATAACGTGTGGGACATCCAATAGCTGTGTCCGTAAGAAGGGTGGGATCCCCAACAGAAGGCAACAGCAAGCAGTTTAAACTACTGCCGCCTGCAAAACCTTGCGGCCAAACACAGCGTCAGCTGAGGCCTTAACATCAACCTTGTAAAACTTTGTAAAGGTGTGAACAGAAGACCAAGCAGTGGCCTTACAAACTAGTTCCACAGAGGCCTGGTGCTGAAAAGCCCAAGAAGCCCCAACAGCTCTAGTAGAATGAGCAGTAATACGAAAAGGGGGCGTCTTCCCCTTAGTAGTATAGGCTTGAACCACAGCCTGACGAATCCATTTACTGATGGTAGACTTGGCAGGAGCCAAACCCTTCCTGGGCCCGTGAGGCACAACAAAGAGAGCATCCGTCCTCCTAAAGGCCTGAGTGGTAACCAGGTATGATTTGACACACCTAACCACATCCAAGGAATGCAAAACCCTCGCCTTAGGGTTGCTAGGATTAGGGCACAAGGAAGGAAGTACAATATCCTGATTCAAATGAAATGCAGACACAACCTTAGGCAGAAAGTCTGGCTTGAAGCGAAACACCACCTTATCCCAGTGTCTCTCAAAGTAGGGTGGCTGAATAGACAAGGCAGCCAACTCCTACACCCGTCTAACCGAGGTAATAGCTACCAGGAAGACCACCTTGAGCGTGAGAACAGCAAGAGCTGCCTCATGAATGGGCTCAAAAGGAGGACCCTGCAGGGCCGACAAAACCAAATTCAGATCCCAAACAGGAACCATAGGTTTCAGAGGAGAACGCACATGAGTGACCCCCTGAAAGAAAGTCTTGATAAGAGGGTGCTGGGCAAAGGTCTTCTGAAAGAAGATAGACAGGGCCGAAACCTGGCCCTTCAACGTACTAAGCTTAAGACCTAAGTCTAAACCATGTTGTAAAAACTCCAGCACCCTGGATACTAAAAATTCCCGGCAGGGAAGAGACCTGGATTCGCACCAGTCAATATAAGCACGCCATACTCTATAATATATAGTAGAAGAAGTCTTCTTCCTGGCTTGCACCATGGTAGCCACTACAGAAGCGGACAAACCCTTTTCCATTAAGATGGAGGTTTCAATAGCCAAGCCGTCAAAGCCAGAGTTAGTAAATTGGGATGGCGTAGACCTGAGTTAGAAGGTCTGGTAACCTTGGCAGATCGTACTGATCTACTGCCATTTGAACCACGTCTGCGAACCACACTCTTCTTGGCCACCTTGGGGCCACCAGAATCGCGGGTACCCCTTCCAGAGCTATCTTGCGCAGCACTCTGCCCAGAAGGGGAATTGGTGGAAACACATACAGGAGCCGAAACTCCCTCCAAGACATTGACAGAGCATCCGAGGCCAGAGCCAGAGGATCCTGAGACAGGGATACAAAGCTCGGGAGCTTGTGATTGTGACGGGACGCAAACAGATCCACGTCTGGGACACCCCAACGGTGACACAGGGACTGAAAAACCCTGTTGCAGAGGGACCACTCCCCCTGACGGGACGACCCCCTGCTCAGAGCATCTGCCAGCAGGTTTTCCGCCCCCGGAATGTAAACAGCCGAGATGCATTGAACATTGGTCTCTGCCCATGTTAGAATCAGAGACACTTCCTGGAGAGCACCCTTGCTCCGGGTTCCTCCCTGATGATTGATGTAGGCCACCGCCGTCCTGTTGTCTGAGCGTACCTGAACCGCCAGACCCTTCAGGTGCTGGGTCAAATGTTCCAGCACCAATCTGACCGCCCTGAGTTCCAGGACATTGATAGAGAGATGGGCCTCCTGAGGGCCCCACCTCCCCTGGAAGCGCAGAGACTTCCAGAATCCCCCCCAGCCCGACAGACTGGCATCCGTTGTGACCGTCTCCCAGGAGGGAGCCAGGAAGGATCTGCCCCTTGTCAAGTTCCCGTGGTCCAGCCACCACGCAAGGGATTGTCTGACCGAGGAGGGGAGCACCCAGATCTCGTCCAAGGACGCTGGGTCCTTGCTCCAAACTGACAGAAGGTGAAGCTGCAGAGTTCTCAAATGGAATTGCGCAAAGGGCACCGCCTCGAAGCTTGCCACCATCGAGCCCACCAACTGCATTCCCTGTCTGATGGAGGGGTAAGGGCTCGAGAGCAGGGACCTCACCTGCATTGTCAGAGCTTCCACCTTCTGTGGAGGAAGGAATATCTTTGACTGAACTGAATCCAGAATCATCCCCAGGAACGGGGTCACTGAGGAGGGGGACAGAGAGGACTTTGGGTAATTGATCACCCAGCCGAAGGACTCCAGGGTGGACACCACCAACCGCGTGTCCAATTCTGCCTGCCGCAGAGACCGAGAGGTGATGAGTATATCGTCCAGGTAGGGCAACACGCGTATGCCTTTTAGTCTCAACAGAGACATCACTCCTGCCAGCACCTTGGTGAACACCCTGGGGGCTGACGTAAGGCCGAATGGCCGGGCCACGGACTGGTACTGCTGATCCAGCAGCGCGAATCTGAGAAACCCTCGATGCCCTGGAAACACCGGAACGTGCAGGTAAGCGTCCTTGATGTCCACAGATGTCATGAAGTCCCCTGGGAGCAGCGAGGCAATGGCCGAGCGCAGAGTTTCCATACGAAAATGTTTGTTTCTGACAAATCTGTTTAGGATTTATAAATCCAGAATGGGTCTGACTGACCCGTCCCTTTTGGGCACCGTGAAAAGGTTTGAATAAAACCCCACGCCCCTGTCTCTTAAGGGGACCTTGCAAATGACCCCGAGGTCCAGAAGGTCCTGCACAGCCAGCATCAATACCTGAGCTGAGGCAGGGTCCTGTGGGATCCGGGACCCGACGAACCTGGTAGGGGGCAGTACAGCAAACTCTATCTTGTAACCGGAGGACACTACCTCCTGAATCCACCGGTCTGGGACGTGACGTCTCCAGACATGCTGGAAGTGCTGTAGACGTCCCCCCACCCTGACGGGCGAGGGCGCCCCTTCATGCTTGGGGGGTCTTGGGAGGGGCTTTGGGCTTGGGCCCCCAGGAAGAACTGGGACGGCGTCCCCTGTTCTTGTTCCAGGAATCTGCGCGAGACCCGGCGAAGGACACCCCTTTGCCCTGTTTAGCCTTAGATAGGGGGTTGAATGGGAGCTCGGACCACGAAAGGACCAAATCTGACGCTTGCGCTGGGGCAACTTGCCCCCTTTAGCAAAGAGATCTAATCTTTCTCCAAACAGGCGCAGCCCTTTGAATGGAAGCCCCGTAAGGGCCTTCTTGGCAACATTGTCAGCGGCCCACTGGCGTAACCAGACCGTGCGGCGTATGGCTACCACCAGAGCAGAGGATCTAGCACTCAGCTTAATAGCATCGTCCGATGCAGATAGGATATAATTGATAAAAGTCTCACAGGTAACCAAAGCATTGGCGGCGTCAGATGGCAAGTCATCCGCCCCTTCAAGAGCAGTCTTAACCACAGTCCTGAGCGCCACCACCGTGATGGCTAAGGCGCAAACCGGGCGGAGCGACGCTCCCCCAAATGCAAAGGCCTGACATGCCAGTTGATCCACTCGCCGATCCTCCAAATCCAGCAGCGTAGTAGTGTCAGGGGAGTTCATAATAGAGGTATTGGACAGACCAAGGATCGGGGCATCGACTTCGGGCGGCGAAGTCCAACACTTGATCAGGTCGGCAGGAAATGGACACTTCTTATCCACAGCCGGAGGAACCCCATGGAGTTTGCTGGGATATTCCCATTCTTTCAGCACGAGATTATTGAAATGAGTTTGTTCAGGAAACTCCAACCGCACCCTAGCGGTATGAAAAAGATCCCCCCGTTTGCAGAGGAGCCGCGGGAGGGGGAGAGAGGGATAACACATCAAAGATCTGGGTCAGCAGTCTATCAATGTCATCCTGGGACCAATGATCAGAACCAGACTCATCCTGACTCCTGGACTCGTCGTCAGGAAAACAGAGTCAGAAAACAGTTCCCCTTCCTCCGAGGGGGGAATGCGCATAGGACAGCTGTAAATCGTCAGATTCTACAGGAAGAATAGTAGCTTCAGGATTCAAATGACGCCTCTTGGCAGTAGCCTTGCGCGCCAAGGAGCCAGCGATTAAGCTTTCCACACTAGCCAGTCTAGTGGCAAAATCAGCATGAGAATCCCCACTAGTATTGGGGGTTAGGCTCAGGCTTGGGGGAGTAGGGGAAGCAAGGCGAGGTGCGGGCCCAGCCTCAGAGGAGGTGGGGAGGCCAGCTAGCGCCTGCTGGGCACAAGGGACGCAGACTCGTGCATTGTCACCGCTGCTAGGTAGGACCCCACAAGCTACACACAGACGGGCTTGTCCCAAGGGAACCCCGTTCACAATATCCTGAGATGCCTCCATATGGTGATTATTATATCGATATGCCAGTAGGGATTGACGCTGTAAAGCAACCCTGGATGCCCCAAACACCCGCTGGGAAGTGGGAGAGAATTCTTAAAAATGGTCTGGACCGGGCGATACGCCGGGCCGGGAGAAGCCGCCGAAGTCCGCGGTCTGAAAGACACAGGGGGAACAGGGATGTCAGAGCCAAGCGCGAGGAAGCAAAAGCTAGTAAAAAATCGCCCATGAGGGCACTTACAGAACAGCGAGGGGAGAACCGTCTTCACCACACGCACGTGAAAAAGAAGTGGCGCCAAGCGAACCTCGAAGGGCGGGCCAGAGCGGGCGATGACGCGGAGAGCGCGAAACCAACCACGCCTTCCCCCCGGAGAGCGCGAAGCTCGAAGGCGCGCAGCCAATCAGAAGCGACAGTTATTGTCAGAAAAAAAATCACCTCAGAGAAATCTGAAAAGGTGAATACAGTGATAGAAACGGCAAGCATCTCCCGAACAGAGCCGCCGTACGCGCCGAGTGAATACAAAAAAAGGCGCTGCGGATAGCTAAAAACTGAGATGTGAAGCGCGGCTCTGACTCCGGTAATCATTAAGGGTAATAGGTGTCTAGTGTAATTAGGGCAAGGTTTAGCCAACGTACACACAACCCCCCCCCCTCTTTTTTCCCCCATTAACGGGGGAATCTAGGGAGGAAGGTGACCCATATAGGGGTTCACCGCTACACGGGGTGTGGGGCACTGGTGCGGGAGGGGCATCCAATGAAGGCTCACCATTCTCCTTAACCGCCTACCCTATGGTGGGGGATTGCGGTGGAGTCTAGCTCCGTAAGCACACTAGGTGCTGCCAACCTTCACCCGACCAACGCAGCCCAGGCTGGGAGGCATTAATTCACAGAAAGGACAGGTGGAAATAGTCCCGCAGGGCCTCAGGCTGTAAAGCCCCGCTCGCTTACGAGAGCGTGATACTTCATGTCTTCGCAGTTCCAGCACTGCAGAGAGATCTGGGGGATTTGTGGGAGGTCCTCCGGTATATGTAGGGCTGGGAGGAGCTTGTTTTCTTCATGTTCTGCAGTGCACGGCGCTGGAGGCGGAGGATTACCCACACGTTATTACTATGTCTGGAGCAGGACGTGCTGTATGCTTAGAATATAAGCAGCATTGAGCTCCGCAGACGGCAAGAAGCCCCCCGACGCGCAAGGAGCTGATGGCCGAGCGCAGTGTTTCTGTTGCCGAAACCGCCTGTAATTGACGAATTGCTGAAAATCTGTGAGTCCAGATTGGGCCATGGAAGGTTGGTGTAGCGGCCCCTGCCTCTGCCTATTAAGGGCAATCTGCAAGAGACCCCCCCCCCAGACCCCGCCGGCCTTGCATGGCCTGCACCAGCACCTGAACAGAGACAGGGACCAGGAGCACCCGGGACCCGATAATCTTGGGGGAGGCCGCACAGCAACTCTATCTAGTAGCCGGAGGGCACTACCTCCTGAATCCACCAGTCTGAGGCGTGATACCTCCTGGCATGAGCAAGGTGCCCAGACGGGCGAGGGCGCCCCATCATGCTTGAGGGGATTTTGGTGGAAGATTTAGGCTTAGCCCCGCCAGAGGGGCCAGGGCGTTGTCTGCCGCTCCTGGGGCAGGAGACTGCACGAGCCCCCAGGAAGGACACCCCTAGTTCTTGTTTTACACTATGGCAGGGAGGGGGAGGGGTTACCCTGCCCCGAAGGGCCGGGACGGCCGCCTACGTTGAGGTGAATTGCCCTAATTTACCAAACAGGTCCAGACAGGCCCCGAACAGGCGTTGCCCTCTAAAGGGAAGCCCAGTAAGAGACATCTTAGCATCATCGCCAGTACCCCACTGTTGCAGCCAAACCAAGCGACGTAAAGCCACCACAAGGGCAGAAGTCCTTGCACACAATCTAATAGTGTCATCCAGTGCTAATAGGATAAATCTTTCAAATACATCAAAACTGGAGAGTGCATTACGCATCCCAGGGGAGATACTCAGGGTGATGATCAAGCATCTTTCTGATGAGGGTACAGATCACAGACCGGGCGCAGCGCCGTCCCTGCACAAGAAAAAGCGTGGGAGGCCACAGATCAATGCGCCGGTCCTCAGCATCCCGAAGGGTACTATAAACAGGGGCTGTAATAAAAAGGGGGAGTCAAGACTAACAATTGACCACCTCAGGGGGAATTGAGTACAAAACCAAGGAAAACGAGCCTGCTCCAGAAATTCCAAGCGCGCTGTCGCTGTATGAAAACGCTCTCCTCTCGGCTTGGAGGCCTCACCAGGGAGAGAGATAGATAGGACCTTAAAGACCTTAATCAACAAACCTCACACTGGCCCCAGGATTCAGGGCCAGAATCGTCATGACTCCTCGGCCTCACATCAGGTGAGCCTGAGACAGAGACCAGCTCTCCTTCATTAGAAGGGGTACTAGTCACACAGAGTAGTCAACTCCTCAGTTCCCATAGGATAAACAGAAAAACAGGAGGCGTCAAGGGCCACTTCTTACCAGGGCCCCTACGCCCTGACAACCTTGCCATAATCTGATCAGCTGTAGGCAGGCTGGAAGACACAGCAGGCTGCAAATCCCCACTTGTATGCGACTCAGCAGGAGTGAGAATTAAGCATGGGGGAATAAGTGTATTGAAACGAGGTGCAGCCATTGGCAAGCCTGATTGCAGGGCCAGTGCTTGCTCGGCACAGGGTCCACAGACCCGCGCCCTGTCAGCGTCAGCATGGACCACACGCTATACACAGCCGGTCTTGTCCCAGAGGGACCCCGGTCACATAATTCTGAGATGCCTCCATATGGTGATTGTCTAGGCACAATATGCCAGCAGGGATTTACGCAAATAGGCAACCCTGGATGCCCCAAAGACCCGCTAGGAAGGTGGTAGAATTTTACAAGGCCCGCTATAATTTAACCCAGGCCGGGGAAGCCACTGGATTCAACCGTCTGAAAGACATAATGTGAATAAATTGGTGTCAGAGCCATGCGCAGTAAAAGAATCATGAAATTGCCCGTGAGGGCACTTACAGACCAAGGTAGGAGGAGGGGCATTACCGCGCGTGCGACTAACATTCAAAATGGCGCCAAGCGAACCTCGAAGGGCGGGCCAGAGCAGGGCGTGACGCGGAGCGCGCCAAAACAGGTCCCCCCCCCCCCCCCGAAGAGTGCGAAACTCTAAGGCAGTAGAAAATATTGTAAAGAGAAGCAGAGTGTATGACACACATAGCATAGATGATTTTTGCCAAAGGAAACGCCACAGCGTCTGGGGTCAATATTGTAAATTAAGCAGAGTGTATGACACACATAGCAAAGATGATTTTTGCCAAAGGAAACGCCACAGCGTCTGGGGTCAATATTGTAAATTAAGCAGAGTGTATGACACACATAGCAAAGATGATTTTTGCCAAAGGAAACGCCACAGCGTCTGGGGTCAATATTGTAAATTAAGCAGAGTTCATGACACACATAGCATAGATGATTTTTGCCAAAAGAAAACGCCGCAGCGTCTGGGGCGCCGCCGCCGCAGCACATACAATAAGGAAAGAGACGCGCGGCGGCGGCAGATAACAATAAAAAGGCAAACAGCGCGGCTCTGACACCAAGTTACAAGTAAAGGACAATACTAAGGCCATAATCGTGTAATCGCAGTACACTTAAGACCGCCACACACATACCCCCCCCCCCTTTCTTTCCCCCCAAGCTACGGGGGGAAACGAGGGAGGATGGCGACCCTTCGGATAGAGCCCACCGCTACACGGGGCACAGGGCAGGAGGGGCATCCACTAGAGGCTCACCATCAGCCTAAACCGCCTACCCTATGGTGGGGGACTGCGGTGGAGCATGGCTCCGTGAGCACACATGGTGCTGCCTACCTTCACCCGACCAGCGCAGCCCAGGCTGGGAGGCACATCACACGAGGAACGGGTGGAAATAGTCCAACTGGGCCGCAGGCTGTAATAGCCCCGCTCACCTGCGAGAGAGTGATCCTTCATGTCTTCGCAGTTCCAGCACTGCAGAGAAATCTGCGGATTTGTGGGAGGTCCCTCGGTATATGAGGGGCTGGGAGGAGCCTGTTTTTGCATGTCTGCAGTGCACGGCGCCCGAGGCGGAGGATTACCCACGAGTAATTATTATATCTCGAGCAGGACGTGCTGTATGCTTAGAATATGTGGTGTATTTAATAAGTTACATTTTTTGTAAGGCAACCTCACTTTTTCAATATTTAACTATAACATATACTGTAAATAATGACAGCACATATACATATAACATATACAACTATAACATATACAACTATAACATATACATATATAACAAATACATCTATAACAAATACGACTATAACCTATACAACTATAACCTATACAACTATAACATATACAACTATACCCTATACAACTATAACAAATACATATATAACATATACAACTATAACATATACAACTATAACATATACAACTATAACATATACAACTATAACATATACTGGTAACAGGTTGCCACACAAGGCTATTTACTGCTTTTTATAAAGAAATACAATTAATATTATGCAGAATTGAGTTCCACAATATTATTCTAAGTATGTCACACACCCCGCTTCAAGAATCCATAACATGTGGGTAGTATCGACCTGAAGAGGGCGTTCCTGCAGAGATCATAGCAAAAGAAAGCCCCTCCCTGATCCATAAATACCTGGGACCTCCCACTCATCACCCAGTTTTTCCATCTCTGCAGACGGCGAGCAAGTCAGAAGATGATGGCTCCTCCTTGCACAGGGGGATTTTCAGGTAGCCGGGGTAACTCCCGGCCTGTTACTGGATTATTTCCGCTCGGACCCCATTTTTTTCCCCGGATTGACCTTTACATGCCTCCACAGTCTCGGCTGCTGGCCCGAGCGAGGGTATATCGGCACCTCTGGTGCTTAGGAGCAGAGCTCCACCGTGAGACCCTAAATAAGAGGGTAGGCGGTCACACCGGGTAGGTGATCCCGGTTTGGGATGCCCCGTCCCTGGATACTGCCCCTGGGGGGTCCTTCCACATTTTCCCTTGTACAATGGGGTTGGGGGGGTCTCCCTCTTAGGGTTAGTCCTTATTTTCTGTTTTGTGTGGTGTTTCCTCACTTTATTCTGTGTCTGTGTGTATTTTATTTTTTGTGTGTTTTACTTTTTGTGTGCGGCGCCGCGGCCGCCATTACAGCCGGGCGCCGGTATGTTCGTGTTTTGTGAGGGGATTTGTTTCCCCTCACGTTCTTCAGGGGGGCGGGGCTGGCACTCGGCGCACTGCCGCGGCCAGCCCCCGTTCTCTGTGCCTCCCGCAGCGAGCGGGGCGGGTGCCCCGCAGGTCTGCGCGGATGCACCCGTTGCTGTCTCTTAGTCCGGCGCCGCCAAGGGTTCTTGGCGGCGCCGGTTTCTGATGGGGCTGTGTGTGAGGGAGCTTCTCCCTCCCTTCTGCTTCGGGGGGGGGCGGGGCCGGGCGTTCGGCGCGTCGCCGCGGCTCCGCCCCCTCTGTTCAGGCGCCGATGCGGAGCTGGTTGCTCCTTGATGGTGGAGGACAGGGGCAGAGCTGGATATTAGCGCGGGCTGCGCTGACCACGCCCCAATGTCGGCCTGCTTCTCCCCTCACGAACGCTGCACGGTCGCCATTATCCTGATTCCTAAGGATCGGTGAGTGGCCCTGTGGGCCCTATCTATTTATTTGTCTCTGTAGCATTTATTGTCATTTATGGGGTTTTCTCTGTCTTTTAGGGATACGGATGTTACTCAGGAGGATCATCATTAGTATTTAGAAGGTCTCTCCTGGTCCTGGGTCCCTGGGTTCTTTTTTATCATAAATCCTCCCACTCGAGACATTAAAGGGGCATCCCGGGTTGCTTACTGGCGTAATTCCCTGGGTCTTAGCGACCACTAAAATTTCACCTTATGGAGGCATCCCCGGATACTGGGCTAGGGACCCCTTCGGGGCATCCCCGGAAGTGTATGTTGTGTGGAGTATCCATTACTGGGGACGACGTACTTCTGTGTATTCCTTGTGCACAGCAGACTATTGCGCGGCAGTCCGAACCCCAGGCGTCTGGGTCAGCGCCGCCGGCCGATTCATCTCCCCCTCCCGCCTTGACGCGTGCTCCGTGTGACGTCGTCATGGGCAGGGACCTACAATCTGAGATGTGCGCCAGATTGGCCAACCTTGAGAAAATTGTTTCCAGCTCGGTCGCCCGTAAGGCTCCGGCTAAAAGAAAGCATTTGTCGCCGGCTCCGCCGGTGGATGACTTTGATGACGTTAATAATCTGGATTGGTCTGATTATTCCCCGCTAGAGGAAGGGGAGGTTTATGAGGGTTCAGATGTTTCGGAAGATGAGTTGTCTGCTGGCGCTGATGCCGAGCCTGGTGACTTAGGGAGATCCTTGGATTCTTCTCACGCTCTGGCTCTGATGTTGGAGGTTCTGAATATTTCCCCTCCCGAGGAGGCGTCACAGCAGAGGGGTGAATTGTTTGAGGAATCCAGGCCGCGCTTGGAGTTTCCTACGCAACGACATTTTGACAAAATTATTGATAAGGAATGGGATAGGCCGGCTCGGCTCCCTGGCATCCCTCAGGGGTGGGATAGGAAATATCCTTTCCCTTCGGAAGCGGTTAAGCGCTGGGCATCTCCCCCCGAGGTGGATGCACCGGTTTTGGGGTTGTCTAACTCCTCGGTTTTAAATAGACCTGATTGTTCCACCCTCAAGGATGGAGAGGATAAACGTATTGACCAGATGGCTTGTCATGGCTTTACTAGCATTGGGTCGGCCATTCGGCCTGTGTGCGCTTCGGAACTTATGGTGTTGGCTGCCAGGTCTGTGGTCAGGGACCTGTTGACTTCTTCCGGGCTTCGTCCTGGTAGTACCGAGTTCCATAGTCTTAAACGGTGTGAGCTGTTTTTATCCTTTGTGTTAACAGCCTTGGATGACACTTTGATGATGTGTGGTAGAACGTCGGCTTTGCTGGTGACTATTCGGCGGTCAGTGTGGCTGCGCCAGTGGGCGGCTGATTTTATGTCCAAAAAGTCACTAACGGCTCTACCTTTTGTTGGATTACGGCTTTTTGGAGAGACATTGGACTCTGTTACCAAGGGTGGTAGGTTACCTCAACGCAAGAAACAGCGCCGTCCCTTTCGGGGGGCGCCTTCCTTTACCCCTTCCTTTCGTGGGGCTAGATCTGGCAGGGGTTTTGCATTCCCCTCTTCCAGAGGAGATTCTGGGAGCAGGGGCAGAGGACGTGCCCGTCCAGGATACAGTTGGGGCTCTAAGCCCAAGCCGGCTCCTAAGCCGGCTCAGCAATGAGGGGGCGCCCTCACCCATGAGGGTGGGGGGACGGCTGCGACACTTCTCCCAGATCTGGGATCAAGAAGTCTCGGACAGATGGATCCGGGAAGTGGTGTCTTCCGGTTACAAGCTAGAGTTCGAGCTCCGCCCCCCCCTCCAGATTTTTCAGGTCTCGGATGCCTTTGGAGCCTCTGGCGGCGCAGGGGCTCCTGGTGGCAGTGGAGAATCTTCTGGATATGGCTGTCATTTGCCCAGTGCCTCCTTCAGATCGGGGCAGGGGTTTTTATTCCAATCTGTTCACGGTGCCCAAGAAGGACGGATCGGTCCGACCCATCTTGGATCTGAAGGTTCTCAACAGGTTCATCCGGCCGCGGAAATTCCGCATGGAAACGCTGCGCTCGGCTATTCACTCCCTTCGTCAGGGAGACTTTCTGACGTCCATAGACATCAAGGATGCTTATCTACACGTTCCGGTTTTTCCAGCACACCAGAGGTTTCTCAGGTTTGTGGTGGAGGATCGGCACTTTCAGTTTGTGGCACTTCCTTTCGGTCTCACCTCAGCACCTCGGGTGTTCACCAAGGTGCTAGCGGGGGTGATGGCTCTGCTCAGAGTTCATGGTATCCGCATTGTGCCCTATTTGGACGATCTACTGATCATGGCCTCTTCCTTCAACCAAGCGGAGTTGGACACCAGTGTGGTGGTGTCCACTCTGGAGAGGTTCGGTTGGGTGATCAACCACCCCAAGTCTTCTCTTTCTCCGTCCAGAGTTGTGACCTTTCTGGGAATGTCTCTGGACACATCGCAGGCCAGGGTGTTTCTGCCCCAGGCCAAGATTCTTTTGATTCAGGAGTTAGTTTGGCTTCTCTTGTTGGCCCCTCATCCGACCATTCGGCTCGGGATGAGGCTGGTGGGGCTAATGGTGGCCTCATTCGAGGCAGTTCCCTTTGCGCAGTTCCATACGAGGACGCTTCAGCTTCATCTGTTGAAGGTTTGGGACAAGTCTCCGCTTTCGTTGGATCAGTCCTTCCGGATGACTCCCCGAGTTCGTCGATCCCTACAATGGTGGCTGGGGTCGGTCAATCTGTTGAAGGGCAGATCTTTTCTAGCACCGTGTTGGGAAATGGTCACCACGGATGCCAGTCTGTCAGGTTGGGGGGGTGTTTGGAAGGACCTCCAGTTTCAGGGTCTGTGGGGCCCTCAGGAGGCTCACGAACCCATCAATGTTCTGGAGTTGAGAGCCATCAGGTTGGTTCTGTTTCGCTTGACTCATCAGTTGCGAGGCCTGCCAGTTCAGGTCCGGTCGGACAACCGGACGGCGGTTGCTTACATCAATCACCAGGGGGGGACTCGCAGCAGGAGTGCTCTCAGGGAGGTGTCTTTGATTCTGGACTGGGCGGAGAGCCACGTTCCGTGTATCTCAGCAGTTTACATTCCGGGAGTGGAGAACACGGAAGCGGACTCTCTGAGCAGGGCCTCCTCTCGTCAGGGGGAGTGGTCTCTCAGTCCCAAGGTGTTTCGTTCTGTGTGTCTCAGGTGGGGGTTCCCAGCGGTGGACCTCTTTGCCTCTCGTCACAATCACAAGCTTCCAGTCTTTGTATCTCTATCGCAGGATCCTCTGGCTCTAGCAGTGGATGCCATGTCTCTGAACTGGAGGGATCTGGGGTTTCTTTACCTGTTCCCTCCGTTCCCACTGCTAGCCAGAGTGGTGCGCAAACTGGCCTTGGAAGGCGCGTCGGCGATTCTGGTGGCCCCAAGGTGGCCAAGGCGCGTTTGGTTCGCAGATCTTGTAAGGCTGGCAGAAGATCAGTTCGCCCTGCCTCTGCTGCCGGACCTGCTCACCCAGGGTCGGCTACGCTATCCCAATTTACCATCGCTGGCTTTGACGGCGTGGCTGCTGAAACCGCCATCTTGAGGGAAGAAGGTCTTTCTGACGCGGTGATTCAGACTCTTATCAGCGCCAGGAAGCGGTCTTCCACTTCTGTTTACTACAGGACCTGGAGGTCCTATATTGATTGGTGTGAAGGTAGGTCCTTCTCTTGTCGAGAGTTCTCCATTCCTAGAATTCTGGAGTTTCTTCAACATGGTTTAGATCTGGGGCTCCAAATTAGTACCTTGAAGGGGCAGGTCTCTGCCCTGGCGGTGTTCTTCCAAAGGTCCTTTGCACTTCATCCTTTAGTCAGGACCTTTTTCCAAGGAGTTACGCATGTACGTCCGCCTAGGAAGCCCTTTGTTCCAGTTTGGGATTTGAACCTGGTTCTTTCTGCTCTTCAGGGTCCTCCGTTTGAGCCCTTGAATGAGGTTGCCTTGTCTTCTCTTACTCAAAAGGTGGCCTTTTTGGTGGCTATCACTTCGGTTAGGCATGTTTCTGAGTTGGCAGCTTTATCCATTAAAGCTCCATACTTTGAGAGGCATCAGGACAAGGTTGTCTTTCGTTTCAAGCAGGATTTTCTTCCTAAGGTGGTCCTGGCTTTTCATCTGAATCAGGACATTGTTTTTTGTGGTGCCCTCCGGGCTTAGGAAAGGTTTGGCTCCTGCCAAATCTTCCATTAGTAAATGGATTCGTCAGGCCATCATTGGGGGCTATTCTGCCAAGGGGAGGAGTCCCCCTTTTCGTGTTACTGCTCATTCTACTCGTGCAGTTGGTGCGTCCTGGGCTTTCCAGCACCAGGCTTCTGTTGAGCAAGTTTGTAAGGCCGCTACCTGGTCTTCTGTTCACACTTTTTCCAAGTTTTACAAGGTTGATGTTCGGGCTTCAGCGGATGCTGTTTTTGGCCGCAAAGTTTTGCAAGCTGTAGTGGTTTGAAGTTGTGCATTGTTGCCTAGTTTTGGATCCCCGCCCTTGTTATGGACACTGCTATTGGATGTCCCACATGTTATGGATTCTTGAAGCGGGGTGTGTGACATACTTAGAATAATACCATTTTGTGAATACTCACCTTGTAAAATGGGTATTATAAGTATGTCACACACCCCGCTTCACCCGCCCTTTCTGTATTCAGGATCCTCTATTTTGTGAACTTTGCGTGGTTGTGTTTTATATTTGCCTCTTCCTGGTCCCTTACCTTACTGCTTCTGAATACTGGGTATGAGTGGGAGGTCCCAGGTATTTATGGATCAGGGAGGGGCTTTCTTTTGCTATCATCTCTGCAGGAATGCCCTCTTCAGGTCGATACTACCCACATGTTATGGATTCTTGAAGCGGGGTGTGTGACATACTTATAATACCCATTTTACAAGGTGAGTATTCACAAAATGGTATTTTTAGTTTCTCACCACGTGCCCCCCCCCCCGATTTAGGAGGACAATGTGGCTGCACTCACCTACTGTGAAGATCTCCATTAAGAGATTATGGACGATGAAGTAGTAGAGGAAGGGGGGGATGATGGCAATGATGGGCACAGCCAAACCTTGATCTGTGGGATAAAATAGAGGAGGATGATTATCAGAGATCACAGAGGTGCAGCTCTGCTGGACAACCACAGGGGGGCGGAGCTTCTCAGGTGCCGTGCTGGTCATTAGAGACATTATAGACTCTAAGCTCAGCTGCAGGCCCCTCCTCTAAGCTCAGCTGCAGGCCCCTCCTCTAAGCTCAGCTGCAGGCCCCTCCTCTAAGCTCAGCTGCAGGTCCCTCCTCTAAGCTCAGCTGCAGGCCCCTCCTCTAAGCTCAGCTGCAGGCCCCTCCTCTAAGCTCAGCTGCAGGCCCCTCCTCTAAGCTCAGCTGCAGGCCCCTCCTCTAAGCTCAGCTGCAGGCCCCTCCTCTAAGCTCAGCTGCAGGCCCCTCCTCTAAGCTCAGCTGCAGGCCGCTCCTCTAAGCTCAGCTGCAGGCCCCTCCTCTAAGCTAAGCTGCAGGCCCCTCCTCTAAGCTCAGCTGCAGGACGCTCCTCTAAGCTCAGCTGCAGGCCGCTCCTCTAAGCTCAGCTGCAGGCCGCTCCTCTAAGCTCAGCTGCAGGCCGCTCCTCTAAGCTCAGCTGCAGGCCCCTCCTCTAAGCTCAGCTGCAGGCCCCTCCTCTAAGCTCAGCTGCAGGCCCCTCCTCTAAGCTCAGCTGCAGGCCACTGCTCTAAGCTCAGCTGCAGGCCCCTCCTCTAAGCTCAGCTGCAGGCCGCTCATCGAAGCTCAGCTGCAGGCCCCTCCTCTAAGCTCAGCTGCAGGCCCCTCCTCTAAGCTCAGCTGCAGGCCCCTCCTCTAAGCTCAGCTGCAGGCCCCTCCTCTAAGCTCAGCTGCAGGCCCCTCCTCTAAGCTCAGCTGCAGGCCCCTCCTCTAAGCTCAGCTGCAGGCCCCTCCTCTAAGCTCAGCTGCAGGCCCCTCCTCTAAGCTCAGCTGCAGGCCCCTCCTCTAAGCTCAGCTGCAGGCCCCTCCTCTAAGCTCAGCTGCAGGCCCCTCCTCTAAGCTCAGCTGCAGGCCCCTCCTCTAAGCTCAGCTGCAGGCCCCTCCTCTAAGCTCAGCTGCAGGCCGCTCCTCTAAGCTCAGCTGCAGGCCGCTCCTCTAAGCTCAGCTGCAGGCCGCTCCTCTAAGCTCAGCTGCAGGCCGCTCCTCTAAGCTCAGCTGCAGGCCGCTCCTCTAAGCTCAGCTGCAGGCCGCTCCTCTAAGCTCAGCTGCAGGCCGCTCCTCTAAGCTCAGCTGCAGGCCGCTCCTCTAAGCTCAGCTGCAGGCCCCTCCTCTAAGCTCAGCTGCAGGCCACTCCTCTAAGCTCAGCTGCAGGCCACTCCTCTAAGCTCAGCTGCAGGCCACTCCTCTAAGCTCAGCTGCAGGCCACTCCTCTAAGCTCAGCTGCAGGCCGCTCATCTAAGCTCAGCTGCAGGCCCCTCCTCTAAGCTCAGCTGCAGGCCCCTCCTCTAAGCTCAGCTGCAGGCCCCTCCTCTAAGCTCAGCTGCAGGCCCCTCCTCTAAGCTCAGCTGCAGGGCCCTCCTCTAAGCTCAGCTGTAGGCCCCTCCTCTAAGCTCAGCTGCAGGCCCCTCCTCTAAGCTCAGCTGCAGGCCCCTCCTCTAAGCTCAGCTGCAGGCCCCTCCTCTAAGCTCAGCTGCAGGTCCCTCCTCTAAGCTCAGCTGCAGGCCCCTCCTCTGCAGGCCCTGCTGCAGCCACCTATTTGGGGCTTTCCAGTAATCATTGCTGGAGCAGAGGACTGAAGGTCCTCAAGAAGCTGTCTGCCGCGGTGCCTGCTGGACGCATCTCAGCTCTATGCGGTGCCCATAGATTTCTATCGAAGCACGTTGCTGTTGCATGCACCCTCCTTTACATCCGTGATGTGTCCTCACCCTCCTTTACATCCGTGATGTGTCCTCGCCCTCCTATACAGCCGTGATGTGTCCTAACCCTCCTTTACAGCCGTGATGTGTCCTCACCCTCCTTTACAGCCGTGATGTGTCCTCACCCTCCTTTAAAGCCGCGATGTGTCCTCACCCTCCTATGCAGCCGTGATGTGTCCTAACCCTCCTTTACAGCCGTGATGTGTCCTCACCCTCCTTTACAGCCACAATGTGTCCTCACCCTCCTATACAGCCGTGATGTGTCCTCACCCTCCTTTACAGCCGTGATGTGTCCTCACCCTCCTTTACAGCCGCGATGTGTCCTCACCCTCCTTTACAGCCGCGATGTGTCCTCACCCTCCTATACAGCCGTGATGTGTCCTCACCCTCCTTTACATCCGTGATGTGTCCTCGCCCTCCTATACAGCCGTGATGTGTCCTAACCCTCCTTTACAGCCGTGATGTGTCCTCACCCTCCTTTACAGCCGTGATGTGTCCTCACCCTCCTTTAAAGCCGCGATGTGTCCTCACCCTCCTATGCAGCCGTGATGTGTCCTAACCCTCCTTTACAGCCGTGATGTGTCCTCACCCTCCTTTACAGCCACAATGTGTCCTCACCCTCCTATACAGCCGTGATGTGTCCTCACCCTCCTTTACAGCCGTGATGTGTCCTCACCCTCCTTTACAGCCGCGATGTGTCCTCACCCTCCTTTACAGCCGCGATGTGTCCTCACCCTCCTATACAGCCGTGATGTGTCCTCACCCTCCTTTACAGCCGTGATGTGTCCTCACCCTCCTTTACAGCCGCGATGTGTCCTCACCCTCCTATACAGCCGTAATGTGTCCTCACCCTCCTATACAGCAGTGATGTGTCCTAACCCTCCTATACAGCCGTGATGTGTCCTCACCCTCCTATACAGCAGTGATGTGTCCTAACCCTCCTATACAGCCGTGATGTGTTCTCACCCTCCTATACAGCCGTGATGTGTCCTCACCCTCCTATACAGCCGTGATGTGTCCTCACCCTCCTATACAGCAGTGATGTGTCCTAACCCTCCTATACAGCAGTGATGTGTCCTCACCCTCCTATACAGCCGTGATGTGTTCTCACCCTCCTATACAGCCGTGATGTGTCCTCACCCTCCTATACAGCCGTGATGTGTCCTCACCCTCCTATACAGCAGTGATGTGTCCTAACCCTCCTATACAGCCGTGATGTGTTCTCACCCTCCTATACAGCCGCGATGTGTCCTCACCCTCCTATACAGCCGTGATGTGTCCTCACCCTCCTATACAGCAGTGATGTGTCCTAACCCTCCTATACAGCCGTGATGTGTTCTCACCCTCCTATACAGCCGTGATGTGTCCTCACCCTCCTATAAAGCCGTGATGTGTCCTCACCCTCCTATACAGCCGTGATGTGTCCTCACCCTCCTATACAGCCGTGATGTGTCCTCACCCTCCTATACAGCCCTGATGTGTCCTCACCCTCCTATACAGCCCTGATGTGTCCTCACCCTCCTATACAGCCGTGATGTGTCCTCACCCTCCTATACAGCCACAATGTGTCCTCACCCTCCTATACAGCCGTGATGTGTCCTCACCCTCCTATACAGCCTTGATGTGTCCTCACCCTCCTATACAGCCGTGATGTGTCCTCACCCTCCTATACAGCCACAATGTGTCCTCACCCTTCTATACAGCCGTGATGTGTCCTCACCCTCCTATACAGCCTTGATGTGTCCTCACCCTCCTATACAGCCGTGATGTGTCCTCACCCTCCTATACAGCCACAATGTGTCCTCACCCTCCTATACAGCCGTGATGTGTCCTCACCCTCCTATACAGCCGTGATGTGTCCTCACCCTCCTATACAGCCGTGATGTGTCCTCACCCTCCTATACAGCCATGATGTGTCCTCACCCTCCTATACAGCCGTGATGTGTCCTCACCCTCCTATACAGCTGTGATGTGTCCTCACCCTCCTATACAGCCAGGATGTGTCCTCACCCTCCTATACAATCCCCTGATGTGTCCTCACCCTCCTATACAGCCGTGATGTGTCCTCACCCTCCTATACAGCCAGGATGTGTCCTCACCCTCCTATACAGCCAGGATGTGTCCTCACCCTCCTATACAATCCCCTGATCTGTCCTCACCCTCCTATACAGCCATGATGTGTCCTCACCCTCCTATACAGCCATGATGTGTCCTCACCCTCCTATACAGCCACAATGTGTCCTCACCCTCCTATACAGCCGTGATGTGTCCTCACCCTCCTATACAGCCACAATGTGTCCTCACCCTCCTATACAGCCGTGATGTGTCCTCACCCTCCTATACAGCCACAATGTGTCCTCACCCTCCTATACAGCCGTGATGTGTCCTCACCCTCCTATACAGCCGTGATGTGTCCTCACCCTCCTATACAGCCGTGATGTGTCCTCACCCTCCTATACAGCCATGATGTGTCCTCACCCTCCTATACAGCCGTGATGTGTCCTCACCCTCCTATACAGCCGTGATGTGTCCTCACCCTCCTATACAGCTGTGATGTGTCCTCACCCTCCTATACAGCCAGGATGTGTCCTCACCCTCCTATACAGCCGTGATGTGTCCTCACCCTCCTATACAGCCGTGATGTGTCCTCACCCTCCTATACAGCCGTGATGTGTCCTCACCCTCCTATACAGCCAGGATGTGTCCTCACCCTCCTATACAATCCCCTGATGTGTCCTCACCCTCCTATACAGCCGTGATGTGTCCTCACCCTCCTATACAGCCAGGATGTGTCCTCACCCTCCTATGCAATCCCCTGATGTGTCCTCACCCTCCTATACAGCCGTGATGTGTCCTCACCCTCCTATACAGCCGTGATGTGTCCTCACCCTCCTATACAGCCGTGATGTGTCCTCACCCTCCTATACAGCCGTGATGTGTCCTCACCCTCCTATACAGCCGTGATGTGTCCTCACCCTCCTATACAGCCGTGATGTGTCCTCACCCTCCTATACAGCAGTGATGTGTCCTCACCCTCCTATACAGCCGTGATGGGTCCTCAACCTCCTTTATAGCCGTAATGTATCCTCTATAACGGCTGTAAAGGAGGGTGAGTGACTCCGAGTGGCAGGGGTGTGCGGGCTGTGATTGGCTGGGGTGCGGCGGGTTACGACTCACCTCTCTCGTAAAGGATGGTAATAGAACTTCTGTTCTCAGACACTTCATTAGAGGCAACACAGGTGAGGACGACTTCCTCTTGTGGTCGGGGTGCAGTGTATTCCTGTCCTGTGGCCACTTCTTGGCCGCCCTTCTCCCACCTGTAGAGCACAGCGTCCCCGCCGGCCTCGCACGTCACATTTATGTCCGTTGTGGTTGTGTGGTTAGTGATGGTGGGAATAGGAACTGGATCTGCAAGAGAAGAACATGACATGACAATGTGAGATGCAACAACCGCAACCAGAGGAAAGAAAAACAACCGCAACCAGAGGAAAGAAAAACAACCGCAACCAGAGGAAAGAAAAACAACCGCAACCAGAGGAAAGAAAAACAACCGCAACCATAGAAAAGAAAAACAACCACAACCAGAGGACAGAAAAACAACCACAACCAGAGGAGAGAAAAACAACCACAACCAGAGGAAAGAAAAACAACCGCAACCAGAGGAAAGAAAAACAACCACAACCAGAGGACAGAAAAACAACCACAACCAGAGGAAAGAAAAACAACCACAACCAGAGGAAAGAAAAACAACCGCAACCAGAGAACAGAAAAACAACCACAACCAGAGGAAAGAAAAACAACCACAACCAGAGGAAAGAAAAACAACCGCAACCAGAGGAAAGAAAAACAACCGCAACCAGAGGACAGAAAAACAACCGCAACCAGAGGAAAGAAAGACAACCGCAACCAGAGGAAAGAAAAACAACCGCAACCAGAGGAAAGAAAAACAACCGCAACCAGAGGACAGAAAAACAACCACAACCAGAGGACAGAAAAACAACCACAACCAGAGGACAGAAAAACAACCGCAACCAGAGGAAAGAAAAACAACCGCAACCAGAGGAGAGAAAAACAACCGCAACCAGAGGAGAGAAAAACAACCGCAACCAGAGGAGAGAAAAACAACCGCAACCAGAGGAGAGAAAAACAACCGCAACCAGAGGAGAGAAAAACAACCGCAACCAGAGGACAGAAAAACAACCACAACCAGAGGACAGAAAAACAACCGCAACCAGAGGAAAGAAAAACAACCGCAACCAGAGGAAAGAAAAACAACCGCAACCAGAGGAAAGAAAAACAACCGCAACCAGAGGACAGAAAAACAACCGCAACCAGAGGAAAGAAAAACAGCCGCAACCATAGAAAAGAAAAACAACCACAACCAGAGGAAAGAAAAACAACCGCAACCAGAGGAAAGGAAAACAACAGCAACCAAAGGCGAGAAAAACAACGGCAACCAGAGGCAAAAAAAAAAACAACGGCAACCAGAGGCAAGAAAAACAACGGCAACCAGAGGCAAGAAAAACAACGGCAACCAGAGGCAAAAAAATCAACCGCAACCAGAGGAAAGAAAAACAACCGCAACCAAAGGAAAGAAAGACAACAGCAACCGGAGAAAAGAAAAAACGCAACCAGAGGAAAGAAAAACAACCGCAACCAGAGGACAGAAAAACAACCGCAACCAGAGGAAAGAAAAACAACAGCAACCAAAGGGGAGAAAAACAACGGCAACCAGAGGCAAAAAAAAAACAACGGCAACCAGAGGCAAGAAAAACAACGGCAACCAGAGGCAAGAAAAACAACGGCAACCAGAGGCAAAAAAATCAACCGCAACCAGAGGAAAGAAAAACAACTGCAACCAGAGGAAAGAAAAACAACTGCAACCAGAGGAAAGAAAAACAACTGCAACCAGAGGAAAGAAAAACAACCGCAACCAGAGGACAGAAAAACAACCGCAACCAGAGGACAGAAAAACAACAGTAACCAGAGGAGAGAAAAACAACCGCAACCAGAGGACAGAAAAACAACCGCAACCAGAGGACAGAAAAACAACAGTAACCAGAGGACAGAAAAACAACCGCAACCAGAGGAAAGAAAGACAACAGCAACCAGAGGAGAGAAAAACAACCACAACCAGAGGACAGAAAAACAACCGCAACCTGAGGACAGAAAAACAACCGCAACCAGAGGACAGAAAAACAACGGCAACCAGAGGACAGAAAAACAACCGCAACCAAAGGACAGAAAAACAACCGCAACAAGAGAAAAGAAAAACAACCGCAACCATAGAAAAGAAAAACAACCACAACCAGAGGACAGAAAAACAACCACAACCAGAGGAAAGAAAAAAAAACCACAACCAGAGGAAAGAAAAACAACCACAGCCAGAGGAAAGAAAAACAACTGCAACCAGAAGAGAGAAAAACAACCGCAACCAGAGGAGAGAAAAACAACCGCAACCAGAGGAGAGAAAAACAACCGCAACCAGAGGAGAGAAAAACAACCGCAACCAGAGGACAGAAAAACAACCGCAACCAGAGGACAGAAAAACAACCGCAACCAGAGGACAGAAAAACAACCGCAACCAGAGGACAGAAAAACAACCGCAACCAGAGGACAGAAAAACAACCGCAACCAGAGGAAAGAAAAACAACCACAACCAGAGGAAAGAAAAACAACCGCAACCAGAGGAAAGAAAGACAACCGCAACCAGAGGAAAGAAAAACAACTGCAACCAGAGGACAGAAAAACAACCGCAACCAGAGAAAAGAAAAACAACTGCAACCAGAGAAAAGAAAAACAAGAAAAACAACCGCAACCAGAGGAGAGGAAAACAACCGCAACCAGAGGCAAGAAAAACAACCGCAACCAGAGAAAAGAAAAACAACCGCAACCAGAGGACAGAAAAACAACCGCAACCAGAGAAAAGAAAAACAACCGCAACCAGAGAAAAGAAAAACTACCGCAACCAGAGGACAGAAAAAAAAAACGCAACCAGAGGAAAGAAAAACAACCGCAACTAGAGGAAAGAAAAACAACCGCAACCAGAGGAAAGAAAAACAACCGCAACCAGAGGCAAGAAAAACAACCGCAACCAGAGGACAGAAAAACAACTGCAACCAGAGAAAAGAAAAACAACTGCAACCAGAGAAAAGAAAAACAACCGCAACTAGAGGAAAGAAAAACAACCGCAACCAGAGGACAGAAAAACAACCGCAACCAGAGAAAAGAAAAACAACCGCAACCAGAGGCAAGAAAAAGAACCGCAACCAGAGGAAAGAAAAACAACCGCAACCAGAGGAAAGAAAAAAAAAACGCAACCATAGAAAAGAAAAACAACTGCAACCAGAGGAAAGAAAAATACAATTCTGGCAAACTCACCTGTAGAATTGTTTTTGAGTATATCCAGTCCAGGTCGTCCCAGTGATAACATGTGGGTATTCTGCCCCCAGGGGGCGCTCGACTGCTTGATCAAAAGCTGTCGCTCCTCCCGGCCCCCTATAAAGGCAGGTGTCCCTCTACCATTCCCCAGTATTTAAAAAGCAGTAAAAGAGGAGACAGGCCGGGAGGCCAAGAAACCATGTTACTTCACATAGCTTCAGCTTGTACTCTCACTAACAAAACTTAAGGACTCAATCCAAGAATAAAAAATGGTAATCACCATAACAGGCAACAAGAGATAAAGAACAAGGGTGGGACGACCTGGGCTGGATATACTCACAGAGTTTCACAGAATTGTATTTTTCCCTATATACAGTCCAGGTTGTCCCAGTGATGATATGTGGGACATCCAAAAGCAGTGTCCATATGGGCGGGATCCCCAGTACGGAACAGCATGTAGTTCATTTCACTACCGCCTGAAGCACCTTTCGGCAAAAAACAGCATCAGCTGAGGCCCTGACATCCACCTTGTAAGTCTTTGTAAAGGTACGAACTGAAGACCAAGTGGCGGCCTTACAAACTTGTTCAACCGATGCCTGGTGCTGAAAAGCCCAGGAAGCACCAATAGCTCTGGTAGAATGAGCTGTGATCCGAAAAGGAGGTTCCTTCCCCCTGGCAGAATATGCTTGCACCACCGCCTGTCTGATCCACTTACTGAGAGAGGACTTGGCTGGTGGCAAACCTTTCCTAGAACCTTCTGTTAGGACAAAGAGCAAATCTGATTTCCTGAAGGACTCAGTCGCAACCAGGTAATACTTAATGGCTCTGACCACATCCAGGGCATGGAGGGTCCTTTCCTTAGAATTAGTCGGTGCTGGACACAAGGAAGGCAGGACGACTTCCTCATTAAGGTGAAAGAGAGAAACGACCGTAGGCAAAAAAATCAGGTTTAAAGCGAAAAACCACCTTATCCTTATGCCGCTCAAAAATACCATTTTGTGAATACTCACCTTGTAAAATGGGTATTTTAAGTATGTCACACACCCCGCTTCAAGATATTCATTACCTGTGGGTAGTATGGTCCTGTAGAGGGCTTCTGCAGAGATGATTGGAGGAAAGAAAGCCCCTCCCAGTCCATAAGTACCTGGGACCTCCCACTCATTACCCAGTATAAAGAAAGCAGTAAGGTAAGGAAAGGAAGGAGTGAAAGAAGCCGTTCCTCGAAAGGGGCGACGTTGCTTCTTGCGTTGAGGTAGTTTGCCCCCCTTGGCCACTGCGTCCAACTTGTCTCCAAAGAGTCGTAACCCAACGAAGGGAAGAGCTGTTAGTCACTTTTTTGACCCAAAATCAGCCGCCCACTGGCGTAACCAAATTGAACGCCTGATAGTAACCATTAGAGCAGAGGCTCTACTACTCATCATCAAGGAATTATCCAAAGCGGCTACCATGAAGGACAAAAACACATCACATTGTTTTAGTTCCCGAAATTCCTCACTGTCCGGATTCAAACCGGAGGAGGATAACAAGTTCCTGACCACCTTTCTAGTAGCCACCGCCAACAGCGATGAGGCACAAACAGGCCTTATGGCTGCCCCAATACTGGCAAAACCATGACAAGCCATCTGGTCAATGCGTTTATCCTCACCATCCTTAAGAGAGGAACAATCAGGGTTATTCAATACGGCTGAATTGGATAACCCCAAAATAGGGGCGTCCACCTCGGGGGGAGACGCCCAGCGCTTAACCGTATCCACTGGAAAAGGATACCTTTTATCCCAGCTCTGGGGAATGCCTGGGAGCCGGGCAGGCCTTTCCCATTCCTTAGAAATAATATTATCAAAATGCTTTTGATTAGGAAATTCCAACCGCGGTCTGGATTCGTCATAAAATTCACCTTGCTGTTGAGGAACCTCCGCCGGAGGCGAGATAGCAAGCACCTCAAACATCTGAGTCAGAACATTAGGAGTATCCAAGGAAATCCCAGACCTCCGATCGGAATCAGCACCAACAAATTGCTGATCATCAGAAATGTCTGAGTCCTCAAATAATTCCCCTTCTTCTAGAGGGGAATAATCTGACCAATCCAGGCCGTCCTCGTCATCATCACAATCAAAATGATTAACCTGTGATAAATGCTTCCTCTTAGCCGGTGCTTTCTTGGCAACTGTGGAGGAAATGAATTTTTCAATACTGGCCAACCTGGCACACACATCAGATTGCGACTGCCCCCCCCCCCCCGTGGTAACCTCACATGGGGCACGGGTCAAAGTGGGAGGGGGAGAGGATGAAGCCGGCTGCGCTGACCCAGAGGCCTGGGGACCGGACTGCCGTGTAATAGTCTGCTGTGCACATGATATACATAGAAAAAAATCATCCCCTGTTAGGGATACCCCACAACCCATGCACTTCCGGGATTGTCCCGAGGGAAGCCCGGAATCTTGGGATGCCTCCATAAGGTGAACTTGAGTAGTCGCTATAAGTGAGGGAATTACGCTATTAAGCAACCCGGGATGCCCTTATATTGTCCAAGTGGGAGGTTTTGTAATAAATAGCAAAAGTACCCAGGTACTCTAGGACCAGGAGAAACCTAAAAAATTCCTGGCGGTTCAGCCTAAAAAACAGAAAAAGACAGTAAGAGGTTCTCCATATATATATATATATATATATATATATATATATATATATATATCTATTATACTTATATATATGCAAGTATGTACAGATAACAAAGGGCCGCAGGGCACTCACTGATTCTTTGGGCGCCAGTACACTGTGTCCTCTGCCTGAGGTAACACGGAGCAGTGCGGGAGACGCAGCAGGGGGGCGTGGCCAGTGTGGATCACGCGCTGCAAAGCTCCACCCCCGCAACGCCACCCAGCTGAGGAACAAGTTCCTCCACACAGATAGGGGAAACTAGAGGGGGCGGACCGCGGCGACGCGCCGAGAGGCCGGTCCCGCCCCCAAGCTCAGACGTGAGGGGAAGCTCCCCTCCATTAAACAAACGCGCGCACCGGTGCCGCACCGGGCGCATAATAGAGCCGGTAGCAGCCCGCAGAACAAGCGGAGCTGCTCCCCGCTCGGTCACGCTACTAGCATCCAAACACCTAAAGGGCGCGGGCTGCGGCCTCATACCGAAGGCCCGGCCCCGCCCCCCTCACTGAAGAGCGTGAGGGGAGAAATCCTCCCCTCAGCTCTGAGGTAAAAATCCTGCACCGCGGCGGAAAAAGATTGCAACAAGCTGACATTGTAGCTATTCATACAAAAAAAGTAAACATTTCAAATAAACAAAAAAAGTAAAAGGCCCCCACACGCTAAAAAAGAGGGAATAGGCCATTTAAGTGGAAAATTATACTCTTGGACAGGGCATCCCAAACCGGGGTCACCAACCCGGTATAACCGCCTACCCTCTTTATAGGGTCTCGCGGCGGAGCATAGCTCCTGAGCACCTGAGGTGCTGTTATACCCTCGCTCGGACAGCAGTCAAGACTGGGAGGCATTCAAATATCTATATATTAATAAAGGGAATAAAGAGTCCGAACGGAAATAAAAAAAAAAATATATAGGCCGGGAGTAGACCCGGCTACCTTAAAGTCCCCCTGTGCAAGGAGGAGATACCATCTGCTGCTTGCTCGCCGTCTGCAGAGATGAAGACTGGGTAATGAGTGGGAGGTCCCAGGTACTTATGGACTGGGAGGGGCTTTCTTTCCTCCAATCATCTCTGCAGAAGCCCTCTACAGGACCATACTACCCACAGGTAATGAATATCTTGAAGCGTGGTTTGTGACATACTTAGAATATAGGGAGGCTACATACAAAGCGCAGCCAGCTCTG
This sequence comes from Gastrophryne carolinensis, assembly GCA_027917425.1. Lineage (NCBI taxonomy): Eukaryota > Metazoa > Chordata > Amphibia > Anura > Microhylidae > Gastrophryne > Gastrophryne carolinensis. Next base: position 523,724,051 of record CM051236.1, read on the forward strand.
ATACATGATGCACCAAAGTGATTGCTACCAAAAAGACCACTTTGAGAGTCAAAATAGGCAATGCAGCATCGCACAATGAAGGGCAGAAAGTACAAAATTCAAGTCCCACACCGGTATAACTGACTTATGCGGTGGCCGGACATGGGTGACTCCCTGGAAAAAGGTCTTGATCAACCTATGATTGGCAATGGATCTCTGGAAGAAGATGGCTAAGGCCGAGACCTGACCCTTGAGGGTGCTCAGCTGGAGACCCAAGTCTAAGCCGTGTTGTAAAAACTCCAGAATCCTAGAAATAGAAAAAGTGCCACATAGAAGACTCTTAGACTCGCACCAAGCAATATAAGCATGCCAATCTCTGTAGTATATCATGGAGGAAGACTTCTTCCGTGCCTGAATCATGGTATGCACAACCGTGGCCGACAGCCCCTTTTCCTTCAGGATTGAGGTTTCAATAGCCAGGCCGTCAAAGCCAGCGTCCGTAAATTGGGGTGCCGCAGCGACCCCTGAGTGAGAAGCCCTGGATCGTCGGGCATGATTTAGCGATCTACTGACATCTGAACTATGTCCGAAAACCAACTCTTTCTCGGACAGCGAGGAGCCACCAGGATAGTCGGTACACCTTCCTGGGCTATCTTGCGCAGTGGAAACGAAGGGAAAGCATAACGGAACTTGAACTCCGTCCAAGGAATCGCCAGAGCGTCTATGGCAATGGCCAGAGGATCTCTTGAGAGGGAGACAAACCTTGGGAGCTTGTGATTGTGTCTGGACGCAAACAGGTCCACATCCGGCTGATCCCAGCGGAGACACAGAGCGTGAAAGGTCTTATTGCTGAGAGACCATTCCCCCAGGCGCGAGGCGCTCCTGCTCAGGGAATCTGCCTCCAGGTTTTCTACCCCGGGAATGTAGACCGCCGAGATGCAGGAAACATTCTCCTCTGCCCAAGTCAGAAGCTGGGTCACCTTCTTGAGTCCCGCCCTGGCGATTGATGTAGGCGACAGCCGTCTGACTATCCGAGCAAACCTGGATCGCAGGACCCCGTAAATGGGGAGTCAAGTGAAGAAGCACCAACCAGATCGCTCTCAGCTCCAAGAGATTTATGGGTAAGCGGTTCTCCTGCGGACCCCACTGACCCTGGATCTGCTGAGATTGCCAAACGCCTCCCCAGCCGGTCAGACTGGCATCCGTGGTAACTATCTCCCAACGGGGAGTCAGGAAGGACTTGCCCACCAACAGGTTCCTGGAGTCCAACCACCACAAGAGGGACTGCCTGGCCAGGGGGGACAGTGAAAATTCCAGTTCCAGCGACTCCTGCATCCGGTCCCAGCCGGTCAACAGGTTCAGTTGAAGAGGTCTCATGTGAAATTGGGCGTAGGGCACTGCCTTGAAGCATGACACCATTAGGCCCACCAATCTCATCCCCAGACGGATCGATGGCCGCTGACAGGACAGCAAGGCCTGCACCTGCGTCTGGTGACCCAAAACCTTCTGCGGTGGCAGAAAGACCTTGACCTGAGAGGTGTCTATCGTCATGCCCAGGAAGGACCTAACTGTCGAGGGAGTGATAAAGGATTCGAGAGTGGACAACACCGTCCAGGTATCGCTCTGGGCCCGCTGAAGAGACTGGGCCGTGATCAGCAAGTCGTCCAGATAGGGCAGCGCACGAATGCCCTGATTCCTCAGGATAGCCATGATGCCCAGCAGCACCTTGGTGAAGACACGGGGCGCTGAGAAAATCCCACAAACTGGTAATCTGATCCTCCAGAGCAAACCTCAGGAACTTCTGATGCCCTTGGAATATCGGGATTTGCAGATTAGCATCCCTGATGTCCACCGTGGTCATGAAGTCACCGGGCCGAAGCGAGCTCACCGCCGACCGTAAGGTTTCCAGGCAAAAATGTCTGACTCTGACAAACCTGTTGAGACCCTTCAGGTCCAGGAACAGGTTGGAGTAAAAACCTTGACCCTATTCCTGACGAGGTACAGGACAAATCACAACTAACTGCAGGAGGTGTTGCACGGTCGTTCTCAAACCCTGCGCCTTCAATGGGTTTTGGGATATCTGAAACCGTGCCGTCTAGTAGCAGAAGCCATCCCCCCACCCGAATGGGTGAGGGCTCCCCCTCATGCCTGAGGGGACTTGACAGGGGGTTTAGACTTGGCTCCCCAGGCGGGATTGGGTCGGCCACGGGACCTACCTCCACGGGACACCTGAAAATTAAGAGCCTCTTCCTACTCGAAAGGAGCGATAGGCAGATGAGTTCCGAAAGGGCCGAGCAGGCCTCCGTCTGTGAGGGAGTCTACCATCCTTGACCAGGTGGTCCAGACGCTCCCCGAACAACCAGTGCCCCACGAAGGGGATACTTGTCCGCGGCATCAGCCGACCATTGCCGCAACCAGAGCGATCGGCGAAGTTGCAACAAGCAGGGCCGAAATCCTGGCCCCAAGCTGGACCCCATCGTCCATGGCAGAGACAAAAAAGGCAATGAAATCCATGCAGGCCTTGAGGTCCTTATACTCCTCCGCCCGCCTGCGAGACTTAGCGCTATCCACGAGGCATCTCACCTTCTTTCTGATGGCCAAAGAGACAATAGCCGCGGCGCACACAGGGCGAAACAAGGCACCAGCAAAGGTGAAGGCATGACAGACCAGTCGATCCATGCGCTTGACAGCTGGCTCACGTAAGGAAGCAGTAACAGGTGAAGGCATAATAGTAGGGGTGGACAACCCCGACACAGGAGCATCCACTTCGTGAGGACGAGACCATAGCCGGACCAGCTCCTCAGGGAAGGGATACCGCCTATCCAGGCCCTTAGGCACCGACAGTAGCTTGTTAGGCCTTTGCCATTCCTTGAAAATCATATTAGAAAAATGGGCCTGCTCTGGAAAGACTCGCCTTTCAGGCCTAAACAAATCACCCTGCTTCTTCTTAGCCGCTCTGGGAGGGACAATGTGTAAGGTCTCAAAAACTGAGGCAAGCAACCTCTCCGTATCATCGGGGAGCCACGCATCCTCATCCGAGGAAGAACCAGACAAACTGTCATCTCCAGCAGAATAATCCGCAGTGGAACGGGAATCATCTGGCAACTCACCTTCCTCCACAGAGCCCAGACCATCAAATAGATCGTCATTATCCGAGTAGACGGGCTCGATGTGCTGCCTTTTACTCGTGGCCTTTTTAGGAGCCGTTCGCGAGATCTGCCTCTCGAGACTGGCCACCCTATGCGCCAAATCAACCTGGGACCCCCGGCTGAAAAGCAGTGAACAAGAAGCCGGGAGAATTTAACCACCGAAAACTGGTAACTATAACAATGATAACAATCAAGCAAAAAACAGGGTGGGGTGGAGCATGACGTACTGTATACTTATAATACCAATTCTACAGGTGAGTATTTCACAGAATTGTATTATTCTTAGTATACAGTACGTCCTGCTCCAGATATAGTACTTACACTTGGGACATCCAATAGCAGTGTCCATAAAGTAGGGTGGGATCCCCAACAAAAAGGAAACAGCAGACAGTTTAAACCACTGCCGCCTGCAAAACCTTGCGGCCAAGGACAGCATGAGCTGAGGCCCTAACATCAACCTTGTACAACTTTGAAAAGGTATGAACAGAAGACCAAGTAGCTGCCTTGCAAACTTGTTCAACAGAAGCCTGGTGCTGGAAGGCCCAAGAGGCACCAATAGCACAAGTAGAATGAACAGTAAGGCGGAAGGGAGGACCCTTCCCCTTAGCAGAATAGGCCTGAATCACGGCCTGACAGATCCATTTGCTAATAGTAGACTTGGCAGGAGCCAAACCCTTCCTGGGCCCAGAAGGGACCACAAAAAAAGCATCAGTTTTCCTGAAGGACGCAGGGACTACCAGGTAATACTTCAGACACCTGACCACATCCAAGGAATGCAGAACCCTTTCCTTAGCGCTGCTAGGATTAGGGCACAATGAAAGAAAAACAATATCTTGATTCAAAGGAAAAGCAGACACCACCTTAGGCAGAAAGTCCGGCTTAAAGCGGAACACCACCTTATCCTGGTGTCTCTCAAAGTACGGGGGCTGGATAGACAGAGCCGCCAGCTCAGACACACGCCTGACCGAAGTAATAGCCACCAGAAAGACAACCTTGAGGGTAAGAACAGCCAGAGAAGCATCCTATATAGGAGCAAAGGGAGCACCCTGCAAGGCAAACAAAACCAAGTTCAAATCCCAAACAGGGACCATAGGTTTACATGGGGGACGCACCTGAGTAACCCCCTGAAAGAAAGTCTTAACCAAAGAATGCTGAGCAAAAGACTTCTTCAGACCCTTCAGAGTACTGAGTTGGAATCCCGACTCCAACCCATGCAGTAAGAACTCCAGAACCCTGGGGACTAAAAACACCCGACAGGGAAAAGACCTAGACTCACACCAGTCAAAGTAGGTACGCCATACCCTGTAATAGATGGAAGAAGAAGTTTTCTTCCTAGCCTTCACCATGGTATCAACCACCGAGGCGGACAAGCCTTTCTCCATCAAGATGGAGGTTTCAGCAGCCAGGCCGTCAAGGCCAGAGTTTGTAAATTGGGATGGTGTAAGGGGCCCTGAGTGAGCAGATCTGGCACCCTTGGCAGAACGTACTGGTCTACTGCTATCTGCACCACGTCTGCAAACCACACTCTTCATGGCCATCTGGGGGCCACCAGAATTGCTGGCACCCCTTCCAGAGCAATCTTGCGCAGAACCCTGCCCAGCAGGGGGAATGGAGGAAAGACACACAGGAGCCGAAAGTCCTGCCATGACATTGCTAGGGCATCCATGGCCAAGGCCAGAGGATCCTGGACAGGCAGGCCCTAAAGATGAGTAGTCAAGCGAGCCTGAACTAACCTGATCGCTCGCAGCTCCAAGCTATTGATAGGTGTGTGGGTCTCCTGAGGGCCCCACCTCCCCTGGAACCGCAGGGACTTCCAGAAACCCCCCCCAACCTGATAGACTGGCATCCGTGGTGACCGTCTCCCAGGAAGGGGCAAGAAAGGATCTGCCCCCCAACAGGTTCCTTGAGTCCATCCACCAGGGACCTCCTGACCAGGGGGAGAGCACACAGACCCTGTCCAGGGACGCTGAGTCCTTGTCCCATACAGACAATAGGTGAAGTTGCAGAGGCCTCAATTGGAACTGAGCATAAGGGACCTTTTCGAAGGACGCCGCCATCAGGCCCACCAGCTGCATTCCTTGCCAGGTGGAGGGATGGGGACAAGCAAGGAGGGACTGAGCCTGTGCAATCAGATTATCCACCTTCTGCTGAGGAAGGAAAATCCTTGCCTGAACTGTATCCAGATTCATTCCTAGTAATGGAGTTACCAAGGAAGGAGACAGTGAGGACTTGGGGTGGTTGATCACCCATTCAAATGACTCCAGAGTGGACACCACCAGCTGAGTATCCAACTCTGCCTGATGCAGAGACTGTGGAAGTGAAGAGGATGTTGTCCAGATAGGGAAGCACACTGACACCCTGACATCTGAGTAGAGACATCACGCCAGCCAGCACCTTGGTGAACACCCTGGGAGCTGAAGTGAGGCCGAAGGGCAAGGCCACAAATTGGTAATGTTAATCCATCAGAGTGAACCTGAGGGACTTTTGATGACCTCGGAACACAGGAATATGAAGGTAAGCATCTTTGATGTCCACAAAAGCCATGAAATCCCCTTGGCGTAGGGAACAGATGGCCGAGCGCAGATTCTTCATGCGAAAGCGCCTGCCCTTGACAAAAACTTGTGAAGAATCTTTAAGCCCAGGATGAACCTGACAGAACCATCCTTTTTGGGTACTGTGAATAGGTTGGAATAAAAGCCCTTGCCTTTTTCTCTTAAAGGCACCTGGCAGATGACCCCCCCACTCCAGGAGGCCTTGCACCGCTTGCACTAGCTCCTGAGCTGACACAGGGTTTTGAGGAATCCGGGATCTGATGAATCTTGGAGGGGGATCGGCAGCAACTCCAACTTGTAACCGGAGGACACTACCTCCTGAATTCACCGGTCTGAGACATGAATCCTGCAGACCTGAACAAAGTTCTGCAGCCATCCCCCCACCCGGATGGGTGAGGGCGCCCCAACATGCCTGAGGGGGCTTGGGAGAGGATTTAGCTTTTGGGGTCCCAGGAGGAGCCAGGACATCCACGTCCTCTGCCTCTACCCCAGAAATCTCCCCGGGCCCCAGGGAAGGATACCCCCCTTCCCTGTCTTGCATCACGGTAAGGGGAGGAGAAGGAACCCTGACCCCTAAAGGGCCGAGGTTGCCGCCTGCACTGGGGTAACCTGCCTCCCTTAGCAAGAAAGGTCCAGGCGGTCTCCAAACAGACGCCGTCCTTTAAAGGGAAAATCAGTGAGGGCCTTCTTGGCAGCATTGTCAGCGGCCCACTAGCGCAGCCAAACCTGAGCGGCGCACCGCCACCAACGAGGGCAGAAGTTCTGGCACACATTCTGATGGTGTCATCCAACGCTGACAGGACAGAATTTACACAAAAATACCATTTTGTGAGTACTCACCTGAAAAAAGGATATTGTTGGTGTGCCACACACCCCGCTTCACTTCTTAAATATTCATCCATTATTGGTTAATCCACCGCCAGGTGACGTAGTGCAGAGAGGAAGTCTTGTAACGAGCCCCCTTCCGGCCTATATATACCTGGTACCTCCCTTCAATCACCAGTATATTTAAAAAGCAGAAAGACAAGGTACCAGTATTCCACCGGTAACCTCAAAAATCAATTTTGATATAAATAAAAAAGGGCTTCACCATATAAATGCTTCGGTAATACCGAAAAGGGCGGGGGTGAAGCGGGGTGTGTGGCACACCAACAATATCCATTTTTCAGGTGAGTACTCACAAAATGGTATTATTCTTGGTGTGCCACACACCCCGCTTCACTTCTTAAATATTCATCCATTATTGGGACATCCAAAAGCAGTGTCCACAAGGGAAGGGCATCTCAAGGCCAGGTGAAGCATAACTTAAATGACTGCAGTCTGCAGAACTTTGCGGCCAAAAACAGCATCCGCTGAGGCCCGCACATCAACTTTGTAAAACTTAGAAAAAGTGTGAACAGAAGACCAAGTGGCGGCCTTACAAACCTGTTCAACAGAAGCTTGGTGCTGAAATGCCCAAGACGCCCCAACAGCGCGAGTGGAATGAGCAGTGATACGAAAAGGGGGAACTCTTCCCTTAGCCGAATAGGCCGCAGTAACGGCCTGACGTATCCACTTGCTAATGGCAGATTTGGCTGGTGCCAAACCCTTCTTAGGCCCATGGGGCACAACAAAAAAGGAATCCGTCCTATGAAAAGGAGACGTGATAATCAAGTAGTACCTAACACAGCGTACTACATCCAAATAATGCAAAACCCTCTCTTTGTCATACTTAGGATTAGGACACAAGGAGGGAAGAACAATATCTTGGTTCAAATGAAAAGCAGAAACAACCTTAGGAAGAAAGTCTGGCTTGAACCGAAAGACCACTTTATCCTGATGCCTCTCAAAGTAAGGCGCCTGGATAGTTAAGGCCGCCAACTCTGAGACACGCCGGACAGAAGTGATCGCTACCAAGAAGACAATCTTCTGAGTCAGGGTAGACAAAGCAATATCTTGCAAAGGCTCAAAAGGAGGAGCCTGAAGAGCAGAAAGAACCAAATTCAAATCCCAAACAGGGAGTAATGGTTTCCTGGGAGGCCGCACATGCGTAACCCCCTGGAAAAAAGTCTTAACTAAAGGTTTAAGCGCAACACGCTTCTGAAAAAAGATAGATAAGGCAGAGACCTGCCCTTTCAATGTACTAAGCTGGAGACCAGAGTCCAGCCCTGATTGTAAAAACTCCAGAATCCTGGAGACCGAAAAGACCCTACAAAGAAAAGATCTTATCTCACACCAAGCGATATAGGCTTTCCAAGTCCTATAGTAGGTGATGGAAGAAGACCTCTTTCGGGCACTGATCAGAGTCTTAATGACTGAATCAGAAAGACCCTCCTCCTTCAGGATGGAGGCTTCAGCAGCCAGGCCATCAAACCCAGCGCTGGTAAATTGGGGTAACACAATTGACCCTGAGTGAGCGGATCGGGCCGAAGAGGCAGAACGAACTGGACCACTGCCAGCCGAACGATGTCTGCGAACCTCACTCGTCTTGGCCACCTTGGGGCCACGAGAACGGCGTACACCTTTTCCAGAGCCAACTTCTGAAGAACCCTGCCCAGCATGGGCATCGGAGGAAACAGGTATAGAAATCCTAGAACTCCCCAGATCAGGGACATGGCGTCCACTGCCAGAGCCAGAGGATCCTGGGAGAGCGACACGAAGTTCGGGAACCTGTGATAGTGATGAGGGGCCCACAGGTCCACCTCCGGGGTCTCCCATTGGAGACACAGTAAGCGAACCACCCGAGGATGGAGAGCCTATTCTTCCAGACGGGGAGAGCCCTTGCTCAACCGGCCCACTACCTGTTTCATCACCTCTGGAATGTAAACCGCCGAGAGACAGGGAACATGGAACACTGCCCATGTCCGGATCAGGGACACTTCTCTGAGAGTACTCAGACTGCACGTCCTTCCCTGAAGACCAACGTAAGCAACCGCTGATCGATTGTCTGAACACATCTGGACCAGAAGGCCCAGAACGTACTGAGTCAGGAGAGCAAGCACCTGACGGATGGTTCTCAGATTCAGAATATTGATGGGTAAGTGGGGCCTTTAAGCTCTCCACTGCCCCTGAAACCGCAGCTCCTTCCAGAATCTGCCCCATCCCGACAGACTGGCGTCCATGGTGACAATTTTCCAAAGGGGGGTCAGGAAAAGCCTGCCCTACACAAGATTGGTCGAGACCAAGCACCACAGGAGGGACTGCCGTACACGGGAGGACAACTGGAAGGACTGATCCAGCGACTGAGGTTGCTGGTCCTAACACGCTAACAGAAATAGCTGAAGCGTTCTCGTGTGAATTTGGGCAAAAGAAAGACACACTCCGTCTTGATGAGAGTTCAGGCCGGGATGAACCGGCCCATGAACGGACCGTGAAGGAGGGTGAGACTCGAATTCCAGGTCGTAACTGGGCGATACTACCTCCTGGATCCATCTGCCTGGAACCACTTGGTTCCAATGGTAGAAGTGTCGCAATAGTCCCCCCACCCGCATGGGTGAGGGCAGCCCCTCATTGCTGAGTGAGCTTATCAGCAGGTTTGGGCTTGGTGCCCCAGGACTGAGTGGGCCGGCTATGGCCCCTCCCCCGAGTCCAACCTGCGCCACTGGTAGCGGGAAAGGACGCACCCCTGCCCGCTCTGAATCCTGGAAAGGAAGGCCTACCGGAACTTGCCCCCCTAAAGGGGCCACGGGGCCTCTTGCGTTGTGGCATCTTACCACCCTTTGCGACAGAATCAATTTTCTCCCCGAACAGACGCAACCCCAAAAAGGGGAGAGCTGTGAGCACCTTTTTGGAAGCCGTGTCCGCTGACCACTGACGTAGCCATACTGACCTGCGAATAGCCACCAGCATAGCTGCTGCCTTGCTACTCATAGTCAGCGCATCGTCCTGAGCAGCCAGGACATAAGCCACAAAAGATTCACACTGATTAAGCGCAGTGAACTGTTTGCAAGCGGGATTAAGATCCTCATATAGCCCCTGAATTAAGGCCTTAATTGCCAATAGCAGAAGGGCTGAAGCACATACCGGGCGCAACGCTGACCCGGAATAGTTAAAACCATGTCGAGCGTATTGGTCAATCCAACGATCTTCCCCATCTTTAGGGACAGTGGTCTCAGCAGATTGTACCATAGCCGAGCTGGAGAGCCCTAGTACAGGGGTATCAACGTCAGGAGGGACAGACCAAAGCTTCCCAATTCTGGTGGAAAAGGATAACGATTTTCCCAACTGGAAGGAATTCCAGATAACCGCGTGGGATGTTCCCATTCCTTAAGAACCACCCTCTCAAAGTGGTGTTGTCTGGGAAAAACCAAACACGGCTGAGGCTCTTTAAACAACTGACCCTTTGGCGGGGCGGCCGCCTCAGGCGTATCTAAACTCAAAATTTTTAACATTTGAGCCAGAATGGAGGGGGTGTCAAAAACAACCCCCTCTGACCAATCGCCAATCTCATCAGCCACAAGCTGACCTGTCGGCTCATCTGACTCCCACGGGAATTCATCCTCGTCCTGGGATCCATCGGACCATTCCACAGGTTCACAAAACTGGTCCTGTGGAGCCGAAGGTACCGGAGTCAGGTGCCTTCGTTTTGCTGCGGCCTTTAACGCTGCTTAACGGGCATTACTTTCCGGGGGCTGGCCTGTGCTGCCGCCTCGGAATGCGAATCCCCACTTTTGACAGTGTCATGCGGGGTCCGGAATAGGGAGGGAGAGGTAGGAGATGATGAAGGATGCGATGGCCCCGCAGCCGAAGCAACGGACTGGCGCGCAATAGTCTGTTTTGCACAAGGGATGCAAATAAAGACATCATCAGCTGGGAGTGGAACCCCACAACCTACGCACCCCCCGAACGTCTCAGCAGAACCGTTTCTGGAAATTACGGAAGCCTCCATATGGTGATTTATGGTATTCGCAATACTGGGACTTTTAAGGCATACGCCAACCCGGGATGCCCCTTTATTAGTAATGTCCCGGAAGGGAGGATTTTTTTTTTTTTTCCAAGTTAAGGTCCCCTTTAATAAACTATATATATATATTTATATATAGTCTATGTATATATACATTAAATAGATATCCCAATAATTAGCCAGGCACATAGAGCCGGAGGGCCACCATAAGCAGGGATCCCAGGATCTGCAAGGAAAAGAAAAACCATCAGATCCTCACATGTGTATAAAAAAACATATAAGCATGGCACCAAAGTGCCCTTAAATAAGAGCCAAATCACGCCCCCTTAATACAAAGTGACTCCTCACTATATTACTGCAAGGAAATGCATTCCCCATTTAACGGCCCCAACGGGTGGGGCCGCTTACCTGGTCAGCGAAGGCAGCAGCCGGAACCAGACTGCAGCCAGCAGCCAGCACGGAAGACAAAGTGCGGCCGTGCGCCCACGCAACTTCCTGCATTTGAAGGAAGCAAACGCTGGACCCGCCGCAAGACGTCATCGCCGCGCCCCTGATGCCGCGTCAGCGGGACCCGCCCCCCCCTACGCCGATCAGCTGGAAATCACTCTCAGCTGGGCCACTACACGTGCGCCCAGGCGGCGGAGGGGGGAGGGTAAAGACCGCATGCGCTGCCTAATGAATACATAAAATGCCAGGCGGGGAGAGGGGAGAGGAGAGGGGGTAGGGGGCCACAAAGCAACAGTCTGCAAAGAAAAGTGGCCAGCCCCTACCCAGCGCAGCCTGCCCTTCAAGCAGACCAAAAGTATACACATGCTGAATACAGTGAATGCATAATCATAAACACACACACATGTTGAAATGAAGTGATACAAGTGAAACACACATACTTAAAGCACACCCTCACACCCCCCCCCCCCCCATAGTGAAGGGAGAAGGGATCGTAACGGGAGAGTAAGGGGCTACGGGGACCCTCGGGACAGGGGCATCCCATTTCCGGATCACCATGCCGGATAGCCGCATTGCCCCACGCATGAGGTCGAGCGGTAGGAGATAAGCTCCTAGGCACTTAAAGTGCCATCTACCATTTGCCCGGTGAGCAGCCTAGGCTGGGAGGCTTCCATTTCACCATAAAGGTATACAAACTCAAACCGGGCAGAAATAGACCAAAAGGGGGGTGGCGGGGTAAGAATACCCCGGCCTACCTGTAAGCAGGAGACTTCCATCTTCTGACTTGTCAGCAAGCAGAGAGAAAAAATACTGGTGATTGAAGGGAGGTACCAGGTATATATAGGCCGGAAGGGGGCTCGTTACAAGACTTCCTCTCTGCACTACGTCACCTGGCGGTGGATTAACCAATAATGGATGAATATTTAAGAAGTGAAGCGGGGTGTGTAGCACACCAAGAATACATCAACTAGAGAGTGCAATAAACACCTCACAAGGCAAATCATCAGGGGCACTATCAAGCATATTTCTGATAAGGGTTCTAGTGGCCACAGCAGTAATAGCAGAGGCACAGACCGGGCGCAGCGCCATCCCCGCACATGTAAAGGCGTGGGAGGCCAGCTGGTCAATGCGCCGGTCCTCAGCATCCCGCAGGGTAGTAGAATCAGGGGAATGCATGACAGAGGTGTTAGATAGCCCTAGAATCGGGGCATCCTCCTTGAGGGGGGGGATGACCAACCTTTACCCACCTCAGCAGGAAAGGGATACTTCCTATCCCAAATCTCTGGAGCCCCGGGAAGTTTACTGGGGCGCTCCCATTCCTTGAGCACAAGGTTATGGAAATGTGCCTGCTCGGGAAATTCCAAACGTGATTTTGCTGTATGGAAAAGCTCCCCTTTTTTGCCTGGGAGCCTCAACAGGGAGAGAGATAGACAGAACCTCAAGGTCTGGGTCAATAATCTGTCAGTGTCATCTGGGGCCCAGGGGTCAGAGCCAGAATCGTCATGACCCCTTGGTCTCTCATCAGATGAGCCTGAATCAGAGAGGAGCTCCCCTTCATCAGACGAGGTATAGCCACACAGATTCATAAACTCCTCAGTTCCCATAGGGAAAACAGTAACATTAGGCGTCAAGCACGAAGCTCACAGACAAGCAGCCAATGATAACGCGGAAGCGTCTGAGGTAATGCCGCTGCCCGGCGCGGAACATCCAAATGAAGGAAAAGACGCGCGCGGCGGCGGCATTTGCAACAGTAAAAAAGACAAGTCAGCGCGGCGGCAGACACCACATATACTAGTCAAAACACATGACAAACGCCGTATGCACGAATCATGCTACACGCTACACCCCCCCCCCTTCTTTTCCTCCCGAAGGCTACAGGGAGAATGAGGGAGGATGGCGGCCCTTTGTACAGGACCCACCGCTACACGGGGCATGGGACAATAATGCGGGAGGGGCATCCATAAAGGATCACCATCAGCCTATACCGCCTACCCTTTGGTGAGGGACTGCGGTGGAGCAGCGCTCCATAAGCACGCATGGTGCTGCCTACCTTCACCCGATCAGCGCAGCCCAGGCTGGGAGGCACATCACACGAGGAACGGGTGGGAATAGTCCCGCAGGGCCTCGGGCTGTAACAGCCCCGCTCACCTGCGAGAGAGTGATACTTCATGTGTTCGCAGTCAGCACTGCAGGGAAATCTGGGGATTTGTGGGAGGTCCCGGGTATTTGAGGGGCCGGGAGGAGCCTGTTTTACATGTCTCTGCAGTGCAGCGCCATCTGGCGGAGGATAACCCAAGTGTAAGTATTATATCTGGAGCAGGACGTACTGTATACTAAGAATAAATTTGCAATGCCGGTTACAAGGCACTAACGGCCCAAACCTATGTGATCCCTCTTAATAAAGGAAGAGGGGACAGGGAGGAACCACAACCATCAACCACTAAGCCCACGACCTATGCAAGACAAAAGAGGAAAAGGACCATCAGATCCCTAAACCGAGATATGCATGAGAAGTAATATTAAAACATTCAAAAGGGGGCTCACAACATTGACAGGTCTCGAGGGAGTGATGCAGGCAGCAGCAAGGCGGCAACGGGGACAGCGCAGAAACGCAGCACAGCTTCCAGCTTGTTCCTCGAGGGCCAGGCCGCATCGCGATGACTCGATCCGCGTCATTGTGCGGCTCCGCCCCCCCCGGCGATGGCGTGCGAAAAGTGCCCGCCCATCCTTACAGCGCGGCCAATATCCCCTTACGAGGGGCAACAGTGAGGGCTGCCATGACAGAGAAAACCTCGCGCCGCGCGAGCGGCGTCCCCCCCACCCCATCACAGCGTGACGAGTCAGGATGGAGGGAGAACAGACACAGGGATCAGTGGAAATAGGGCCCGCAGCGGCCGACGGGCTAGGAGGCCCCGCTCTGCTGCCGAAATCTGAGAGAGAGTATCCAACGATCTTCAGCAGCCAGACTGTAAGATGAACACTGGGGAATAATAGAGGGATACCTGCCTTTATAGGGGGCCGGGAGGAGTGACAGCTTTTGATCTTGCAGTCGCCCCCTGGGGGCGGAATACCCACGTCATCACTGGGACGACCTGAACTGGATATAGGGAAAAACAAATGTAACCTAATCGTGGCACTGGATGGCTAATCGTGGTGCGACGATTAGCCACACAGCACCACGATTAACCGCCCAGCGCCACGATTAGCCACCCAGTACAACGATTAGCCGCCCAGCAACCCGAATAAACACTCAGAGCCACGATTAGCCACACAGTGCCAAGATTAGCGAACCAGCGGCACAAATAAATACTCAGTGCCACAATTAGGCGCCCAGCGCCACGATTAGCCATCCAGCGCCACAATTAGCCACCCAGCGCCACAATTAGCCATCCAGTGCCACAATTAGCCATCCAGCGCCACAATTAGCCGCCCAGCACCACAATTAGCTGCCCAGCGCCACGATTAGCCACCCAGCGCCACGATTAGCCGTCCAGCACCACGATTAGCCGCCCAGCACCATGATTAGCTGCCCAGCACCATGATTAGCCATCCAGCACCACGATTAGCCATCCAGCGCCACGATTAGCCACCCAGAGCCACGATTAGCTGCCCAGCACCACGATTAGCTGCCCAGCACCACGATTAGCTGCCCGACGCCACGATTACCCACCCAGCTCTACGATTACCCACCCAGCTCTACGATTAGCCATCCAGCGCCACAATTAGCCACCCAGCGCCACGATTAAACATCCAGCACCACAATTAAACACCCAGCACCACAATTAGCTTCCCAGCGCCAAGATCAAACACAAAGCGCCACGATTAGCCACCCAGCGCCACGATTAGCCACCCAGCGCCACGATTAGCCATCCAGTGCCACAATTAGCCATCCAGTGCCACAATTAGCCATCCAGTGCCACAATTAGCCATCCAGCGCCACGATTAGCCATCCAGCGCCACGATTAGCCATCCAGCGCCACGATTAGCCATCCAGCGCCACGATTAGCCATCCAGCGCCACGATTAGCCATCCAGCGCCACGATTAGCCATCCAGCGCCACGATTAGCCATCCAGCGCCACGATTAGCCATCCAGCGCCACGATTAGCCATCCAGCACCACAAGTAGCCACCCAGGGCCACAAGTAGCCACCCAACACCATGATTAGTCTCTCAGCCCCACAATTAACTACAAGGCACTATGATTAGCTGCCCAGTGCCACGAATAACCACCGGGCTCCACGAGTAACCGTCCAGCGCCATAATTAACCGCCCAGCACCACGATTAGCTGCCCAGCACCATAATTAGCCTCCTAGCGCCACGATTAGCTGCCCAGCACCATAATTAGCTGCCCAGCACCACGAATAGCTATCCGCCGGCCCTATGTATACAGACACAGACACTTACCCAGCACACGGAGCTCTATGCTGGTGGCCTCGGGTCCTCTGTATACAGACACTTACCCAGCACACGGAGCTCTATGCTGGTGGCCTCGGGTCCTCTGTATACAGACACTTACCCAGCACACGGAGCTCTATGCTGGTGGCCTCGGGTCCTCTATATACTGTGGTAAGGTGCAAGGGGCCGTTATTGACGGCAGGTATGTAGCACCAATGTACCTGGCATTGGTGCAGTAAAGCCGTGTAGTCTGATTTCCAGCATCAGCTGCTGGTGGCAGTTTGCTGCTGTTGCTTTAGAATAGCCGAAAGGCTAACCTGGGACGGCTTTACTGGGATGGAGTAGAGCAGGGTGGGACTCCATCCCACTACCCAGGTCCGGGTTTTGCGGGCTGTTTAAATAGCCTGGGGAATCAGCTGTGGCCTGTCCTTTGTCTAGAGCTCACATGGGAGTGAGACTCTGTGAGCCTGGCTGAAATCTCCTGTGGAAGCTGTTTCATGCGGACCTGAGACATATTTGACTGTGAACAGAACCTTTGCTCAAGGACTAAAAGCTGTTTGCCTGACTGAATCATTTATGCTGCGGTTTCCTGAAAAGGTGATGTAACCTGTATGGACATATGCTTTTGTGGATTTTTGTGTGAAATAAACACAGACTTTACTTTGAACTGTTTGCCTCCGCCTCTATACTGCTGACACCCGGTCACCTACCAGAGCTAATCTCCACAATACAGACACTTACCCAGCACACGGAGCTCTATGCTGGTGGACTAGCGTCCTCTGTATACAGACACTTACCCAGCACACGGAGCTCTATGCTGGTGGCCTCGGGTCCTCTGTATACAGACACTTACCCAGCACACGGAGCTCTATGCTGGTGGCCTCGGGTCCTCTGTATACAGACACTTACCCAGCACACGGAGCTCTATGCTGGTGGCCTCGGGTCCTCTGTATACAGACACTTACCCAGCACACGGAGCTCTATGCTGGTGGCCTCGGGTCCTCTGTATACAGACACTTACCCAGCACACGGAGCTCTATGCTGGTGGTCTCAGGTCCTCTGTATACAGACACTTACCCAGCACACGGAGCTCTATGCTGGTGGACTCGATCTTCTGCTTGTTGTTGATGGTGACCTCCATCTCTGCCAGGTAGGGTCCCGATTCGTTCTTGGTCAGGCCCGTTATGGTCAGAGCCAGGGTGGTGTTATTGAGGGCGGCCCGGTCTCCAAGCTCATAAAACTTTAGATACGGGGGGTCCACCTCCATCTCCACAACCTTGTCCTCATGGAACTTCCACACCACGCTGGAGAAGGTGCCGCTGAACCTCGGGGTCAGAGTCACACTGCCACCAACTGCTGCTGTGATCTGAGCTGCAGAGAGAGAGAGACAGAGGTAAGTGAGGAGGAGCCTGAGCTGCAGAGAGACAGAGGTAAGTGAGGAGGAGCCTGAGCTGAAGAGAGACAGAGGTAAGTGAGGAGGAGCCTGAGCTGCAGAGAGACAGAGGTAAGTGAGGAGCCTGAGCTGCAGAGAGACAGAGGTAAGTGAGGAGGAGCCTGAGCTGCAGAGAGACAGAGGTAAGTGAGGAGGAGCCTGAGCTGCAGAGAGACAGAGGTAAGTGAGGAGGAGCCTGAGCTGCAGAGAGACAGAGGTAAGTGAGGAGGAGCCTGAGCTGCAGAGAGACAGAGGTAAGTGAGGAGGAGCCTGAGCTGCAGAGAGACAGAGGTAAGTGATGAGGAGCCTGAGCTGCAGAGAGACAGAGGTAAGTGATGAGGAGCCTGAGCTGCAGAGAGACAGAGGTAAGTGATGAGGAGCCTGAGCTGCAGAGAGACAGAGGTAAGTGAGGAGGAACCTGAGCTGCCGAGAGACAGAGGTAAGTGAGGAGGAGCCTGAGCTGCGGAGAGACAGAGGTAAGTGAGGAGGAGCCTGAGCTGCAGAGAGACAGAGGTAAGTGAGGAGGAGCCTGAGCTGCGGAGAGACAGAGGTAAGTGAGGAGGAGCCTGAGCTGCAGAGAGACAGAGGTAAGTGAGGAGGAGCCTGAGCTGCAGAGAGACAGAGGTAAGTGAGGAGGAGCCTGAGCTGAAGAGAGACAGAGGTAAGTGAGGAGGAGCCTGAGCTGCAGAGAGACAGAGGTAAGTGAGGAGGAGCCTGAGCTGCAGAGAGACAGAGGTAAGTGAGGAGGAGCCTGAGCTGCAGAGAGACAGAGGTAAGTGAGGAGGAGCCTGAGCTGCAGAGAGACAGAGGTAAGTGAGGAGGAGCCTGAGCTGCAGAGAGACAGAGGTAAGTGAGGAGGAGCCTGAGCTGCAGAGAGACAGAGGTAAGTGATGAGGAGCCTGAGCTGCAGAGAGACAGAGGTAAGTGATGAGGAGCCTGAGCTGCAGAGAGACAGAGGTAAGTGATGAGGAGCCTGAGCTGCAGAGAGACAGAGGTAAGTGAGGAGGAGCCTGAGCTGCAGAGAGACAGAGGTAAGTAAGGAGGAGCCTGAGCTGCGGAGAGACAGAGGTAAGTGAGGAGGAGCCTGAGCTGCAGAGAGACAGAGGTAAGTGAGGAGGAGCCTGAGCTGCAGAGAGACAGAGGTAAGTGAGGAGGAGCCTGAGCTGAAGAGAGACAGAGGTAAGTGAGGAGGAGCCTGAGCTGCAGAGAGACAGAGGTAAGTGAGGAGGAGCCTGAGCTGCAGAGAGACAGAGGTAAGTGAGGAGGAGCCTGAGCTGCAGAGAGACAGAGGTAAGTGAGGAGGAGCCTGAGCTGCAGAGAGACAGAGGTAAGTGAGGAGGAGCCTGAGCTGCAGAGAGACAGAGGTAAGTGAGGAGGAGCCTGAGCTGCAGAGAGACAGAGGTAAGTGAGGAGGAGCCTGAGCTGCAGAGAGACAGAGGTAAGTGAGGAGGAGCCTGAGCTGCAGAGAGACAGAGGTAAGTGATGAGGAGCCTGAGCTGCAGAGAGACAGAGGTAAGTGATGAGGAGCCTGAGCTGCAGAGAGACAGAGGTAAGTGAGGAGGAGCCTGAGCTGCAGAGAGACAGAGGTAAGTGAGGAGGAGCCTGAGCTGCGGAGAGACAGAGGTAAGTGAGGAGGAGCCTGAGCTGCAGAGAGACAGAGGTAAGTGAGGAGGAGCCTGAGCTGCAGAGAGACAGAGGTAAGTGAGGAGGAGCCTGAGCTGCAGAGAGAGAGAGACAGAGGTAAGTGAGGAGGAGCCTGAGCTGCAGAGAGACAGAGGTAAGTGAGGAGGAGCCTGAGCTGCAGAGAGACAGAGGTAAGTGAGGAGGAGCCTGAGCTGCAGAGAGAGAGAGACAGAGGTAAGTGAGGAGGAGCCTGAGCTGCAGAGAGAGAGACAGAGGTAAGTGAGGAGGAGCCTGAGATGCAGAAAGAAAGAGGTAAATGAAGAGGAGCCTAAACTGCAGAGCGACAGAGAAAGTGAGGAGGAGTCTGAGCTGCAGAGAGAGAGACAGAGGTAAGTGAGGAGGAGTCTGAGCTGCAGAGAGAGAGAGGTAAGTGAGGAGGAGCCTGAGCTGCAGAGAGAGAGAGTTAAGTGAGGAGGAGCCTGAGCTGCAGAGAGACAGAGTTAAGTGAGGAGGAGCCTGAGCTGCAGAGAGACAGAGAAAGTGAGGAGGAGCCTAAGCTGCAGAGAGACAGAGGTAAGTGAGGAGGAGCCTGAGCTGCAGAGAGACAGAGGTAAGTGAGGAGGAGCCTGAGCTGCAGAGAGACAGAGGTAAGTGAGGAGGAGCCTGAGCTGCAGAGAGACAGAGGTAAGTGAGGAGGAGCCTGAGCTGCGGAGAGACAGAGGTAAGTGAGGAGGAGCCTGAGCTGCAGAGAGACAGAGGTAAGTGAGGAGGAGCCTGAGCTGCAGAGAGACAGAGGTAAGTGAGGAGGAGCCTGAGCTGCAGAGAGAGAGACAGAGGTAAGTGAGGAGGAGCCTGAGCTGCAGAGAAAGAGACAGAGGTAAGTGAGGAGGAGCCTGAGCTGCAGAGAGAGAGACAGAGGTAAGTGAGGAGGAGCCTGAGCTGCAGAAAGACAGAGGTAAGTGAGGAGGAGCCTAAACTGCAGAGCGACAGAGAAAGTGAGGAGGAGTCTGAGCTGCAGAGAGAGAGACAGAGGTAAGTGAGGAGGAGCCTGAGCTGCAGAGAGACAGAGGTAAGTGAGGAGGAGCCTGAGCTGCAGAGAGACAGAGGTAAGTGAGGAGGAGCCTGAGCTGCAGAGAGAGAGAGGTAAGTGAGGAGGAGCCTGAGCTCCAGAGAGACAGAGGTAAGTGAGGAGGAGCCTGAGCTGCAGAGAGACAGAGGTAAGTGAGGAGGAGCCTGAGCTGCAGAGAGACAGAGGTAAGTGAGGAGGAGCCTGAGCTCCAGAGAGACAGAGGTAAGTGAGGAGGAGCCTGAGCTGCAGAGAGACAGAGGTAAGTGAGGAGGAGCCTGAGCTGCAGAGAGACAGAGGTAAGTGAGGAGGAGCCTGAGCTGCAGAGAGACAGAGAAAGTGAGGAGGAGCCTGAGCTGCAGAGAGACAGAGGTAAGTGAGGAGGAGCCTGAGCTGCAGAGAGACAGAGGTAAGTGAGGAGGAGCCTGAGCTGCAGAGAGACAGAGGTAAGTGAGGAGGAGCCTGAGCTGTGGAGAGACAGAGGTAAGTGAGGAGGAGCCTGAGCTGCAGAGAGACAGAGGTAAGTGAGGAGGAGCCTGAGCTGCGGAGAGACAGAGGTAAGTGAGGAGGAGCCTGAGCTGCAGAGAGACAGAGGTAAGTGAGGAGGAGCCTGAGCTGCAGAGAGAGAGACAGAGGTAAGTGAGGAGGAGCCTGAGCTGCAGAGAGAGAGACAGAGGTAAGTGAGGAGGAGCCTGAGCTGCAGAGAGAGAGACAGAGGTAAGTGAGGAGGAGCCTGAGCTGCGGAGAGACAGAGGTAAGTGAGGAGGAGCCTGAGCTGCGGAGAGACAGAGGTAAGTGAGGAGGAGCCTGAGCTGCAGAGAGAGAGACAGAGGTAAGTGAGGAGGAGCCTGAGCTGCAGAGAGACAGAGGTAAGTGAGGAGGAGCCTGAGCTGCAGAGAGAGAGAGGTAAGTGAGGAGGAGCCTGAGCTGCAGAGAGACAGAGGTAAGTGAGGAGGAGCCTGAGCTGCAGAGAGACAGAGGTAAGTGAGATGGAGGAGCCTGAGCTGCGGAGAGACAGAGGTAAGTGAGGAGGAGCCTGAGCTGCAGAGAGACAGAGGTAAGTGAGGAGGAGCCTGAGCTGCAGAGAGACAGAGGTAAGTGAGGAGGAGCCTGAGCTGCAGAGAGACAGAGGTAAGTGAGGAGGAGCCTGAGCTGCAGAGAGACAGAGGTAAGTGAGGAGGAGCCTGAGCTGCGGAGAGACAGAGGTAAGTGAGGAGGAGCCTGAGCTGCAGAGAGACAGAGGTAAGTGAGGAGGAGCCTGAGCTGCAGAGAGACAGAGGTAAGTGAGGAGGAGCCTGAGCTGCAGAGAGACAGAGGTAAGTGAGGAGGAGCCTGAGCTGCGGAGAGACAGAGGTAAGTGAGGAAGTGACGCCCCCTCATTGAGGGATGGATGAGATACATTGTAATAGTTACAACAATAGAAACACTTTGAATAGGCAAATGAATCATTTATTGCGGCAGATCTGCATGTTACACCTCAAAGAGGGACAAATACCGTGTTTCACCGAAAGTATGACATCCCCGATTGTAAGACGTATCGGGAGTTTCAGAGGGGTCGGCTAATATAAGTCGTACCCCGAAAGTAAGACATATGTCTTACTTTCGGGGAAACACGGTACAAGTCCTGCAGAGGAAAAGTTACTTACATGGGCTGCCCGCCACTTGTCCCTCACAAGCTGGAAGCTGCTCGCTCACTGGGTATTGCCGCCTCCCTCTCATCTACCGTAGCTGCGCGCCACCTCCTGCCCACGTCCGCACCGTCCCCCTCTCCATACGTCGCCGCGTCTGCCATTTCCCCACTTGCCCTCAACAATGATGGCGGCCGGGGGCTCTCGATCACGTGACTCGCTGCGTCGCCCTCGTTCGGGGAGCTCGCGACAGCCGGCATTGCGCTTTACGGCTGTGTTTGCCGGAGCTCGTTTCGTTGCAGCTGAGAGTCCGGCTCCGAGGTGAGCGCTGCTGCGGGGGGCAGATAATATAAGACATACCCCGAAAGTAAGACATAGTGGGGCTTTTGGGGATAAAAAGAAAGTAAGACACTGTCTTACTTTCGGGGAAACACGGTAAGAACGAGGGACAGGGGGGCAATATGTAAATTAAGCCACACCCCTCATTGAGGGATGAAGCCACGCCCCCTCATTGAGGGATGGGTGAAGCCACGCCCCCTCATTCAGAGATAATACCATTTTGTGATTACTCACCTGTAAAATGGGTATTATAAGTATGTCACACACCCCACTTCAGTTACTCATTATTATTACACTTGGGTTAACTCACCGCTAGGTGGCGTAGTTGCAGAGATCTCCAAAAAAGCAGCAAGCCCCTCCCGGTCTACACATACCTGGTACCTCCCATCAATTCCCCAGTGTTAAAAAAGCAGTAAGACAAGGTACCAGGAATAAACAAATGTAAACAAATGTAACCCTCAACTGTAAATAACAAAACTTCACCATATAAGGAACCAGGATACCAAAAGAGGGCGGGTGAAGTGGGGTGTGTGACATACTTATAATACCCATTTTACAGGTGAGTAATCACAAAATGGTATTATTCTAAGTATGTCACACACCCCACTTCATTTACTCATTATTATTACACTTGGGACATCCAACAGCAGTGTCGAAAAGAGGGCGGGTATCCAAACCAGGCAATAACGCAGATAAAACTCAAACCACTGCAGCCTGCAGAACCTTACGGCCAAACACAGCATCCGCTGAGGCCCGCACATCAACCTTGTAAAACTTGGAAAAGTATGAACCGAAGACCAGGTAGCGGCCTTACAAACTTGTTCAACCGAAGCCTGGTGCTGAAAAGCCCAGGACGCACCAACCGCACGAGTAGAATGCGCAGGAACGCGAAAAGGGGGATCCTTCCCCTTGGCAGAATAGGCTCCAACAATCGCCTGACGAATCCATTTGCTAATGGAAGACTTAGCCGGAGCCAAACCCTTCCTGGGCCCACAGGGCACCACGAAAAAGGCATCAGTTTTACGAAAAGAAGACGTAGCACGCAAATAGTACCTAACACAACGCACCACGTCCAAGCAGTGCAACGCACTCTCCTTAGCATTCCTAGGCTTAGGACACAAAGAAGGAAGAACAATGTCCTGATTAAGATGAAAAGCAGATACCACCTGAAGCGAAAGACCACTTTGTCCTGATGCTTCTCAAAATAAGGAGCCTGAATCGACAAAGCTGCCAACTCTGAAACACGCCGAACCGAAGTGATGGTCACCAAAAAGACAACCTTCTGAGTCAGAGTGGACAGAGCAATATCCTGCAAGGGCTCAAAAGGAGGAGCCTGTAACGCAGAGAGCACCAAATTCAAATCCCAAACTGGGAGCAAAGGCTTCCTAGGAGGCCGCAGATGCGAAACCCCCTGGAAGAAAGTCTTGACCAAAGAATGGCTAGCAAAAGACCTCTGGAAAAAAATTGACAAGGCAGACACCTGCCCCTTCAAGGTACTCAGCTGGAGACCAGAATCCAGCCCTGATTGAAGAAAATCCAAAATCCGAGAAATAGAAAAGACCCGGCATGGCAAAGATCTAGCCTCACACCAATCAATATAAGATCTCCAGACCCTATAATAGATGGAAGAGGAAGAGGAAGACCAAGAGTCTGAATGACCGAATCCGAAAGACCTTCCTCCCTCAAGATGGAGGTTTCAGCAGCCAAGCTGTCCAAGCCAGCGTTGGTAAACTGGGGTAACACAGTTGACCCTGGGTGAGCAGATCCGGCCGAAGAGGCAACTCGAACTGATCCACTGCCAGACGAACGATGTCTGCGAACCACACCCGACTTGGCCACCTTGGAGCCACGAGAATGGTGGGAACCCCTTCCTGAACTAGCTTTCGCAGCACCCTGCCTAGCATGGGAATCGGAGGGAACAGATACAGGAACCCCAGATCCTTCCAGCTCAAGGCCATGGCATCCGCCGCCAGAGGGTCCCGAGACAGCGACACGAATGTCGGAAGCTTGTGATTGTGACGAGAGGCACTCCAGAACCCTCCCCATCCTGACAAGCTGGCATCCGTGGTGACAGTTTCCCAAAGCGGAGTCAGAAACGACCTGCCCTTCAAAAGATTGTCCGAGACCAACCACCACCGAAGAGACTGCCGAACTCGAGGGGACATCCGGAAGGACCGATCCAACGACCGCGGGCGCCTGTCCCAAGATGCCAAAAGATGAAGCTGCAGCGTCCTCGTGTGAAACTGTGCGAAGGGAACTGCCTCGAACGAGGCCACCATCAACCCCACCAGTCTCATCCCTAGCCGAATGGACGGGTGAGGATTGGAAAGAAGAAGCTGAGCCAATTCCTGAATCAAAAGAACCTTGGCCTGAGGAAGAAACACTCTGTGCTGGCAAGAGTCCAAGGACATCCCCAGAAAGGTCACCACCCTGGCCGGAACCAGAGAGGACTTGGGGTAATTGATCACCCAGCCGAACCTCTCTAGCATAGACACCACCGTGCTGGTGTCCCCTTCCGCCTGACTGAAGGAAAGAGCCATGATGAGAAGATCGTCCAGGTAAGGAACAATGCGAATCCCCTGAGCTCTGAGCAGGGCCATCACCCCTGCCAACACCTTGGTGAACACTCTCGGAGCCGAGGTGAGACCGAATGGGAGAGCTACAAACTGAAAGTGCCGATCCTCCACCACAAAGCGTAGAAACCGCTGATGAACCGGAAAGATCGGAATGTGAAGGTACGCGTCCTTGATGTCTATGGACGTCATAAAGTCCCCCTGCCGAAGCGAGCCGATCGCCGACCGCAAGGTCTCCATGCGAAACTTCCGGGGACGAATAAACCTGTTGAGAAACTTCAAATCCAGGATCGGACGGAACGACCCGTCCTTTTTGGGTACGGTGAACAGATTGGAGTAATACCCCCGCCCCACCTCTGAAGGAGGGACCGGGCAAATGACCGCCAAATCCACGAGATTCTGAACCGCCGCCAGGAGCCCCTGCGCAGCCACCGGGTCTAGAGGAACCCGAGACCTGAAAAACCTTGGAGGAGGGCGGGACTCGAACTCCAACTTGTAACCGGCCGACACCAACTCCCGAATCCATCTGTCCGAGACCTCCTGGTCCCATACCCGGGAGAAGAGTCGCAACCGTCCCCCCACCCGCACGGGTGAGGGCGCCCCTTCATTGCTGAGCGGGCTTGGCAGCCGACTTGGGCTTGGCGCCCCAGGCATGAACGGGGCGGCCACGGCCTTTACCCCTATTCCAACCCGCACCCCTGGAAGCCGAGAAGCCCGCACTCCTGCCGGCTCTGGCTCCCCGAAAGGACGGATTGAAGGGGGCCGCCCCCCGAAAGGAACGGCGAAACTTCTTGCGCTGAGGCAACCTACCTCCCTTGGCAACAGAATCCAACTTTTCACCAAAAAGCCTCAAACCCAGAAAGGGAAGAGCCGTGAGAGATCTTTTAGAATTAAAGTCAGCCGTCCACTGTCTCAACCACACAGAACGGCGAACAGCCACCAACAGGGCAGACGCCCTGCCACACATCAACATGGCATCATCCTGAGCGGCCAGGATAAATGACAAGAAGGAGTCACAACGCTTAAGCGCAAGGAACTCATCACCCGAGGGATCAAGATCCACACATAAATCCCTGACCATAGACCTAACCACCAAGGCCAAAAGAGCCGAAGCACAAACAGGCCTCAAAACCGAACCCGCACAGACGAAACCATGGCGGGCCAGCTGATCAATCCGGCGATCCTCGCCATCCTTCAGATAAGTAGTGTCAGGAAAATGAACAGCCGCCGAATTAGACAGCCCCAAAACCGGAGCATCCACCTCGGGAGGGACAGACCAACGTTTCAGCAAGTCCGCCGGAAAGGGATATTTCTTATCCCAGCTAGGCGGTACCCCGACGAGCCGTGTAGGATGCTCCCACTGCTTAAGGACAACGTCCTCGAAATGCTGCTGACTGGGGAACTCCAGACTCTGCCTGGAGCCCCCAAAGAGCTGGCCCTTAGGCCGAGGAGCAACCTCAGGAGGATCCAAATCCAAAACCTCAAACATTTGGGTCAAAATAGAAGGCGTATCAGGGGCGGGACCATCCACCTGGTCCCCCTCAGCACCCAGCACCTGCTGGCCCACTGAATCATCCAATTCTTCCACGAGCTCACCCTCTTCGAGGGGACGGTCCGACCAATCCAGGTCCTCAATCACTTCCTCCTCCGAGTCCGGCGGAGGCGGAGATAGGTGTTTACGCTTAGCCGTAGCCTTCTGTGCGGACATGGAGGAAAACATTTTCTCGAGGTTGGCCAACCGAGCACACACCTCCGATTGCGAATCCCCACCCGTGACCACGTCACACGGGGTCCGGAACAGGCGAGGAGGAGAGGGAGATGGCGCGGACGATGACGTACCAGGCACCGGGGTGCTGGACTGGCGCTCAATGTTCCGCTGCGCACATGGAATGCATACAATGACATCATCCCCCGGGAGCGGAGTCCCACAACCCCCACACAGCCTAGATTGTCCCGAAGGATCAGATCCGGTATCCCTGGCAGCCTCCATATGGTGAAATTATGGTATTCGCAAACCTAGGGATTTACGCAGTAAGCAACCCGGGATGCCCCCTTTAATAAAGGTCTAGCTTAAATTTTCACTACCCGGACCACGGGGAAGCCTAATATCTTTATATAAATTTACCGTATATACTCGAGTATAAGCCGAGTTTTTCAGCCCACTTTTTGGGCTGAAAAAAGCCGCCTCGGCTTATACTCGAGTCCAGGGCCGGCTGCCGCCTCTCTCATTCATACAAACAAGCACACACATTCACACACTGACCGGCACTTCAGGCTGCTGCGCGCTGGTCGTCAATGGGCGGCGTCCAATGTTTTCATTGGACGCCTGCCATATGGGGCACGCCCACCGACGACGAGCACGCAACAGCCAGGAAGTGCTGGTGTGTGTGAGAATGGCGGCGACGGAGACCGCGGCGGCGGAACAGAGGAGGGGAGGAGGGTAATCTCGGCCAAACCCTGACCCCCGACACCTGCGCGTCTGAGAGCGGCGGCAACAGCAGCAGGTACCCACAGGGTTTCAGGGTGGGAAAGAGGGACAATTTACTTACAACAATAGAAACACTTTGAATAGGGGAATGAATCATTTATTAATGCAGATCTGCATGTTACACCTCAAAGAGGGACAAAGGAGAACAACGAGGGACATGGGGGCATGAGCTTCAAAGAGGGACAGTCCCTCCAAATCAGGGACACTTGGGTGGTATGGTGTGTGTGTGTGTGTGTCTCTCTTTCTGTGTGTGTGTGTCTCTCTTTCTGTGTGTGTGTGTGTCCCTTTCTGTGTGTGTGTGTGTGTCCCTTTCTGTGTGTGTGTGTGTCTCTCTTTCTGTGTGTGTGTGTGTGTCCCTTTCTGTGTGTGTGTGTGTGTGTCCCTTTCTGTGTGTGTGTGTGTGTGTCCCTTTCTGTGTGTGTGTGTGTGTGTCTCTTTCTGTGTGTGTGTCTCTTTCTGTGTGTGTGTGTGTGTGTGTGTGTGTGTGTGTGTGTGTCTCTCTTTCTGTGTGTGTGTGTCTCTCTTTCTGTGTGTGTGTGTGTGTGTGTGTGTGTGTGTGTGTCCCTTTCTGTGTGTGTGTGTGTGTGTCTCTCTTTCTGTGTGTGTGTGTGTGTGTGTGTGTGTCCCTTTCTGTGTGTGTGTGTGTCCCTTTCTGTGTGTGTGTGTGTGTGTCTCTCTTTCTGTGTGTGTGTGTGTGTGTCTCTTTCTGTGTGTGTGTGTGTGTGTGTGTCTCTCTTTCTGTGTGTGTGTGTGTGTCTCTCTCTTTCTGTGTGTGTGTGTGTCTCTCTCTTTCTGTGTGTGTGTGTGTCTCTCTCTTTCTGTGTGTGTGTGTCTCTCTTTCTGTGTCAACTCCAATTCCAATTGAAAAAAAGCCGCCTCGGCTTATACTCGAGTCAATAACTTGTTCCATTTTTTTGTGGTAAAATTAGGTGCCTCGGCTTATATTCGGGTCGGCCTATACTCGAGTATATACGGTATATATCCCAATTTTCTTTCCCCCCTACTGGCCAGGTATGTAAGACCGGGAGAGCCCAACGGAAGGGGTCCCGGGATCTGGAAGACACAAAAAAGACAACAATCAAATTCCAGGCACATGCTAACATATGTAGACAAAAACAGACGAAGATAAGTGTGCGAAGCTATGTACAGCCATATATATATATATATATATTAAAGGCACAATAAGAGCACAATAAAAGTCACCCCTGGCTCCAGAGCCTGCCAACACTCCACAACAGGAGTGAGAGGGGGAGAGATCAAGGGGAGACATTACAGCGTGGGGCTAACAACGCTCCAGCCCCACGCAAGAAAACCCGCACAACTCCCGGATGAGGAAAAAAGACAGCGGGGGGACCTACCTCGCGTGACAATGGCGGCCGCACAGCGCAACTCAGGGGAAGAAGGAGGAAGAGGACGTGCCCAGAAGAACCGCGGGAGCCGCCGTGGGCCTGCCCCCCCCTGACGCGCCTGCCAATCGCGCGGACCGCGCGTCCCGAGGACCTGCCCCCCAACCGCGCCGCGCGTCAGGCCCAGCGAGGGCCGCGCCGCGGTAACAACAGGCGGGAAATGACAAAGGGCGCACAAACCCGCACGCCGCGCACACACACACACAGAGAAAGAGAGAGACGCGCTCACTCTCTCTCTCTCTCACTCTCACAACCCCCAGACACGAGCAGAACAATAAGCACCCGCACGACGCGGACCCAAAGCCGCCTCCACATCGTGGTCCCGCGGCGCCAAGCGCCGCGCGACCCCGCCTCCAAACCCCCAGAGGGGGAACAACCAGCGCCCACAGAGCGACCCCCACACGTGAAACAGTCACCCACAGGGCCCCAGAGCCCAAACGCACTCCCGGACCGCCGCAAGGCAAAGCCATACTACTGAAAGTGTGTGGGGGGGGGGGGGAGTACAATAACCACAAACATGCCACAACCAAGAATAAAAACGCTACATTCCCTGACTACCGCTAGAAAATAAGGGCATCCCACATCCGGATCACCACTCCGGGAATCCCGCTATGCCCCACATGATGGGGTCGAGCGGAGGAGCTAATCTCCTGGGCACCTAGGGTGCCAGCTACCTTTGCCCGACCTACAGCCAAGGCTGGGAGGCTGCCGAATAACATGGGGAGTAAACAAAAAGGGTCGGGCAGCAATAGACCATGGGGGGGGGCGGGGTGATACCCCGGCTACCTGCAAGCAGGAGACTTCTTTCTTCTGTCTTGTCGCCATCTTGCAGAGAACAACACTGGGGAATTGATGGGAGGTACCAGGTATGTGTAGACCGGGAGGGGCTTGCTGCTTTTTTGGAGATCTCTGCAACTACGCCACCTAGCGGTGAGTTAACCCAAGTGTAATAATAATGAGT
This sequence comes from Gastrophryne carolinensis, assembly GCA_027917425.1. Classification (NCBI taxonomy): domain Eukaryota; kingdom Metazoa; phylum Chordata; class Amphibia; order Anura; family Microhylidae; genus Gastrophryne; species Gastrophryne carolinensis. The sequence continues at coordinate 523,752,972 of CM051236.1, forward strand.
AACTGAAGTGGGGTGTGTGACATACTTAGAATAGATGAAGCCACACTCTCTCATTGAGGGATGGATGAAGCCACGCCCCCTCATTTAGAGATGTATGAAGTCACACCCCCTCATTGAGGGATGGATGAAGCCACGCCCCCTCATTGAGAGATGTATGAAGCCACGCCCCTCATTGAGGGATGGATAGGAGATACATTGTAATAGTTACAATAGAAACACTTTGAATGGGCAAATGAATCATTTATTGCGAGGGACAGGGGGCATGGACTCCAAAGAGGGACAAATGAGAACAACGAGGGACAGGGGGCATGGACTCCAAAGAGGGACAAATGGGAATAACAAGGGACAGGGGTGGCGTGGATTCTAATGAGGTACAAATGAGAACGAGGGACAGGGGGACATGGACTCCAAAGAGGGACAAATGAGAACGAGGGATAGGGGGACATGGACTCCAAAGAGGGACAAATGAGAACAACAAAGGACAGGGGGGCGTGGATTCTAAGGAGGGACAAATGAGAGCAACGAGGGACAGGGGGACATGGACTCCAAAGCGGGTGATGGCTGGGGCAATAGGCCTCATGCCAGATATAGTTACATGCAAGGCTTTACAAGATAGAATATTTTGCAGGCTTCTTAGTGGAAATTTATAGCAGAAATGTATGCTACCGAGATCTAACTGTCAAACCGCAATAACAGCTAAATAGAGCAACGTCTCGCTAACTACGTACCTGGTGACCTTCTTGTATGAGGAACCTGTAGGTTGCACTTCTCTGTGGTTGTTACCTATCTGTTGTAAATATGGAACAAGTACACACTGTATCTGTGGTTTCTTGCTTTATAAGTCCACCCTAAAGCGGAAGTAAAGTAGAGTTTGCACCGAGACCCTTTGTGTGTCGTTATTATGCGTCTCAGTGCAATTCTCTCAGATATCTGAAATCACACATAAGACTTATCGCAATTGCAGGACAGCGCGCCTAAAGAGGATCCAGAGAGATCGCTCCAGAGCAAACGGGCTCATTCTTTCACCTACACAGCCATGATGTGTGCTCACCCTCCTATACAGCCGTGACGTGTCCTCACCCTCCTATACAGCCGCGATGTATCCTCACCCTCCTATACAGCAGTGGTGTGTCCTCACCCTCCTATACAGCCATGATGTGTCCTCACCCTCCTATACAGCCGTGACATGTCCTCACCCTCCTATACAGCAGTGATGTGTCCTCACCCTCCTATACAGCCGTGATGTGTCCTCACCCTCCTATACAGCCGTGATGTGTCCTCACCCTCCTATACAGCCGTGACATGTCCTCACCCTCCTATACAGCAGTGGTGTGTCCTCACCCTCCTATACAGCCGTGATGTGTCCTCACCCTCCTATACAGCCGTGATGTGTCCTCACCCTCCTATACAGCCGTGACGTGTCCTCACCCTCCTATACAGCTGTGATGTGTCCTCACCCTCCTATACAGCCGTGACGTGTCCTCACCCTCCTATACAGCTGTGATGTGTCCTCACCCTCCTATACAGCCGTGACGTGTCCTCACCCTCCTATACAGCCGTGACGTGTCCTCACCCTCCTATACAGCCGTGATGTGTCCTCACCCTCCTATACAGCCGTGACGTGTCCTCACCCTCCTATACAGCCGTGACGTGTCCTCACCCTCCTATACAGCCGTGACGTGTCCTCACCCTCCTATACAGCCGTGATGTGTCCTCACCCTCCTATACAGCAGTGATGTGTCCTCACCCTCCTATACAGCAGTGATGTGTCCTCACCCTCCTATACAGCAGTGATGCGTCCTCACCCTCCTATACAGCCATGATGTGTTCTCACCCTCCTTTACAGCTGTGATGTGTCCTCACCCTCCTTTACAGCCGTGATGTGTCCTAGACCTGCTATACAGCCGTGATGTGTCCTCACCCTCCTATAGAGCAGTGATGTGTCCTCACCCTCCTTTACAGCAGTGATGTGTCCTCACCCTCCTATAGAGCCGTGATGTGTCCTCACCCTCCTTTACAGCCGTGATGTGTTCTCACCCTCCTATACAGCAGTGATGTGTCCTCACCCTCCTATACAGCCGTGATGTGTCCTCACCCTCCTTTACAGCCGTGATGTGTTCTCACCCTCCTATACAGCAGTGAAGTGTCCTCACCCTCCTATACAGCCGTGACGTGTCCTCACCCTCCTATACAGCCGTGACGTGTCCTCACCCTCCTATACAGCCCTGATGTGTCCTCACCCTCCTATACAGCAGTGATGTGTCCTCACCCTCCTATAGAGCCGTGATGTGTCCTCACCCTCCTTTACAGCCGTGATGTGTTCTCACCCTCCTATACAGCAGTGATGTGTCCTCACCCTCCTATACAGCCGTGATGTGTCCTCACCCTCCTTTACAGCCGTGATGTGTTCTCACCCTCCTATACAGCAGTGAAGTGTCCTCACCCTCCTATACAGCCGTGACGTGTCCTCACCCTCCTATACAGCCGTGACGTGTCCTCACCCTCCTATACAGCAGTGATGTGTCCTCACCCTCCTATACAGCAGTGATGTGTCCTCACCCTCCTATACAGCAGTGATGCGTCCTCACCCTCCTATACAGCCATGATGTGTTCTCACCCTCCTATACAGCCGTGATGATTCCTCACCCTCCTTTACAGCTGTGATGTGTCCTCACCCTCCTTTACAGCTGTGATGTGTCCTCACCCTCCTTTACAGCCGTGATGTGTCCTAGACCTGCTATACAGCCGTGATGTGTCCTCACCCTCCTATAGAGCAGTGATGTGTCCTCACCCTCCTTTACAGCAGTGATGTGTCCTCACCCTCCTATAGAGCCGTGATGTGTCCTCACTCTCCTTTACAGCCGTGATGTGTCCTCACCCTCCTATAAAGCCGTGATGTGTCCTCACCCTCCTTTACAGCCGTGATGCGTCCTCACCCTCCTATACAGCCGTGATGTGTCCTCACCCTCCTATACAGCCGTGATGTGTCCTCACCCTCCTATACAGCCGTGATGATTCCTCACCCTCCTTTACAGCTGTGATGTGTCCTCACCCTCCTTTACAGCCGTGATGTGTCCTAGACCTGCTATACAGCCGTGATGTGTCCTCACCCTCCTATAGAGCAGTGATGTGTCCTCACCCTCCTTTACAGCAGTGATGTGTCCTCACCCTCCTATAGAGCCGTGATGTGTCCTCACTCTCCTTTACAGCCGTGATGTGTCCTCACCCTCCTTTACAGCCCTGATGTGTCCTCACCCTCCTATACAGCCGTGATGTGTCCTCACCCTCCTATACAGCCGTGATGTGTCCTCACCCTCCTATACAGCCGTGATGTGTCCTCACTCTCCTATACAGCCGTGATGTGTCCTCACCCTCCTATACAGCCGTGATGGGTCCTCACCCTCCTATACAGCCGTGATGTGTCCTCACCCTCCTATACAGCCGTGATGTGTCCTCACTCTCCTATACAGCCGTGATGTGTCCTCACCCTCCTATACAGCCGTGATGTGTCCTCACCCTCCTATACAGCCGTGATGCGCCCCCCCCCCTCCTATACAGCCGTGATGTGTCCTCACCCTCCTATACAGCCGTGATGTGTCCTCACCCTCCTATACAGCCGTGATGTGTCCTCACCCTCCTATACAGCCGTGATGTGTCCTCACCCTCCTATACAGCCGTGATGTGTCCTCACCCTCCTATACAGCAGTGATGTGTCCTCACCCTCCTATACAGCCGTGATGTGTCCTCACCCTCCTATACAGCCGTGATGTGTCCTCACCCTCCTATACAGCCGTGATGTGTCCTCACCCTCCTATACAGCAGTGATGTGTCCTCACCCTCCTATACAGCCGTGACGTGTCCTCACCCTCCTATAGAGCAGTGATGTGTCCTCACCCTCCTATACAGCAGTGATGTGTCCTCACCCTCCTATACAGCAGTGATGTGTCCTCACCCTCCTATACAGCAGTGATGCGTCCTCACCCTCCTATACAGCCATGATGTGTTCTCACCCTCCTTTACAGCTGTGATGTGTCCTCACCCTCCTTTACAGCCGTGATGTGTCCTAGACCTGCTATACAGCCGTGATGTGTCCTCACCCTCCTATAGAGCAGTGATGTGTCCTCACCCTCCTTTACAGCAGTGATGTGTCCTCACCCTCCTATAGAGCCGTGATGTGTCCTCACCCTCCTTTACAGCCGTGATGTGTTCTCACCCTCCTATACAGCAGTGATGTGTCCTCACCCTCCTATACAGCCGTGATGTGTCCTCACCCTCCTTTACAGCCGTGATGTGTCCTCACCCTCCTATACAGCAGTGAAGTGTCCTCACCCTCCTATACAGCCGTGACGTGTCCTCACCCTCCTATACAGCCGTGACGTGTCCTCACCCTCCTATACAGCCCTGATGTGTCCTCACCCTCCTATACAGCAGTGATGTGTCCTCACCCTCCTATAGAGCCGTGATGTGTCCTCACCCTCCTTTACAGCCGTGATGTGTTCTCACCCTCCTATACAGCAGTGATGTGTCCTCACCCTCCTATACAGCCGTGATGTGTCCTCACCCTCCTTTACAGCCGTGATGTGTTCTCACCCTCCTATACAGCAGTGAAGTGTCCTCACCCTCCTATACAGCCGTGACGTGTCCTCACCCTCCTATACAGCCGTGACGTGTCCTCACCCTCCTATACAGCAGTGATGTGTCCTCACCCTCCTATACAGCAGTGATGTGTCCTCACCCTCCTATACAGCAGTGATGCGTCCTCACCCTCCTATACAGCCATGATGTGTTCTCACCCTCCTATACAGCCGTGATGATTCCTCACCCTCCTTTACAGCTGTGATGTGTCCTCACCCTCCTTTACAGCTGTGATGTGTCCTCACCCTCCTTTACAGCCGTGATGTGTCCTAGACCTGCTATACAGCCGTGATGTGTCCTCACCCTCCTATAGAGCAGTGATGTGTCCTCACCCTCCTTTACAGCAGTGATGTGTCCTCACCCTCCTATAGAGCCGTGATGTGTCCTCACTCTCCTTTACAGCCGTGATGTGTCCTCACCCTCCTATAAAGCCGTGATGTGTCCTCACCCTCCTTTACAGCCGTGATGCGTCCTCACCCTCCTATACAGCCGTGATGTGTCCTCACCCTCCTATACAGCCGTGATGTGTCCTCACCCTCCTATACAGCCGTGATGATTCCTCACCCTCCTTTACAGCTGTGATGTGTCCTCACCCTCCTTTACAGCCGTGATGTGTCCTAGACCTGCTATACAGCCGTGATGTGTCCTCACCCTCCTATAGAGCAGTGATGTGTCCTCACCCTCCTTTACAGCAGTGATGTGTCCTCACCCTCCTATAGAGCCGTGATGTGTCCTCACTCTCCTTTACAGCCGTGATGTGTCCTCACCCTCCTTTACAGCCCTGATGTGTCCTCACCCTCCTATACAGCCGTGATGTGTCCTCACCCTCCTATACAGCCGTGATGTGTCCTCACCCTCCTATACAGCCGTGATGTGTCCTCACTCTCCTATACAGCCGTGATGTGTCCTCACCCTCCTATACAGCCGTGATGGGTCCTCACCCTCCTATACAGCCGTGATGTGTCCTCACCCTCCTATACAGCCGTGATGTGTCCTCACTCTCCTATACAGCCGTGATGTGTCCTCACCCTCCTATACAGCCGTGATGTGTCCTCACCCTCCTATACAGCCGTGATGCGCCCCCCCCCTCCTATACAGCCGTGATGTGTCCTCACCCTCCTATACAGCCGTGATGTGTCCTCACCCTCCTATACAGCCGTGATGTGTCCTCACCCTCCTATACAGCCGTGATGTGTCCTCACTCTCCTATACAGCCGTGACGTGTCCTCACCCTCCTATACAGCAGTGATGTGTCCTCACCCTCCTATACAGCAGTGATGTGTCCTCACCCTCCTATACAGCAGTGATGCGTCCTCACCCTCCTATACAGCAGTGATGTGTTCTCACCCTCCTATACAGCCGTGATGATTCCTCACCCTCCTTTACAGCTGTGATGTGTCCTCACCCTCCTTTACAGCTGTGATGTGTCCTCACCCTCCTTTACAGCCGTGATGTGTCCTAGACCTGCTATACAGCCGTGATGTGTCCTCACCCTCCTATAGAGCAGTGATGTGTCCTCACCCTCCTTTACAGCAGTGATGTGTCCTCACCCTCCTATAGAACCGTGATGTGTCCTCACTCTCCTTTACAGCCGTGATGTGTCCTCACCCTCCTATAAAGCCGTGATGTGTCCTCACCCTCCTTTACAGCCGTGATGCGTCCTCACCCTCCTATACAGCCGTGATGTGTCCTCACCCTCCTATACAGCCGTGATGTGTCCTCACCCTCCTATACAGCCGTGATGTGTCCTCACCCTCCTATACAGCCGTGATGATTCCTCACCCTCCTTTACAGCTGTGATGTGTCCTCACCCTCCTTTACAGCCGTGATGTGTCCTAGACCTGCTATACAGCCGTGATGTGTCCTCACCCTCCTATAGAGCAGTGATGTGTCCTCACCCTCCTTTACAGCAGTGATGTGTCCTCACCCTCCTATAGAGCCGTGATGTGTCCTCACTCTCCTTTACAGCCGTGATGTGTCCTCACCCTCCTTTACAGCCCTGATGTGTCCTCACCCTCCTATACAGCCGTGATGTGTCCTCACCCTCCTATACAGCCGTGATGTGTCCTCACCCTCCTATACAGCCGTGATGTGTCCTCACCCTCCTATACAGCCGTGATGTGTCCTCACTCTCCTATACAGCCGTGATGTGTCCTCACCCTCCTATACAGCCGTGATGTGTCCTCACCCTCCTATACAGCCGTGATGCGCCCCCCCCCTCCTATACAGCCGTGATGTGTCCTCACCCTCCTATACAGCCGTGATGCGCCCCCCCCCTCCTATACAGCCGTGATGTGTCCTCACCCTCCTATACAGCCGTGATGCGCCCCCCCCCCTCCTATACAGCCGTGATGTGTCCTCACCCTCCTTTACAGCTGTGATGTGTCCTCACCCTCCTTTACAGCTGTGATGTGTCCTCACCCTCCTATACAGTCGTGATTTGTCCACACCCTCCTTTACAGCAGTGATGTGTCCACACCCTCCTTTACAGTCGTGATATGTCCTCACCCTCCTTTACAGCAGTGATGTGTCCTCACCCTCCTTTGCAGCCGTGATGTGTCCTCACCCTCCTTTACAGCAGTGATGTGTCCTCACCCTCCTTTACAGCAGTGATGGGTCCTCACCCTCCTTTACAGCAGTGATGGGTCCTCACCCTCCTTTACAGCAGTGATGTGTCCTCACCCTCCTTCACGGCCGTGATGTGTCCTCACCCTCCTTTACGGCTGTGATGTGTCCTCACCCAACATAGGTCTATCTGCTTTACAATGGGGATGTTTGTTTTTTTCATTGTTTTTGTTCACATTACAATATATTGCTTTATTTGATCGGAAAATTTGGGCTTCAGTTGCCATTTATTTCGGTCCTTATCGCACTTTGGTTTTGGCACTTGATTGTGGTTAAATATTTTTGTCATGTTTAATTTTGCATGACTTTCACATAGCGGTAATAGTTAGGGACATATAGGTTTCACCAGAGTATGGTTTTTGCAGATTTTTATTATGATTTTATTTCATTCATTTTTTCACTCGATTATTAATATTTTTTATAGGTTATTTATGGTTTTTTGTTTTTTATCTTTCAGTTCACTTTGATTGTATGGGGCTTTACAAGTGGTATGGATCAACTTATCAAGCAAGTTTGGAAGTTTGTGTCATCATTGCCCGCCCACTTCCATTTGTTCTCACAATAATTGTGTCAAAATACTTATGACACCCACCTATTGGTCATGTTATATATGCCTTGTGGGTTGCTATCATAGCAGTATTGTTGTGTCCGAACACCATTACAAATAAGGGCATATATGGCCAATCTAGTCAGGTCAATATTAATGAATATTGATATTGTTGTCATGAGGGTCATGTGTTTTTCATAAACTGTGGTAGATATATGATCTTTTGAAAAAAAGTCTTCTAATGTGGGGAATTAGCTGTGTTTTGGAAGCCATATTGGGTCAGCCATATACATCCCTATGTGAGGTCTCTAATTATAGTACCAGCAATTTTGTGCAGTTTGAGATTGTGATATTTTGTATTCATGTGACCACTTGATATAAACTGGGGGAAGTTATAGTCTTAGGACCTTCATTATTGCGCACATCTAGGTGTGTCCATATATGTGTATATTTCACACACTTTCTGTGTGTATGCAGAGACACATATATAGATGTGTTCAATATATAGACTCATGGTTTAGTATTAATGTCTGGCATTATCATTATGTAGTTGGAGGCTCTTATTTTGCTTTTATGGATTTGTATTTTTAGGTTTGAGATTGAATAACTGTTTTCATGGCTATGTTATTAGATTATTGGAATTTAGGATAATTTATTAATATGTATATATTTTCTTGTATTTACAGAGTATTATTCATGGGCATATTGTTAATTATTGTTGTGTCCACCCTTTTGTGCTCGCCTTCTCTGGCGAGTTTTACATCCGCCCCTAGTTGTGGTGCCCCCTGGTATAATGGCCTCTTGCTGTTGTTTCAGCACTATGCTTGTTGCTTACAGCTACATTGTGGCTGCGGCACGGAGCGCACTGTTTCATCTGTCACTTGCACTACAGGCGGCGCATGTGCAGTCTATCTGGGCTGTGTAGACGTCACCACCCCCCGGCAATACTCGCGCAGCTGTGGCTACATGCCCCCGCTCTACAGTGGCGCCTGCGCAGTGTTTTGCTGGGAGGGGGAGGCGCGTTTTGATGAGGCATTTCCGGGGGACACCTGCAATACACCGTTCAGACAACCGCATGCTATCCGGATGTCGGTGGGGGGGGTGTTGCATCCTGGCCTTTTTGTGAGTACTTAAGGGGGGCAGTACAGGCATTTAGATAACCCTCACCCTTGAAGCAGCATGGGAGCTGTGGGCGCGGGTGTTTTTTTCCCCCACTTTTGACCCTGATGTATATACCCATGGTGGCCCAGTATACGTGAGATTTACTTCTTTTTGTTACCGGCATTGTTACTACATTATTGTGATCTAATTATATATAATCTATGTCCATTTGGTATGGTTTTTTGGGCAACATAAGCTAGGTTTCCGATTAGGATAATTTTATAGAGTAGATCAGGTTTACAGGAATATTGGTGGTTTGTATAAACATGGACACATTTATATCTGTTAAGTTCACATATTAATTAGTTAATTGTAATTGTATTTAATTCACATACACATATATATATTTTGGTTGTTATTTATTATTTATTACATTTATTTATTTATTGTTGTTATTCACAATAGTAGTAGTTTATATATGTTTATTGCATCACGGTGTGTATATATGTATTTGTATATATTGTATATGTATATATTTGTATATATAAATTTTTTTTGCACTATAACACTTTATTTTTGGGCTTTTAGTATATACTCCTACATAGTGGTATATAGGACCCTTGTGATATAATAATATATATGTAAAGATATTTCAGTTTCTATATAAATAGGATTTTTTGTGCAGGCACAAAAAGGGTTTTTTGGGGTGACGATATTGTTGGTCAGGTTTCATGTGGTATTGATTGGATATGCCCTTTTGGGCACCTCATACAGTACTATATTTGGTCAGATTGGTTGGTTTATTCTTAGTATGTCACACACCCCGCTTCAAGAATCCATAACATGTGGGTAATATCGTCCTGAAGAGGGCGTTCCTGCAGAGATGATAGCAAAAGAAAGCCCCTCCCTGATCCATAAATACCTGGGACCTCCCACTCACTACCCAGTTTTCCATCTCTGCAGACGGCGAGCAAGTCAGAAGATGATGGCTCCTCCTTGCACAGGGGGATTTCAGGTAGCCGGGGTAACCCCCGGCCTCTTATTTTGTTTATTTCCGCTCGGACCCCTGTTTGTCCCAAAATTTACCTCAGATTACATGCCTCCACAGTCTTGGCTGCTGGCCCGAGCGAGGGTACATTGGCACCTCTGGTGCTCAGGAGCAGAGCTCCACCGTGAGACCCTAAAAAGAGAGGGTAGGCGGTCATACCGGGTAGGTGAACCCGGTTTGGGATGCCCTGTCCCTCAATATTTTTCCCTGGTTGGCCCTTCACTTTTCCCTCCTAACTTAGTGGGGTCTGTGGGTCCTTACTTAGGGTTAGGTTTATTCTACCTTATTTTGCCATTGTTTTCACAGGGCAGCATACTTTTGTTTCCTTATTAAGGCTGTGGATGTGTAGTGTGTGTTTTTACACCGCCATTGCAGCCGGGGCGCCGGTTTTTACCTCAGAAAGTTGTGAGGGGGAGTTCTTTTCCCCTCATACTTGGGGGCGGGGCCGGCCTTCGGCGCGCTGCCGCAGCCGGCCCTCCTTAACTCGTACCCCCCTCAGCGTTCGGGAGTGGGGCTGGTGCTTTGCCGCTTTATGCGGCCTTCGCTCGCTCTGTATTACCGGCGCCGCGGGGCTTCGGGTCTCGCGCTGTCCGCACTGGCCACGCCCCTTCCTTGCTCTTCCTTTTCACCTCACGATCGTTGTGAGGTAACTTCGTTCCCGCTCCCGCTCCTTACGGATATGTGAGTGGCCCTGTGGGCCTTTATTCATTTATTCATCTGTTCTTTCATTATGTTGATTAGGGATTGTTTGTGTTTTTCAGACTTTGGACTGTCAGTGGATCTGCATTAGTAATTAGAGGGTCTCTCCTAGTCCTGGGTCCCTGGGTCCATTTTTATTGTCCAAAATCCTCCCACTCGGGACATTAAAGGGGCATCCCGGGTTGTCTAACTGGCGTAATTCCCTGGGTCATAGCGACCACTCAAAATTCACCTTATGGAGGCATCCCCGGATACTGGGACTGGGACCCCTTCGGGGCATCCCAAAAATTGTATGTTGTGTGGGGTTTCCATTACTGGGGATGATGTTTTACTGTGTATACCATGCGCACAGCAAACTATTACGCGGCAGTCCGAACCCCTAGCGGCGGGGTCAGCACAGCCGGCTACCTCAACTCCCCCTCCCGCCTTGACTCGTGCCCCGTGTGACGTGGTCATGGGCAGGGATCTGCAATCCGAGATGTGTGCCAGATTGGCTAGCCTTGAGAAAATGCTCTCTAGCTCGGTCGCCCGTAAGGCTCCGTCTAAGAGAAAGCATTTGTCGCCGGCTCCGCCGGTGGATGACCTTGATGACAGAGATCTGGATTGGTCTGATTGTCCTCAGCTAGAGGACGGGGAAGTTGATGAGGGTTCAGAATTTTCGGATGATGAGCAGTCTGCTGGCGCTGATGCCGAGCTTTCTGATTTAGGGAGATCCTTGGACTCTCCTCACGCTCTGTCTCTCATGCTGGAAGTTCTGAATATTTCCCCTCCTGAGGAGGCGTCACAGCAGAAAGGTGAATTGTTTGAGGAATCCAGGCCGCGCCTGGTGTTTCCTACGCAACGCCATTTTGATAGAATCATTGACAAGGAATGGGATAGGCCGGCTCGGCTCCCTGGCATCCCTCAGGGGTGGGATAGGAAATATCCCTTTCCTTCTGAGGCGATCAAGCGCTGGGCATCTCCCCCCGAGGTGGATGCACCGGTTTTGGGATTGTCTAACTCCTCGGTGTTAAACAGACCTGATTGTTCCACTCTCAAAGATGGAGAGGATAAACGTATTGATCAGATGGCTTCTCATGGCTTTACTAGCATTGGGTCGGCCATCCGGCCTGTGTGCGCTTCGGAGCTAATGGTGTTGGCCACCAGGTCTGTGGTCAGGGACCTGTTGACTTCTTCCGGGCTTCGTCCTGGTAGTAACGAGTTCCTTAGCCTGAAACGGTGCGAGTTGTTTCTATCCTTTGTGTTGACTGCCTTGGATGATACTTTGATGATGTGTGGTAGGACTTCGGCTCTGCTTGTGGCTATTCGGCGCTCAGTGTGGCTGCGCCAGTGGGCGGCCGATTTCATGTCCAAAAAATCACTGACGGCCTTACCCTTTGTTGGTCTACGGCTCTTTGGAGAGACATTGGACTCTGTCACCAAGGGTGGTAGGTTACCTCAACGTAAGAAACAACGCCGCCCCTTTCGGGGGGCGCCTGCTTTAACCCCTCCTTTCGGGGGGCCAGATCTGGCAGGGGTTCTGCATTTCCCTCTTCCAGAGGAGATTTCGGAAACAGGGGCAGAGGACGTGCCCGTTCTGGCTACAGTTGGGGCTCTAAGCCCAAACCGGCTGCTAAGCCGGCTCAGCAATGAGGGGGCGCCCTCACCCATGCGGGTGGGGGGACGGCTGCAGCACTTCTCTCTGATCTGGGATCAGGAGGTCTCGGACAGATGGATCCGGGAAGTGGTGTCTTCCGGCTACAAGCTGGAGTTCGAGCTCCGCCCCCCTTCCAGATTTGTCAGGTCTCGGATGCCGTCGGAGCCTCTAGCGGCGCAGGGGCTCCTGGTGGCAGTGGAGAATCTTCTGGACATGGCTGTCATTTGCCCAGTGCCCCCTTCAGATCGGGGCAGGGGCTTTTATTCCAATCTGTTCACGGTTCCCAAGAAGGACGGGTTGGTCCGACCCATCTTGGATCTGAAGTTTCTCAACCGGTTCATCCGGCCGAGGAAATTCCGCATGGAAACGCTGCGTTCGGCCATTCACTCTCTTCGTCAGGGAGACTTTCTGACGTCCATAGACATCAAGGATGCTTATTTACACGTTCCGGTTTTTCCAGCACACCAGAGGTTTCTCAGGTTCGTGGTGGAGGATCGGCACTTTCAGTTTGTGGCACTTCCTTTCGGTCTCACCTCAGCGCCTCGGGTGTTCACCAAGGTGCTAGCGGGGGTGATGGCTCTGCTCAGAGGTCAGGGTATCCGCATCGTGCCCTATTTGGACGATCTACTGATCGTGGCCTCTTCCTTCAATCAAGCGGAGTTGGACACCAGAGCGGTGGTGTCCACTCTGGAGAGGTTCGGTTGGGTGATCAACCACCCCAAGTCTTCTCTTTCTCCGTCCAGAATTCTGACCTTTCTGGGAATGTCTCTGGACACTTCACAGGCCAGGGTGTTTCTACCCCAGGCCAAGATTCTTTTGATTCAGGAGTTAGTTCGGCTTCTCTTGTCAACCCCTCATCCGACCATCCGGTTAGGGATGAGGCTGGTGGGGTTAATGGTGGCCTCTTTCGAGGCTGTTCCCTTTGCGCAGTTTCACACAAGGACGCTTCAGCTTCATCTGTTGAAGGTTTGGGACAAGTCTCCTCTATCGTTGGATCAGTCCTTCCTGATGACTCCCCGAGTTCGTCGTTCCCTGCAATGGTGGCTGGGGTCGGTCAATCTGTTGAAGGGCAGATCTTTTCTGGCTCCGCGTTGGGAAACAGTCACCACGGATGCCAGTCTGTCAGGTTGGGGGGGTGTTTGGAAGGACCTCCAGTTTCAGGGTCTGTGGGGCCCGCAGGAGGCTCACGAGCCCATCAACGTTCTGGAGTTGAGAGCCATCAGGTTGGTTCTGTTTCGCTTGACTCATCAGTTGAGAGGCCTGCCAGTTCAGGTCCGGTCGGACAACAGAACGGCGGTTGCTTACATCAATCACCAAGGAGGGACTCGCAGCAGGAGTGCCCTCAGGGAAGTGTCTTTGATTCTGGACTGGGCAGAGACCCACGTCCCGTGTATCTCAGCAGTCTACATTCCGGGAGTGGAGAACACGGAGGCGGACTTGCTGAGCAGGGCCTCCTCTCGTCAGGGGGAGTGGTCTCTCAGTCCCAAGGTGTTTCATTCGATATGTCTCAGGTGGGGGGTCCCAGCGGTGGACCTCTTTGCCTCTCGTCACAATCACAAGCTTCCAGTCTTTGTGTCTCTCTCGCAGGATCCTCTGGCTCTGACAGTGGATGCCATGTCTCTAATCTGGAGGGATCTGGGGTTCCTTTACCTGTTTCCTCCGTTCCCAATGCTAGCCAGAGTGCTGCGCAAACTGGCCTTGGATGGTGCGTCGGCGATTCTGGTGGCCCCAAGGTGGCCAAGGCGAGTTTGGTTCGCAGACCTTGTAAGACTGGCAGAGGATCAGTTCGCTCTGCCTCTGCTGCCGGACCTGCTCACACAGGGTCGGCTGCGCTATCCCAATTTACCATCGCTGGCTTTGACGGCATGGCTGCTGAAACCGCCATCTTGAAGGAAGAAGGTCTTTCTGACGCGGTGATTCAGACTCTTATCTGTGCCAGGAAGCGCTCTTCCTCTTCTATTTACTACAGGACTTGGAGGGCCTATATTGATTGGTGTGAAAATAGGTCTTTCTCTTGTCGAGAGTTCTCCATTCCTAGAATTTTAGAGTTTCTCCAGCATGGTCTAGATCTGGGGCTCCAGATTAGTACATTGAAAGGGCAGGTTTCTGCCCTGGTGGTGTTCTTCCAAAGGTCTTTTGCACTTCATCCCTTAGTCAAGACCTTTTTCCAAGGTGTTACACATGTTCGGCCTCCTAGGAAGCCTTTTGTTCCAGTTTGGGATTTGAACCTGGTTCTTTCTGCTCTCCAGGGCCCTCCGTTTGAGCCCTTGAATGAGATAGCTTTGTCTTCTCTTACGCAAAAGGTGGCCTTTTTGGTAGCTATCACTTCGGTTAGGCGTGTTTCTGAGTTGGCAGCTTTATCCATTACAGCTCCGTACTTCGAGAAACATCAGGACAAGGTTGTCTTTCGTTTCAAGCAGGATTTTCTTCCCAAAGTGGTCTCGGAGTTTCATTTGAATCAGGACATTGTTTTGCCCTCTCTATGCCCAAATCCCAGCAATGACAGGGAAAGGGCATTGCATTCCTTGGATGTAGTTCGTGTTGTGGAACATTATCTGGAGGTTACGTCTTCCTTTCGTAAGACTGATGCCTTCTTTGTGGTGCCCTGCGGGCCTAGGAAAGGTTTGGCTCCTGCCAAATCTTCCATTAGTAAATGGATTCGTCAGGCCATCATTGGGGCCTACTCTGCCAAGGGGAGGAGTCCCCCTTTTCGTGTTACTGCTCATTCTACTCGTGCAGTTGGTGCGTCCTGGGCTTTTCAGCACCAGGCTTCTGTTGAGCAAGTTTGTAAGGCCGCCACCTGGTCTTCTGTTCACACCTTTTTAGTTTTACAAGGTTGATGTTTGGGCATCAGCGGATGCTGTTTTTGGCCGCAAGGTTTTGCAAGCTGTTGTGGTTTAAGGTTATGCATTGTTGCCTAGTTTTGGATCCCCGCCCTTGTTATGGACACTGCTGTTGGATGTCCCACATGTTATGGATTCTTGAAGCGGGGTGTGTGACATACTAAGAATAATACCATTTTGTGAATACTCACCTTGTAAAATGGGTATTATGAGTATGTCACACACCCCGCTTCAACCCGCCCTTTTGTATTCAGGATCCTCTTTATTGCGAACTTTGCGTGGTTGTTGTTTATATTTGCCTCTTCCTGGTCCCTTACCTTACTGCTTTCTGTATACTGGGTAGTGAGTGGGAGGTCCCAGGTATTTATGGATCAGGGAGGGGCTTTCTTTTGCTATCATCATACAGGAACGCCCTCTTCAGGACGATATTACCCACATGTTATGGATTCTTGAAGCGGGGTGTGTGACATACTCATAATACCCATTTTACAAGGTGAGTATTCACAAAATGGTATTTTTAATATGTCTTGTGGTATGTGTCTTTTAGCCCAATTGTGTATTAATAAAGTTTTTTGTACATTGTGATAATTGATGAAGTGGTGCTTCTTCTTTAGAGAAAGGTGTGCCTTAGTGCATGTCCACTCTGCTTTTTGGTTTAGATATGTATTTGAGTGAGCACATTATTATTCCCTATGCTATAGGTGGTGCACCCTTTTTCTATTTCTATTAGAGGAAAGAAAAACAACGGCAACCAGAGGCATGAAAAACAACGACAACCAGAGGAAAGAAAAGCAACCGCAACCAGAGGAAAGAAAAGCAACTGCAACCAGAGGAAAAAAAAACAACCGCAACCACAGGAAAGAAAAACAACCACAACCAGAGGAAAGAAAAACAACCGCAGCCAGAGGAAAGAAAAACAACTGCAACCAGAGGAAAGAAAAACAACCGCAACCAGAGGAAAGAAAAACAACTGCAACCAGAGGACAGAAAAACAACCGCAACCAGAGAAAAGAAAAACAACTGCAACCAGAGGACAGAAAAACAACCGCAACCAGAGAAAAGAAAGACAACCGCAACCAGAGGAAAGAAAAACAACCGCAACCAGAGGAAAGAAAAACAACCGCAACCAGAGGACAGAAAAACAACCGCAACCACAGGAAAGAAAAACAACCGCAACCAGAGGAAAGAAAAACAACCGCAGCCAGAGGAAAGAAAAACAACCGCAACCAGAGGAAAGAAAAGCAACCGCAACCAGAGGAAAGAAAAGCAACTGCAACCAGAGGAAAGAAAAACAACCGCAGCCAGAGGAAAGAAAAACAACCGCAACCAGAGGAAAGAAAAACAACCGCAACCAGAGGACAGAAAAACAACCGCAACCAGAGGACAGAAAAACAACCGCAACCAGAGGACAGAAAAACAACCGCAACCAGAGAAAAGAAAGACAACCGCAACCAGAGGAAAGAAAAACAACCGCAACCACAGGAAAGAAAAACAACCACAACCACAGGAAAGAAAAACAACCACAACCACAGGAAAGAAAAACAACCACAACCACAGGAAAGAAGAACAACCACAACCAGAGGAAAGAAAAATACAATTTTGTGAAACTCACCTGTAGAATTGTTTTTGAGTATATCCAGTCCAGATCGTCCCAGTGATGACATGTGGGTATTCCGCCGCCAGGGGGTGCTCGACCAAAAGCTGTTGCTCCTCCCGGCCCCCTATAAAGGCAGGTGTCCCCCAGTGGTTAAAAAGCAGTAAAAGAGGAGGGAGGCCAAGAAACCATGTTACTTCACATAGCTTCAGCTTGTACTCTCTCTAACAAAACTTAAAGTGGACCGTCACCCTGGGGTGATCGGCCCGGGAATCTATAAGATTCCCGGGCCGATCACCCCCCTCACCGCGGGACATCCGAGATCGGGATGTCCTGCGGTGAGGGACCCCCCCGAAACCCCCCCAGAAACTCACCTACCCGGCGACGGCTGCGGCCGCCGCCGCCTCCCGCGCGCCCCTCTGGTCATGCGCGCGCCCGCGCCGGCCGTTTGTGAATGGCCGGCGCGGGCGCGCGCACTGTCAGAGGGACGCGCGGGAGGCGGCGGCGGACGCGCTGGCTTGTCCGTCGCTGTCAGCGCTTGTCCGTCGCTGTCACCCGCCCACGTGGGAGCGTTGTGAGGTGAGTATTGGGGTGTTTCTGGAGGGTTTTACACAGCGGGGCACCCCTAATCGGGGTGCCCCCCTGAAGTGGACCAAAACCCAGGATAGTCAAAATCCTGGGTGTTTGTCCACTTTAAGGACTCAATCCAAGAATAAAAAATGGTAATTACCATAACAGGCAAACAAGAGATAAAGAACAAGGGCAGGGTGGGACGACCTGGACTGGATATATTCAAAAACAATTCTACAGGTGAGTTTCACAGAATTGTATTTTTCTCCTCCATCCATTCCAGGCCGTCCAGAAGTACTTACAGATGGGACATCCAAAAGCAGTGTCCATATGGGCGGGATCACCAGTGCGGAACAGCATGTAGTTCATTTCACTACCGCCTGAAGCACCTTTCGGCCAAAAGCAGCGTCAGCTGAGGCCCTGACATCAACCTTGTAGAACTTTGTAAAAGTATGAACAGAAGACCAAGTGGCCGCCTTACAAACTTGTTCAACCGATGCCTGGTGCTGAAAAGCCCAAGAGGCACTAATAGCTCTGGTAGAATGAGCAGTGATCCGAAAAGGGGGTTCCTTCCCCCTGGCAGAATATGCTTGCACCGCCGCCTGTCTGATCCACCTACTGAGAGTGGACTTGGCTGGTGGCAAACCTTTCCTAGAGCCTTCTGCTAGGACAAAGAGCAAATCTGATTTCCTGAAGGATTCAGTCGCAACCAGGTAATACTTAATGGCTCTGACCACATCCAAGGCATGGAGGGTCCTTTCCTTAGAATTAATCGGTGCTGGACACAAGGAAGGCAGGACGACTTCCTCATTAAGGTGAAAGGGAGAAACGCTTTAAAGCGAAAAAAATCAGGTTTAAAGCGAAAAACCACCTTATCCTTATGCCGCTTAAAATATGGAGGCTTCATACAAAGCGCGGCCAGCTCTGATACACGACGCACCAAAGTGATTGCTACCAAAAAGACCACTTTGAGAGTCAAAATAGGCAATGCAGCATCACACAATGGTTCGAAGGGAGGACCCTGAAGAGCAGAAAGTACTAAATTTAAGTCCCACACCGGTATAACTGACTTACGCGGTGGCCGGACATGGGTGGCTCCCTGGAAAAAGTTCTTGATCAACCTATGATTGGCAATGGATCTCTGGCTAAGGCCGAGACCTGACCCTTGAGGGTGCTCAGCTGCAGACCCAAGTCTAAGCCGTGTTGTAAAAACTCCAGAATCCTAGAAATAGAAAAAGTGCCACATAGAAGACTCTTAGACTCGCACCAAGCAATATAGGCGTGCCAAACTCTGTAGTATATCATGGAGGAAGACTTCTTCCGTGCCTGAAACATGGTATGCACAACCGTGGCCAACAGCCCCTTTTCCTTCAGGATTGAGGTTTCAATAGCCAGGCCGTCAAAGCCAGCGTCCGTAAATTGGGGTGCAGCAGCGACCCCTGAGTGAGAAGCCCTGGATCGTCGGGCATGATGTAGCGATCTACTGACATCTGAACTATGTCCGAAAACCAACTCCTTCTCGGGCAGCGAGGAGCCACCAGGATAGTTGGTACACCTTCCTGGGCTATCTTGCACAGCACTCTGCCCAGGAGTGGAAACGAAGGGAAAGCATAACGGAACTTGAACTCCGTCCAAGGAATCGCCAGAGCGATGGCATTGTCTATGGCAATGGCCAGAGGATCTCTTGAGAGGGAGACGAACCTTGGGAGCTTGTGATTGTGTCTGGACGCAAACAGGTCCACATCCGGCTGATCCCAGCGGACACAGAGCGTGAAAGGTCTTGTTGCTGAGAGACCATTCCACCAGGCGCAAGGCGCTCCTGCTCAGGGAGTCTGCCTCCAGGTTTTCTACCCCGGGAATGTAGACTGCCGAGATGCAGGAAACATTCTCCTCTGCCCAAGTCAGAAGCTGGGTCACCTCCTTGAGGGCCCTCTAGCTCTGAGTCCCGCCCTGGTGATTGATGTAGGCGACAGCCGTCTGATTATCCGAGCGAACCTGGATCGCACGACCCCGTAAACGGGGAGTCAAGTGAAGAAGCCCCAACCGGATCGCTTTCAGCTCCAAGAGATTTATGGGTAAGCGGTTCTCCTGCGGACCCCACTGACCCTGGATCTGCTGAGACTGCCAAACACCTCCTTCTTGGCGCACCTCCAGCACCCAGCGCACGTCTGGGTGCTGGAGGTGCGCTTAACGCGCCAAGACTATATTTTCCTGACAACAGACAGCCTTATTATCTAGACGCAGCTACGCACTAAAACATCTTACTAATCCATGATATCATCTACGCATATGAGGCCTGCATTAGAAGAGAGCGCAACGGCGCTTAACACTCCAGCACCAGAGCGGGGACACAGCATGCCAGTTTGCAAGGTTCTGAATTACAGGACCGCTTTCTTTCCCTCTTATCCTGCCAATTTTAAATGCTATAGCAACAGCCTGCAGCGTACAATCTCTCCATAAAGGCAGATATACCTGAACACAGTGGGAGGTTCACTCAGCCATACAAAACTGTATTATCAAACTATTCCAGACTTAATCTGAGCTTCATACTGCCAAAAAACAGGGCACTGAGGAAGCCACAATGGCGAAACATGTCTGCCCTGATCGTTCTTTGATCATCAGACCAGTAAGCTTAATGAACACAAAACGCAGACGCTATGAATTTTGAATTTAATTATTCAATAAGGTTACCTAGAATTATTAACCTATTGTACACAAAAAACTCCTTGCTGCATCAATTGTATAAACTAATGTATTGTAATTTATGTGCAATATTTGAATCTGTATGAATTGATTGTTTTTTAAAAGTATGTAATAAATATGATTATAAATTTCTAAACCAACCTAGTTTTAAAGGTGTGTTGGGAACGCTAGGTCCTTACAAGACTTGGGGGTTGGACCTAACCTCAGCAATTAATTTTGCAGTAGTAAACCTGTTGAGACCCTTCAGGTCCAGGAACAGGTTGGAGTAAAAACCTTGACCCTGTTCCTGACGAGGTACAGGACAAATCACACCTAACTGCAGGAGGTGTTGCACGGCCGTATTCAAACCCTGCCCCTTCAATGGGTTTTGGGATATCTGAAACCGTGCCGTCTCCAGATATGAGCAAATAGCAGAAGCCATCCGCCCACCCGAATGGGAGAGGTCGCCCCCTCATGCCTGAGGGGAATTGACAGGGGGTTTAGACTTGGCTCTCCAGGTGGGATTGGGTCGGCCGCGGGACCTACCTCTACCCCAGGTATCTCTGCGGCCACCTGAAAATGAAGAGCCTCTTCCTACTCGAAAGGAGCGATAGGCAGGTGAGTTACGAAAGGGCCGAGCAAGCCTCTGTCTCTGAGGGAGTCTACCATCCTTGACCAGGTGGTCCAGACGCTCCCCAAACAACCAGTGCCCCACGAAGGGGATACTAGTAATCGACTTTTTGTCTGCGGCATCAGCCGACCATTGCCGTAACCAGAGAGAGCAGGGAAGTGCAACAAGCAGGGCCAAAATCCTGGCCCCAAGCCGGACCCCATCGTCCATGGCAGAGACAAAAAAGGCAATGCAATCCACGCAGGCCTTGAGGTCCCCATACTCCTCCGCCCGCTTGCGAGACTTAGAGCTATCCACAAGGCATCTCAGCTTATCTGATGGCCAGAGAGACAATAGCCGCGGCGCACACAGGGCGAAACAAGGCACCAGCAAAGGTGAAGGCATGACAGACCAGTTGATCCATGCGCTTGTCAGCTGGGTCACGTAACGAAGCAGTAACAGGTGAAGGCATAATAGTAGGGGTGGACAACCCCGACACAGGAGCATCCCCTTCGTGAGGACGAGACCATAGCCGGACCAACTCCTCAGGGAAGGGATACCGCCTATCCAGGCACTTAGGCACCGACTGTAGCTTGTTAGGCCTTTCCCATTCCTTGAAAATCATATTAGAAAAATGGGCCTGCTCCGGAAAATACCATTTTGTGATTACTCACCTGTAAAATGGGTATTGTAAGTATGTCTCACACCCTGCTTCGTAATGATTAATAACACGTGGGTTATAGTCCAGTAGAGGGCGAACTTCTGCAGAGATGACTAGAAAAAAAGAAGCCCCTCCCGGCCCATAAATACCTGGGACCTCCCACACATTCCCCAGTATAAGAAAGCAGTAAGGGGACCAGGAAGAGCAAAGAAAAACAATGAGAAAAAAAGGTTTCACCCAAATAGAGGATCCAAGATACAACTCAGGGCGGGACGAAGCAGGGTGTGAGACATACTTACAATACCCATTTTACAGGTGAGTAATCACAAAATGGTATTGTTCTAAGTATGTCTCACGCCCTGCTTCGTAATGATTAATAACACGTGGGACATCCAATAGCAGTGTCCAAAAAGGGTGGGGATCCCAACAGGCAATAATGCACAAAGAAACCACTGCAGCTAGCAGAACTTAGCGGCCAAAAACAGCATCCGCTGAGGTCCGCACCACGAGTAGCATGAGCAGTGATCTGGAAAGGAGGATCCCTCCCCTTGGCAGAATAGGCCCTAATAATGGCCTGACAAATTCATTTACTAATAGTAGACTTGACGGGCGCCAAATCTTTCTTGGGCCCAGAGGGCACCACAAAAAAAGGCATCCGTCATCTGGAATGGTGAAGTGCCAGATAGTACTTAACACATCTAACGACGTCCAGAGAGTGCAAAGCCCTCTCCTTGTCTTTGCGAGGCTTAGGACACGAGGAAGGAAGCCCAATGTCCTGGATGAGGTGAAATGCAGAGACAACTTTTGGCAGGAAGTCTGGTTTAAAACAGATAATCGCCTTGTCCTGATGTCTCTCAAAATAGGGGGCCCGAATGGACGGAGCCTCCAACTCAGAAAAACACGCCAAACAGCCACCAAAAAGGCAACCTTTAGGGTGCATATGGATAGTGCAACATCCTGCACTGGTTCAAAAGGAGGACCCTGAAGGGCAGACAACACCAAAAACTAAATCCCAAACAGGTAACATGGGTATGTGAGGAGGGCGCACAAGAGTGACCCCCTGGAAAAAAAAGGTCCTAACCAAGGATGAAGAGCAAAAGACCTTTGAAAGAAAAACCGCCAGAGCGGAAACATGCCCTTTCAGAGTGCTAAGTTGAAAACCAATGTCCAAATCATGCTGAAGAAACTCCAAAATCCGAGGGATGGAAAACACCCGACAAGAGAAGGCCCAAGCCTCAGCCAAATCAATGTAGCTCCGCCAGGACCTGTAGTAGAAATTAGAGGAAGATCTCTTCCTAGCCCTGACACAAGTCCGGGCAACAGCTTCAGACAAACCCTTTTCTTCTAAGACGAAAGTTTCAGCAACCACGCCGACAAAACCAGCGTTTGTAACATGAGGTAACAAAGCTGACCTTGCGTAATCATATCCGGAACTGGAGGCAGCCCCTATTGATCGACCGCCAGCAGCACGCTGTCTGCGAACCATACCTGTCTCTGCCACCTTGGGGCCACCAGGATTGCTGGCACACCCTCGTGAACCAGCTTGCGTACCACCTTGCCCACCATGGGAAAGGAAGGAAACAGATACAGGAGACCGAGCTCCCGCCAGGACAGAAACATGGCATCCACTAACAGGGCCAGAGGGTCCTGGGACATTGACACAAATGCCTTCGGCTAGGGCCGGAACACACTGTTCTGAATGGTATCCAGAGTCATACCCAGGAACGAAGCCCCCTTGACGGAGATAGAAAGGATTTGGGGTAATTGATTACCCACCCGAACCTCTCCAGCGTTGGCACCACCGTCCGGGTGTCCAACTGGTGGAGAGAGGATGACGTAATGAGAAGGTCGTCCAGATAAGGCAAAATGCGAATGCCCTGGACTCTGAGAATGGCCATCACGTCCGCCAATACCTTGGAGAACACCCTGGGCGCGAAGTCCGCCCGAAGCCACAAGCTGGTAGTGCTGAATGCTTACCACGAACCTGAGGAACCTCTGATGTCCCGGGAATCTCAGCCCATGAAAGTAAGCGTCCTTGATATCCAACGAAGTCATAAAGTCAGAGCGCAGAGTCTCCATATGAATTTTTCTGGCTCAGCTGAACCGGTTGAGAATTTGCAAGTCCAAAATGGGACTTATGGATCCATCCTTTTTGGGGACCGTAAAAAGGTAGTTGTAGTAACCCTGACCTCTCTCTATGGGGGGAACCCGACAAACAACCCCCACATCCTGAAGGTTCTGCACCGCCAGCAAACAATCCCTGTGCTGCCCGTGGGTCCATAGGAACCCGAGACCTGAGAAATCTAGGAGGAGACCAGTATGCAAACTCCAGCTTGTACCCGGAGGAGACTACCTCCAGGATACAATTGTCTGTGACCTCTAGAGTCCAGACCTGAGCGAAGAGCCGCAGCCGTCTCCCCCACCCGCAAGGGTGAGGGAGCCCCCTCATTGCTGATCGGGCTTGGCCACAGATTTGGTTTTTGCACCCCAGGAATCCCTGGGTCGGGCACGTCCTCTGCCCCTACCCCAGGAATCTCCTCTGAAGACAGTGAAAGACAATCCCCTGCTTGTCGAGAGCCACGAAAGGAGGGGTTGAAAGAGCCTGAACCCCGAAAGGGCTCACAAAACAGGCGCAGACCCGGGAAGGGAAGTCCTGTGAGCGCCTTCTTAGCCGCATTATCGGCAGCCCATTGGCGCAACCAGAACGAACGGCGTATAGCCACCTGCAATACCGAGGTCCTGCTACACAAACGGATAGTATCATCCAAGGCTGATAAGACAAAGGCAATGAACATATCACAATGAGTCAGAGCTGTAAACTCCTCACTAGAAGGATTCAATTGGGAACCATCCAAAAGGCCCCTAATTAAAGCTCTAAGAGCCACGGCCATGAGAGCGACCGGGCGCAAGGCCGACCCCACACAAGCAAAGACATGCGAAGCCATTTGGTCAAGACGTCGGTCCTCACTATCCCTCAAAGTAGTGGAAACCGGGAAATGCACAACCTGCGAATTGGACAACCCCAGGACGGGAGCGTCGACCTCTGGGGGTGTAGACCAACGCTTAACCACCTCAACAGGGAGGGGATACTTCCTGTCCCACCCTTGAGGGATACCAAGGAGCCGGCTAGGCTTCTCCCATTCCTTAAGGATCGAATGTTAAAGGGCTTCTGATCCGGGAACTCCAAACGAGGTTTGGTCGTCCCAAAAATGTTTCCCCCATTGCGGGAGGGCCTCCGCAGGAGGGGAAATAGAAAGCACTTAAAAAATCTGAGCAAACAATTCCCCTTCCTCTTAACGCTCAGCGCGCACGTGAGCGTAGTCAAAAAAAAAAAATTTTTACCGAATATCCAGGCTCATGATGCGTACATTATTACAATCAAAAGGGTCATAACCATCATAGTCAAAGGCTGCCGTAGCGGGCGCCAGGTGCCGTCTCATAGCCGGGGCCTTCCTGGCCGCAGAGCTAGCAATTATTCTCTCAATGTTGGCCAGTCTGGCGCAGACATCGGATTGCGACTCCCTGCTAGTGACAACATCACTAGGGGTCAAAACAGGCGTGGGGTTGTAGGTGATGAGGCCAACGGGACCGACCTGGCCGCACGGGACCCAGACTGCAGCGCAATCGCCTGTTGTGCGCATGGTATACAAAACTGCACATTGTCCCCAACAAGGGATACCCCACATAACATCCACTGCCGGGGTTGCCCCGTGCCCGGTATCCTGGAGAGCCTCCATATGGTGAACTTTATGGTAGTCACAATGACCAATGGGAATTACGCTAAGAAGCTACCCGGGATGCCCCTCCGTATGTGGGAGGATTTTCTTTAAGGAATAAAAAAGGGGGGGGACCCAAATTTAAATAAGGGACCCAGAACCGGGAGAAACCCCAAAAAGCCATGACATCCCAAGACACAATATGAGGGGAGATCCCTTTTAGCAATATGTATGTAAACCCATTGTACATATATATACATACAAGCACACACATACCAGTATATGCAATATACACTGACCACCTATATTAAGTCTGAATAAATAAAACAATATCCAAACAGGCAATTCCTGCAGATCAAGACACCAGGTCCCCAGGAATACAGCCTCGGGATACGAACCTGTGACGAGGTGATCAATACAGGAACATGCACTAGTCGCTCGCATCACAGGCTGCACCCAATATACTAAAGTATATAAATACATAAATATATATAAGGCCACCTTGCATAAGGAGTGGCATGCAGAAATAAAAACATGGATCTGAATAAACAGACCCCCATATACACAATGAAAGCGCAGCCAAAGAAAAGACTAAAAACTAATGACAAACAAACAGCCCCAAGGGGCACTCACGTGCGCCTATAGGGAAGATGGCGACAATAGGTGGCTATGTAGCGAGGAAGGCATGTGACACGAGGGCTCCTGACAGAAATCCTGAAAAAACCCTGGAATCCAGTGGAAATACTATCCTAACCACCCTAGGGTGCCACTGTCTACTCTTTGGACCCTATACCTGTCTTCGTGGGGACGGGGCTCTTTCGCTGGGCTTCCCTGTGCCTCGCGTGAAGGAGGAGCGGGGCTGACTTACCCCAGTGCCGCGTTCGGCTTAGCTGTGCCTGGCCATCGAGTGTCGCTGATGCTGAATCGCGCTGGTCTGGACCCGAGGAGGGAGGATTGAGGATCCGGATGCTGTTGAGTGACCCGCCTGGAGCTTCGCACCTGTTCTGCTGCATGCTGTGAGTGGGCGGCTTGTCTCCTCTCCACCTCTGAAGACCGCGTCTCTGCTGGCGTTCCGCCTCCTGCCGGCGGGTGATTGCTCATCGCTGGGGCTGTCCGCTACGCTCTCATCGGCTGTCGGGTGGCGGGCCCTCCGCTTCCCTCCACCTCAGACAGCGGCGCTCCGCTCCCCCCCCGCCTCCTCTGACAGCGGGCGCTCCTCTCCGCCTCTGACAGAAGGTGTTCCGCTCCTCTCCGCCTCTAACAGCGGGCGCTCCGCTCTCTTCTGCCACGGTCAGCAAGTGCTCCACTCCCTCCTACAGCGGGCTTCCTCGGCAGCGTGCTGACAGTCATCTGCTGCGAGGTGAGTCATCTCCCGGTTACCTGTTGTCGGCGGGAGGCTCCCCTGCGGCTTCCCCCTCCTGCTCCCTGTGCTGAGAGGACGCCTGTCAATATATATTGTTTCTGCTGGGAGTCTGCTTGTTAAGCTTCTTGGGGCTCCAGTGTGACCCTGAGGTGGCCATAGAAGATCAGATATTTACTTTTATTTTTTGCCCTGTGACCTGTGGAGTGCTTGCCTTCCCCCTTGGGAGAAGCTGGGTGGAGGATTGGCCTGGGTGGTGCACCGCAAAAGGAGGCTGCCTGGAGGTCTAGGTGGATGCACAGCCTCGCTGTGATATAGGGCTGTAAATGAAGCTCGGCTGAAACCCTCGCAGTGCGACAATCTTACATCCTGCCGGGTGCTGCACCCAAGCAGCGTCTATCCTGGGGATCTGCCCCCTCTTCCCCTCTGCTGATACAGCCGGAGCTTGGTTCACTGAGCTGCTTTATACCCTGCAATTATCAGCCCTTTAATTACCCCGGGGGGGGGGAAAAAGAGAGGGGAGAGAGAGTGACACATCTGACAGGAGCCATCCAGCCAAAAGAAGGCGCACTGTGCTTTTGAGCTGCGGCACGCAAACTATGGCCGACTCACCTGCTCAACGTCCTGGATCTCCAGCCTCAGATACTGATAATGCTGCAATAATGGCGGCTATCACAAACTGCCAAAGTGTGCTTACCACTAAGTTTGATCATTTGCAGGAGCAACTAAACTACTTTAAGCATGACCTAGACAAGGTGAAGGATAGAGCGAAGGAGTCGGAGAGAAGAATTGGAGAGGCGGAGGATAGCTTATCAACTGTCACCTCAACGGTGGATTCTCTGAGGCGCCAGGTGCGGATCCTCACGGAACGGGCAGAGGATGCTGAGAATCGTTCCAGACGTAATAACATCAGGATAATTGGACTGCCGGAGAGGGCGGAGGGGGATGCTCCTGAAAGATTTATTGAGAATCTCATCCAAGACACGGTGGCGCCGGAGGGCCTTTCTTCTTTCTTCGCGGTTGAGAGAGCACATCGCATCCCATTTAGGCCTCCGCTGCCCGGGGCCCCACCCCGTCCCTTTATCTTTAGGTTGTTGAACTTTAGAGACAGGGACACCATTTTGATGGCGGCTTGGAAGCAAAAGGATATCCTATTTAATGGAGCGAGATTCTCCTTCTTTCCGGATTTCACGTCTGAAGTGCAGAGACAGCGACGATCCTTCAATGAGGTGAGGGCACAACTCCGGGGGAAAAACATTAGATACGCCATGCTCTTTCCTGCTAAACTGCGAGTCCAGGATGGAACCACCACAAGATTTTTCCTCACAGCTGAAGAGGCCAACGTCTGGATAGACTCACTTCCCGCAGCCTGAGGGCCGAACATGCATAGCTGATCCGAACGGAGCAATGTTACTCTGGTTTTGCCTGACTTTGCTGCTGTCAGGAATTTATTTTACCAGGGGAGCCCGAGGATTGTTCTTCATGGGACTACCTGTCTCTCCTCCTCTACCCTGAGTTTTTTGACCCCCTGTTTCCCTCCCCCGTTTTCATCTGGTACATGTTCTTCACCTTCCCTTTTCCCCTCCTCACAGAATATGTTAGCTGGGTTACATGGGGATGATTATCCTTTATTATCCCTCTATGTGACTGCCTTCAATGACAACGGATCACCGACACTACAGTTAACCAGTGTTTTTTGTCTTTTAGGTTAAGGGATTAAGCTCGCCTTAGTTTGGGTTTTGGTAGAGCCGAGTGGGTTTGGGTTGTTACCTCAGGGCACAACGCTGTTGTTGGGCCCCAGAGGTTAAGGGAAGGTTATTATGATTGTTATTGTTATTGTTACTACTGTTAATGTTCCCCTTTTTTTATTGTATAGTGAATTTGGTGTGGCGTGTGAGTGTGAGTGCTGGTGTGAATGGGTTGGCCTGCTGCTACGAGGTTTTGGAGGGGGCTGCGAGATACTGGGATATGATGTACTTCCCTGGCAAAATTCACTATTACCACAAGGTTAGATGACATGTAAGGTGATTTCATGGAATGTGCGAGGCCTTAATGATCGCATAAAGAGGTCTACCGTGTTTCAATTCCTGAAACGCCATAGCCCTGACATAATTCTACAAGAGACTCATTTACTGGGCCGGAAAGCGATGGCCATTAAAAAACCCTGGATAGCGCAGCTGTTCCATTCCCACTACTCTAACTATGCCAGGGGAGTATCAATCCTAGTGGCTAAGCATCTCCCCTTTACCCTCCTATCGATTTGCTCTGACCCTAAGGGACGATTTGTTATAATGCATGCTAAAATACATGATATTAATATCCTGGTGGTAGGCTTATATGTTCCGCCCCCCCTTTGATGTGCGATTTCTCCAGGAGATCATGGATAAAGTTGCCGCCTTCCCGTCTGACCCTCTTTTGCTCATAGGGGACTTTAATATGATCCTGGATAGATCCCTGGGCCGACTGACCCCTGGGGTGGGCCCAACTACGGCATTGGCTGCCTGGGCTGAAGCCCTGGGCTTAACTGAACTGTGGAGATGGAAGCATCCAAGCGACAGAGCATTCTCTTGTCATTCTGCCCCCCACAAATCGCTTTCGCGAATTGATCTGGCTTTTGCATCCGGATGCCTCCTGGCTAGGGTGGTGGCTAGTGAATACTTGCCAAGAGGTATATCGGACCACTCACCATTAATGGTGTCTTTGCGCATGTCTGGGATCCAAATTGGTGTAAGAAGATGGGCTCTTAACCTCTTATGGCTAGAAGATGAAGAAGTCTGCAGCACCCTATTAAGAGATCAAGAGGTATATTGGCAATGTAACGGGGAGGAAACCTCAATTAACACTCGGTGTGATGCCTTTAAAGCGGTGGTCAGAGGGAGTGCTATAAGTGCCATAAAAGGGGTTAGGGTGAAGCGAGGGAGGTCAATTCGGGAATTGGAGGAGAGAATGGCTGGGGCTGAAGAGGAGTTTGTGATATCAGCGACACCTGTGACCCATAATCTACTTAAATCACTCCAAAGAGAATATAATCTTGCATTAACTGAATCCACAAGGAAGATATTGTTACTAAAACAGCAAACAATATTTGAAAAGGGGGATAAAAATGGGAGAACTTTGGCATACTTGTCGAGAGCAGAATGCCCGCAAATGTAAATAGCCGGTATTATGAACCAGACCCAATTTATAACTGATTCGGAAGGGAACTCCAACCAGTTGACTATTGACGTGACTACTACAGTCAGTTGTACTCTTCTAGGGTGCAATATGACTCGGCAGCTCTAGATACCTATCTCGGAAACATAAATCTTCCGTCTCTGTCAGCTGCGGATAGTGCGGTGCTGGATGGTCCAATAACGGCCGAGGAAACTGGGAAAAGCAATCGCTCTGATGTCTAGCCGGAAGGCCCCTGGGCCGGACGGTTTGCCCTCAGAATGGTATAAAAAGTACGGTGATGCTGTGGTGCCAAGATTACTGGAGGTTTTCTCTAAAGCTCTGCACTCTGAAACCCTACCCGAATCTTTTGCTCAGGCAATTATTACTTTGATATACAAAGACGGTAAGCCTCGGGATTCTTGCAGTTCGTATAGACCGATATCTCTTCTGAATCAGGATGCCAAGATTCTCGCTAAGATTTTGGCGGTCCGACTGAGCACTGTAATTCTCTCGCTTATAGGACCCGATCAATCCGGCCTTATGCCAGGCCGGACGACAAGCATTAATCTAAGGAGGTTGTTCAGTAACCTGCAAATTAGTCATGATAATGCTGGGAGTAGGGTGGTTATATCCTTTGACAATGAAAAGGCCTTTGACTCTGTCGAATGGCCTTACTTATGGGCTGTTCAAACCAAATTTGGCCTTCCTCCGACCTATAATAAATATGTACAACTACTTTATAAGAACCCCAGAGCGAGAGTAAGGGTGAATGGAGTTACAACGGCTGAATTTTCCTTGCATCGAGGCACGAGACAGGGGTGTCCTCTCTCCCCCCTATTATTTGCGCTTGCCATTGAACCCCTGGCATCGTTAATTAGAGATTCCTCAGAAATTCAGGGTTGGAGACTAGGTCCCACTGTCGAAAAGGTCTCCATGTACGCTGATGACACCCTGGTCTATCTGGCTGATGCTAGCAGTTCCCTGGAGGCACTACTGAATGTGATAGCTAAATTTGGGGTGTTCTCTGGATTAAAAGTTAACTGGGAGAAATCTAGTTTGTATTTGGTAGACAAGCCAGAAGACACTCGGATCTCTTTGGCTTCCTCGCTTCAAGTGGTGGACCGGTTTAGATATCTGGGAGTCATTATACATGGGGTCCCCTCAAAATTCATGGAGCTGAATGTATGCCCGGTGATTGATGCTCTCAGGAGGAAGACTGCTCAATGGGCATCTCTTCCTCTTTCGGTGATTGGTCGGATTAATATTTTCAAAATGGTTTTCCTCCCCAAATTTTTATACATTTATCAGGTATCACCTACTGTACTGCCAGCTGCTCATTTCCGACTACTAGATTCCATACTATTACTATTTAGTAAGATCCAAGGACCCACCTCAACATTGTACTCTGCCCTCCTCTTTAGTCTCCCCTCTCCACTGGATAGAGCAATGGAAAGCTGGAAAACACTTACCCCAGACCTTGAGCGGGAAGATTGGGAGGAGGCAATAGATAATCTGTACTCATCAGTTATAGAATCAAGGGATAGACTAATCCAGGCTAAATGGCTTCATCAGGCTTATCTGACCCCGGTTAGGCTTAGGAGAATGGGCCTGTTGGAGTTAGACCTGTGTCCCAGATGCAATGCCAGTACGGGCACCTTAAAACATATGATTTGGGAATGCAGGGTGAACTCTACCTTCTGGGATGGGGTATCTAGTTTTATACATACTTCTGTAGGCCTACCAGTTACGAAATCAGCTGCCTTCTGCCTACTAAGTATAGTGGAGCCTATGTTGGATGGGGGGGCCACAGAGAGTTCTCTTACGTTTGTTAGCTTTTTACGCACGTAAATGCATTTTAATGAACTGGAAACATCCAAATACTTTGTCGGGCTGGAAAAGCCTGATAAACGGGAAATTAGTTCTATATAAGATGACTTACCAAGCTAGGGGATGTCCTAACAAATTCGAGCGGGTGTGGGAAGCTTGGCTTAATGCCTCTGACTCGGATTAGATGTAATCACTTTTCCCTCTCGCGCTCCCTTCTTGGAGCTCAATACACCCAACTTTTATATTGACAATTGTAGGCGATAGCAGGCGAGGATGGATGTGAGTGGCTGTTGTGTGAGTGTGATGTTTTGGTTTTGATTTTGATTGCAATTTTATGGATAGTTTTTTGGTTTCTTGTTTTTGTGTATGTTGATTTTATATATGTATATGCATATGTATGTGTTTCTGGCCTCCCCTTGCGGGGAAGGCAGTAATGGTAAGTTGTTGTAACCTAACTTGAAAGCATAAATAAAAATGTATAAAAAAAAAAAAGGGAAGATGGCGACCGAGGAGGGAAGAAGAGAGGCGGGCCAGGCGAAATCGCGCTCGAGCCTGGCCCCGCCCCCCTCCCGACACAGGACCGTGTCACGGCCGCGCTCCCAACCAATAGCTGCTGAGCGCCGCCGACGCGCCAATAGAGGGGGCGGGCCGTCACAGGCGCGAAGAGCTCCCGGCCCCGCCCCCCTCCCCTGACAGGATGGAGAAGCCGGCTCGCCAGCCAGAGGCCGCGGAGCCGGCAGGTGCTATCACCCGGCCCCCAGCCCGCGGCTGAATACATGAGGGGGCACTGGCGCTGGCAAGTCCAGCGCCAGAAGTAAAAACACAGTACCATTAAACACACACACACAGTTCATTAAGGGATCACTTCCAGATGCACCACATCATTCACAAGAAAAAACTGAAATACATTTTTAACAGATAAAATATATACTAATAATGTAAGGAGAGACAACCCCCCCCCCCCCTACTAACTGGGCAAGGGAGTAAGGGGTAAGCCGATAGCCACATATAATATATGTGGTGAGGGCTTTTAGCAAACGGACAGGGCATCCCAAACCAGGGTCACCAACCTGGTAGCCGCCTACCCTCTAGTATAGGGTCTCACGGAGGAGCGTGGCTCCTATCAATACACCTGCTAATGTGAACCCCACCCTCACCCGGACCTACAGCCAGGGCCGTATTTGCCGCAAGGCAATTCTAGGCCGGTGCCTAGGGCGGCAACATTGTAAAGGGGGCGGCTCTTCAGGGGTGCATAACCAAAAAAAAATTTTTTTTTTTTCATCCGACGACAGCCAGCTGATCAGCGGGGGGCGGCGATCGTGAGGCCGCCGATCCACCGGCAAAATCTCGCTGGGGGGCGCATTGCCGACATTTTCTTTTCATTTTTTCCATTTAAGATTCAGTGGTGCAGTGCCGAGAACAAGCGCCGACGGCCTGCCAAAATAAGTTGTTGCCGGCGTAGTCTCTACATACTGTGGGCTCCCCGCTTCCTCCATAGCTCTGTGCGTTGTGCTATTGGTATGAGCTGCTGCGGCTCCGCCCACTACTGGCGTCACTTTCAGCATTGGAGGAGGAAGACGGGTTGGGAGCTGCAGCTGCTACCGCTGGGGCTGCCCGAGGATTCAGCGATCATTAAATCTTCAAGTCAAGGTGCGTGCAAGCGGAGGAGATAGGCTGCCTACTTGGCCGAGTGTTAGTTTATGACCCGCCTGGGAGAACACTCAGCAGCACACTACAGAACAGATCAAAGGTGCTGCTTGGTGTTGTCCCTGGCGGGAAGAAAAACAGCCCCTGAGCTGGAAAGGGGGGGCGGGGGATTCCGGCATCCACACTAGCAAGAAGATTTATGTGTTGGGTGACAGCCGAGGGTAAGAGGCGAGCGACATATGAGCAAAGCCATAGTGCAGACTAATTAGCAAGTCTGTGTGTCTGACTTCATCCCCTCTTGGTTTCTCTTTTATGGCTCCTGGGATGGAGCTGGACAACAGTAGCTATGTAAATATTTTATTATTAGAGGGGTGGAGGCTGCAGCTACTTGATCACCGCTGACCATGTTTAAAAAAGTGATAAGCTGTAGCTGTTTATTTTTTCTACCCCCTCTCACTATCCACTTTGTTCCCCTGCTGTCTTTTTCATCCCCTTCTATATGGTCAATTTCCCTGGCTGGCCATCATTGTCTCCCTGTTACTTTCTTCCTGCTGCTGCTGCTGTGCCTCTTCTCCATGCCACTCTTAATAGTTTCTCCTTTCTGCACCCTTCCTGCTGACAACATTCCCTTTCCTAATGTCCACCTCGCTTTTTTACTTATTTTGCGGCTTCTTTTTCATCTTTTTAGACCCTTTCCATCTGCCCAATTTCCCCCCTATTCTCTGTGTTTGTGCCTTCAGGTTTGCAGCTATTTTCTCTATTCTACCCTCTTTTAAATGCCACTTTTTCCATTCTGCCCCAGCCTGCTGCCATTGTACCCCCTTTCTGTTGTCCTTTCTCTCCCCCAGAAATCCTAATTCCTACCGCTGATAGTCAGCAGACAATCAGGTTCCAAGGCCATTGGGCAAACCCAATAAGCTGCTGGCTTTAGGAACAGTAGTAGCAAATACAAAGGGCTTAAAGTGAACCAATCACCTGCTGGACCTCCCCAGGAGTCTAAAAACTGAATAAGTGCCCCTGGAACATCCCGATTGGGGATGCCCCACTGTATAAGCCCCCCCAATTGCCCGAAATCGCTAACCTTTCTGCTGGTTCCTAGCCACCATCACAGGCCACAGCTGAATCCCCGGCATGCCTACAGCTGAGGCTCACTTCCACACCCAGCCTATTTGAATGCACACGTGCCCCCGCTCCCTTTACTGGATCTCGCTTGAAAATGTGTATGCACCACATTTGCCAGGTGAGTGGTATAGGCAATCTGGGGGGTTTCACACAGCAAAACATCCCAAGTCGGGATGCCCCAAGGACAAGAACCAGCTAGATATTAGAAATCCTGGTGATTGGTCCACTTTAAGTAGGGGCTGCAGGGTCTCAGGCTAGTGGGTGCTTAGAGAGTGAATGGACCTCCAATATGTTTTGTCTAGGCTTTCTCTTTTTAGTTTTGTTCTTCCCGCTGTGTGTATCGCCCAGGATTGAAGCATATCAGTGTCACTCATTTCATTCAGGTTTCCTTTGATGCACTAAGCCCAGTGCGGCAAAGTAATCTGTATAGAGTGTGCACTGCGGGCCGCATCACCGCTGCTGGTTGCTCTTTAACAGAAGGGGGCATGTGGCCAAAAAGTGCCTAGGGCAGCATGAACCCTAAATACAGCCCTGCCTACAGCCAAGGCTGGGAGGCATTAGGGGACTAAAATATAACTAGGTCTGGGCAGAAATAGGGACAAAAATGGCCGGGTGTGAACCCGGCTTACCTGCAAGGAGGAGACAGCCATCTTCTGACTTGCTCGCCATCTGCAGAGACTAAGACTGGGGAATGTGTGGGAGGTCCCAGGTATTTATGGGCCGGGAGGGGCTTCTTTTTTTCTAGTCATCTCTGCAGAAGTTCGCCCTCTACTGGACTATAACCCACGTGTTATTAATCATTACGAAGCAGGGTATGAGACATACTTAGAATAGACTCGCCTCTGTCTTTCAGGCCTAAACAAATCACCCTGCTTCTTCTTAGCCGCTCTGGGAGAGACAATGTGTAAGGTCTCAAAAACTGAGGCAAGCAACCTCTCCGTATCATCGGGGAGCCACGCATCTTCATCCGAGGAAGAACCAGACAAACTGTCATCTCCAGCAGAATAATCCGCAGTGGAACAGGAATCATCTGGCAACTCACCTTCCTCCACAGAGCCCAGATCATCAAAAAGATCGTCATTATCCGCTAGACGGGCTCGATGTGCTGCCTTTTACTCGTGGCCTTTTTAGGAGCCGTTTGCGAGATCTGCCTCTCGAGACTGGCCATCCTATGCGCCAAATCAACCTGGGACCCCCGGCTGGCTTCCCCCTCACTGAGGGCTGAGTGCAGCAGCGGAGGTTCTGGCGAGGCCTCAGGCAGTGAAGGGCTAGGAGCAGGGACGCCCGCCCGGTCATGGGCCAAAAAATACCATTTTGTGATTACTCACCTGTAAAATGGGTATTATAAGTATGTCACACACCCCACTTCAGACATGAATTCATTAATCATGGGTACTCACCGCTAGGTGGCGACGTTTGCAGAGAAGCTCAAAAACAAGCACCTCCCGGTCTATACATACCTGGTACATCCCAATAATCCCCCAGTATTCAAACAGCAGTAAGACAAGGTACCAGGACTAAAAAACAAAGGTAACCCTCAACTATAAGAAAAAACTTCACCATATAAAGAACCAGGATACCAAAAAGGGCGGGTGAAGTGGGGTGTGTGACATACTTATAATACCCATTTTACAGGTGAGTAATCACAAAATGGTATTATTCTAAGTATGTCACACACCCCACTTCAGACATTAATTCATTAATCATGGGACATCCAACAGCAGTGTCCAAAAAGGGCGGGTATCCAACCAGGCAATAATGCAGAATACTCAAACCACTGCAGCCTGCAGAACCTTGCGGCCAAAAACAGCATCCGCTGAGGCCCGCACATCAACCTTGTAAAACTTAGAAAAGGTGTGAACCGAAGACCAAGTAGCAGCCTTACAAACTTGCTCAACAGAAGCCTGGTGCTGAAAAGCCCAAGACGCTCCAACAGCACGAGTAGAATGAGCAGTAACACGAAAAAGGGGGATCCTTCCCCTTGGCAGAATAAGCCCCAACAACCTCCTGGCGAATCCATTCGCTAATAGAAGACTTAGCCGGAGCCAGACCCTTCCTAGCCCCGCAGAGCACTACGAAAAAGGCATCAGTCTTACGAAATGACGCTGTAGTACGCAAATAGCAATTAACACAACGCACCACATCTAAACAATGCAAGGCTCTTTCCTTGTCATTCCTAGGATTAGGGCACAAGGAAGGAAGAACAATGTCCTGATTAAGATGAAAAGCAGAGACTACCTTAGGGAGAAAGTCCGGTTTGAAACGAAAAACCACTTTGTCCTGATGTTTCTCAAAATAGGGAGCCTGAATCGACAAGGCTGCCAACTCCGAAACACGCCGAACCGAAGTGATGGCCACCAGAAAGGCAACCTTCTGAGTCAAAGTAGAAAGAGCAATGTCCTGCAAAGGCTCAAAAGGAGGAGCCTGAAGAGCAGCAAGAACTAAATTCAAATCCCAAACAGGGAGCAAAGGCTTCCTAGGAGGCCGCAGGTGCGAAACCCCCTGGAAAAAAGTCTTGACCAAAGGATGGAGAGCAAAAGACCTTTGAAAAAAGATAGACAGGGCAGAAACCTGCCCCTTCAAGGTACTCAACTGAAGACCAGAGTCCAGACCAGACTGAAGAAAATCCAAAATCCTAGAAACAGAGAAGACCCGACAGGGCAAAGATCTGGCCTCACACCAATCAATATAAGATCTCCAAGCTCTGTAATAGACGGAAGAAGAAGACCTCTTCCTGGCACTAATAAGAGTCCGAATAACCGAATCCGAAAGACCTTCCTCCTTTAGGATGCAGGTTTCAGCAGCCAAGCCGTCAAAGCCAGAGTTGGTAAATTGGGATAACATAGTTGACCCTGAGTGAGAAGGTCCTGCCGAAGAGGCAGATCGAACTGATCCACCGCCACACGAACGATGTCTGCGAGCCACACTCGCCTTGGCCACCTTGGAGCCACGAGAATGGCGGGGACCCCTTCCAGGACCAGCTTTCGCAACACTCTGCCTAGCATGGGAACCGGAGGAAACAGATAAAGAAACCCCAGGTCCCCCCAGTTCAAGATCATGGCATCCGCCGCCAGAGCCAGAGGATCCTGAGAGAGCGACACAAATGTCGGGAGCTTGTGATTGTGACGAGAGGCAAACAGATCCACCTCCGGCGTCCCCCACCGGAGACAAAGAGACCGAAACACCTGGGGGTGGAGAGACCACTCCCCCGGCGGGAAAAACACCTGTTAAGGGAGTCCGCCTCCATGTTTTCCACTCCCGGAATGTACACTGCCGAGATGCAAGGGACATAAGTCTCCGCCCAAACCAGGATCAGAGACACCTCTCTGAGGGCACCCAGACTGCGAGTCCCTCCTTGGTGATTGATGTAAGCGACCGCCGTCCGATTGTCCGAACGAACCTGAACCGGCAGGCCCTGTAAATGCTGCGTCAGATGGAACAGAACCAACCTGATGGCTCTCAACTCCAGAACATTGATGGGCAAGTGAGCCTCCTGAGGACCCCACTGCCCCTGAAACCGAAGATCCTTCCAAAAACCTCCCCAGCCCGAAAGGCTGGCGTCCGTGGTCACAGTCTCCCAAGGCGGGGCCAGAAAAGACCTGCCCTTTAACAGATTGTCCGAAACCATCCACCACGAGAGAGACTGCCGAACCCGGGGGGACATCCGGAAGGACTGATCCAACAACTGCTGTCGCCGGTCCCAAGACGCCAACAGATGAAGCTGAAGCGTCCTGGTGTGAAACTGAGCGAAAGGAACCGCCTCGAAAGAAGCTACCATCAGCCCCACCAGCCTCATCC
This sequence comes from Gastrophryne carolinensis, assembly GCA_027917425.1. Classification (NCBI taxonomy): domain Eukaryota; kingdom Metazoa; phylum Chordata; class Amphibia; order Anura; family Microhylidae; genus Gastrophryne; species Gastrophryne carolinensis. The sequence goes on from CM051236.1 coordinate 523,790,846, forward strand.
CTAGACGGATGGACGGACGAGGATTGGAAAGAAGAAGCTGAACCAACTCCTGAATCAACAGAACCTTGGCCTGAGGGAGAAAAACCCTGTGCTGGCAAGAGTCCAAGGACATCCCCAGAAAGGTCACTACCCTGGCTGGAACCAGAGAGGACTTGGGATAGTTGATCACCCAGCCGAACCTTTCCAGGGTGGACACCACCGTGCGGGTGTCCGCTTCCGCTTGACTTAAGGAAGAGGCCATGATGAGGAGATCGTCCAGATAAGGCACAATGCGAATCGCCTGAGCTCTGAGAAGGGCCATCACACCCACCAACACCTTGGTGAACGCTCTCGGAGCCGAGGTGAGGCCGAATGGAAGAGCCACAAACTGAAAATTCCGATCCTCCACCACAAAGCGAAGGAACCTCTGGTGAGCTGGAAAAATCGGGATGTGAAGGTATGCATCCTTGATGTCTATGGACGTCATAAAGTCCCCCTGACGAAGTGAATTGACCGCCGACCGCAGAGTTTCCATGCGAAACTTCCTGGGGCGAACAAACCTGTTGAGAAACTTCAGATCCAGGATGGGGCGAAATGACCCATCCTTCTTGGGGACTGTGAAAAGATTGGAGTAATACCCGTGCTCCACCTCCAAAGGAGGAACCGGGCAAATGACAGCTAACTCCAGAAGATTCTGAACCGCCGCCAGGAGCCCCTGCGCGGCCGAAGGATCTGAGGGAACCCGAGACCTGAAAAACCTTGGAGGAGGGCGGGACTCGAACTCCAGCTTGTAACCGGCCGACACCACCTCCCGAATCCACTTGTCCGAGACCTCCATGTCCCATACCCGGGAGAAGAGTCGTAACCGTCCCCCCACCCGCAAGGGTGAGGGCGCCCCCTCATTGCTGAGCGGGCTTTGCAGCTGGTTTGGGCTTAGCGCCCCAGCCGTGAACGGAACGGCCGCGGCCTCTACCCCTGTTCCAGCTGGCACCCCTGGAAGCCGAAAAGCCTGGCCTGGCTCCCCGAAAGGAAGGATTAAAGGAGGCCGCCCCCCGAAAGGAGCAACGAAATTTCTTGCGCTGAGGCAACTTACCGCCCCTGGCAACTGAATCTAACTTCTCACCAAAAAGCCGCCCAAGAAGGGAAGCGCCGTGAGCGATCTCTTGGAATTAAAATCAGCAGTCCACTGCCTCAACCACACTGAACGGCGAATAGCAACCAACAGGGCCGTAGCCCTGCTACACATCAACATGGCATCATCCTGGGCGGCAAGGATAAATGACACGAAGGACTCGCAACGCTTAAGTGTCAGAAACTCATCACAAGAAGGATCAAGATCCACACATAAATCCCTGACCATGGACCTAACAGCCAGTAACGAAAGTGCCGAAGCACAAACAGGCCTCAAGACCGAACCCGCACAGACCAAACCATGGCGGGTCAACTGATCAATCCGACGGTCCTCGCCATCCTTGAGGGAAGTTGTGTCAGGAGAATGAACAACCGCCGTATTGGACAGCCCCAAAACCGGGGCATCAACCTCAGGGGGGATAGACCAACGCTTCACCACGTCCGCCGGAAAAGGATATTTCCTATCCCAACTAGACGGCACCCCAACGAGACGCGTAGGTTGCTCCCATTCCTTAAGGACAACCTCCTCAAAATGCTGTTGACTGGGGAATTCCAGACGCGGCTTGGTCACCCCAAAAAGCCGACCCTTCGGCCGAGGAGCCGCTTCAGGAGGATCCAAATCCAAAATCTCAAACATTTGGGCCAGGATAGATGGTGTGTTGGGGACAGGCCCCGTGTCTTGGTCGTCCTCAGCGCCCAACGGCTGCTGAACCTCAGGATCATCTACTTCCTCAGTCAGTTCCCCCTCCTCCAGGGGACGATCCGACCAATCCAGATCCTCGACAACCTCATCGTCTGAGTCCGGCGGAGGCGGAGACAAGTGTTTCCGCTTAGCCGGAACCTTCTGAGCGACCACAGCGGAAACCATTTTCTCGAGGCTGGCCAGACGGGCGCATACCTCGGACTGCGAATCACCCCCAATGACAACGTCACACGGGGTCCGGAAAAGGCGAGGAGGGGAGGGAGATGGCGCGGCCGAGGAAGTACCGGGCACCGGGGTGCCGGACTGGCGCTCAATGTTCCGCTGTGCACATGGAATACAAATAATGACATCATCCCCTGGGAGCGGAGTCCCACACCCCCCACACAGCCTGGATTGTCCCGAAGGACCGTTTCCGGTATCTTTGGTAGCCTCCATATGGTGAAATGTATGGTATTCGCAGAACCCAGGGATTTACGCAGTAAGCGACCCGGGATGCCCCTTTACCTACAATATATATATATATATATATATATATATAAATATATGTATCTTTAGATAACCCTGACCATGAAAATTTAGCAGAAAAATTATATCTCAATAAAGAGTGTAATGTCAAAACACTCCAACTAGCCAGGTAAATAAGACCGAGAGGGCCCTGTAGGATGGGGTCCCAGGATCTGAAAAACAGAAACAAAGACAACAATCATTCCAGCACACATAAACAGAAAGGAATACAGTGCTCACAATAACCAAACCGTCCCCCCCCTTTAACCCCATGCCCCAAAATACTGGTGAAACAGCCCTGACAACCTCCCAAATAGTGGGGGCGAGAGGGAGGAGAGGAGGGGAGGGGGGGGAGGAGGAGGAGGCGGAATAATCCATGTAGGCAAATAGCAATAACAATAGTAATTACCGCGGGGCTAGAATCAGACCCCGTCATAGAGAAACAAGCCAAGCCTACCTGTAATACAACTGTCTGAGAAAATGGCGGCCCCTGCCAGAAAACACAGGCACCCGCACCGCCAAGGAGAGACGAGGGGCGGGCCCCTAGGAACGCGGGAGCCCCAGCGGCCCCTCCCCCTCCCAACCGACCAATCACGACCCCTCTTCTACGCCGCCGAGCAGCCTACGCCAGGTAGATGGCGCCCACATATACCTACAGACGGACCGGCGGCACATAACCGCCCGGTCCACACAGACACACAACCGCACAGGCGGAGGCCAAGCATAGCACAGACACACGCCGCGAGCGCCGGGAGGGCCTCGGCGCTCCACATCCAAGGCGGGCCGCCCGGCCCCGCCCACCACAATTCCACACAGGAATCCCGGCGAGAACGGGCGCCAAAATATGGCGCCCTCCAAGTTACCCCCATCATGAGGCAACCTCTAAACGGCGGGCCAGCGCTACACGCCCGACCCGCCCATAAGCAAAATAAAGGCTGGAACAACACATGAGCAATCAGACAGGAAGGACGGGCAGGCCAGCGCGCACGGGCCACCCGTCCCAGCACACACGCACACACCACAGTCAAACACAATAAACAGCCATTCTGAACTGGAAAGGAATATACCCACAGTACTACAACTGAAATGGCTCTACCACTACTTAAGGTGAAATGAGTGTAAGGGCATCCCACGTCCGGATCACCACTCCGGAATACCGCTATGCCCCATAATATGGGGTCGAGCGGAGGAGCTAATCTCCTGGGCACTTAGAGTGCCATCTACCCTTGCCCGGCCTACAGCCTGAGCTGGGAGGCTACCAGATAAACAAGGGGATTAACACAACAAGGCCGGGCAGAAATAGACCACGGGGGGGGGGGGGGGGGGGCGGGGTGATACCCGCTACCTGCAAGCAGGAGACTTCTATCTTCTGTCTTGTCGCCGTCTTGCAGAGAAGAACACTGGGATTATTGGGAGGTACCAGGTATGTATAGACCGGGAGGTGCTTGTTTTTGAGCTTCTCTGCAAACGTCGCCACCTAGCGGTGAGTACCCATGATTAATGAATTAATGTCTGAAGTGGGGTGTGTGACATACTTAGAATAGATTCTCTTGGCGCAAGTGGTACAAACAGTGCTGAATCCGCCCAAAGGACTGGCCCTGCACAAGGGACAGAGCTTCACCCGCCCAGATGGGGCACCCAGCTCACTATCCCCAGATGCCTCCATTATGGTGATTAGAAAAAGATTTGCAATGCCGGTTACAAGGCACTAACGGCCCAAACCTATGTGATCCCTCTTAATAAAGGAAGAGGGGACAGGGAGGAACCACAACCCTCAACCACTAGGCCCACGACCTATGCAAGAAAAAAGAGGAAAAGGACCATCAGATCCCTAATCCGAGATATGCATGAGAAGTAATATTAAAACATTCAAAATGGGGCTCACAACACTGACAGGTCTCGAGGGAGCGATGCAGGCAGCAGCAAGGCGGCAACGGGGACATCGCAGAAACGCAGCACAGCTTCCAGCTAGTTCCTCGAGTGGCGGGCCGCATCGCGATGACGCGCGAAAAGCCCATCCTTACAGCGCGGCCAGTATCCCCTCACGAGGGGCAGTAGTGAGGGTCCGCCATGACAGACTAAACCCTGTGGCCCCGCAGGGGCCGCGGCTACACAGCGAAAACGTGCCACACGAGCGGCGTCCCCCCCACCCCATCACAGCTTGACGAGTCAGGATGGAGGAAGAACAGACACAGCTAGCTCAGGAGAGACCGCGATGGAGGTAAGAATGACCAAAAGCTCCAAGGCCGCGAGGAGCAGTGCAAGTCAACACACACAGCACACAAAAATACCATTTTGTGAATACTCACCTTGTAAAATTATGAGTATGTCACACACCCCGCTTCAAGAATCCATAACATGTGGGTAATATCGTCCTGAAGAGGCGTTCCTGCAGAGATGATAGCAAAAGAAAGCCCCTCCCCGATCCATAAATACCTGGGACCTCCCACTCACTACCCAGTATACAGAAGCAGTAAGGTAAGGGACCAGGAAGAGGCAAATATAAACACAACCACGCAAAGTTCGCAATAAAGAGGATCCTAAATACAAAAGGGCGGGTTGAAGCGGGGTGTGTGACATACTCATAATACCCATTTTACAAGGTGAGTATTCACAAAATGGTATTATTCTTAGTATGTCACACACCCCGCTTCAAGAATCCATAACATGTGGGACATCCAACAGCAGTGTCCATAACAAGGGCGGGGATCCAAAACTAGGCAACAATGCACAACCCTAAACCACAACAGCTTGCAAAACTTTGCGGCCAAAAACAGCATCCGCTGAAGCCCGAACATCAACCTTGTAAAACTTGGAAAAGGTGTGAACAGAAGACCAGGTAGCGGCCTTACAAACTTGTTCAACAGAAACCTGGTGCTGAAAAGCCCAGGACGCACCAACTGCACGAGTAGAATGAGCAGTAACACGGAAAGGGGGACTCCTCCCCTTGGCAGAATAGGCCCCAATGATGGCCTGACGAATCCATTTACTAATGGAAGATTTGGCAGGAGCCAAACCTTTCCTAGGCCCGCAGGGCACCACAAAGAAAGCATCAGTCTTACGAAAGGAAGACGTAACCTCCAGATAATGTTCCACAACACGAACTACATCCAAGGAATGCAAAGCCCTTTCCCTATCGTCACTGGGATTTGGGCATAGAGAAGGCAAAACAATGTCCTGATTCAGATGAAACTCCGAGACCACTTTAGGAAGAAAATCCTGCTTGAAACGAAAGACAACCTTGTCCTGATGTTTCTCGAAGTACGGAGCTTTAATGGATAAAGCTGCCAACTCAGAAACACGCCTAACCGAAGTGATCGCCACCAAAAAGGCCACCTTTTGCGTAAGAGAAGACAAATCTACCTCATTCAAGGGCTCAAACGGAGGGCCCTGGAGAGCAGAAAGAACCAGGTTCAAATCCCAAACTGGAACAAAAGGCTTCCTAGGAGGCCGAACATGCGTAACACCCTGGAAAAAGGTCTTGACTAAGGGATGAAGTGCAAAGGACCTTTGGAAGAACACCGCCAGGGCAGAAACCTGCCCTTTCAATGTACTAAGCTGGAGCCCCAGATCTAGACCATGTTGAAGAAACTCCAAAATTCTAGGTATGGAGAACTCTCGACAAGAGAAAGACCTACTTTCACACCAATCAATATAGGCCCTCCAAGTCCTGTAGTAAATAGAAGAGGAAGAGCGCTTTCTGGCACAGATAAGAGTCTGAATCACCGCGTCAGAAAGACCTTCTTCCTTCAAGATGGCGGTTTCAGCAGCCATGCCGTCAAAGCCAGCGATGGTAAATTGGGATAGCGTAGCTGACCCTGGGTGAGCATGTCCGGCAGCAGAGGCAGGGCAAACTGATCCTCTGCCAGTCTTACAAGGTCTGCGAACCAAACTCGCCTTGGCCACCTTGGGGCCACCAGAATTGCCGACGCGCCGTCCAAGGCCAGTTTGCGCACCACTCTGGCTAGCATTCGGAACGGAGGAAACAGGTAAAGGAACCCCAGATCCCTCCAGTTCAGAGACATGGCATCCACTGCCAGAGCCAGAGGATCCTGCGAGAGAGACACAAAGACTGGGAGCTTGTGATTGTGACGAGAAGCAAAGAGGTCCACCGCTGGGACCCCCCACCTGAGACATATTGAACGAAACACCTTGGGACTGAGAGACCACTCCCCCTGACGAGAGGAGGCCCTGCTCAGCAAGTCCGCTTCCGTGTTCTCCACCCCCGGAATGTAGACTGCTGAGATACACGGGACGTGGGTCTCTGCCCAGTCCAGAATCAAAGACACTTCCCTGAGGGCACTCCTGCTGCGAGTCCCTCCTTGGTGATTGATGTAAGCCACCGCCGTCCTGTTGTCCGACCGGACCTGCACTGGCAGGCCTCTCAACTGATGAGTCAAGTGAAACAGAACCAGCCTGATGGCTCTCAACTCCAGAACATTGATGGGTTCGTGAGCCTCCTGCGGGCCCCACTACTCAACTACAGGTGAAGCTCCAGGGCTAGCCCACCATTGTGTCCTCATATATCAAGCTGCACACCATTACTTCATGTAATAAATCAATTTATTAATCAAATAATTCATCCAATAATTCACATACAAAAAACACACATCTAGAGTTAAAAAACATATAATTAAAACCCCAAGTGGGGAGGAACTCCAGGGCTAAAATAATCTGCAGTCACTCACATACAATATCAGAGCAACTCTTTAAATTTAGTTGAAGTAATTCTAAAATTCATTGAAATCAACCAATATATAGCCTCTGGCGTTTGTAGGACAAGATGTGAAGTGCCTGTGCAATCTAAAATCTATAGTAAATAATATAGTGAATACAACTCCATATTGAGTTGCAATATAAACATGTGCAAAACTACAAATAAACAACTAAAGTGCCTTCAAAGGTGCATAAAGTGCCTAAGTGCTAACATGCATTAATTAATCTAAATAGTGCCTCTCTTTGTCTCCAGAAACGTCAGGGATACACATCAGGAATCCATTATATCAGCAATTATCTAATGATCACAATATCACATAGCAGCCCAATTCCTCCCCACTTACCTCCTCACCTACGCGCTGCGTGGAACAGGTCCACTTCTCCTGGGTGTTGATGAGGCTATGGTGAAAAGCTGCTTATAAACGTGAGCCAGTCCTTCCTGTTGTCCGACCGGACCTGCACTGGCAGGCCTCTCAACTGATGAGTCAAGTGAAACAGAACCAGCCTGATGGCTCTCAACTCCAGAACATTGATGGGTTCGTGAGCCTCCTGCGGGCCCCACAGACCCTGAAACTGGAGGTCCTTCCAAACACCCCCCCAACCTGACAGACTGGCATCCGTGGTGACTGTTTCCCAACACGGAGCCAGAAAAGATCTGCCCTTCAACAGATTGACCGACCCCAGCCACCACTGCAGGGATCGACGAACTCGGGGAGTCATCAGGAAGGACTGATCCAACGAAAGAGGAGACTTGTCCCAAGCCTTCAACAGATGAAGCTGAAGCGTCCTTGTGTGAAACTGCGCAAAGGGGACTGCCTCGAATGAGGCCACCATTAACCCCACCAGCCTCATCCCTAGCCGGATGGTCGGATGAAGGGTTGACAAGAGAAGCCGAACTAACTCCTGAATCAAAAGAATCTTGGCCTGGGGCAGAAACACCCTGGCCTGTGAAGTGTCCAGAGACATTCCCAGAAATGTCAGAATTCTGGACGGAGATAGAGAAGACTTGGGGTGATTGATCACCCAACCGAACCTCTCCAGAGTAGACACCACCGCTCTGGTGTCCAACTCCGCTTGGTTGAAGGAAGAGGCCATGATCAGTAGATCGTCCAAATAGGGCACGATGCGGATACCTTGAACCCTTAGCAGAGCCATCACTCCCGCTAGCACCTTGGTGAACACCCGAGGAGCTGAGGTGAGACCGAAAGGAAGTGCCACAAACTGAAAGTGCCGATCCTCCACCACGAACCTGAGAAACCTCTGGTGAGCTGGAAAAACCGGAACGTGTAAATAAGCATCCTTGATGTCTATGGACGTCAGAAAATCTCCCTGACGAAGAGAATGAATGGCCGAACGCAGCGTTTCCATGCGGAATTTCCTCGGCCGGATGAACCTGTTGAGGAACTTCAGATCCAAGATGGGTCGGACCAGCCCGTCCTTCTTGGGTACCGTGAACAGATTGGAATAAAAGCCCCTGCCCCGATCTGAAGGGGGCACTGGGCAAATGACAGCCATGTCCAGAAGATTCTCCACTGCCAACAGGAGCCCCTGCGCTGCCAGAGGCTCCGGCGGCATCCGAGACCTGACAAACCTGGAAGGGGGGCGGAGCTCGAACTCCAGCTTGTAACCGGAAGACACCACTTCCCGGATCCATCTGTCCGAGACCTCTTGATCCCAGATCTGAGAGAAGTTCTGCAGCCGTCCCCCCACCCGCATGGGTGAGGGCGCCCCCTCATTGCTGAGCCGGCTTAGCCGCCGGTTTGGGCTTAGAGCCCCAACTGTATCCAGCACGGGCACGTCCTCTACCCCTGCTTCCAGAATCTCCTCTGGAAGAGGGAAATGCAGAACCCCTGCTAGATCTGGCTCCCCGAAAGGAGGGGTTAAAGGCAGGCGCCCCCCGAAAGGAGCGGCGTTGTTTCTTACGTTGAGGTAACCTACCACCCTTGGTGACAGAGTCCAATGTCTCTCCAAAGAGCCGTAGACCCACAAAGGGTAAAGCCGTCAGTGACTTTTTGGACATGAAATCGGCCGCCCACTGGCGCAGCCACACCGACCGCCGGATAGCCACAAGCAGAGCCGACGTCCTACCACACATCATCAAGGTGTCATCTAAGGCAGTCAACACAAAGGATAAAAACAACTCACATCGTTTAAGGCTAAGGAACTCGTTACTACCAGGACGAAGCCCAGAAGAAGACAACAGGTCCCTGACCACAGACCTGGCAGCCAAAACCATTAGTTCCGAAGCACACACAGGCCGGATGGCCGACCCAATACTGGTAAAGCCATGACAAGCCATCTGATCAATACGTTTATCCTCTCCATCTTTGAGAATGGAGCAATCAGGTCTGTTTAAAACCGAGGAGTTGGATAACCCCAAAACCGGAGCATCTACCTCGGGGGGAGACGCCCAGCGCTTGACCGCCTCAGGAGGAAAGGGATATTTCCTATCCCACCCCTGAGGGATGCCAGGGAGCCGAGCCGGCCTATCCCATTCCTTGTCAATGATTCTATCAAAATGCCGCTGCGTAGGAAACTCCAGGCGCGGCCTGGATTCCTCAAACAATTCACCCTTCTGGTGTGACACCTCCTCTGGAGGGGAAATGTTCAGAACTTCCAGCATCAGAGACAGAGCGTGAGGAGAGTCCAAGGATCTCCCTAAGTCAGAAAGCTCGGCAACAGCGCCAGCAGACTGCTCATCGTCCGAAAATTCTGAACCCTCATCAACCTCCCCGTCCTCTAGCTGGGGATAATCGGACCAATCCAGATTATCTCTGTCATCAAGATCATCCACCGGCGGAGCCGGCGACAAATGCTTTCTCTTGGACGGAGCCTTACGGGCGACCGAGCTAGAGAGCATTTTCTCAAGGCTAGCCAATCTGGCGCACATTTCAGATTGCAGGTCCCTGCCCATGACAACGTCACACGGGGCACGAGTCAAGGCGGGAGGGGGAGTTGAGGCGACCGGCTGTGCTGACCCCGATGCTTGGGGTTCGGACTGCCGCGTAATAGTTTGCTGTGCACATGGTATACAGAGTAACACATCATCCCCAGCGATGGAAACCCCACACAACATACACTTTTTGGGATGCCCCGAAGGGGTCCCAGTCCCAGTATCAGGGGATGCCTCCATAAGGTGAACTTTGAATAGTCGCTAAGACCCAGGGAATTACGCCAATTAGACAACCCGGGATGCCCCTTTAATGTCCCGAGTGGGAGGATTTGTGAACATATAAAATGAACCCAGGGATGAGGACCAGGAAAGAACCTCTAATACTATAGAAGATCAGAATTACAAGCCTCCGTTCTGAAAGAAGAAGAAAGAAAGAACTATGAGAAAAAGTAGCAACAAGAAGCAAAGTAAAAAAGAGAAAGGCCACAGGCCACTCACAGCACCGCCGGGACGTCACACGGCCACCCGATCGTGAGGAGAAATCATTTCTGACAGAAAGAAGAGGAGGAGGGGGCGTGGCCAGCGCGGGACGTGCGCGTTGTTAAGGTCACGCCCCCCCCTCCTATGCCTAGCAACAGTCAACCGCAACTCAGTCAAGCCACAACTCAGCGGCGCTGGGAAGGTAGTGGGCGGGCCGCGATTGCGCGCCGCAAGTCCGGCCCCGCCCCCATAAGAATCGTGAGGGGAAAAAATCCCCTCATGAAAAGAGCGCCAAACCGGCCGGCGCCGCAGCTAATGTACTGCTGCGGTGCTTGGCCAGTGTTAACTACAGCAATAAAAGAAGGCCGGGAGGAACGGACCTCGGCCCCGCCCCCTCCTATACCTTACAAAAAGAGACCCTGAGGTAAAATACCTCCATTTTGAGCAGGGAATCGCAGCACAGCACGGAGGCACATAATATAGACGGCCGCGGTGCAGATAAAATTAAAGAAACACACACATAACAAAAAGTTAAAAGACAGTGCAGGAAGTAAGAGTGTAATAAAAAGGAGAACCCACTCCCCCCATCCCCATAGTGGAACAAAGGGGATCCTGGGAGGGCCATTCCCATATTAAGGCTAAGGGACAGGGCATCCCAAACCGGGGTCACCAACCCGGTAAAGCCGCCTACCCTCTCGTATAGGGTCTCACGGCGGAGCGTTGCTCCTAAGCACCAGAGGTGCCAATATACCCTCGCCTGGACCTGCAGCCACGGCTGGGAGGCATATATATTAAGGGGAAAAAGAGGTCCAAACGGAAAAAATACATAACGGGCCGGGAAACATCCCGGCTACCTTAAATCCCCCTGTGCAAGGAGGAGCCATCATCTTCTGACTTGCTCGCCGTCTGCAGAGATGGAAAACTGGGTAGTGAGTGGGAGGTCCCAGGTATTTATGGATCGGGGAGGGGCTTTCTTTTGCTATCATCTCTGCAGGAACGCCTCTTCAGGACGATATTACCCACATGTTATGGATTCTTGAAGCGGGGTGTGTGACATACTAAGAATATTAAAGCCTATGGGCAGGGAGGGTAATACAGGCACAAATAAGCCCTAGCAAGTGGTTCCCCCCTTAGGCTCGCCATTAGCCTATGGCCGGCTAGACAGGGTCTGCAGCCCAGAGCCTAGCTCTGCCGAATGCCTGACCCTGGCGTTCTCCCTACCGTGACGATCCCGAAGCAGCCAGCGTCTGGGAGGCAAAAATGGGTCTGCCAGGATCAGTGGAAATAGGGCCCGCAGCGGCCGACGGGCTAGGAGGCCCCGCTCTGCTGCCGAAATCCGAGAGAGAGTATCCAACGATCTTCATCAGCCAGACTGCAAGATGAACACTGGGGAATAATAGAGGGACACCTGCCTTTATAGGGGGCCGGGAGGAGCGACAGCTTTTGATCTTGCAGTCGAGCGCCCCCTGGGGGCGGAATACCCACGTCATCACTGGGACGACCTGAACTGGATATAGGGAAAAACAAATGTAACCTAATCGTGGCACTGGGTGGCCAATTGTGGCACTGAGTGTTCATTCATGGCGCTGCGTGGCTAATCATGGTGCGACCATTAGCCACACAGTACCACCATTAACCGTCCAGCGCCACGATTAGCCACCCAGTACAATGATTAACTGCCCAGCAATACGAATAAACACTCAGAGCCACGATTAGCCGCCCAGCGCCACGATTAGCCATCCAGCACCACGATTAGCCATCCAGCACCACGATTAGCCATCCAGCACCACGATTATCCATCCAGCACCACGATTAGCCATCCAGCACCACGATTAGCCATCCAGCACCACGATTAGCCACCCAGCGCCACGATCAGCCACCCAGCACCACGATCAGCCACCCAGCACCACGATCAGTCTCTCAGCCCCACGATTAACTACCAGGCACTATGATTAGCTGCCCAGTGCCACGAATAACCACCAGGCTCCACGAGTAGCCGCCCAGCGCCATAATTAGCCACCCAGCACCACGATTAGCCGCGTAGCACTATAATTACCCGCCCAGCGCCATAGTTAGTCGCCCAGCACCACGATTAGCTGCCCGCCGGTCCTCTGTATACAGACACTTACCCAGCACACGGAGCTCTATGCTGGTGGCCTCGGGTCCTCTGTATAGAGACACTTACCCAGCACACAGAGCTCTATGCTGGTGGCCTCGGGTCCTCTGTATAGAGACACTTACCCAGCACACGGAGCTCTATGCTGGTGGCCTCGGGTCCTCTGTATACAGACACTTACCCAGCACACGGAGCTCTATGCTGGTGGACTCGGGTCCTCTGTATACAGACACTTACCCAGCACACGGAGCTCTATGCTGGTGGCCTCGGGTCCTCTGTATACAGACACTTACCCAGCACACGGAGCTCTATGCTGGTGGCCTCGGGTCCTCTGTATACAGACACTTACCCAGCACACGGAGCTCTATGCTGGTGGACTCGGGTCCTCTGTATACAGACACTTACCCAGCACACGGAGCTCTATGCTGGTGGCCTCGGGTCCTCTGTATACAGACACTTACCCAGCACACGGAGCTCTATGCTGGTGGCCTCGGGTCCTCTGTATACAGACACTTACCCAGCACACGGAGCTCTATGCTGGTGGACTCGGGTCCTCTGTATACAGACACTTATCCAGCACACGGAGCTCTATGCTGGTGGACTCGGGTCCTCTGTATACAGACACTTACCCAGCACACGGAGCTCTATGCTGGTGGACTCGATCTTCTTCTTGTTGTTGATGGTGACCTCCACCTCTGCCAGGTAGGGTCCCGATTCGGCCTTGGTCAGGCCCGTTATGGTCAGATCCAGGGTGGTCTTATTGAGGGTGGCCCGGTCTCCGAGCTCATAAAACTTTAGATACGGGGGGTCCACATCCATCTCCACAACCTTGTCCTCATGGAACTTCCACACCACGCTGGAGAAGGTGCCGCTGAACCTCGGGGTCAGAGTCACACTGCCGCCAACTGCTGCTGTGATCTGAGCTGCAGAGAGAGAGAGAGACAGAGGTAAGTGAGGAGGAGCCTCCTATACAGCCGTGATGTGTCCTCACCCTCCTATACAGCCGTGATGTGTCCTCACCCTCCTTTACAGCCCTAAAGTGTCCTCACCCTCCTATACAGCCGTGATGTGTCCTCACCCTCCTATACAGCCGTGATGTGTCCTCACCCTCCTATACAGCCGTGATGTGTCCTCACCCTCCTATACAGCAGTGATGTGTCCTCACCCTCCTATACAGCCGTGATGTGTCCTCACCCTCCTATACAGCCGTGATGTGTCCTCACCCTCCTATACAGCCCTGATGTGTCCTCACCCTCCTATACAGCCGTGATGTGTCCTCACCCTCCTATACAGCCATGATGTGTCCTCACCCTCCTATACAGCATTGATGTGTCCTCACCCTCTTATACAGCCGTGATGTTTCCTCACCCTCCTATACAGCCGTGATGTGTCCTCACCCTCCTATACAGCAGTGATGTGTCCTCACCCTCCTATACAGCCATGATGTGTCCTCACCCTCCTATACAGCAGTGATGTGTCCTCACCCTCCTATATAGCCGTAATGTGTCCTCACCCTCCTATACAGCAGTGATGTGTCCTCACCCTCCTTTACAGCCGTGATGTGTCCTAACCCTCCTTTACAGCTGTGATGTTTCCTAACCCTCCTTTACAGCAGTGATGTGTCCTCACCCTCCATTACAGCAGTGATGTGTCCTCACCCTCCTTTACAGCAGTGATGTGTCCTAACCCACCTTCCTTTACAGCCGTGATGTGTCCTCAACCTCCTTTATAGCCGTAATGTATTCTCTATAACGGTTTTATAGGAGGGTAAGGACACATCATGGATGTATAGGATGGTGAGGACACATCACTGCTGTAAAGGAGGGTGAGGATACATCACAGCTGTAAAGGAGGGTGAGGACACATCACGGCTGTAAAGGAGGGTGAGGACACATCACGGCTGTAAAGGAGGGTGAGGACACATCACGGCTGTAAAGGAGGGTGAGGACACATCACGGCTGTATAGGAGGGTGAGGACACATCACTGCTTTATAGGAGGGTGAGGACACATCACGGCTGTAAAGGAGCGTGAGTGACTCTGAGCGGCAGGGGTGTGCGGGCTGTGATTGGCTAGGGTGCGGCTGGTTACGACTCACCTCTCTCGTAAGGGATGGTAACAGAACTTCTGTTCTCAGACACTTCATTAGAGGCAACACAGGTGAGGACGACTTCCTCTCGTGGTCGGGGTGCAGTGTACTCCTGTCCTGTGGCCACTTCTTCGCCGCCCTTCTCCCAGCTGTAGAGCACAGCGTCCCCGCCGGCCTCGCACGTCACATTTATGTCCGTTGCGGTTGTGTGGTTAGTGATGGTGGGAATAGGAACTGGATCTGCAAGAGAAGAACACGACATGACAACGTGAGATGCAACAACCGCAACCAGAGGAAAGAAAAAATACCATTTTGTGAATACTCAACAGTAAAATGGATATTATTGGTGTGTCACACACACCCCGCTTCCTGTAGTAATAACGTTCGGGGGGTAAACCATCTCCAGATGCCATTGCAGAGAGAGAGATCTTGAAAACTGGCCCCTCCCAGTCTATATATACCTGGGACCTCCCACTTAATCCCCAGTGTAATTGAAAAGCAGTAAGACAAGGTACCAGGAAATTAACCCTCAACAAAATTATAGCTTCACCAAATAGAGAAAACCAGGATACCAAAAAGGGCGGGTGAAGCGGGGTGTGTGTGACACACCAATAATATCCATTTTACTGGTGAGTATTCACAAAATGGTATTATTCTTTGTGTGTCACACACACCCCGCTTCCTGTGGTAATAACGTTCGGGACATCCAAAAGCAGTGTCCCTAAAGGGTGGGTATCCAGCAGGAAAATGAAGCATAACTCAAACCACTGCAGTTTGCAGAACTTTGCGGCCAAAAACAGCATCCGCTGAGGCTCGCACATCAACCTTATAAAACTTTGAAAAGGTATGAACCGAAGACCAAGTAGCCGCCTTACAAACTTGTTCCACAGAAGCCTGGTGCTGAAAAGCCCAGGACGCACTAATAGCACGAGTAGAATGAGCAGTGATACGGAAAGGAGGAACTTTTGCCTTAGCGCCGATAATGGCTTGACGAATCCATTTACTAATGGAAGATTTAGCCGGGGCCAAACCCTTCCTAGGCCCACAAGGCACAACGAAAAAAGCATCGGTCTTACGGAAAGAAGACGTAGCACGCAAATAAAAATCAACACAGGGAACAACATCCAAAGAGTGCAAAACCCTCTCCTTGTTATTCTTGGGTTTAGGACACAAGGAGGGAAGAACAATGTCCTGATTCAGATGAAATGCAGAAACAACCTTAGGAAGAAAGTCCGATTTGAACCGAAATACCACCTTATCTTGATGTCTCTCAAGGTAGGGCGCCTGAATAGACAAGGCCGCCAACTCAGAGAAACGCCGAACAGAAGTGATAGCCACTAGAAAGACTACCTTCTAAGTCAAAGTGGAAAGAGCAATATCCGACAAACACCAAATTCGGATCCCAAACAGGTAGCAAAGCCTTCCTGGGAGGCCGCAGATGCGTAACCGCCTGGAAAAATACCATTTTGTGAATACTCACCTGTAAAATGGGTATTATAAGTATGTCACACACCCCGCTTCAGATATTAAATAGTTAGACTTGGGTTATACTCACCGATAGGTGGTGCTGTTGCAGAGAAGTCCAGAAAACAACAAGCCCCTCCCGGTCTATACATACCTGGTACCTCCCAACAATTCCCCAGTATTCAAACAGCAGTAAAGACAAGGTACCAGGAAAAAAACAATGGTAACCCTCAACTGTAAACGAAAAAACTTCACCATATAAAGAACCAGGATACCAAAAAGGGCGGGTGAAGCGGGGTGTGTGACATACTTATAATACCCATTTTACAGGTGAGTATTCACAAAATGGTATTATTCTAAGTATGTCACACACCCCGCTTCAAGAATCCATAACATGTGGGTAATATCGTCCTGAAGAGGGCGTTCCTGCAGAGATGATAGCAAAAGAAAGCCCCTCCCTGATCCATAAATACCTGGGACCTCCCACTCACTACCCAGTTTTCCATCTCTGCAGACGGCGAGCAAGTCAGAAGATGATGGCTCCTCCTTGCACAGGGGGATTTCAGGTAGCCGGGGTAACTCCCGGCCTCTTATTTTGTTTATTTCCGCTCGGACCCCTGTTTGTCCCAAAAATTTACCTCATATTACATGCCTCCACAGTCTTGGCTGCTGGCCCGAGCGAGGGTACATTGGCACCTCTGGTGCTGAGGAGCAGAGCTCCACCGTGAGACCCTAAAAGAGAGGGTAGGCGGTCATACCGGGTAGGTGATCCCGGTTTGGGGGGCCCTTCCCTTTACCAACTATGGGGGCTGGGGGTTCCTCTCATAGGGGTTAGCTTATTCACTTTCTCTTTATTCACTGTCTCTTTATTAATGTGTGTATCTAGAGTAGTTCCTCAATGTGTTATTCTCTTGTTACTATGTCCCAGCACCGCGGCTGTCATTGCAGCCGGGTGCCGGGGTTTTTCATTCTGTGAGGTGATTTTTCACCTCACGCGCGTTGGGGGGGCGGGGCTGGCACTCGGCGCTCTGCCGCGGCCAGCCCCCGTTCTCTCCTTCACTCCTCGCCGCAGCGAGCGGGGCGGGTGCTCCGCTAGTGATAGCGGACGCACCCGTTGTCATGCAGCCGGCGCCGCGGTTGTCGGCGGCGCCGGTCTCTGGGCTGGTGCGTGAGGGACTTCTTCCCTCACGCTTCATTCACACTGGAAGGGGGGGCGGAGCCGGGCTTTCGGCGCGTCGCCGCGGCTCCGCCCTCCTCTGTACTGGCGCCGCTGCGGAGCTGAGCTCCCTGTTACTAGGCAGCTCCCTGTTACTAGGCAGCTAAGGGGGCACAGATCAGCTTTGCGCGGGCTGCGCAGACCACGCCCCTGGCACGGCCGTGCTTCTTCTCTTCACTTCACCTCAGAGATCGCCATTGTTCTGAGGCGGATCGTTCACCGCAGCGTCTGTGAGTGGCCCTGTGGGCCTCATTTATTTCTTCTTTTCTTTATCTGTTAAGTTTTATTGTAGGGACTTATGGGTCTCTCTCTGTCTTTTAGGTGAAAGTTATCCAGGAGGATCTTCTGTAGTATTGGAAGGTCTCTCCTGATCCTGGGTCCCTGGGTCCATTTTAGCATCACAAATCCTCCCACTCGGGACATTAAAGGGGCATCCCGGGTTGCCTAACTGGCGTAATTCCCTGGGTCATAGCGACCACTCAAAATTCACCTTATGGAGGCATCCCCGGATACTGGGACTGGGACCCCTTCGGGGCATCCCAAAAAGTGTATGTTGTGTGGGATTTCCATTACTGGGGATGATGTGTTACTGTGTATACCATGTGCACAGCAAACTATTACGCGGCAGTCCGAACCCCAAGCGTCGGGGTCAGCACAGCCGGCCACCTCAACTCCCCCTCCCGCCTTGACTCGTGCCCCGTGTGACGTGGTCATGGGCAGGGATCTGCAATCCGAGATGTGTGCCAGATTGGCTAGCCTTGAGAAAATGCTCTCTAGCTCGGTCGCCCGTAAGGCTCCGTCTAAGAGAAAGCATTTGTCGCCGGCTCCGCCGGTGGATGATCTTGATGACAGAGATAATCTGGATTGGTCTGATTATCCCCAGCTAGAGGAGGGGGAAGTTGATGAGGGTTCAGAATTTTCGGATGATGAGCAGTCTGCTGGCGCTGATGCCGAGCTTTCTGATTTAGGGAGATCCTTGGACTCTCCTCACGCTCTGTCTCTCATGCTGGAAGTTCTGAATATTTCCCCTCCCGAGGAGGCGTCACAGCAGAAAGGTGAATTGTTTGAGGAATCCAGGCCGCGCCTGGAGTTTCCTACGCAACGCCATTTTGATAGAATCATTGACAAGGAATGGGATAGGCCGGCTCGGCTCCCTGGCATCCCTCAGGGGTGGGATAGGAAATATCCCTTTCCTTCTGAGGCGATCAAGCGCTGGGCATCTCCCCCCGAGGTGGATGCACCGGTTTTGGGGTTGTCTAACTCCTCGGTGTTAAACAGACCTGATTGTTCCACTCTCAAAGATGGAGAGGATAAACGTATTGATCAGATGGCTTCTCATGGCTTTACTAGCATTGGGTCGGCCATCCGGCCTGTGTGCGCTTCGGAGCTAATGGTGTTGGCCACCAGGTCTGTGGTCAGGGACCTGTTGACTTCTTCCGGGCTTCGTCCTGGTAGTAACGAGTTCCTTAGCCTTAAACGGTGCGAGTTGTTTCTATCCTTTGTGTTGACCGCCTTGGATGATACTTTGATGATGTGTGGTAGGACTTCGGCTCTGCTTGTGGCTATTCGGCGGTCGGTGTGGCTGCGCCAGTGGGCGGCCGATTTTATGTCCAAAAAATCACTGACGGCCTTACCCTTTGTTGGTCTACGGCTCTTTGGAGAGACATTGGACTCTGTCACCAAGGGTGGTAGGTTACCTCAACGTAAGAAACAACGCCGCCCCTTTCGGGGGGCGCCTGCCTTTAACCCCTCCTTTCGGGGGGCCAGATCTGGCAGGGGTTCTGCATTTCCCTCTTCCAGAGGAGATTTCGGAAACAGGGGCAGAGGACGTGCCCGTTCTGGATACAGTTGGGGCTCTAGGCCCAAACCGGCTGCTAAGCCGGCTCAGCAATGAGGGGGCGCCCTCACCCATGCGGGTGGGGGGACGGCTGCAGCACTTCTCTCAGATATGGGATCAAGAGGTCTCGGACAGATGGATCCGGGAAGTGGTGTCTTCCGGCTACAAGCTGGAGTTCGAGCTCCGCCCCCCTTCCAGATTTGTCAGGTCTCGGATGCCGTCGGAGCCTCTAGCGGCGCAGGGGCTCCTGGTGGCAGTGGAGAATCTTCTGGACATGGCTGTCATTTGCCCAGTGCCCCCTTCAGATCGGGGCAGGGGCTTTTATTCCAATCTGTTCACGGTTCCCAAGAAGGACGGGTTGGTCCGACCCATCTTGGATCTGAAGTTTCTCAACCGGTTCATCCGGCCGAGGAAATTCCGCATGGAAACGCTGCGTTCGGCCATTCACTCTCTTCGTCAGGGAGACTTTCTGACGTCCATAGACATCAAGGATGCTTATCTACACGTTCCGGTTTTTCCAGCACACCAGAGATTTCTCAGGTTCGTGGTGGAGGATCGGCACTTTCAGTTTGTGGCACTTCCTTTCGGTCTCACCTCAGCGCCTCGGGTGTTCACCAAGGTGCTAGCGGGGGTGATGGCTCTGCTCAGAGGTCAGGGTATCCGCATCGTGCCCTATTTGGACGATCTACTGATCATGGCCTCTTCCTTCAACCAAGCGGAGTTGGACACCAGAGCGGTGGTGTCCACTCTGGAGAGGTTCGGTTGGGTGATCAACCACCCCAAGTCTTCTCTTTCTCCGTCCAGAATTCTGACCTTTCTGGGAATGTCTCTGGACAATTCACAGGCCAGGGTGTTTCTACCCCAGGCCAAGATTCTTTTGATTCAGGAGTTAGTTCGGCTTCTCTTGTCAACCCCTCATCCGACCATCCGGTTAGGGATGAGGCTGGTGGGGTTAATGGTGGCCTCATTCGAGGCAGTTCCCTTTGCGCAGTTTCACACAAGGACGCTTCAGCTTCATCTGTTGAAGGTTTGGGACAAGTCTCCTCTATCGTTGGATCAGTCCTTCCTGATGACTCCCCGAGTTCGTCGATCCCTGCAATGGTGGCTGGGGTCGGTCAATCTGTTGAAGGGCAGATCTTTTCTGGCTCCGCGTTGGGAAACAGTCACCACGGATGCCAGTCTGTCAGGTTGGGGGGGTGTTTGGAAGGACCTCCAGTTTCAGGGTCTGTGGGGCCCGCGGGAGGCTCACGAGCCCATCAATGTTCTGGAGTTGAGAGCCATCAGGTTGGTTCTGTTTCGCTTGACTCATCAGTTGAGAGGCCTGCCAGTTCAGGTCCGGTCGGACAACAGAACGGTGGTTGCTTACATCAATCACCAAGGAGGGACTCGCAGCAGGAGTGCCCTCAGGGAAGTGTCTTTGATTCTGGACTGGGCAGAGACCCACGTCCCGTGTATCTCAGCAGTCTACATTCCGGGAGTGGAGAACACGGAGGCGGACTTGCTGAGCAGGGCCTCCTCTCGTCAGGGGGAGTGGTCTCTCAGTCCCAAGGTGTTTCGTTCGATATGTCTCAGGTGGGGGGTCCCAGCGGTGGACCTCTTTGCTTCTCGTCACAATCACAAGCTTCCAGTCTTTGTGTCTCTCTCGCAGGATCCTCTGGCTCTGACAGTGGATGCCATGTCTCTAAACTGGAGGGATCTGGGGTTCCTTTACCTGTTTCCTCCGTTCCCAATGCTAGCCAGAGTGCTGCGCAAACTGGCCTTGGATGGTGCGTCGGCGATTCTGGTGGCCCCAAGGTGGCCAAGGCGAGTTTGGTTCGCAGACCTTGTAAGACTGGCAGAGGATCAGTTCGCCCTGCCTCTGCTGCCGGACCTGCTCACCCAGGGTCGGCTGCGCTATCCCAATTTACCATCGCTGGCTTTGACGGCATGGCTGCTGAAACCGCCATCTTGAAGGAAGAAGGTCTTTCGGACGCGGTGATTCAGACTCTTATCTGTGCCAGGAAGCGCTCTTCCTCTTCTATTTACTACAGGACTTGGAGGGCCTACATTGATTGGTGTGAAAGTAGGTCTTTCTCTTGTCCAGAGTTCTCCATTCCTAGAATTTTAGAGTTTCTCCAACATGGTCTAGATCTGGGGCTCCAGCTTAGTACATTGAAAGGGCAGGTTTCTGCCCTGGCGGTGTTCTTCCAAAGGTCTTTTGCACTTCATCCCTTAGTCAAGCCCTTTTTCCATGGTGTTACACATGTTCGGCCTCCTAGGAAGCCTTTTGTTCCAGTTTGGGATTTGAACCTGGTTCTTTCTGCTCTCCAGGGCCCTCCGTTTGAGCCCTTGAATGAGATAGCTTTGTCTTCTCTTACGCAAAAGGTGGCCTTTTTGGTGGCTATCACTTCGGTTAGGCGTGTTTCTGAGTTGGCAGCTTTATCCATTACAGCTCCGTACTTCGAGAAACATCAGGACAAGGTTGTCTTTCGTTTCAAGCAGGATTTTCTTCCTAAAGTGGTCTCGGAGTTTCATTTGAATCAGGACATTGTTTTGCCCTCTCTATGCCCAAATCCCAGCGACGACAGGGAAAGGGCATTGCATTCCTTGGATGTAGTTCGTGTTGTGGAACATTATCTGGAAGTTACGTCTTCCTTTCGTAAGACTGATGCTTTCTTTGTGGTGCCCTGCGGGCCTAGGAAAGGTTTGGCTCCTGCCAAATCTTCCATTAGTAAATGGATTCGTCAGGCCATCATTGGGGCCTACTCTGCCAAGGGGAGGAGTCCCCCTTTTCGTGTTACTGCTCATTCTACTCGTGCAGTTGGTGCGTCCTGGGCTTTTCAGCACCAGGCTTCTGTTGAGCAAGTTTGTAAGGCCGCTACCTGGTCTTCTGTTCACACCTTTTCCAAGT
The DNA here is from genome assembly GCA_027917425.1 of Gastrophryne carolinensis. Taxonomy (NCBI): domain Eukaryota; kingdom Metazoa; phylum Chordata; class Amphibia; order Anura; family Microhylidae; genus Gastrophryne; species Gastrophryne carolinensis. The sequence goes on from CM051236.1 coordinate 523,812,862, forward strand.
TTTACAAGGTTGATGTTCGGGCATCAGCGGATGCTGTTTTTGGCCGCAAAGTTTTGCAAGCTGTTGTGGTTTAAGGTTGTGCATTGTTGCCTAGTTTTGGATCCCCGCCCTTGTTATGGACACTGCTGTTGGATGTCCCACATGTTATGGATTCTTGAAGCGGGGTGTGTGACATACTAAGAATAATACCATTTTGTGAATACTCACCTTGTAAAATGGATATTATGAGTATGTCACACACCCCGCTTCAACCCGCCCTTTTGTATTCAGGATCCTCTTTATTGCGAACTTTGCGTGGTTGTTGTTTATATTTGCCTCTTCCTGGTCCCTTACCTTACTGCTTCTGTATACTGGGTAGTGAGTGGGAGGTCCCAGGTATTTATGGATCAGGGAGGGGCTTTCTTTTGCTATCATCTCTGCAGGAACGCCCTCTTCAGGACGATATTACCCACATGTTATGGATTCTTGAAGCGGGGTGTGTGACATACTCATAATACCCATTTTACAAGGTGAGTATTCACAAAATGGTATTATTCTAAGTATGTCACACACCCCGCTTCAGATATTAAATAGTTAGACTTGGGACATCCAACAGCAGTGTCCAAAAAAGGGCGGGTATCCAACCAGGCAATAATGCAGAAACTCAAACCACTGCAGCCTGCAGAACCTTGCGGCCAAAAACAGCATCCGCTGAAGCCTGCACATCAACCTTGTAAAACTTAGAAAAAGTGTGAACAGAAGACCAAGTAGCAGCCTTACAAACTTGTTCAACAGAAGCCTGGTGCTGAAAAGCCCAGGACGCTCCAACCGCACGAGTAGAATGAGCAGTAAAAGGGCGATTCTTCCCTTTGGCAGAGTAGGCCCCAACCACCGCCTGACGAATCCACTTGCTAATGGAAGACTTAGCCGGAGCCAAGCCCTTCCTAAGCCCACAGGGCACCACGAAAAAAGCATCAGTCTTATGAAAAGGAGATGTAGTACGCAAATAGCACTTAACACAACGTACCACATCCAAACAATGCAAAGCGCGCTCCTTGTCATTCCTAGGCTTAGGACACAAGGAAGGAAGAACAATGTCCTGGTTAATATGAAAAGCCGAAACCACTTTAGGAAGAAAGTCTGGTTTGAAACAAAAAAACACTTTGTCCTGATGTTTCTCAAAATAAGGAGCCTGAATCGACAAGGCTGCCAACTCCGAAACACGCCGAACCGAAGTGATGGCCACCAGAAAGGCAACCTTCTGAGTCAGAGTAGACAGAGCCATATCCTGCAAAGGCTCAAAAGGAGGAGCCTGAAGAGCAGAGAGAACCAAATTCAAATCCCAAACAGGGAGCAAAGGCTTCCTAGGAGGCCGCAGATGCGAAACCCCCTGGAAAAAAGTCTTGACCAAGGGATGGAGTGCAAATTACCTTTGAAAAAAGATAGACAAAGCAGAAACCTGCCCCTTCAAAGTACTCAACTGAAGACCAGAGTCCAGCCCAGATTGAAGAAATTCCAAAATCCTAGAAACAGAAAAGACCTGACAGGGCAAAGATCTAGCCTCACACCAATCAATATAAGATCTCCAAGCCCTATAATAGATAGTAGAAGAGGATCTCTTCCTGGCACTAATAAGAGTCTAAATGACCGAATCCGAAAGACCTTCCTCCCTTAAGATGGAGGTTTCAGCAGCCAAGCCGTCAAAGCCAGCGTTGGTAAATTGGGGTAGCATAATTGACCCTGAGTGAGAAGATCCGGCCGAAGAGGCAGATCGAACTGATCCACTGCCAGACGAACGATGTCTGCGAACGACACCCACCTTGGCCACCTTGGAACCACGAGAATGGCGGGAAGCCCTTCCCGAACCAACTTTCGCAGCACCCTGCCTAGCATGGGAATCGGAGGAAACAGATAAAGAAACCCCAGGTCCCCCCAGCTCAGAGCCATGGCATCCGCTGCCAGAGCCAGAGGATCCTGGGAAAGCGACACGAATGTCGGAAGCTTGTGATTGTGACGAGAGGCAAACAGATCCAACACCTGGGGGTGGAGAGACCATTCCCCCCGGCGAGAAGAACACCGGCTCAGAAAGTCCGCCTCCGTGTTTTCCACTCCTGGAATGTACACTGCCGAGATGCAAGGGACATGAGTCTCCGCCCAAACTAGGATCAGAGACACCTCCCTGAGGGCACTCAGACTGCGAGTCCCTCCTTGGTGATTGAGGTAAGCAACCGCCGTCCGATTGTCCGATCGAACCTGAACCGGCAAGCCCTGTAAATGCTGCGTCAAGTGAGACAGAACCAACCTGATGGCTCTCAACTCCAGAACATTGATGGGCAAGTGGGCCTCCTGAGGACCCCACTGCCCCCGGAACCGAAGATCCTTCCAGAAACCTCCCCATCCTGACAAACTGGCGTCCGTGGTGACAGTTTCCCAAGGCGGGGTCAGAAATGACCTGCCCTTCAAGAGATTGTCCGGGACCAGCCACCCATGCAGAGACTGCCGAACCCGTGGGGACATCCGGAAGGACCGATCCAACGACCGCGGTCGCCGGTCCCAAGACTTCAAAAGATGAAGCTGAAGCGTCCGCGTGTGAAACTCAGCGAAGGGGACTGCCTCGAAAGAAGCTACCATCAGACCCACCAGTCTCATCCCTAGACGGATGGACGGGCGAGGATTGGAAAGAAGAAGCTGAGCCAATTCCTGAATCAAAAGAACCTTGACCTGAGGGAGAAAAACTCTGTGCTGGCAAGAGTCCAAGGACATCCCCAGAAAGGTCACCACCCTGGCCGGAACCAGAGAGGGCTTGGGGTAGTTGATCACCCAGCCGAACCTCTCCAGAGTGGACACCACCGTGCTGGTGTCCACTTCCGCTTGACTGAAGGAAGGAGCCATGATGAGAAGATCGTCCAGATAAGGCACAATGCGAATCCCCTGAGCTCTGAAAAGGGCCATCACGCCCGCCAGCACCTTGGTGAATACTCTCGGAGCCGAGGTGAGGCCGAATGGAAGAGCCACATACTGAAAATGCCGATCCTCCACCATAAAGCGAAGAAACCTCTGGTGAGCCAGAAAGATCGGAATGTGAAGGGATGCGTCCTTGATGTCTATGGACGTCATAAAGTCCCCCTGCCGAAGCGAATTGATCGCAGACCGCAGAGTTTCCATGCGAAACTTCCGGGGACGCATAAACAGGTTGAGAAACTTCAAATCCAGGATGGGACGGAACGACCCATCCTTTTTGAGCACTGTGAAGAGATTGGAATAATAATGGTCCCATACCGGGAGAAGAGTCGTAACCGTCCCCCCACCCGTAAGGGTGAGGGCGCCCCCTCATTGCTGAGCGGGCTTGGCAGCCGGTTTGGGCTTCGCGCCCCAGACGTGAACGGGACGGCCACGGCCTCTACCCCTGTTCCAGCTGCCACCCCTGGAAGCCGAAAAGCCCGCACCCCTGACCGCTCTAGCTCCCCGAAAGGAAGGATTGAAGGGGGCCGCCCCCCGAAAGGAACAACGAAATTTCTTGCGCTGAGGTAACTTACCTCCCCTGGCAACAGAATCAAGCTTCTCACCGAAAAGTCTCAAACCCAGAAAGGGAAGAGCCGTAAGCGATCTCTTGGTATTAAAATCAGCAGTCCACTGCCTCAACCACACTGAGCGGCGGATAGCAACCAACAGAGCCGTAGCCCTGCCACACATCAACATGGCATCATCCTGAGCGGCAAGAATAAATGACACGAAGGATTCACAACGCTTAAGGGCAAGAAACTCATCACAAGTAGGATCAAGATCCACACATAAATCCCTGACAATAGACCTAACCGCCAACAATAAAAGTGCCGAAGCGCAAACAGGCCTCAACACCGAACCCGCACAGACAAAACCGTGTCGGGCCAGCTGATCAATCCGGCGATCCTCGCCGTCCTTAAGAGAAGTCGTGTCAGGAGAATGCAAAACCGCCATATTAGATAGTCCCAAAACAGGAGCATCCACCTCGGGAGGGACAGACCAACGCTTCACCAAGTCCGCCAGAAAGGGATACTTCCTATCCCAGCTAGGCGGCACCCCAACGAGACGCGTAGGTTGCTCCCATTCCTTAAGGACAACATCCTCGAAATGCTGTTGACTGGGAAACTCCAAGCGCGGCTTGGTCACCCCAAAAAGCTGACCCTTAGGCCGAGGAGCAGCTTCAGGAGGGTCCAAATCCAAAACCTCAAACATTTGGGCCAGAATGGAAGGCGTGTCGGGGACAGACCGCGTGGCCTGGTCACCCTCAGCACCCAGCAGCTGCTGAACCTCAGGATCATCTAATTCCTCAATAAGCTCACCATCTTCAAGGGGACGATTTGACCAATCCAGAGCCTCAACAACCTCATCGTCTGAGTCCGGCGGAGGCGGAGACAAGTGTTTCCGCTTAGCTGGAGCCTTCTGAGCGACCACAGCGGAAAACATTTTCTCGAGGCTGGCCAATCGGGCGCAAACCTCAGATTGCGAATCACCCCCAATGACAACGTCACACGGGGTCCGGAACAGGCGAGGAGGGGAGGGAGATGACGCGGCCGAGGAAGGACCGCGCACCGGGGTGCCGGACTGGCGCTCAATGTTCAGCTGTGCACATGGAATACATATAATGACATCATCCCCTGGGAGCGGAGTCCCACACCCCCCACAGAGCCTGGACTGGCCCGAAGGACCATTTCCGGTATCTTTGGTAGCCTCCATATGGTGAAATTATGGTATTTGAAGTAACCCAGGGATTTACGCAGTAAGCGACCCGGGATGCCCCTCTAGTATTTTTATAAATATATATATAGAGCCCAGAAATGGGGAATTAGAAAAAAACCCAATAATGAAGGTAACGGCCAACCCCAACTAGCCAGGTATCTAAGACCGGGAGAGCCCTGTAGCATGGGATCCCAGGATCTGAAAAACAAAAGATAACAGTCACTCCAATCATTACAACAGATGTGTGAGCCAGGGAAGCCCAGTAAGAATCCCAGCCAACTGGCCTAGAGCCAGGCTAAAGGGACCCTGCCGCCACCCCCCAGCGAGGGAGGGGGCCAGAACACAGTAGAAGCCCCCAGCCCAGTAAAGAAAGCAGCCAAAAATGCCTACCTGAACCTCCGCAGCGTGAGATGGCGGCCAGCGCGAGGAGGGAAGAGAGAAGAGGGGCGGGCCCAACAGAACGCAGGAGACGCTGTGGCCCCGCCCCTCCCTAACCAGCAAGACACGGCGCTGGCCGCGCAAGACGCAGCCCCGCCCACACTCCGAGTCAGAGCCGAACGCATGCCGCCCGGTCCCGCCCGCCTCCAGCATGACAGCCAGCGGGCGCCGAGAAGCGATCCTCGGCGCCCCCACATTCAGCGCCGCCCGGCCCCGCCCACCGCCGACCCTGGAGATCCAGCCGAGAGGCGGGCGCCAGAACATGGCGCCTGCCCTCAGAAGAGAAACGAGCGGCGGGCCGGCGGCACACGCGCCGCCAGAACCGCCCCCTGCACCAAGTAAAGGTAGTCCAGGGGGCTCAGGGAGCCCCCAAGCCAAAAAGTGACCCGGCAGACGGACGGGCCGGCCTCAAGCCACCCGTCCCTGCCACACGCACCAAGCACACTCCACACACACAGCACACATACAAGCCAAAAACGCAGGGAGAAAGCCAAAAGGGAAGGGGAACCTGAAAGTGACCTAAGGGCTGGGGCATCCCACATCCGGATCACCTAACCGGATAACCGCATTGCCCCATAATATGGGGTCGAGCGGAGGAGCTAATCTCCTAGGCACTCTAAGTGCCATCTACCCTTGCCCGGCCGACAGCCTAAGCTGGGAGGCTACCAATTAAAACCGGGGGATAATAACAAAAGTAGCCGGGCAGAAATAGACCATGGGGGGGGGGGGCGGGGTGATACCCCAGCTACCTGCAAGCAGGAGACTTCTTTCTTCTGTCTTGTCGCCATCTTGCAGAGAAGAACACTGGGGAATTGTTGGGAGGTACCAGGTATGTATAGACTGGGAGGGGCTTGTTGTTTTCTGGACTTCTCTGCAACAGTGCCACCTAGCGGTGAGTATAACCCAAGTCTAACTATTTAATATCTGAAGCGGGGTGTGTGACATACTTAGAATAAAGTCTTGACCAACGGATGAAGCGCAAAAGCCTTCTGAAAGAAAATAGACAAGGCAGAAACCTGCCCCTTCAAGGTACTAAGCTGCAGACTAGCATCCAGTCCAGATTGAAGAAAATCCAAAACTCTGGAAACAGAAAAGACTCTGCAGGGCAAAGACCTAGCCTCGCACCAATCGATGTAAGAACGCCAGGTTCTATAATAGATAGCAGAGGAAGACCTCTTTCGAGCACAGATAAGAGTCTTAATAACCGAATCCGAAAGACCTTCCTCCTTTAAGATGGAGGTTTCAGCAGCCAAGCTGTCAAAGCCAGCGTTGGTAAATTGGGGTAACGCAGCCGACCCTGAGTGAGAAGATCCGGCCGCAGAGGAAGCTCGAACTGATCCACTGCCATCCGAACGACGTCCGCGAACCACATTCTTCTTGGCCACCTTGGAGCCACGAGAATAGCGGAGACCTCTTCCAGAATCAACTTTCTTAACACTCTTCCTAGCAAGGGAATCGGAGGGAACAGATACAGGAACCCCAGTTCCCCCCAGCTCAGAGACATGGCATCCACCGCCAGCGCCAGAGGATTCTGAGACATTGACACAAAGGTCGGAAGTTTGTAGTTGTGACGAGAAGCAAACAGGTCCACCTCCGGTGTTCCCCACCGAAGAAACAGAGCCTGAAAAACCTGAGGATGGAGAGACCATTCCCACAGACGGGAGAAGCATCTGCTTAGAAGGTCCGCTTCTGTGTTTTCCACCCCCAGAATGTAAACTGCCAACAGGCAAGGAACATGGGCCTCCGCCCAGGTCAGAGTCAGGGAAACCTCTCTGAGAGCTCCCAGACTGCGAGTCCCTCCCTGATGATTGATGTAGGCAACCGCCGTCCTGTTGTCCGAACGCACCTGAACCGGAAGGCCCTGGACATGGCGAGTCAGAAGAGAAAGAACCAGACGGATAGCTCTCAGCTCCAGAACATTGATGGGCAAGTGAGCCTCTCGAGGACCCCACTGCCCCTGGAACTGAAGATCCTTCCAGAAGCCCCCCCAAACCGAAAGGCTGGCATCCGTGGTGACAGTCTCCCAGAGAGGAGTTAGAAAGGACTTGCCCTTCAGGAGATTGTTCGAAACCAGCCACCACTGAAGAGACTGCCGGACCCGGGAGGACAACTGGAAGGGTTGGTCCAATGAACGTGAACAACGGTCCCAAGACGCCAACAGGTGCAGCTGAAGCGTCCGAGTGTGAAACTGAGCAAAGGGAATTGCCTCGAAGGAGGCTACCATCAACCCCACCAGGCTCATTCCCAGACGGATGGACGGTTGAGGATTGGAGAGAAGAAGCTGAACCAAATCCTGAATCAAAAGTATCTTCGACTGAGGTAGAAAAACACTGTGCTGACAAGAGTCTATTGTCATCCCCAAGAAGGACGCCACCCTGGCCGGAGCCAGGGGGGACTTGGGATAGTTGATTACCCAACCGAAGCTTTCCAGCGTAGAAACCACCGTGCTGGTGTCCTTCTCCGCTTCATTGAAGGAAGGAGCCATGATGAGAAGGTCGTCCAGGTAAGGCAAAATTCGAATGCCTTGAGTTCTGAGAATGGCCATCACCCCTGCTAGAACCTTGGTGAATACCCTTGGTGCCGAGGTAAGACCAAACGGAAGAGCCACGAATTGAAAATGCCGATCCTCCACCACAAAGCGCAGAAAACGCTGATGGACCGGGCAGATGGGAACATGAAGATAAGCATCCTTTATGTCTATGGACGTCATGAAGTCCCCCTGCCGAAGAGAAGTGATGGCTGAGCGCAGAGTTTCCATGCGAAACTTCCGTGGACGAATGAACCTGTTGAGGAACTTCAGATCCAGGATAGGGCGCACTGATCCGTCCCTTTTGGGCACCGTGAAGAGATTGGAATAGAAACCGAGACCCAATTCCGAAGTTGGCACCGGATGGATGACCGCCAAATCTAGAAGATTCCTTACCGACACTCGGAGTTCTTGGGCGACCAAAGGATCGGTAGGTATTCGGGACCTGAAAAACCTTGAGGGAGGACGGGACTGGAAATCCAGCTTGTAACCGGGCGACACCACCTCCCGAATCCATCTGTCCGGGACCGCCCGGACCCAAATCTGGGAGAAGTGTCGCAAGCGTCCCCCCACCCTCACGGGTGAGGGCGCCCCCTCATTGCTGAGCAGGCTTGGGCGTGGACTTAGGCTTAGAGCCCCACGAATGACCGGAACGGCCACGGCCTCGCCCCCGGTTCCAGCTCGTGCCCCTGGTAGCGGGAAGGGAGGCCCCTCTGCCTGCCCTGGCTCCCCGAAAGGAAGGATTGAAAGAAGAGGTTCCTCGAAAAAGACGCTGCGGCTTCCTGCGCTGAGGCAACTTGCCTCCCTTGGTTACTGAATCCAACTTGTCACCAAACAGGCGTAAACCCAGAAAAGGAAGGGCTGTAAGTGATCTTTTAGCACCAACGTCCGCCGTCCATTGACGGAGCCACACTGACCGCCGAATAGCAACCAAAAGAGCAGATGTCCTGCCACACATGGCCATAGCATCATCCTGGGAGGCCAGAACAAAAGACTCACACAGTTGAAGAGAGGTAAACTCCTCACATTCCGGATCAAGATCCGCGTACAAATTTTTGATCATGGCTTTAAGAGCCAATAGGACAATGGAAGAAGCGCATACCGGACGCAAGGTCGAACCGGCGCTGATGAAACCATGACGAGCCAGTTGGTCGATTCTATGATCCTCTACATCCTTAATTGTAGTAGTGTCTGGTGAATGCAGCACTGAAGTGTTAGAGAGCCCCAAAACCGGAGCATCAACATCTGGGTGTACCATCCAAAGTTTGACCAATTCCTCCGAAAAGGGATACCGCCTGTCCCAATTAGCCGGGGAACCAACCAGGCGGGTCGGCTGTTCCCCTTCCTTAAGCACAACCCTTTCAAAATGTAGCTGACCAGGGAATGCTAGACGCGGCTTAGGCATCTCAAAGAGCTCACCCTTAGGCGGAGGGGCCGCCGCGGGTGGATCCAGAGACAAAATTTCAAAAACCTTGGAGAGGATAGAAGGAGTATCACAAGACACCCCGGTAGTCAATTATACCGAAATATCAGTCAACAGAGGAGCATCAATCTCATCCAAATCTTCCAAAATTTCCCCTTCCTCAGGCAAAGGACAATCTGACCAGTCTAAAACTTCCGCTGCCTCCACAGCTGGAGTCAGAGGAGGAGAAGCAATGTGTTTCCTTTTAGCCGTAGCCTTATGAGCTACCTGTGCAGACAACAACTTCTCAAGAGTGGCCACTCGAGCGCACAACTCAGATTGCAAATCCCCAGCTGTGATAACGTCACACGGGGTCCGGAATAAAAGTGGAGGGGCAGGAGATGACTAAGGTTGCGAAGAGCCAGGAGCCGGAGTACCAGACTGGCGCGCAATATTCTGCTGGGCGCAAGGAACGCACAATATGACATCATCACCTGGGAGTGGAACCTCACAACCCCCACACTGCCTAGATTGCCCCGAAGAGCCATTTCCGGTATCATTGGAAGCCTCCATTCGGTGAAACTTTTGGGAATTCGCAGAACCCAGGGATTTATGCTATAAGCTACCCGGGATGCCCCTTATTCATTAATTAAAGTCCCGGGAGTGGGAGGATTTTTTGGACCCCAAAATAAGACTAGCCAGGTATATCAGACTGGGAGACCCATGCAGCAGGGGTATCCCAAATCTAGAAAGACAAAAACAATGTGAAAATTCATGAATAAACCGCACATGCACACAGAAAAATACACGATATTAACCAAAAAACAGGAGGTCCAATAAAAAATTAATATAAATATGGTCACATACACTTAAAGCATGCTGATGCCTAACTTAACCCTTTGAGTGCCGGCCTACCGAGATTTTTTGTCACAATCTGTTGCCAGACGACTTTTCACGTTTTTGCGCTACACGTGTGCAACCTTGATTTTTGAAGGGATTTCCAGGGATTTCGGAGAAAATTATATATTGTTTTTTTCAGCAGAGTCTGGGCTTCAACGTGAAATGTCTTGTTTGGCCTTTCTTTAGTGTATTCTCAATACTTTTGGGTGAAATATGTGCAAAAAAATGAAAAAAAACAATTTTTTACAATTTGTAGTGTTTTTTTTGTAATAAAAAATGTAAGTTTGTTAATAAAATATTATTGCGTGTGAAAGCCCTATTTCTCCCGGTTACAATGGTACCACATATGTATAGGTATACCCCTTTTCCTGAAACAGCAGTTTAGGGGATTCCAGATAGGATACAACTATGCAATATGATTGCATAGTTGTAAGGGGTTAATAAAAAAAAAAATGACATAGGGTTCCCCCTCCCAGGGGGGGGACCTCATTTCTTTTTTGGAATTCTAAGGGTTAAAAACCCTTAAAACCCCCCCCAAAAAATGACATAGGGTCCCCCTTACCCAGCATTACTGACCCGGACCAGCTATGGGGGCTTGTAGAACAGGGCGCAGGGGCCAGCGTTGGTGGCCCCTGGCCCTGCAGGCTACTAGCCCACATAGCCACGTGGCCCGGGCCCTTCTGCCCCCCCCGGCCGTTGGGGAGGCAGGTAATGGGGGGCTGGGGGTTATGGCAAGTCACCCGCTTGCCGCAGGTGACCTGCCATACCCAGAGCCTTGTGAACTGGTATAAGGGGTCTCATGGACCCCTTACCAGTTCACAAAGAGTTAAGTTAAAAAAAAAGACACCAGACAAGTTCTTTATTATTCTTATTACTTACCTCCCATCAAGTGTCCCGCGCTGCTGCAGATGACAGTTGTCGGTAGTGATCAGAGCAGGGAGGGTGGCAGGCAGGGAGATCAGAGCCACCCTGCCTGCCACCCTCCCTGCTCCGATCGCTGCTGACAACTGACAGATCGGAGCTTGGGTGCCAGTAACCCGAGGAGCGGGATGACGGCATCAAGTGGGTGGAGTTAGGGGCGGGGCTAGGGCGGGGCCACCGCCGGCCGAAGAGGATGGTGATGGCCCGTTTCTGGGCCCTCACAAGCAGCGTGGAAAGCCCAGGGGGGGGATCGGAGCCCCCCCTGGTGAAGAGAAGACCCGGGGAGAGCCATCGCGCTGCCAGGTGAGTAAATGTCATTTACTTTTTTTTTTTTTTCAGATGTCGGCGCCGGCGGGGGGGGGGCTATTACGGGCCCCCTCCTGAAGATCAGAGGCCTGGGGGCAGAAATCTAACAGCGGATTCTTGTACAGAATCGCTGGCCCTTTCAAATGAGGGGTAAGGTAAGTCTGTATGTTTTTTACTTTTTGTTTTATGGGCCTCTAAAGTCAGCTACGTGACTCTCACGTAGCTGGCACTTAACGGTTGGAGAGGCAGCTACGTGAGAGTCACGTAGCTGGCACTAGAAGGGTTAAAGGATCAAGCATGAGAGACAATGCATAATGAAAAACCACTATGGGCCTGGTTATAACCGACAAAAAACCTCCATTATATACCTAAATGAACCTAAGCATAATTCCCCTAAAGGGAATATGAACTCATATTATGCAATACAGAAGAGAAGAAACTTCATATAACAGACCGTTTTAACAGCCCGCAGCAGAAAAGAGACAGCGGGACCAGAGCAAAGATTTTACCTCACAGGCCAGTGCAAGCGCCGACAGCTGAGAGAAGACGGGCGGGCCAGAGAGCGCGCGCAAAGCGCTCTGACCCCGCCCCACCCGCCAATCACGGCACAGCGCGGCAGCGAGGTAAAAATGGCGGCAGCGCCATTAATAAAAGTTAAACCGAGGACCCGGTCTGAGAGGGGAGCGCAGCACACACACAAAATAAAAGACGCAGGCTAACAGACACACATACAGACACACGCGCACAGACGCCCACACATAACTGTACTGAAAAATTACCTCAGGAATAAAATGGCCAGCATATGCCAGAAAAGACCCCTCACCTCCCCCCCCTCCCCCCTAACGGACCTCCCCACCATAAAGGGAGAGGCCATGAGAAGGAGAGAAGAGATATGGGGACAACGGGACAGGGCATCCCAAATCCGGGTCACCAACCGGGTAACCCAATAATGGGGACTAGTTGAGGAGATAAGCTCCTAGGCACCACTAGGTGCCGGCTACCATTACCCAGTCAGCAGCCGAAGCTGGGAGGCTTCCAATAGTTACAAAATACTAGTAAAAATTGAACTGGGTAGAAATAGACCGGGGGGGGTGCCGGGGTGTAACCCCAGCTACCTGCAAGCAGGAGACCTCTTTCTTCTGTCTTGACGCATCTTGCAGAGAGAGAACACTAGGGATTAGGTGGGAGGTCCCAGGTATATATAGACTGGGAGGGGCCAGTTTTCAAGATCTCTCTCTCTCTGCAATGGCATCTGGCGATGGTTTACCCGAACGTTATTACTACAGGAAGCGGGGTGTGTGTGACACACAAAGAATACAACCGCAACCAGAGGAAAGAAAAACAACCGCAACCAGAGGAAAGAAAAACAACCGCAACCAAAGGACAGAAAAAAAAACGCAACCAGAGGACAGAAAAAATACCATTTTGTGAATACTCACCTGTAAAATGGGTATTATAAGTATGTCACACACCCCGCTTCAAGATATCCATAACCTGTGGGTAATACCGACCTGTAGAGGGCGATCTGCAGAGATGATAGGAAAAAGAAAGCCCCTCCCAGTCCATTAATACCTGGGACCTCCCACTCATTCCCCAGTATAAATATAGCAGTAAGGAAAGGGACCAGGAAGAGCCAAATATAAGTCATAACAACGCAAAGTTCACAATATGAAGGATCCAGAATACAAAAGGGCGGGGTGAAGCGGGGTGTGTGACATACTTATAATACCCATTTTACAGGTGAGTATTCACAAAATGGTATTATTCTAAGTATGTCACACACCCGGCTTCAAGATATCCATAACCTGTGGGACATCCAATAGCAGTGTCCATAAAGGGCGGGGATCCAAAACAAGGCAACAAGGCATAACTTAAACCACTGCAGCCTGCAGAACTTTGCGGCCAAAAACAGCATCCGCTGAGGCCCGAACATCAACCTTGTAAAACTTGGAAAAAGTGTAAACAGAAGACCAAGTAGCGGCCTTACAAACTTGCTCAACAGAGGCCTGGTGCTGGAAGGCCCAGGACGCCCCAACCGCACGAATAGAATGAGCAGTAACACCAAAAGGGGGACTCCTCCCCCTTAGCAGTATAGGCCCCAACAATAGCCTGACGAATCCATTTACTAATGGAAGACTTGGCGGGCGCCAAACCCTTCCTAGGCCCAAAGGGCACCACAAAAAAAGCATCAGTCTTACGAAAGGAGGACGTTACCACCAAATAGTACTTAACAACGCGAACCACATCCAAAGAATGTAGAGACCTCTCCTTGTCGTTGCTGGGATTAGGACACAGAGAGGGCAAAACAATGTCCTGATTTAGATGAAAAGCAGAAACCACCTTAGGAAGGAAATCCGGGTTAAAGCGAAAAACCACCTTGTCCTGATGCCTCTCGAAGTACGGAGCTTGAATGGACAAAGCCGCCAACTCAGAGACACGCCGAACAGAAGTGATAGCTACCAAAAAGGCCACCTTCTGCGTAAGCGATGACAAGGCAATATCCTGCAAGGGCTCAAACGGAGGACCCTGAAGAGCAGAAAGAACCAAGTTCAAATCCCAAGCTGGAACCAAAGGCTTCCTAGGAGGCCGAACATGCGTAACCCCCTGGAAAAAGGTCTTGACCAAAGGATAAAGCGCAAAGGACCTTTGAAAGAACACCACCAGGGCAGAAACCTGCCCCTTCAGAGTACTAAGCTGAAGCCCCAGATCCAGACCATGTTGAAGAAACTCCAGGATTCTGGAAATAGAAAATTCCCTACAAGGGAAAGCCCTGACCTCACCCCAATCAATATAAGACCTCCAGGTCCTATAGTAAACGGTAGAGGAAGACCGCTTCCTAGCGCTAATAAGAGTTCGAATCACCGCATCAGAAAGACCTTCCTCCTTCAAGATGGAGGTTTCAGCAGCCACGCCGTCAAAGCCAGCGATGGTAAATTGGGATAACGTAGCCGACCCTGGGTAAGCAGGTCCGGCAGCAGGGGCAGAACGAACTGATCCTCTGCCAATCTTACCACGTCTGCGAACCAAACCTGTCTTGGCCACCTTGGGGCCACCAGAATTGCTGACGCGCCCTCCAGGGCCAGCTTGCGCACCACTCTGGCTACCATTGGAAACGGAGGGAACAGGTACGGAAACCCCAGATCCCTCCAGTTCAGGGACATGGCATCCACTGCTAGAGCCAGTGGATTCTTCGAGAGAAACACAAATACCGGAAGTTTGTGATTGTGACGAGAGGCAAAGAGGTCCACCACCGGTGACCCCCACCTGAGGCAAATCAAGCGAAACACCTTGGGACTGAGAGACCATTCCCCCTGGCGAGATGAGGACCTGCTCAGAGAGTCTCTGTGTTCTCCACTCCCGGAATGTAAACTGCCGAGATGCACGGGACGTGGCTCTCCGCCCAGTCCAGAATCAAAGACACTTCCCTGAGGGCACTCCTGCTGCGAGTCCCTCCCTGGTGATTGATGTAGGCAACTGCCGTCTGATTGTCCGATCGAACCTGAACCAGAAAGCCCTGCAACTGATGAGTCAAGCGAAACAGAACCAACCTGATGGCTCTCAATTCCAGTACATTGATGGGCTTGTGAGCCTCCTGAAGCCCCCACAGACCCTGACACTGAAGATCCTTCCAGAAACCCCCCCATCCTGATAGACTGGCATCCGTGGTGACCGTCTCCCAACAAGGAGTCAGAAAGGATCTGCCCTTCAACAGGTTGACTGAATTCAGCCACCAGTGAATGGAGCGCCGAACCCGGGGGGTCATCATGAAGGACTGATCCAACGATAGTGGAGACCTGTCCCAAACCGCCAACAGATCAAGCTGGAGCTGAACTGCCTCGAATGAGGCCACCATCAATCCCACCAGTCTCATCCCTAGCCGGATGGCCGGACGATGGACAAGAGAAGCCGAGCCAACTCCTGAATCAAAAGAACCTTGGACTGAGGAAGAAACACCTTGGCCTGGGAAGTATCCAGAGACATTCCCAGAAAGGTCACTACCCTGGACGGAGAAAGGGAGGACTTGGGGTAGGTGATCACCCAACCGAATCTCTCCAGAGTGGTTATCACCGTCCTGGTGTCCAACTCTGCTTGGCTGAAGGAAGACGCCATAATGAGAAGATCGTCCAGATAAGGCACAATGCGTATACCCCGGGCTCTGAGTAGAGCCATTACCCCAGCCAGCACTTTGGTGAAAACCCGTGGAGCCGAGGTAAGACCGAAAGGAAGTGCCACAAACTGAAAATGCCGATCCTCCACCACGAACCTGAGAAACCTCTGGTGCGCTGGAAAAATCGGAACAGACAGATAAGCATCCTTGTTGTCTATGGACGTCAGAAAGTCCCCCTGACGAAGAGAGTAGATAGCTGAACGCAGCGTTTCAATGCGGAATTTCCACGGGCGGACGAACCTGTTGAGTATTTTCAGATCCAGGATGGGTCGAACCGAGCCGTCCTTCTTGGGTACCGTGAACAGATAGGAATAAAAACCCCGGCCCTGGTCTGGAGGGAGGCACTGGGCAAATGACAGCCATATCCAGAAGACTCTTTACTGCCGCCTGGAGCCCCTGTGCGGCCAGAGGGTTCGAAGGCACCTGAGACCTGGAAGAATCTGGGAGGGGGCGGGAGCTCGAACTCCAGCTTGTAGCCGGAAGTCACCACTTCCTCCATCTGTCCAAGACCTCCCGATCCCAGACCTGGGAAAAGTGTTGCAGCCGTCCCCCCATCCACATGGGTGAGGGCACCCCCTCATTTCTGAGCTGGTTTAGCAGCGGGTTTGGGCTTAGAGCCCCAACTGTATCCTGGACGGGCACGTCCTCTGCCCCTGTTCCCGGAATCTCCTCTGGATGACGGGAAAGCAAATCCCCTGCCAGCTCTGGCCCCACGAAAGGAAGGAGCAAAGGAAACCGCCCCCCGAAAGGGACGGCGTTGTTTCTTGCGTTGAGGTAAATTACCGCCTTTGGCGACGGAATCCAACTTCTCTCCAAAGAGCCTTAATCCTACAAAAGGGAGAGCCGTCAGCGACTTTTTTGACACAAAATCGGACGCCCACTGGCGCAACCAAACCGAACGCCGAATAGTCACTAGCAGAGCCGACGTCCTGCCACACATCATCAGAGTGTCATCCAAGGCGGCTAGTACAAATGACAAAAACAATTCACACCTTTTAAGGCCAAGGAACTCGTCACTACCCGGATCAAATCCGGAAGAAGTCAACAGATCCCTGACCACCGACCTGGTAGCCACCACCATCAGCGCCGAAGCACAAACGGGCCGCATGGCTGACCCAACACTGGCAAAACTATGACAAGCCATCTGGTCAATGCGTTTATCCTCACCATCTTTAAGAGTGGAACAATCAGGGGTATGTAAAACAGCAGTGTTGGACAACCCCAGAATCAGTGCATCCACCTCGGGAGGAGACGCCCAACGCTTAACCGTATCCAAAGGGAAGGGATATTTTTTGTCCCAACCCTGAGGAATACCTGGGAGCCGAGCAGTCCTCTCCCATTCCTTAGCAATAATTCCATCAAAATGCTTTTGATTAGGAAATTCCAAGCGCGGCCTGGATTCCTCGAAAAACTCCCCCTTTTGCTGTGGAACTGCCTCAGGAGGAGAAATAGCTAAAACCTCAAACATCTGAGCCAGAACGTTAGGAGTATCCGAGGATCTCCCCAAGTCCCGCTCGGTATCAGCGCCAACAAACTGCTGATCATCTGAATTATCTGATTGGGGGAGTAATCGGACCAATCCAGATTATCCACATCATCAAAGTCAACCACCGGCGAGGCCGGTGACAAATGCTTTCTCTTAGCCGGAGTCTTTCGGGCGACCGCGCTGGAGAATAATTATTCTAAGTATGTCACACACACCCAGCTTCAAACATTATTACACTTGGGTTACTCCACCAGCAGGTGGCGACGTTGCAGAGAAGTCTTGAAAAATGAGCCCCTCCTGATCTATAATACCTGGGACCTCCCACTTATTCCCCAGTTTTCTTCTCTGCAAGATGGCGACAAGACAGAAGAATGAAGTGACACCCCGGCCCCCCCCTCTGGTCTATTTCTGCCCGGCCTTATGTTTATTAGCCCCTTGATTAAATATGTAGCCTCCCAGCTTAGGCTGTCGGCCGGGCAAGGGTAGATGGCACCTAAGGTGCCTAGGAGCTTAGCTCCTCCGCTAGACCCCATACTATGGGGCAATGCGGTTATCCGGTTTTTGGTGATCCGGATTTGGGATGCCCCCGCCCTTTGTCCCTATCAGGCTTGCACTTGCCCCGCTTGGTCCCTTCTCCCTGCGCTAGTTGGGGGGGGGGGCTTGTCTGTGTGCCTGGGTATGCTTTGCTACTTGGCTGTGTGAGTGTGTTTTACTTCATGATGGCTGGTGTGGGGCGGGGCCGGGCGGCGTGTGTGTGTTGCCGCCGGCCCGTCCGCTGGCCAGCTTGTTTTGGGGGCTCAATTGAGCTACCCGAACTGGGAGGATCGGTCTCCGGAGGGCAAGGGGGGGCGGGTCCAGGCCGCGTGGGTGCCGTCGGTCCGCCCTTGTTTTCTGTCAGTGCGGGCGGGGCCGGGCGGCGTGTAGGGTGCCGCCGGCCCGCCTGCCTTTGTCACCATGTGCAGGCGCCATGTTCACCGCCTGTGCCGTCCCCTCCTCGCCTGTTCCGGACCCCGTGTGACGTTGTCATGGGTGGGGATTCGCAATCCGAGGTATGCGCCCGATTGGCTAGCATCGAGAAGATGTTTTCCACTGTGGTTGCTCAGAAGGCTCCGGCTAAGCGGAAACACTTGTCCCCGCATCCGCCGGACTCAGATGTTGAGGTTGTTGAGGCATTGGATTGGTCAGATTGCCCCCTGGTTGAAGAAGGGGAGCTGATTGAGGATTTGGACGATCCTGAGGTCCAGCAGCTGTTTGGTGCTGAGGGTGACCAGGCCATGGGGACTGTTTTGGACACCCCTTACATACTGGCTCAAATGTTTGAGGTTTTGGATTTGGATCCTCCTGAGGCGGTTCCTCCGCCAAAGGGCGAGTTGTTTGAGGTGACTAAGCCGCGCTTGGAGTTTCCCAGTCAACGACATTTCGAGAATGTCGTCCTTAAGGAATGGGAGCAACCTATGCGTCTCGTTGGTGTTCCGCCTAGTTGGGATAGGGAGTATCCTTTTCCGGCGGACTTGGTGAAGCGCTGGTCTGCCCCTCCCGAGGTTGATGCTCCGGTTTTGGGGCTATCCAATATGGCGGTAATGCTTTCTCCTGACATGACTACTTTTAAGGATGGCGAGGATCGCCGGATTGACCAGCTGGCCCGCCATGGTTTTGTTTGTGCGGGTTCGGTTTTGAGACCTGTTTGTGCTTCGGCACTTTTGTTGTTGGCGGTTAGGTCCATTGTCAGGGATTTATGTGCGGATCTTGATCCTACTTGTGATGAATTTCTTGCCCTCAAGTGTTGCGAGTCCTTCGTTTCGTTTGTCCTGGCCGCTCAGGATGATGCCATGTTGATGTGTGGCAGGGCTACGGCTCTGTTGGTAGCTATCCGGCGGTCGGTGTGGTTGCGGCAATGGCCTGCTGGTTTTAATTCCAAAAGGTCGCTTACGGCTCTTCCCTTTTTGGGTTTGCGCCTGTTTGGTGAGAAATTAGATTCGGTTGCCAAGGGAGGTAAGTTACCTCAGCGCAAGAAAAATAAGTCGTTCCTTTCGGGGGGCGACTTCTTTCAATCCTTCCTTTCGGGGAGCCAGAACTGGCAGAGGCGCGGGCTTCTCGGCCCCCAGGGGTGCTAGCTGGAACAGGGGTAGAGGCAGTGGCAATCCCGTTCACGCCTGGGGCGCCAAACTTAAACCAGCTGCAAAGCCCACTCAGCAATGAGGGAGTGCCCTCACTCTTGCGGGTGGGGGGACGGTTGCGGCTCTTCTCCCGGGTATGGGACCAGGCGGTCTCGGACAGGTGGATCCGGGAGGTGGTGTCGGCCGGTTTACAAGCTGGAGTTCGAGTCCCGACCTCCTCTATGATTTTTCAGGTCTCGTGTGCCCTCAGATCCTTTGGCCACGCAGGGGCTCCTGGCGGCGGTGAGGAATCTTCTGGAGATGGCAGTCATCTGCCCGGTCCCTCCTTCGGAGGTGGGCCGCTGGTATTATTCCAATCTCTTCACAGTGCCCAAGTTGGACAGGTTGGTTTGTCCCATCCTGGATCTGAAGTTCCTCAATGTGTTTATTCGTCCCCGGAGGTTTCGCATGGAACCTCTGCGTTCTGCCATCAATTCTCTGCGGCAGGGGGATTTCATGACGTTCATAGACATCAAGGATGCCTATCTTCATATTCATATATCCTGGCTCACCAAAGGTTTCTTCGCTTCGTGGTGGAAGATCGGCTTTTTCAATTTGTGGCTCTTCCGTTCGGCCTTACCTTGGCTCCAAGGGTGTTCACCAAGGTGTTGGCGGGCGTGATAGCTCAGGGGATTCGCATTGTGCCCTGTCTGGACGATCTTCTCATCATGGCTTCTTCTTTCAGTCAAGCGGAGGTGGACAGCAGGACGGTGGTATCCACTCTGGAGAGGTTCGGCTGGGTGATCAACTACCCCAAGTCCTCTCTCTTTCCGGCCAGGGTGGTGCCCTTTTTGGGGATGACCTTGGATTCTTGCCAACACAGAGTTGTTCGGCCTCAGGCCAAAGTTCTCTTGGTTCAGGGATTGGCGCAGCTTTTTCTTTCCAATCCTTGCCCGCCCATCCGGCTAGGGATGAGACTGGTGGGGTTGATGGTAGCTTCCTTTGAGGCAGTTCCCTTTGTTCAGTTTCACACGAGGACGCTTCAGTTTCATCTGTTGGCGTCTTGGGGCCGGCAACCGCGGTCGTTGGATCGGTCTTTCCGGATGTCCTCCCGGGTTCGGCAGTCTCTCCTGTGGTGGATGGTCACAGACATTCTCTTGAGGGGCAGGTCCTTTCTGTTGCCTCTTTGGGAAACTGTCACTAGGGACGCCAGTTTTTTGTCAGGATGGGGAGTTTTCTGGAAGGACCTTCGGTTCCGGGGGAGGTGGGGTCCTCTGGAGGCCCACTTGCCCATCAACATTCTGGAGTTGAGGGCCATCAGGTTGGTTCTGTCTCTCTTGGCACAGCATTTACAGGGCTTGCCGGTTCAGGTTCGGTTGGTCGATCGGTTGGCGGTTGCTTACATCAATCGCATGAGAGGGACTCGCAGTCTGGGTGCCCTCAGAGAGGTGTCTCTGATTCTAGCCTGGGTGGAGACTCATGTCCTTTGCATCTCGGCAGTGTACATTCCAGGATTGGAATACACGGACGCGGTCTTCCTCAGCAGGTGCTCTTTCCGCCGGGGGGAATGGTCTCTCCACCCTCAGGTTTTTCGGTCGCTTTGTCTCCGGTGGGGGACGCTGGAGGTGGATCTGTTTGCCTCTCGTCACAATTACAAGCTTCCGACATTCGTGTCGCTCTCTCAGGATCCTCTGGCTCTGGCGGTGGATGCCATGTCCCTGAGCTGGGGGGACCTGGGCTTCCTTTCTCTGTTTCCTCCGATCCCCATGCTAGGCAAGGTGTTGCGAAAGCTGGCCCTGGACGGGGTTCCCGCCATTCTCATGGCTCCAAGGTGGCCAAGGAGGGTGTGGTTCGCATACATCGTTTGTCTGGCGGTGGATCAGTTCGATCTGCTTCTTCGGCTGGATCTTACCACACAGGGTCAACTGCGTTGCCCCAATTTACCAACGCTGGCTGTGACGGCCTGGCTGCTGAAACCTCCGTCTTAGGGGCGGAAGGTTTTTCGGATCTGTTATTCAGACTTTTATTAGTGCTGGGAAGAGGTCCTCTTCTTCCATCTATTATAGGACTTGGAGATCTTATATTGATTGGAGTGAGGCTAGATCTTTCCTTGTCGGGTCTTTTCTGTTTTCAGGATTTTGGAATTTCCTCAATCGGAGCTGGACTCTGGTTTTCAGCTGAGTTTCTTAAAGGGGCAGGTTGCTGCCTTGTCTGTCTTTTTTTTCAAGAGTCCTTTGCGTTTTCTCCTTTGGTCAAGACTTTCTTCCAGGGGGTCTCGCATTGGCGGCCTCCTAGGAAGCCTTTGCTCCCTGTTTTGGGATTTGAATGTGGTTATCTCTGCTCTTCAGGCTCCTCATTTGAGCCTTTGCAGGTTATTGCTCTTTCTATTCTGACTCAGAAGGTTGCCTTGTTGGTGGCCATCACTTCGGTTCGGCGTGTCTCGGAGTTGGCAGCCTTGTCGGTTCAGGCTCCTCACTCTGAGAGACATCAGGTCAAAGTGGTTTTCCGCTTCAAACCGGACTTTCTTTCTAAGGTGGTCTCTGCTTTTCATCTTAACCAGGACATTGTTCTTCCTTCCTTGTGTCCTAAGCCTGGGAATGACAAGGAGAGGGTCTGCACTGTTTGGATGTGGTACGCTGGGTGAAGTACTGTTTGTTTACTACATCTCCTTTTCGTAAGACTGATGTCTTTTTCGTGGTGCCCTGTTGGGCCTAGGAAGGGTTTGGCTCCCGCTAGGTCTTCCATTAGCAAATGGATTCGTCAGGCTGTTGTTGGGGCCTATTCTACCAAGGGGAAGGTTTTCCCTTTTCGTATCACTGCTCATTCTACTCATGCTGTTTACAGCACCAGGCCTCTGTTGAACAAGTTTGTAAGGCCGCTACTTGGTCTTCTGTTCACACTTTTTCCAAGTTTTTACAAGGTTGATGTGCGGGTTTCAGCGGATGCTGTGTTTGGCCGCAAGGTTCTGCAAGCTGCAGTGGTTTGAGTTTTGCATTATGGCCTTGTTGGATACCCGCCCTTTCTGGACACTGCTTTTGGATGTCCCAAGTGTGATAATTAATGTTTGAAGCGGGGTGTGTGACATAATTAGAATAATACCATTTTGTGAATACTCACCTGTAAAATGGATATTATAAGTATGTCACACACCCCCGCTTCACCCGCCCTTTTTGGTATCCTGGATTCTTTATAGGGTGAAGCTTCATTTACAGTTTGAGGGTTGCCAATGGTTTTTTTCCTGGTACCTTGTCTTTTCTGCTGTTTGAAAACTGGGGAATAAGTGGGAGGTCCCAGGTATTATAGATCAGGAGGGGCTCGTTTTTCAAGACTTCTCTGCAACGTCGCCACCTGCTGGTGGAGTAACCCAAGTGTAATAATTAATGTTTGAAGCGGGGTGTGTGACATACTTATAATATCCATTTTACAGGTGAGTATTCACAAAATGGTATTTTTCAAGGTTGGCCAATCTGGCACACACCTCAGATTGCAGCTCCCCACCCATGACAACGTCACACAGGGTACGTATCAAGCTAGGAGGGTGAGGGGAAGCGACCGGCGGTGCTGACCCAGACGCCTGGTGTCCGGACTGCCGCGTAATAGTCTGCTGTGCACATGGTATACACAGAAGTACATCATCCCCAGTAAGGGATGCCCCACACCCCATACACTTCCGGGATTGCCCCGAGGGGAGCCCGAGCCCGGTATCCGGGGATGCCTCCATACGGTGAACTTATAGGTAGTCGCTATGACCAAGGGAATTACGCATATAAGCAACCCGGGATGCCCCTTTAATGTCCCAAGTGGGAGGATTTGCAATAAGCCAATTAAGAACCCAGGGACCCTAGGACCAGGAGAAACCCCCTAACACCACTGTAGGTTATATCTGAAAGACATAATAAAAAAGGCTAATAAGAAAAGCGGAGTATAGAATAAATATATATATGACATAAGAATATATAATTATAGGTGATGGGACAAAAAGGGGGGGGGGGGGGCACGGGCCACTCACTGTGGACCTGAAGACAGCTTCCTCTCGCCGTGAGGTAAAGAGCAGCTCTGAGGAGAGAAGGGGGTGTGGCCAGCGCACGGAGCGCGAAGCGCCAAGCTCCGCCCCCTTCTGAGGAAACAGGCACAGAGAAAAAGCACCTCAGCGGTGCCTGTGACCCTCCGTCATGACAATGCAAAAAGACCGGCCCCGCAGCCATGTGCGGCCGCGCCGCCGGTCTCAGCAGAGACAAGAAGGAGGGGAGCGGGTCGTGGTTTTGACTCTGACGCCTGGCCCCGCTCCTCGCTCAGAATGCAAGCCGCATCAGCGCCAAATAGAAGGGTGGGGGCCGCGGCTCGCGCCTAAAGCCCGGCCCCGCCCCTTTTACCTCAGGGAAAAAGCCTGTATAAGAATGGCGGCCACAGCACCGTTTTGACAGAGAAATACACGCTGTTATGAAGTAATAAATAAGTTAATAACTATTGGGAAAATAATTTAATAAATTAATACATTAAAACATTATTAAGAATTAATGATTACAAAATTTGGACCTAACACCGAATAAGGGGCCCTGCTCCTACCCTCCGCTATCCCGCTAGAGAGAGGGGCATTACCCAAAAGGGAGGACCACCCAAAGTGTAAGGCCAAGGGACGGGGCATCCCAAACCGGGGTCACCGTCCCGGATAACCACCTACACTCTTATATAGGGCCTCACGGGAGAGCATTTGCTCTTAAGCACCTAGGGTGCTTTTCTACCCTCACCCGGACCGTCAGCCTAGGCTGGGAGGCATGAGGTAACAGGAAAAAAAGGGATCCGGGTGGAAATAGATAACTAAAAGGGCCGGGAGTCATCCCGGCTACCTGAAATCCCCCTGTGCAAGGAGGAGACATCTTCTGACTTGCTCGCCGTCTGCAGTGATGAAGACTGGGGAATGAGTGGGAGGTCCCAGGTATTTATGGACCGGGAGGGGCTTTCTTTTTCTTATCATCTCTGCAGATCACCATCTACAGGTCAGTATTACCCACAAGTTATGGATATCTTGAAGCGGGGTGTGTGACATACTTAGAATACAAATACAACCAAAGGACAGAAAAACAACCGCAACCAGAGGACAGAAAAACGGCCGCAACCAGAGGAAAGAAAGACAACCGCAACCAGAGGAAAGAAAGACAACCGCAACCAGAGGAAAGAAAGACAACCGCAACCAGAGGAAAGAAAGACAACCGCAACCAGAGGAAAGAAAAACAACCGCTGTGACAGACTCTGCCATTGGATTTTAAAGGCACTGTTTTTGCATAGACCCATAACTTTCATTTTCTTGAGCATGTCCCAGACAGACTGCCATGGTGTTGTTGATTGTATTACAGACTGCTATTGTTATACTGATTGTGCTACAGACTGCTATTGTTCTACTGATTGTGTTACAGACAGCTATTGTGTTGCTGATTGCGTCACTGGCAGAGTTGAGGGATTGTGTGCCCTGCTCCCATTGGTCTGTGGGTTTGTCATGCAGTTCTCCATCAGGTCCACGGGGGAGGTCCCCTTGCATGGAGCCTTGCACATAAGGCACAGTGTGGTACTAATAAAGTTCATCTTCACCCTCAATACTGAGTTCTGTCTCTTATTGGGGGAAACGCTATATTACAATTCACTAGCCCTTGTAAGGGCTGTTCCTGATTTCCTCACGGATGACTCTGGAATTCCTGCAGCACCTCTCACCATTGGGAAAAGGACGTCTCTGGCGGGGAAGCCCTCCGGCGATAAAGGTTATCGCTACAATTGGTGGCAGCGGTGGGATGGTCCTTTCTACCCAGAGAGAGTGCTACCCTGATGGAGAGTCAGTATGACAAGTTGAAAAGGCTGACCCTGAAGGATCTACTCGAGAGCCGGGGAAGGTCAGCTAGCAACCGCCCACGTCAGGAACCGATAGCCGAGCTGATCGAAATGGATCGTGCAGCAGTGAGGACTGGAACCAATATAGAGGCCGATGAAGACGCTGCTCTCGTTCAAGCAGTTCGGAACAGATTGTCGGTCTATGGCCCGAATCCATCACAGGAACTGATCGACCGAGTCTTCGCCGCAGCGGAGGCAGAGGCCAGTAAGCGAAGGGAAGATCGGCGACTTTCAACCCAGCATCCTCTCAGCCTCAGTTACACTGGGGGGAGAAAGATTCCATTTGACAGAGACCACCTTAGAAGGAAAGTCTGGTTTGAAGCGGAAAACCACCTTGACCTGATGTCTCTCAAAGTGAAGAGCCTGAACCAACAAGGCTACCAACTCCGAGACAAAAAGAACAGAAGTGATGGCCACCAACAAGCAACCTTCTGAGTCAGAGTAGGAAGAACAATAACCTGCAAAGGCTCAAGGAGAAGCAGGAAGAGCAGAGAGAACCAAATTCAAATCCCAAACAGGGAGCAAAGGCTTCCTAGGAGGCCGCAGATGCGAAACCCCCTGGAAAAAAGTCCTGACCAAGGATGGAGTGCAAATGACCTAAAAAGATAGACAAGGCCGAAACCTGCCCCTTCAAAGTACTCAGCTGAAGACCAGAGTCCAGCCCAGATGAAAGAAATTCCAAAATCCTAGAAACAGAAAAGACCCGACAGGGCAAAGATCTAGCCTCACACCAATAAATATAAGATCTCCAATCCCTATAATAATCCCAAGTGTAATAATTAATGATTGAAGTGGGGTGTGTGACATACTTAGAATAGATTCCATTTGCAGCATTTAAATCCTTCCAGGAAAGTGACAACGAGATTGACGGATTTTTGGCCGATTTTTAACGGCAGTGCGCTTTACACCGGGTACCCACGGAGGAATGGGTCACCATATTATCAGGGAAACTATCTGGGAAAGCTTCCAATGCTTTCCGGGCCATCCCTGATGCGGACTTACCACACTACCATCTGGTAAAGGAGGCTTTGTTAGCCCGGGACGCTGTCACCCCGGAAGCCTACAGGCGAAGATTTCGGGAATCCCAAAAGAAGGGAGGGGATTCTTACACGGAGTGGGCATGTCGCCTCCATCATACAGCATCACACTGGGTCACTGGATGCCAAGCCACAACCGCTGAGGATGTACTACAGTTGTTTTTACTAGATCATTTTCTCAATGCCCTGCAAACAGAGCTAAGAGAGTGGGTACATGACCGGAGGCCTCTAATGCTACCTGAGGCTGCTCGTCTAGCTGACGAGTACACCGATGCTCGCCGGACAGAACAGTCCGCTCCAAAACCACCTCCCATCAAATTTCCAGCACCTGTGGCTTTAGCGCCAACTCGTTACTCTGGGCCACATAGGCCAGCGCAGCAACCGAACCTCTCCACAGTTCAGTGCCATTGTTGCAAACAATGGGGACATTATCGCAGGGATTGCGCCCTAGAGCCTCCCCGAAACGCGTGGAGGCAAAAACAACCTTCCACCTCCCGTACTCCTGCGGCACACGGAACTGAGAGCAGTTCGGAAGAGTATCTGGGGGTACTGTAAGAAGCTGATCCCGTACAAGCGGCCATCCAAGACAACCAACAGCACCATCGCCAGGAGGAACGAGTCAATGGGCGCACCGCGCAAGGATTACGCGACACCGGAGCCACACTTACCTTGCTCCAACCTCATTTGGTCAAGAACAAAGACCGCACCGGACACACCATAGCAGTAAGGGTGGCGGGAGGAGCTGTGTTTCGACTCCCCACCGCCCGAGTACATCTTGACTGGGGCACTGGATCCGGCAGGGTACATGTGGGACTTATGGACAACTTACCCGCAGAAGTACTATTGGGAAATGATATAGGACCAATGACTTCTGCCTATGCTACCTCTGTGCCAGCCAGCATCAACCCTGTTACAACCCGGGCTCCAGCCCGAGCTGCCAACTCCAGCCCACTGGTCGGGGAGACCCAGGGGTTTCGTCTGCATCACACCATGTCTGTTACAAGAAGCCAAGAAGAGGATCAGCCATCAGGTTACGTCCGTCCAGAAGGGAAACGTATGCCAAACACTATTTTTGTTGGGGGCATTGACCGTCGGATTGATCAGCATGAATTTAAGTATTTTTTTTCAAAGTATGGCGCTGTAAAGAATGTCAAAATTATTAGGGATGCCTCTGGCGTTTCTAAGGGTTATGGTTTTGTCTCCTTTTATGATGGACCAGCTATAAGAAAGCAAAGCACCTGTGCACACATCCAACCAAGGACTTTAATGCTGAACTCACCAACGCCACAATATCCCAGTGTTTGGACCCCACCCATGACCGATTCCTATGTACAGCCCACGTCAATGTTTAGCCCTGTTACTTACTATTTGCAGACTTGTCCTTACACAGAACTCTGCCCATAACAAGAGTCCGGACAGCCCCACGTTAACCCGAACAGGGTCAATCCGGGTCTGCCGGGTGTTCCACAAAAAGGGGGCATTGTGACAGACTCTGCCATTGGATTTTAAAGGCACTGTTTTTGCATAGACCCATAACTTTCTTTTTCTTGAGCATGTCCCAGACAGACTGCCATGGTGTTGTTGATTGTATTACAGACTGCTATTGTTCTACTGATTGTGCTACAGACTGCTATTGTTCTACTGATTGTGTTACAGACGGCTATTGTGTTGCTGATTGCGTCACCGGCAGAGTTGAGGGATTGTGTGCCCTGCTCCCATTGGTCTGTGGGTTTGTCATGCAGTTCTCCATCAGGTCCACGGGGGAGGTCCCCTTGCATGGAGCCTTGCACATAAGGCACAGTGTGGCACTAATAAAGTTAAGTTCATCTTCACCCTCAATACCAGACCTGGGCATTGTAAGGCCCGGGGGCCACATGCGGCCCTTTGAGTGGCTCTGACTGGCCCGCGACCTGTAAGTTGCGCGGCCGCACTCCGCGGATGCCCCCGCCGCTCAGTCCCGCCCACTGTCCGTGCAGTCTTGCCAGAAAAGATAGTGCCGGGTTTAAACAGCACTTTTGCCCCTCTGTAGTGAGTCTAATGTAGCGGGGGCGTGTGTGGATTAGAGCCTGCTCTCCTATTGGACAGCTCCCTCCTGCAGGTTTGGCTATGGGCGGAGTTTCCCTGTACTGTGTGACATGTGACAGTCACTGCGGAGCCGACCCCGGAGATGGAGGTTCTCCAGCCACTTGTCTGTGCCTCACGTCACAGGCTGCTGGCACTTGTAGTCCACCAAATGTGTTACATGCCATACGCAGCACCTGATGGTGCACTGGCTCTCGTAGTCCATTTCTGGCCACACCAATGCCTTTGGGAGGGCGGGGGACCATGCTGCAAGGTGGCGGACTCCTTCTCTGAAAGCAGAACAAAACCCAGAGCGGCCACTGGTCTTCCACATGGGCATCCTAGTTCAGGATGCCCCACTGTGTGAAACCCTTGTTACTTAGTAGCAACTTGACAAATGATGGAAATGAACCCAGAGCGGCCACTGGTCTTCCACCTGGGCATCCCAGATCGGGGCTTTGTTCCGCTTTAAGGGAGGGAGTTTTCATGTTGCTACTGAGTAAAAGGGTTTCACACAGTGGGGCATCCCGATCTGGGTTTTTCCAGGGGGGAAGACCAGGGGCCGCTCTGGGTTTTGTTCTGCTTTATGTGAGGGAATCCGCAATTTTTCACATTGCTACTGAATAAAAAGTGTGAGCAGCGCTGTGTTACTTTAATCATAATGTAAAGGAGGGGGGTTATTCCATCCTACTCTGATTTGGTCATGATGTTTTAAAGAAGACCAAAACCTATGTAACCCAGCCCTTTGGAGTGTGAAGGAATCCAGGGCTGGTTACAGGCATCATGCCTCTGGGGCATCCCAATTTGGAGACCTCACTGGACACACAAATGTGGTTTATTTAATAAATTACATTTTTTTTGTAAGACAACCTCACTTTTTCATTGTTTAACTATAACATATACTTGTAGCAGCTTGTCACAACAATGCTATTTACTGCTTCTTATAAAGAAATACAATTATATTATGCAGAATTTAGTTCAGCCTTTTGGCCCGGCCCTCCACAATATTTGTAGTTTCTCATGTGGCCCCATGGAAAAAATAATTGCCCACCCCTGCTCAATACTGAGTTCTGTCTCTTATTGGGGGAAAAGCTATATTACAATTCACTAGCCCTTATAAGGGATTTCCTCACGGATGACTCTGGAATTCCTGCAGCACCTCTCACCATTGGGAAAAGGATGTCTCTGGCGGGGAAGCCCTCCGGCGATAAAGGTTATCGCTACAACCGCAACCAGAGGAAAGTAAAACAACCGCAACCAGAAGAAAGAAAAACAACCGCAACCAGAGGAAAGTAAAACAACCGCAACCAGAAGAAAGAAAAACAACCGCAACCAGAGGAAAGAAAAGCAACCGCAACCAGAGGACAGAAAAACAACCACAACCAGAGGACGGAAAAACAACCGCAACCAGAAGAAAGAAAAAATACCATTTTGTGAATACTCACTTGTAAAATGGGTATTATAAGTATGTCACACACCCCGCTTCACCCCGCCCTTTTGTATTCTGGATCCTTAATATTGTGAACTTTGCGTTGTTATGACTTATATTTGGCTCTTCCTGGTCCCTTTCCTTACTGCTATCTTTATACTGGGGAATGAGTGGGAGGTCCCAGGTATTTATGGACTGGGAGGGGCTTTCTTTTTCCTATCATCTCTGCAGATCGCCCTCTACAGGTCGGTATTACCCACAGGTTATGGATATCTTGAAGCGGGGTGTGTGACATACTTAGAATACAACCGCAACCAGAGGACAGAAAAACAACCGCAACCAGAGGACAGAAAAACAACCGCAACCAGAGGAAAGAAAAACAACCGCAACCAGAGGAAAGAAAAACAACCGCAACCAGAGGACAGAAAAACAACCGCAACCAGAGGAAAGAAAAACAACCGCAACCAGAGGAAAGAAAAACAACCGCAACCAGAAGAAAGAAAAACAACCGCAACCAGAAGAAAGAAAAACAACCGCAACCAGAGGAAAGAAAAACAACCGCAACCAGAAGAAAGAAAAAATACCATTTTGTGAATACTCACCTGTAAAATACCAATTTTTGAATACTCACCTGTAAAATGGGTATTATAAGTATGTCACACACCCCGCTTCAAACATTAATAATTACACTTGGGTTATCTCCCAGTTTTCAAACAGCAGTAAAGACAAGGTACCAGGAAAAAGCCATTGGTAACCCTCAAACTGTAAACGAAGCTTCACCCTATAAAGAATCCAGGATACCAAAAAGGGCGGGTGAAGCGGGGTGTGTGACATACTTATAATACCCATATTCTAAGTATGTCACACACCCCGCTTCAAGATATCCATAACTTGTGGGTAATACCGACCTGTAGAGGGCGATCTGCAGAGATGATAGGAAAAAGAAAGCCCCTCCCAGTCCATAAATACCTGGGACCTCCCACTCATTACCCAGTCTTCATCTCTGCAGACGGCGAGCAAGTCAGAAGATGATGTCTCCTCCTTGCACAGGGGGATTTCAGGTAGCCAGGATGACTCCCAGCCCTTTAGTTATCTATTTCCACCCGGATCTTTTTTTTCCGGTTACCGCCTCCCAGCCTAGGCTGACGGTCCGGGTGAGGGTAGAATAGCACCCTTGGTGCTTAGGAGCAAATGCTCTCCCGTGAGACCCTATACAAGAGGGTAGGCGGTCATCCGGGACGATGACCCCAGTTTGGGATGCCTCGTCCCTTGGCCTTACACTTTGGGTGGTCCCCCTCTCTGGGTCATGCCCCTCTCCCTAGCGGGGTAGGGGAGGGTAGGAGCAGGGCCCCTTATTCGGTGTTAGGTCTAAATTTTGTAATCATTAATTCTTCAATTTATTAATGTATAATGTATTATTTTATTGAATTATTCCCCCAATATTTATTAGCGTAATTGTTATATCATAATTCAGTGTGTATTTCACGGTCAAAACAGCGCTGTGGCCGCCATTCTTATGCAGGCGTTCTCCCTGAGGTAAAAGGGGCCGGGCCGGGCTTTAGGCGCGAGCCGCGGCCCCCACCCATCTGTTTGGCGCTGATGCGGCATTGGATTTTGAGCAGGGAGCGGGGCCGAGCAACAGGGTCAAAGCCACGGCCCGCTCCCCTCCTTATGGTCTCCTCTGAGACCGGCGCCGCGGCCGCACATTGCTGTGGTGCCGGCCTTTTGTGCTGACATGGCGGAGGGGAGCTTCTCAGTCACAGGCACCGCTGAGGAGCTTTGCTCCATGCCGGTTTCCTGACAATGGGCGGAGCTTGGCACTTCGCACTCTGTGCGCTGGCCACCCCCCCTTTCTCTCCTCAGAGCTGCTCTTTACCTCACGGCGAGAGGACGCTGTCCTCAAGGACCACAGTGAGTGGCCCTGTGGGCACCCCTTCTTTCCCATCACCTACATTTCTATATTTTTATGATATATATATATATATATATCTTATTAGCCTTTTTTATTATGTCCTTCAGATATAACCTACAGTGGTGTTAGGGGGTTTTCTCCCGGTCCTAGGGTCCCTGGGTTCTTAATTGGCTTATTACAAATCCTCCCACTTGGGACATTGAAGGGGCATCCCGGGTTGCTTATATGCGTAATTCCCTCGGTCATTGCGACCAACTATAAGTTCACCTTATGGAGGCATCCCCAGATACTGGGCTCGGGCTCCCCTCGGGGCAATCCCGGAAGTGTATGGGGTGTGGGGCATCCCTTACTGACGATGATGTATATCTGTGTATACCATGCGCGCAGCAGACTATTGCGCGGCAGTCCGGACCCCAGGCGTCTGGTTCAGCGCCGCCGGTCTCTCCCCCCCCCCCCTCCCAGTTTGATCCGTGCCCAGTTTGACGTTGTCATAGCCGGGCAGTTGCAATCGGAGATGTGTACCCGATTGGCCAATCTTAAAAAAATGTATTCTCCAGCACGGTCACCAGAAAGGCTCCGGCTAAGAGAAAGCACTTGTCACCGTCTTCACCGGCGGTCGACTTGGATGATGTTGATAATCTGGACTGATCTGATTACTCCCAACTTGAGGAAGGGGAGGTATATGAAGAATCAGATAATTCAGATGATCAGCAGTTTGTTGGTGCTGATACCGAGCGGGGTTCGGGGAGGTCTTCGGATACTCCTAATGTTCTGGCTCAGATGTTTGAGGTTTTGGTCCTGAGGTGGTTGCACAGCAAAAGGGGTAAATTTTCGAAGAATCCAGGCTGCGCTTGGAATTTCCTAACCAAAAACATTTTCATGGAATTATTCCTAAGGAATGGGAGAGGCCTGCCCGGCTCCCAGGTGTCCCTCAGGGTTGGGACAAAAAATATCCCTTTTCCTCGGATACGGTTAAGCATTGGGCGTCCCCTCCTGAGGTGGATACACCGATTCTGGGTTTATCTAACACTGCTGTTTTAAATTCTCCTGATTCTCCTCCATTCTTAAAGATGGTGAGGATAAACGCATTGACCAAATGGCTTGTCATGGTTTTGCCAGTGTTGGGTCAGCTATGAGGCCGGTTTGGGCTTCAGCGCTGCTGGTGGTGGCTACCAGGTCGGTGGTCAGGGACCTGTTGACTTCTTCCGGGTTAGATCCTGATAGTGACTAGTTCCTTGGCCTTTAAAGGTGTGAATTGTTTTTGTCATTTGTACTAGCAGCCTTGGATGACACACTGATGATGTGTGGTAGAGCGTCGGCTCTATTGGTGACTATTCGGCGTTCGGTTTGGTTGCGCCAGTGGGCAGCTGATTTTGTGTCAAAAAAGTCGCTGACCGCTCTTCCCTTTGTGGGATTACGGCTCTTTGGTGAGAAATTGGATTCAGTTGCCAAAGGCGGTAAGTTACCTCAACGCAAACAACAGCGTCGTCCCTTTCGGGGGGCGTGTTCCTTTACTCCTTCCTTTCGTGGGGCTAGAGCTGGCAGAGGATTTGCTTTCCCCGCAGCCAGAGGAGATTCCTGGAACAGGGGCAGAGGACGTGCCTGCCCAGGATACAGCTGGGGCTCTAAGCCCAAACCCGCTTCCAAGCCAGCTCAGCAATGAGGAGGCGCCCTCACCCATGTGGGTGGGGGGATGGCTGCAACACTTCTCCCAGGTCTGGGACCGGGAATTCTCGGACAGGTGGATCCGGGAAGTGGTGTCTTCCGGCTACAAGCTGGAGTTCGAGCTCCGGCCCCCTCCCAGATTCCTCAGGTCTCGGGTGCCTTCGGACCTTCTGGCCGCGCAGGACCTCCAGGCGGTATTAAAGAGTCTGCTGGATATGGCAGTTATTTGCCCAGTGCCCCCCTCAGACAGGGGTCGGGGCTTTTATTCCAATCTGTTCACGGTGCCCAAGAAGGACGGCTCGGTTCGACCCATTCTGGATCCAAAGATCCTCAACAGGTTCGTCCGTCCGCGGAAATTTCGCATGGAAATGCTGCGTTCAGCTATCCATTCTCTTCGTCAGGGGGACTTTCTGACGTCCGTAGACATCAAGGACACCTATCTGCATGTTCCGATTTTTCCAGCGCACCAGAGATTTCTCAGGTTCGTGGTGGAGGATCGGCATTTTCAGTTTGTGGCACTTCCTTTCGGTCTTACCTTGGCTCCAAGGGTTTTCACCAAGGTGCTGGCCGGGGTGATGGCTCTCCTCAGAGCCCAGGGTATTCGCATTGTCCCTTATCTGGACGACCTTCTCATTATGGCATCTTCCTTCAGCCAGGCGGTATTGGACACCAGAACTGTGGTGTCCACTCTGGAGAGATTCGGGTGGGTGATCAACTACCCCAAGTCCTCCCCTTCTCCGTCCAGGTTAGTGTCTTTTCTGGGAACGTCCCTGGAACTTCCCAGGCCAGGGTGTTTCTTCCTCAGTCCAAGGTTCTCTTGATTCAGGAGTTGGTTCGACTCCTCCTGTCCATCCCTCGTCCGGCCATCAGACTGGGGATGAGGCTGGTGGGTTTGATGTGGCCTCCTTCGAGGCGTTTCCCTTTGCTCAGTTCCACACAAGGACACTCCAGCTCCATCTGTTGGCGGCCTGGGACGGGTCGCAACTGTCGTTGGATCAGTCCTTCCTGATGACCCCCGGGTTCGGCGCTCCCTTCAGTGGTGGCTGGATCCAATCAATCTGTTGAGGGGCAGTTCCTTTCTGGCTCCTTGTTGGGAGACGGTCACCACGGATGCCAGTCTATCAGGATGGGGGGGGTTCTGGAAGGATCGTCAGTTTCAGGGACTGTGGGGGCCTCAGGAGGCTCATGAGTCCATCAATGTTCTGGAATTAAGAGCCATCAGGATGGTTCTGTTTCGCTTGACTCATCAGTTGCAAGGATTGCTGGTTCAAGTCCGGTCGGACAATCGAACGGCGGTCGCCTACATCAATCACCAGGGAGGGACTCGCAGCAGGAGTGCCCCCAAGGAAGTGTCATTGATTCTGGCCTGGGCGGAGAGCCATGTCCCGAGCATTTCAGCAGTTTACATTCTGGGAGCGGAGAACACGGAGGCGGACTCTCTGAGCAGGCTCTCAGCTTGCCGGGGGGAATGGTCTCTCAGCCCCAAAGTGTTTCGCTTGATTAGGGTCAGGTGGGGGTCCCCGGTGGTGGACCTCTTTGCTTCTCGTCACAATCACAAACTTCCGCTATTTGTGTCTCTCTCGAAGGATCCACTGGCTCTTGCAGTGGATGCCATGTCCCTGAACTGGAGGGATCTGGGGTTTCTGTACCTGTTCCCTCCGTTTCCAATGGTGGCCAGAGTGGTGCGCAAGCTGGCCCTGGAGGGCGCATCAGCAATTCTGGTGGCCCCAAGTTGGCCAAGACAGGTTTGGTTCGCAGACGTGGTAAGATTGGCAGAGAATCAGTTCGTTCTGCCCCTTCTGCCGGACCTGCTCACCCAGGGTCGGCTACGTTATCCCAATTTACCATCGCTGGCTTTGACGGCGTGGCTGCTGAAACCTCCATCTTGAAGGAGGAAGGTCTTTCCGATGCGGTGATTCGAACTCTTATTAGCGCTAGGAAACGGTCTTCCTCTACCGTTTACTATAGGACTTGGAGGTCTTATATTAATTGGTGTGAGTTCAGGGCATTCCCTTGTAGGGAATTTTCTATTTCCAGAATCCTGGAGTTTCTTCAACATGGTCTAGATCTGGGGCTACAGCTTAGTACTCTGAAGGGGCAGGTTTCTGCCCTGGCGGTGTTCATTCAAAAGTTCTTTGCGCTTCATCCTTTGGTCAAGACTTTTTTCCAGGGGGTTACGCATGTTCGGCCTCCTAGGAAGCCTTTGGTTCCAGTTTGGGATTTGAACTTAGTTCTTTCTGCTCTTCAGGGTCCTCCGTTTGAGCCCTTGCGTGATGTTGCCTTGTCTTCGCTTACGCAGAAGGTGGCTTTTTTGGTAGCTATCACTTCTGTTCAGCATGTCTCTGAGTTGGCGGCTTTGTCCATTCAAGCTCCGTACTTTGAGAGGCATCAGGACAAGGTGGTTTTTCGTTTTAAGCCGGATTTCCTTCCTAAGGTGGTTTCTGCTTTTCACCTAAATCAAGACATTGTTCTGCCCTCTCTGTGTCCTAATCCCAGCAACGACAAGGAGAGGTCTCTACATTCTTTGGATGTGGTTCGCGTTGTGAAGTACTATTTGGTGGTAACGTCTTCCTTTCGTAAGACTGATGCCTTTTTTGTGGTGCCCTCTGGGCCTAGGAAGGGTTTGGCACCTGCCAAGTCTTCCATTAGTAAGTGGATTCGTCAGGCCATTGTTGGAGCCTATTCTGCTAAGGGGAGGAGTCCCCCTTTTCGTGTTACTGCTCATTCTACTCGTGCGGTTGGGGCGTCCTGGGCCTTCCAGCACCAGGCCTCTGTTGAGCAAGTTTGTAAGGCTGCTACTTGGTCTTCTGTTCACACTTTTTCCAAGTTTTACAAGGTTGATGTTCGGGCCTCAGCGGATGCTGTTTTTGGCCGCAAAGTTCTGCAGGCTGCAGTGGTTTTAGTTGTGCTTTATTGCCTTGTTTTGGATCCCCGCCCTTTATGGACACTGCTATTGGATGGTCCACAAGTTATGGATATCTTGAAGCGGGGTGTGTGACATACTTAGAATAATACCATTTTGTGAATACTCACCTGTAAAATGGGTATTATAAGTATGTCACACATCCCGCTTCACCCCTGGATCCTTCATATTGTGAACTTTGCGTTGTTATGACTTATATTTGGCTCTTCCTGGTCCCTTTCCTTACTGCTATCTTTATACTGGGGAATGAGTGGGAGGTCCCAGGTATTTATGGACTGGGAGGGGCTTTCTTTTTCCCATCCTCTCTGCAGATCGCCCTTTACAGGTTGGTATTACCCACAAGTTATGGATATCTTGAAGTGGGGTGTGTGAAATACTTATAATACCCATTTTACAGGTGAGTATTCACAAAATGGTATTTTTACAGGTGAGTATTCACAAAATGGTATTATTCTAAGTATGTCACACACCCCGCTTCAAACATTAATAATTACACTTGGGACATCCAAAAGCAGTGTCCAGAAAGGGCGGGTATCCAACAAGGCAATAATGCAAAACTCAAACCACTGCAGCCTGCAGAACCTTGCGGCCAAACACAGCATCCGCTGAAGCCCGCACGTCAACCTAATAAGACTTGGAAAAAGTGTGAACAGAAGACCAAGTAGCAGCCTTACAAACATGTTCAACAGAAGCCTGGTGCTGAAAAGCCCAAGACACCCCAACAGCACGAGTAGAATGAGCAGTGATACGAAAAGGGGAAGCCTTCCCCTTGGCAGAATAGGCCCCAACAACAGCCTGACGAATCCACTTGCTAATAGAAGACTTAGCCGGAGCCAAACCCTTCCTAGGCCCGCAGGGCACCATGAAAAAGGCATCAGTGTTACGAAAAGGAGAAGTAGTAAGTTAACACAGCGTACCACATCCAAACACTGCAAAACCATCTCCTTGTCATTCCTAGGCTTAGGACACAAGGACAGAAGAACAATGTCCTGGTTTAGATGAAAAGCAGAGACCAC
Source organism: Gastrophryne carolinensis (assembly GCA_027917425.1). Classification (NCBI taxonomy): domain Eukaryota; kingdom Metazoa; phylum Chordata; class Amphibia; order Anura; family Microhylidae; genus Gastrophryne; species Gastrophryne carolinensis. The sequence goes on from CM051236.1 coordinate 523,849,727, forward strand.
CTTAGGAAGAAAGTCCGGTTTGAAGTGGAAAACCACTTTGTCCTGGTGTCTCTCAAAGTAAGGAGCCTGAATCGACAAGGCTGCCAACTCCGAAACGCGCCGAACCGAAGTGATGGCCACCAAAAAGGCAACCTTCTGAGTCAGAGTAGAAAGAGCAATATCCTGCAAAGGCTCAAAAGGAGGAGCCTGAAGAGCAGAGAGAACCGAATTGAAATCCCAAAAGGGGAGCAAAGGCTTCCTAGGAGGCCGCAAATGCGAGACCCCCCGGAAGAAAGTCTTGACCAAAGGATGAAGCGCAAAGGACTTTTGAAAAAAGACAGACAAGGCAGAAACCTGCCCCTTCAAAGTACTCAGCTGAAGACCAGAGTCCCCGATTGAAGAAATTCCAAAATCCTGGAAACAGAGAAGACCCGACAGGGCAAAGATCTAGCCTCACACCAATCAATATAAGATCTCCAAGTCCTATAATAGATGGTAGAAGAGGACCTCTTCCTGGCGCTAATAAGAGTCTGAATAACAGAATCCGAAAGACCTTCCTCCCTTAAAGTGGACCAACACCCACGGCCGATCACCCCCCACCCCGCGGGACATCCGAGATCGGGATGTCCCGCGGGGTGAAACCCCCCCAAACACCCGAACTCACCTACCTTATCTTCGGTGGCGGCCGGCCACCGCCGCCTCCCTCGCCCCCCTGTAGGCGTGCGCACGCCCGCGCCGGCCGTCTGCGAACGGCCGGCGCGGGCGCGCGCGCGTCAAAAGTGACGCGAGGGAGACGGCGGCGGCCGCCGCTGCTTAGACGTTCCAGATCTTCCCTTGTACGTCGGCGCTGGGAGCGGGGAGAGGTGAGTTTTTCGGGGGGTTTCACACAGCGGGGCACCCCGATCGGGGGTGCCCCACCGAAGTGGACCAAGACCCAGGATAGTCAAAATCCTGGGTGTTGGTCCACTTTAATATGGAGGTTTCAGCAGCCAGGCCGTCAAAGCCAGCATTGGTAAATTGGGGTAATGAAGTTGACCCTGTGTGAGAAGATCCGGCCGAAGAGGCAGATCGAACTGATCCACCGCTAGACGAACGATGTCTGTGAACCACACCCTCCTTGGACACCTTGGAGCCACGAGAATGGTGGGAACCCCTTTCAGGGCCAGCTTTCGCAACACCTTACCTAGCATGGGGATCGGAAACGGTTAAAGGAACCCCAGGTCCCCCCAGCTCAGGGACATGGCATCCACCACCAGAGCCAGAGGATCCTAAGACAGCGACACGAATGTCAGAAGCTTGTAATTGTGACGAGAGGCCAACAGATCCAACTCCGGCGTCCCCCACCGGAGACAAAGCAACCGAAACACCTGGGGGTGGAGAGACCATTCCCCCCGGCGGGAAGAGCACCTGCTCAGGAAGTCAGCCTCCGTGGTTTCCACTCCTGGAATGTACACTGCCGAGATGCAAGGGACATGATTCTCCGCCCAGGCCAGAAGCATCACCCGGCCCCGCAGCCTAGGCTGGGAGGCTTCTCTAAGGGGAATAAAAGAGTGCCGGGCAGAATTAGAACCAAGAGGGACTTCATTCTTCTGTCTTGTCGCCATCTTGCAGAGAAGAACACTGGGAAATAAGTGGGAGGTCCCAGGTATTATAGACCAGGAGGGGCTTGTTTTTTTCTTTACTTCTCTGCAACGTCGCCACCTGCTGGTGGATTAACCCAATCGTAATTATTAAAGTGGATGCGGGGTGTGTGACATACTTAGAATACAACCACAACCAGAGGAAAGAAAAACAACCGCAACCAGAAAGAAAACAACCGCAACCAGTGGAAAGAAAAACAACTGCAACCAGAGGAAAGAAAAACAACAGCAACCAGAAGAAAGAAAAACAACCGCAACCAGAGGAAAGAAAGACAACCGCAACCAGAAGAAAGAAAGACAACCGCAACCAGAGGAAAGAATAACAACTGCAACTAGAGGAAAGAAAAACAACCACAACCAGAGGAAAGAAAAACAACCACAACCAGAGGAAAGAAAGACAACCCCAACCAGAGGAAAGAAAAACAACCGCAACTAGAGGAAAGAAAGACAACCGCAACCAGAGGACAGAAAAACAACCGCAACCAGAGGAAAGAAAAACAACCGCAACCAGAGGAAAGAAAAACAACCGCAATCAGAGGAGAGAAAAACAACCGCAACCAGAGGAAAGAAAAACAACTGTAACCAGAGGACAGAAAAACAACTGCAACCAGAGGAAAGAAAAACAACCACAACCAGAGGACAGAAAAACAACCGCAACCAGAGGACAGAAAGACAACCGCAATGAGAGGAAAGAAAGACAACCATAATGAGAGGAAAGAAAAACAACCGCAACCAGAGGAAAGAAAAAATACAATTTTGTGAATACTCACCTTGTAAAATGGGTATTATAAGTATGTCACACACCCCGCCTCAAGATAATCATTACATGTGGGTAGTATGGGGTAGTATGGTCTGAAGAGGGCGATCTGCAGAGATGATTGGAGGAAAGAAAGCCCCTCCCAGTCTACAAATACCTGGGACCTCCCACTCACTACCCAGTATAAAGAAAGCAGTAAGGTAAGGGACCAGGAAGAGCCAAATATTAGTCATAACAACGCAAAGTTCACAAAACGAAGGATCCAGAATACAAAAGGGCGGGTTGAAGCGGGGTGTGTGACATACTTATAATACCCATTTTACAAGGTGAGTATTCACAAAATGGTATTATTCTAAGTATGTCACACACCCCGCCTCAAGATAATCATTACATGTGGGACATCCAAAAGCAGTGTCCATAAAGGGTGGGGATCCAAAACAAGGCCTAAAGCACAACTTAAACTACTGCAGCCTGCAGAACTTTGCGGCCAAAAACAGCATCCGCTGAGGCCCGAACATCAACCTTGTAAAACTTTGAAAAAGTGTGAACAGAAGACCAGGTAGCGGCCTTGCAAACTTGCTCAACAGAGGCCTGGTGCTGAAAAGCCCAGGAAGCCCCAACCGCACGAGTAGAATGAGCTGTAACACGAAAGGGAGGATTTCTCCCCTTAGCAGAAAAGGCCCCGACAATGGCCTGACAAATCCACTTACTGATGGAAGACTTAGCGGGCGCCAAACCTTTCTTGGGCCCAGAGGGTACCACAAAGAAGGCATCAGTCTTACGAAAGGCAGACGTTACCACCAAATCGTACTTCACAACTCGAACCACATCCAGGGAATGCAGGACCCTCTCATTTTCGTTACTGGGATTAGGACACAGAGAGGGCAAAACAATGTCTTGATTTAAAGTGGACCAACACCCAGGATTTTGACTATCCTGGGTTTTGGTCCACTTCGGCGGGGCACCCCGATCGGGGGTGCCCCGCTGTGTGAAACCCCCCAGAAACCCCAAAAAACTCACCTCTCAACGCTCCCACGTGAGCGCCGCAGCCAATCCCCGCCAACGTCCAGGCGGGGATCAGGAACGTCCAGGCCGCTTCCGCCGCCGCCGCCTCCCGCGCGTCACTCTCGGCGCGCGCGCGCCCCCCGCCGGCCATTCACAGAGGGCCGGCGCGGGCGCGCGCACGTCTGGAGGGGTGCGCGGGAGGCGGCGGCGGCGGAAGCAGCGGCGGATCAGGTAAGGTGTTTTTGGGGTTTCTGGGGGGTTTCACCCCGCGGGACATCCCGATCTCGGATGTCCCGCGGGGTGGGGGGTGATCGGCCCGGGAATCTTATAGATTTCCGGGCCGATCACCCCTGGGTGTTGGTCCACTTTAAGTGAAAAGGCAGAAACCACCTTAGGAAGGAAATCCGGCTTAAAACAGAAAACCACCTTGTCCTGATGTCTTTCAAAATACGGGACCTAAATGGACAGAGCCGCCAACACAGAAACACGCCGAACAGAAGTGATAGCTACCAAAAAGGCCACCTTCTGCGTAAGGGAAGACAAGGCAATATCATGCAAGGGCTCAAAGGGAGGACCCTGAAGAGCAGAAAGAACCAAATTCAAATCCCAAACCGGAATCAGAGCCTTCCTATGGGGCCGCACGTGCGTAACCCCCTGGAAAAAAGTCTTAACCAGCGGATGAAGTGCAAAAGATCTTTGGAAAAACACCGCCAGGGCAGACACCTGCCCCTTCAGAGTATTAAGTTGGAGCCCTAGATCCAAACCGTGCTGCAGAAACTCCAAGATTCTAGAAATAGAAAATTCCCTGCAAGGGAAAGCCCTAGTCTCACACCAATCAATATAAGACCTCCAAGTCCTATAGTAAACGGAAGAAGAAGACCTCTTCCTAGCGCTAATAACAGTCTGAATAACAGCATCAGAAAGACCCTTCCTCCTTCAAGATGGAGGTTTCAGCAGCCACGCCATCAAAGCCAGCGTTGGTAAATTGGGGCAACGTAGATGACCCTGTGTGTGCAGATCCGGCAGCAGGGGCAGAACGAACTGATCTTCTGCTAATCTTACCACGTCTGCGAACCAAACCTGTCTTGGCCACCTTGGAGCCACCAGAATTGCTGACGCTCCTTCCAGAGCCAGCTTGCGCACTACTCTGGCTACCATGGGAAACGGAGGGAACAGATACAGAAACCCCCAGATCCCTCCAGTTCAGGGACATGGCGTCCGTCGCGAAGGCTAGCGGATCCTTCGCCAGAGCCACAGATGCCGGGAGTTTGTGATTGTGACGGGAGGCAAAGAGGTCCACCGCCGGTGAACCCCACCTGAGACAAATCGAGCGAAACACCTTGGGACTGAGAGACCACTCCCCCTTGGGGGCTGACCACCTACTCAGAGAGTCCGCCTCCGAGTTCTCTACTCCCGGAATGTGAACTGCCGAGATGCACGGAACGTGGCTCTCCGCCCAGTCCAGAATCAACGACACTTCTCTGAGGGCACTCCTGCTGCGAGTCCCTCCCTGGTGATTGATGTAGGCAACCGCCGTCCGATTGTCCGACCGAACCTGGACCGGCAAGCCCTGCAGGTGATGAGTCAAACGAAAAAGAACCATTCTGATGGCTCTCAATTCCAGAATGTTGATAGGCTCGTGGGCTTCCAGGGGTCCCCACAACCCCTGAAATTGCAGATCCTTCCAGAAGCTCCCCCATCCTGAGAGGCTGGTATCCGTGGTGACCACCTCCCAACGAGGAGTCTGAAAAGACCTGCCCTTCAACAGATTGGTTGAGATGTCAGAAATCACCTACCTGGCCCCCGTTCCAGCGCCGTCTCCAGGCGTCCGGCCGCGGCTGTTGGTGTGCGGCGGCCGCGGATCCGGCGGCGTCGGCTCGAGCAGCGCTCAGCTCGGCCACGCCCCCGCTTCCTCGTCCTGCGCGAGCACGTAGTAGCTTTGCCCTCCGGCGGCGCTGTACTGTGCGTGCCCGCCGGAGGATCAGGAAATATTCTAATTAAAGGGCCAATGAGCCCTAGGAGTTTAGGGATGCGCCCTCTCAGCCAATTCTGGGTGCAATCCCAAAATGCACCAACCATTTAGGGATGCGCCCTCTCAGCCCTGCAGACCAATCCTGGGTGTTTTCCCAAAGTGCACCAATCACCTACACTTCCTCTCCCCTGTCTGTCCCTATAAAAGCAATTCCCCCTCAGTTGGGAATTGCCTGTGATAGTGCCTTGAACCTAGTTAGCTGCATGTCTCTAGTGATTATTCTGAACTCCCGTTGCCGACCACCGCCTGTCTTGATCATCTCCGATCTGTGTTCCTGTTGCTGACCTTCGCCTGTGTTTGACCATCCCCGATCTGTGTTCCTGTTGCCGACCTTCGCCTGTGTTTGACCATCCCCGATCTGTGTTCCTGTTGCCGACCTTCGCCTGTGTTTGACCATCCCCGATCTGATCTCCTGTTGCCGACCTCTGCTTGATCCTCGACCACGATTGTCCTACCCTTTTGTACCGCTGCCATCTCAGAACTTCCGTTGCTGATCTAGCCTGTTTGGACTTCCGTTATACGCTCAGCAATTGGGCTACTCAGTACCACTTCCAGCCACGGGTTCTCCAGGCCTCTGAACAGTAAGACTCCAATCTTTGAGCCATTGAAGTCCTGGGGGCAACCGATCCCGGGCAGGCGTGTTCTGCGTCCCGGCAAGCGGGGGCTCCTTTAGGTGAAGCTGGCTGCGGAGATTGGGGGTTGAGGTCTTACCGAGAGGGCTGGAGTTATCTAAGTGGATTGCTGTAGTACCCAGAGCGTGACAGGAGACATCAGAAAGAATTGATCCAGCGACAGAGGAGATCTGTCCCAGACAGACAATAGATGGAGTTGTAGCGTCCTCGTGTGAAACTGGGCAAAGGGGACTGCCTCGAAGGAGGCCACCATCAACCCCACCAGTCTCATTCCTAGCCGAATGGTCGGACGAGGAATGGACATGAGCGACCGAATCAATTCCTGAATCAAAAGAACCTTGGATTGAGGAAGGAACACTCTGGCCTGATCTGTATCCAGAGACATTCCCAGAAAGGATACTATCCTGGACGGGTAAAAGGAGGACTTGGGGTAGTTGATCACCCAGCCGAACCTCTCCAGAGTGGATATTACCGTCCTGGTGTCCAATTCCGCTTGGCTGAATGATGATGCCATGATGAGGAGATCGTCTAGATATGGCACTATGCGAATTCCCTGCGCTCTAAGAAGAGCCATCACCCCAGCGAGCACCTTGGTGAAAACCCTTGGAGCTGTGGTGAGACCAAAAGGAAGAGCTACAAACTGAAAGTGCCGATCTTCCACCACAAACCTGAGGAATCTCTGGTGCGCGGGAAAAATCGGAACATGGAGGTAAGCGTCCTTGATGTCTATGGACGTCATGAAGTCCCCCTGACGGAGAGCACGGATAGCTGAACGAAGCGTTTCCATGCGAAATTTTTGCAGCCTGATAAACCTGTTGAGGATCTTCAGATCCAGGATGGGCCGGATAGAGCCATCCTTTTTGGGGACCGTGAACAGATTTGAGTAAAATCCCCGACCCTGATCTGATAGGGGCACTGGCGAGATGAGCTCTATCTCCAGAAGACTTGAAACCACCTCCCGAAGCCCCTGTGCGCCAGGTGCGTCCGGGGGCAGCCTAGACCTGAAGAAAAGCGGAGGAGGACGGGACTCGAACTCCAACTTGTAGCCGGAAGACACGACTTCCCGGATCCATTTGTCCGAAACCTCCTGAATCCAGATCAGAGAGAAGTGTCGCAGCCGTCCCCCCACCCGCACGGGTGAGGGCGCCCCCTCATTGCTGAGCAGGCTTGTTCGCAGGTTTGGGTTTTGAACCCCAGTTGTATCCTGAGCGGGCACGTCCTCTGCCCCTATTCCAGGAATCTCCTCTAGTGGAAGGGAAGGCAAAACCTCTTCCTGCTCTGGATCCGCGAAAGGAATGATTGAAAGAAGCCGCCCCGCGAAAGGGACTTCGTTGCCCACCTTAGCTACTGAATCCAATTTTTCTCCAAAAAGCCGTAGCCCCACGAATGGGAGCGACTTTTTTGACCCAAAGTCGGCCGCCCACTGGCGCAACCAAACTGAACGCCTTATAGTCACCATCAGAGCAGAAGCTCTCCAAGGCGGCTAACATGAAAGACAAGGGTAACTCACAACGTTTAAGTCCCAGAAATTCATCACTGTCTCTGACCACCGACCTGGTAGCCACCACCAGCAGAGACGAAGTGCAAACAGGCCGTATGGCTGCCCCAATACTGGCGAAACCATGACAAGCCATCTGGTCAATTCATTTATCCTCTCCATCTTTAAGAGAAGAGCAATCGGGGTTATTCAAAACGGCTGAATTGGATAACCCCAGAATTGGTGCATCCACCTCAGGGGGGGACGTCCAGCGCTTAACCGTGTCCAAAAGGAAAGGATATCTTTTATCCCAACTCTGAGGAATGCCTGGGAGCCGAGCCGGCCTCTCCCATTCCTTAGAAATAACCTTATCAAAATGCCTTTGATTAGGGAATTCCAAGCGAGGCTTGGATTCCTCATAAAACTCCCCTTGTTGATGAGGAGCAACCTCTGGAGGAGAAATAGCCAGAACCTCAAACATCTGTCTTAGCAAGGACGTTAGGAGTATCCAAAGAACTCCCTGACCCCTTCTCAGAGTCCGCGCCAACAAATTGCTGGTCGTCCGAATAATCCGATTCGTCAAATAGCTCCCCTTCCTTCAGAGGGGAGTAATCTGACCAATCCAGGCGATCCTCATCGTCATATTCAAATGTCGGTGGGACCGGTGACTCTTAGCTTTCTCTTAGCTGGAGCCTTCTTGGCAACCGCAGAAGAAATACATTTTTAATATTAGTCAATCTAGCACACACATCAGATTGCGACTGCCCACCCGTGACAACGTCACACGGGACGCGGGCCAAGACGGGGTGCGAAGGGGATGAAGCCGGCGGTGCTGACCCAGACGCCTGGGGTTCTGACTGCCGTGTAATAGTCTGCTGTGCACATGGTATACATAGAAATACGTCATCCCCTGTTAGGGATACCCCACAACCCATGCACTTCCGGGATTGCCCCGAGGGGAGCCCGGTATCTGGGGATGCCTCCATACGAACTTATATGTAGTCGCAATGACCGAGGGAATTACGCTAGTAAGCAACCCGGGATGCCCTTATAATTGTCCCAAGTGGGAGGATTTTAACAGGGACCCAAGGACCGGAAGAAGACCCCTTAAAACCTAAGGCGTTCTACCTGAAAGACTGCCGGATATAAAGGGTTACATATAAGTAAATATATATATATATAGAAATATAGGGGGCCCATAGGGCCACTCACTGTGCCTTCCTGCGTGAGGTAAATGGCGTCCACCACACACGCAGCTCACAGAGGCAGAGAGGATCCTGTGGGCGTGGCCAGCGTGGAGCGCGCGATATGCGTAGCTCCGCCCCCTTACAGAGCAGAAAGCGGGCTCCGCAGTGGGTCTGACTAACAGGGGCGGGCCGTGGCGTCCCGCTCAACAGCCCGGCCCCGCCCCTAATGGCAAAATGTGTGAGGTAAATTACCTCAGAAAAACACTATAGCGCACACATATACCGGCGCCATGGCAAGAACAGCATCCGCGGCGCTGGTAACCACAAAGACCCCAGGGATGTAATGGGTGCGGGCTGCGGCGACGCGCAATCGCCCGGCCCCGCCCACTGTGGCCAGCGCGTGAGGGGAGATCTCCCCTCACAAGATTAAAGGAACCGCCAGCGCAAATAACCGCGCCGAGGCCATTGCGGTAGTCACCGCAACAAAAAACAGTAAAGCCAGGGGGACAAGCCAGCGCCAACAGCCTGCCCCACCCCCCAACCACAACTTCTGAGGAGAAAAGTTCTCCTCAGCTCTGGCGCCAGTAGCAGCAAGCGCCGCTGTTAAAGTGAAACAATGCACAATAAATAAATCCTAACTCTGAGGTAAAAAAGGTGGCCTCCGACATTTTATCATTTTATCCCCACCACCACAGGAGAAGGGCATCAGGAAAGGGGGGACACTCGCTGGGGTGAGGTGGCCAATGGACAGGGCATCCCAAACCGGGGTCACCAGCCCGGATAACCGCCTACCCTCTGGTACAGGGTCTCGCGGTGGAGCATGGCTCCAGAGCACTAAAAGTACCATTCTACCCTCACCCGGGATACAGCCTAGACTGGGAGGCATGTGTATTGGGTCTTATAAGAAACATAACCGGGTGGAAATAGAGAGAAAAGCGGGCCGGGAATAAACCCGGCTACCTGAAATCCCCCTGTGCAAGGAGGAGACATCATCTTCTGACTTGCTCGCCATCTGCAGAGATGGAAAACTGGGAAGTAAGTGGGAGGTCCCAGTTATTTGTGGACTGGGAGGGGCTTTCTTTCCTCCAATCATCTCTGCAGATCGCCCTCTTCAGACCATACTACCCCATACTACCCACATGTAATGATTATCTTGAGGCGGGGTGTGTGACATACTTAGAATACAACCGCAACCAGAGGAAAGAAAGACAACCGCAACCAGAGGAAAGAAAGACAACCGCAACCAGAGGAAAGAAAGACAACCGCAACCAGAGGAAAGAAAGACAACCACAACGAGAAGAAAGAAAAACAACCGCAACCATAGGACAGAAAAACAACCGCAACCAGAGGAAAGAAAAACAACCACAACCAGAGGAGAGAAAAACAACTGCAACCAGAGGAAAGAAAGACAACCGCAACCAGAGAAAAGAAAAACAACCGCAACCAGAGGAAAGAAAAACAACCGCAACCAGAGGAGAGAAAAACAACTGCAACCAGAGGAGAGAAAAACAACCGCAACCAGAGGAGAGAAAAACAACCGCAACCAGAGGAGAGAAAGACAACCGCAACCAGAGGAAAGAAAAACAACCGCAACCAGAGGACAGAAAAACAACCACAACCAAAGGAAAGAAAAACAACTGCAACCAGAGGAAAGAAAAACAACCGCAACCAGAGGAAAGAAAAACAACCACAACCAAATGAAAGAAAAACAACCACAACCAAAGGAAAGAAAAACAACCGCAACCAGAGGAAAGAAAAACAACCACAACCAAATGAAAGAAAAACAACTACAACCAAAGGAAAGAAAAACAACCGCAACCAGAGGAAAGAAAAACAACCGCAAGCAGAGGAAAGAAAAACAACCGCAACCAGAGGAAAGAAAAACAACCGCAACCAGAGGAAAGAAAGACAACCACAACGAGAGGAAAGAAAGACAACCGCAACCAGAGGAAAGAAAAATACAATTCTGTGAAACTCACCTGTAGAATTGTTTTTGAGTATATCCAGTCCAGATCGTCCCAGTGATGACATGTGGGTATTCCGCCCCCAGGGGGCGCTCGACTGCAAGATCAAAAGCTGTTGCTCCTCCTGGCCCCCTATAAAGGCAGGTGTCCCTCTACCATTCCCCAGTGGTTAAAAAGCAGTAAAAGAGGAGACAGGCCGGGAGGCCAAGAAACCATGTTACTTCACATAGCTTCAGCTTGTACTCTCACTAACAAAACTTAAGGACTCAATCCAAGAATAAAAAATGGTAATCACCATAACAGGCAAAAAAGAGATAAAGAACTATATCCAGTCCAGGTCGTCCCAGTGATGATATGTGGGACATCCAAAATCAGTGTCCATATGGGCGGGATCCCCAGTGCAGAACAGCATGTAGTTCATTTCACTACCGCCTGAAGCACCTTTCAGCCAAAGACAGCGTCAGCTGAGGCCCTGACATCAACCTTGTAGAACTTTGTAAAAGTATGAACAGAAGTCCAAGTTGTGGCTTTACAAACTTGTTCAACCGATGCCTGGTGCTGAAAAGCCCAGGAGGCACCAATAGCTCTGGAGCAGTGATCCAAAAAGGGGGTTCCTTCCCCCTGGCAGAATACGCTTGCACCACCGCATGTCTGATCCACTTACTGAGAGTGGACTTGGCTGGTGGCAAACCTTTCCTAGAACCTTCTGTTAGGACAAAGAGCAAATCCGATTTCCTGAAGGACTCAGTCGCAACCAGTTAATACTTAATGGCTCTGACCACATCCAGGGCATGGACGGTCCTTTCCTTAGAATTAGTCGGTGCTGGACACAAGGAAGGCAGGACGACTTCCTCATTAAGGTGAAAGGGAGAAACGACCTTAGGCAAAAAAATCAGGTTTAAAGCGAAAAACCACCTTATCCTTATGCCGCTCAAAATATGGGTGCTTCATACAAAGCACGGCCAGCTCTGATACACGATGCACCAAAGTGATTGCTACCAAAAAGACCACTTTGAGAGTCAAAATAGGCAATGCAGCATCGCACAATGGTTCGAAGGGAGGACACTGAAGAGCAGACAGTACTAAATTCAAGTCCCACACCTGTATAACTGACTTACGTGGTGGCCAGACATGGGTGACTCCCTGGAAAAAGGTCTTGATCAACCTATGATTGGCAATGGATCTCTGAAAGAAGATGGCTAAGGCCGAGACCTGACCCTTGAGGGTGCTCAGCTGGAGACCTAAGTCTAAGACGTGTTGAAAAAACTCCAGAATCCTAGAAATAGAAAAAGTGCCACATAGAAGACTCTTAGACTCGCACCAAGCAATATAAGCGTGCCAATCTCTGTAGTATATCTGTCACAAATCGGCACTTACCTGGGCCCCGGTCCAGCGTTGTCGGCGGCCGGTCGGTCCCAGCAGCTCCTGCCCGGCGGCCGCGCCGTGCGGCGTCTGCTCAGGCGGCGCCGAGCACGGCCGCTCTCCCTCCTCGCGCGCGCGTCATCGGCTCACGTGCGCGCGCGCAAGCCCGAGACCTGTTTTCCCTCCGGCGGCGCTGTGCTCAGCGCGCCCGCCGGAGGTTGTAGATTAAGCCAGGGGGCACTGGCACGCCCCCTGGTTCGGATTAAAGGGCCAATGAGTCCTAGGTTCTGTGGGGCTTACGCCCCCCTCCTTGTCTGGGCCAATGAGCCCCATAGATGGGATTGGGCACTCCTTGCTCTCCCAATCAGACCTGTGATCATAAGTGCACCAATCACTCTCACCCTCCTCTCTGTCTCTCCCTATAAAAGCAATTCCCCCTCAGTGGGGAATTGCCTGTGATAGTGCCTTGAACCTAGTTAGCTGCTTGTCTCTAGTGATTATTCTGAACTCCCGTTGCCGACCACCGCCTGTCTTGACCATCCCCGATCTGTGTTCCTGTTGCCAACCTTCGCCTGCGTTTGACCATCCCCGATCTGTGTTCCTGTTGCCGACCTTCGCCTGTGTTTGACCATCCCCGATCTGATCTCCTGTTGCCGAACTCTGCTTGATCCTCGACCACGATTGTCCTACCCTTTTGTACCGCTGCCATTTCAGAACTTCCGATCAGAACTTCAGAACAGATCTAGCCTGTTTGGACTTCCGTTATACGCTCAGCAATTGGGCTACTCAGTACCACTTCCAGCCACGGGTTCTCCAGGCCTCTGAACAGTAAGACTCCAATCTTTGAGCCATTAAAGTCCTGGGGGCAACCGATCCCGGGCAGGCGTGTTCTGCGTCCCGGCAAGCGGGGGCTCCTATAGGTGAAGCTGGCTGCGGAGATTGGGGGTTGAGGTCTTACCGAGAGGGCTGGAGTTATCTAAGTGGATTGCTGTAGTACCCAGAGCGTGACATTATCACAGGCCTTCATGGATGACCTGGTACAGCAAGTACAGGCTATGGCCACAGCCATAAATCAACTTGCCCAGAGAGTGGCCAATCAAGAAACCAGGCAACTTCCTGCATCCGCTGTACCACCTCACGTGTCGGAGCCGAAGGTCCCGTTACCGGAGAAGTTTTTTGGAGACCGAGCCAGATTCTCCAATTTTAAAAATTCCTGCGAGCTGTACTTCAGATTGAGGCCCGGATCCTCGGGCACCGAGACCCAACGGGTGGGGTTAGTTATCTCCCTTTTGCAAGGAGATCCCCAATCATGGACTTTTAGCCTGCCTCCCGATGATGTTGCCCTGCACTCCGTTACTTCCTTTTTTCAGGCTATGGGTGTGTTATATGCCGACCCAGACCAGCAGTCCACAGCCGAAAATAGGCTTCGGGCCTTGAAGCAAGGTCGGAATACTGCCGAAGATTACAGTTCTGAATTCCGGCGGTGGGCAGTAGACTCCAGATGGAATGACCCAGCCCTGTGTAGCCAGTTCCGTATGGGTCTATCGGAGGGTATCAAGGACGCTTTGGTCAATTTCCCTACACCAACAGATCTAGACCAGCTAATGCAGGTCTCCATCAAAATAGATCGGCGTCTTAGGGAAAGAGCCAGGGAAAGGGTTAGGACTTCCTCGTCCTTTAAGCCATCTCAGACCCCCAACCCACTCCCTTCCCCTGGGGCAAACACACCTTCTTCCTCACTGGAAGAACCCATGCAGATCGGTAGAGCTCGTCTTACCCAGGACGAGAAACAGCGTAGACGCTCCATGGGTCTCTGCTTATATTGTGGGAATCCAGGACATTTTGCTAGGTCCTGTCCTAACAAGGGATACCCGGCGGGAAACTTCCTCGCCTAGATCAGGAGGGGAGTACTGATCTAGGTGAGTCCGTTAATTACTCTCACTTGAATAAAATGTTAATCCCCATAGAGCTTTCTTGGGGTCCTTCCAAACGGGCAGTATCCGCCTTTATCGACAGTGGAGCTGCGGGTAATTTCCTGGATCGGAGCATGATCTCCGTCCTGGGGATTCCGCTGGTACCCCTTGGAAAATCTCTACAGGTTCTAGCCATAAATGGGAAGACCATCCAGGGAGGTCCGGTTAGTACCAAGACCCCACCTCTCAATTTAATCGTTGGCTCTTCTCACTCGGAATATATCGAGTTCTTGGTTTTTGACTGTCCAGAAACCCCGGTAGTACTGGGATATCCCTGGTTAAAACTCCACAACCCCATTTTAGACTGGCAGACTGGGGATCTAGTGAGGTGGAGTAATTACTGTAAGACACATTGTTTTTCCACTGCCCTCAAAAGTTTTCAGATGCTGCCACAGGGATTGCCTCAGCTTTACGCAGATTGGGCTGTTTTTTCCGAACGTTCTGCAGATTCCCTTCCCCCTCATAGGCCCTATGACTGCCCCATTGACCTGCTCCCCGGGACCATCCCTCCTAGAGGGAAGATTTATAATCTCACCCGGCCGGAAGAACTGGCCATGAAGGAGTACATCTCTGAGAATTTAAGCAAGGGGTTCATCCGTCCTTCAACATCACCTGCGGGGGCTGGCTTCTTTTTTGTGGAGAAAAAAGATGGTGGTTTAAGGCCTTGCATAGACTACAGAGCCCTGAATAAGATCACGGTAAAAAAAACGGTATCCCCTTCCCTTGATTGGGGATTTATTTAATCAAGTAGTAGGTGCTCGGGTGTTCTCCAAGTTAGACTTAAAGGGGGCCTACAACCTGATTCGTATTCGGCAAGGGGATGAGTGGAAAACTGCATTCAATGTTAAAGATGGTCATTACGAATATTTAGTTATGCCTTTTGGCCTTTGTAATGCTCCTGCTGTCTTCCAAGACTTTGTTAACGATGTATTTCGTGAGTATTTGGGCAGATTCATGGTGATCTATCTAGATGATATTCTCATTTTCTCCAATACTTTGTCCGAACATAGGCAACATGTAAAGATGGTCCTTCAGAAGTTGAGAGAAAATAACCTATATGCTAAAATTTCAAAATGCGTGTTTGAAGTCACCACAGTTCCTTTCTTAGGGTATATTATTACCAACCAGGGTTTGGAGATGGACGCGGGGAAAGTTTCGCCGGTTCAGGATTGGGTTCAACCCAAGACCTTAAAAGAATTGCAGCGTTTTCTAGGTTTTGCTAATTTTTATCGGCGGTTCATCAAAGGCTTCTCTCATGTTGTTGCACCTCTTACCAATCTTACCCGCAAGGGGGCCTTTACTGCTAACTGGTCTCCCTCTGTCTGTGAGGCCTTCCTGACCTTGAAACGGGCCTTCACTTCAGCACCAGTGTTAATTCACCCGGATATTCGTAAGGCCTTCATTGTTGAAGTGGACGCTTCAGAGCTGGGTGTGGGTGCAGTGTTGTCGCAATATTCTGGTAACCCTGAGCGTCTTCATCCATGCGCTTATTTTTCACGTAAATTCAGTACCGCGGAGCAAAATTATGATGTCGGTAATAGGGAACTATTAGCTATTAAACTGGCTTTTGATGAATGGCGACACTGGCTGGAGGGTTCTTTACATCCTATAACTGTGTATACCGATCACAAAAATCTTGAATACATTGGGTCTGCCAAGAGATTGAACTCTCGTCAAGCACGTTGGGCATTATTCTTCTCGCGTTTTAATTTTATTATTACTTTCAAGCCGGGTGTAAGAAATACTAAAGCGGATGCTCTATTTCGCATGTTCGGTGAATGTAAGGATCGGGGTGATACTGGTGACCCGATTCTACCTATGGGTTGTGTGGTCGGGGCATTACTTCCGTTTCAAGACCAGTCTCCTAGTGATGTTCCCTTGGGATGCCAGTTTGTACCGCCACATTTGCGTTCAGATGTAATTCGCGAGTTTCACGATGCTAAAACTGCTGGTCATGTGGGTAACCGAAAAACCTTTATGCTTGCCCGTCGCCATGTATGGTGGCCAACCATGAGACGCGATATTACTGCCTTTATCGACGCTTGTGCTGTGCTCGAAGTAAAGGGGTTCACAAGGCTCCCAGTGGCGGTTTGGTTCCTCTTGAAATCCCTGCTGAACCTTGGACTCATATTTCTATGGATTTTATTGTAGATTTGCCTTTATCACACGGGAATACTGTTATTTGGGTGGTCGTAGATCGTTTCAGTAAGATGGCACACTTCATTCCTTTGGCTAAGCTTCCTTCTGCACCAGAGCTTTCTCGACTATTTACTTCACACATTTTTAGTATTCATGGTATTCCGTCCAATATAGTCTCTGATCGGGGCGTCCAATTTACTTCCCGTTTTTGGAAACATTTCTGTTCGCGGCTGGGTATACAGATCTCTCTTTCGTCTGCCTACCATCCCCAGTCCAATGGGCAGACGGAAAGAACTAATCAAACTCTGGAACAGTACTTAAGGTGTTATGTCTCTGATGCCCAAGAACAATGGGCAGAATTTATTGATTTCGCCGAATTTGCTTACAATAATGCGCCTAGTGAGAGTACCAAGATATCGCCTTTTTATTGTAATTTAGGAAAAAATCCTAGAGCTTCTTCCCTTTCAGGGTCACCTTCCAACTTGCCGGCGTTGGAGGAGTGGCTTCAAGAACGGAAGAATATCTGGACACATGTTCAGGAAAATCTTAAAACCACCAGTTTAAGATATAAGAAATTTGCTGATCGTCGTAGATCACGGGAACCTACTCTTCAAGTAGGCGATCTAGTTTGGGTCTCCACTAAAAATATTGCGCTCCGTCAACCTTCTAGCAAATTGGGTCCTAAATTCATTGGCCCTTTTCCGATAATCAAGAAGTTGAATAATGTGTCGTTTAAAGTTCAACTACCGCCGACTATGAAAATACCTAACTCTTTCCATGTTTGGTTGTTAAAACCAGCTAAGAACACTCCTCTTGCTGGTCCTTCGCCGATTCTCGTTGATAATGAGCCAGAATACGAAGTGAATAAAATCCTTGATTCAGGTAAAGTGCGTAATTCTTTACAGTATTTGGTGGACTGGGTTGGCTATGGTCCAGAAGAAAGATGCTGGGTGGCTGCGAGGGATGTTCGTACCAAAGCTCTTGTACGGAAATTCCACCGTGATAATCCGGAAAAACCGGGTGAGGGTCCGGAGGCCCCTCGTGAAGGGGGGGTAGTGTCACAAATCGGCACTTACCTGGGCCCCGGTCCAGCGTTGTCGGCGGCCGGTCGGTCCCAGCAGCTCCTGCCCGGCGGCCGCGCCGTGCGGCGTCTGCTCAGGCGGCGCCGAGCACGGCCGCTCTCCCTCCTCGCGCGCGCGTCATCGGCTCACGTGCGCGCGCGCAAGCCCGAGACCTGTTTTCCCTCCGGCGGCGCTGTGCTCAGCGCGCCCGCCGGAGGTTGTAGATTAAGCCAGGGGGCACTGGCACGCCCCCTGGTTCGGATTAAAGGGCCAATGAGCCCTAGGTTCTGTGGGGCTTACGCCCCCCTCCTTGTCTGGGCCAATGAGCCCAATAGATGGGATTGGGCACTCCTTGCTCTCCCAATCAGACCTGTATTCATAAGTGCACCAATCACTCTCACCCTCCTCTCTGTCTCTCCCTATAAAAGCAATTCCCCCTCAGTGGGGAATTGCCTGTGATAGTGCTTTGAACCTAGTTAGCTGCTTGTCTCTAGTGATTATTCTGAACTCCCGTTGCCGACCACCGCCTGTCTTGACCATCCCCGATCTGTGTTCCTGTTGCCGACCTTCGCCTGTGTTTGACCATCCCCAATCTGTGTTCCTGTTGCCGACCTTCGCATGTGTTTGACCATCCCCGATCTGATCTCCTGTTGCCGACCTCTGCTTGATCCTCGACCACGATTGTCCTACCCTTTTGTACCGCTGCCATCTCAGAACTTCCATTGCTGATCTAGCCTGTTTGGACTTCCGTTATACGCTCAGCAATTGGGCTACTCAGTACCACTTCCAGCCACGGGTTCTCCAGGCCTCTGAACAGTAAGACTCCAATCTTTGAGCCATTGAAGTCCTGGGGGCAACCGATCCCGGGCAGGCGTGTTCTGCGTCCCGGCAAGCGGGGGCTCCTATAGGTGAAGCTGGCTGCGGAGATTGGGGGTTGAGGTCTTACCGAGAGGGCTGGAGTTATCTAAGTGGATTGCTGTAGTACCCAGAGCGTGACAATATCATGGAGGAAGACTTCTTCCGTGCCTGAATCATAGTCTGCACAACCGTGGCCGACAGCCCCTTTTCCTTCAGGATTGAGGTTTCAATAGCCAGGTCGTCAAAGCCAGCGTCCGTAAATTGGGGTGCCGCAGCGACCCCTGAGTGAGAAGCCCTGGATCGTCGGGCATGATGTAGCGATCTACTGACATCTGAACTATGTCCGCAAACCAACTCCTTGTCGGCCAGCGAGGAGCCACCAAGGAGCCACCAGGATAGTCGGTAACCCTTCCTGGGCTATCTTGCGCAGCACTCTGCCCAGGAGCGGAAACGGAGGGAAAGCATAAGGGAACTTGAACTCCATTCAAGGAATCGCCAGAGCGTCTATGGCAATGGCCAGAGGATCTCTTGAGAGGGAGACGAACCTTGGGAGCTTGTGATTGTGTCTGGACGCAAACAGGTCCACATCCGGCTGATCCCAGTGGAGACACAGAGCGTGAAAGGTCTTGTTGCTGAGAGACCATTCCCCCAGGCGTGAGGCGCTCCTGCTCAGGGAGTCTGCCTCCTGGTTTTCTACCCCGGGGATGTAGACCGCCAAGATGCAGGAAACTCTCCTCTGCCCAAGTCAGAAGCTCGGTCACCTCCTTGAGGGCCCACTTGCTCTGAGTCCCACCCTGGTGATTGATGTAGGCGACAGCCGTCTGATTATCCGAGCGAACTTGGATCGCACAACCCCGTAAATGGGAAGTCAAGTAAAAAAGCACCAACCGGATCGCTTTCAACTCCAAGAGATTTATGGGTAAGCTGTTCTCCTGCGGACCCCACTGACCCTGGATCTGCTGAGACTGCCAAACGCCTCCCCAGCCGGTCAGACTGGCATCCGTGGTAACTATCTCCCAACGGGGAGTCAGGAAGGACTTGCCCACCAACAGGTTCCTGGAGTCCAACCACCACAAGAGGGACTGCCTGGCCAGGGGGGACAGTGAAAATTCCAGTTCCAGCGACTCCCAGCCGGTCAACAGGTTCAGTTGAAGAGGTCTCATGTGAAATTGGGCTAAGGGCACTGCCTCGAAGCATGACACCATTAGGCACACCAATCTCATCCCCAGACGAATCTATGGCCGCTGACAGGACAGCAAGGCCTGCACCGGCGTCTGGAGACCCAAAACCTTCTGCTGTGGCAGAAAGACCTTGATCTGAGAGGTGTCTATCGTCATGCCCAGGAAGGACCTAACTGTCGAGGGAGTGATAAAGGACTCGAGAGTGGAAAACACCGTCCGGGTATCGCTCTGGGCCCGCTGAAGAGACTGGGCCGCAATCAGCAAGTCGTCCAGATAGCGCAGCACACGAATGCCCTGATTCCTCAGGATAGCCATGATGCCCAGCAGCACCTTGGTGAAGACGCAGGGCGCTGAGGAAATCCCGAATGGCAGAGCCACAAACTGGTAATGCTGATCCTCCAGAGCAAACCTCAGGAACTTCTGATGCCCCTGGAATATCGGGATGTGCAGATAAGCATCCCTGATGTCCATCGTGGTCATGAAGTCACCGGGCGGAAGCGAGCTCACCGCCGATGTAAGGTTTCCATGCAAAAATGTCTGACTCTGCCAAACCTGTTGAGACCCTTCAGGTCCAGGAACAGGTTGGAGTAAAAACCTTGACCCTGTTCCTGATGAGGTACAGGACAAATCACAACTAACCGCAGGAGGTGTTGCATGGCAGTTCTCAAACCCTGCGCCCCCAATGGGTTTTGGGATATCTGAAACCGTTCCGTCTCCAGATATGAGCAAATAGCAGAAGCCATCCCCCCACCCGAATGGGTGAGGGCGCCCCCTCATGCCTGAGGGGACTTGACAGGGGGTTTAGACTTGGCTCCCCAGGCGGGACTGGGTCGGCCACGGGACCTACCTCTACCCCAGATATCTCTGCGGACACCTGAAAATGAAGAGCCTCTTCCTACTCGAAAGGAGCGATAGGCAGATGAGTTCCGAAAGGGCCGAGCAGGTCTCCGTCTCTGAGGGAGTCTACCATCCTTGACCAGGTGGTCCAGATGCTCCCCGAACAACCAGTGCTCCACGAAGGGTATACTAGTAAGCGACTTTTTGTCTGCGGCATCAGCCAACCATTGCCGCAACCAGAGCGAGCGGCGAAGTTGCAACAAGCAGGGCTGAAATCCTGGCCCCAAGCCAGGCCCCATCATCCATGGCAGAGACAAAAAAAGGAAATGAAATCCACGCAGGCCTTTGAGGTCCTTTTACTCCTCCGCCCGCTAGCAAGACTTAGCGCTATCCACGAGGTATCTCACCTTCTTTCTGATGGCCAGAGAGACAATAGCCGCGGCGCACACAGGGCGAAACAAGGCACCAGCAAAGGTGAAGGCATGACAGACCAGTCGATCCATGCGCTTGTCAGCTGGCTCACTTAAGGAAGCAGTAACAGGTGAAGGCATAATAGTAGGGGTGGACAACCCCGACAAAGGAGCATCCACTTCGTGAGGACGAGACCATAGCCGGACCAGCTATTCAGGGAAGGGATACCGCCTATCCAGGCCCTTAGGCACCGACGGTAGCTTGATAGGCCTTTCCCATTCCGTGAAAATCATATTAGAAAAATAGGCCTGCTCCGGAAAGACTCGCCTCTGTCTTTCAGGCCTAAACAAATCACCCTGCTTCTTCTTAGCCGCTCTGGGAGAGACAATGTGTAAGGTCTCAAAAACTGAGGCAAGCAACCTCTCCGTATCATCGGGGAGCCACGCATCTTCATCTGAGGAAGAACCAGACAAACTGTCATCTCCAGCAGAATAATCCGCAGTGGAACGGGAATCATCTGGCAACTCACCTTCCTCCACAGAGCCCAGATCATCAAAAAGATCGTCATTATCCGAGTAGACGGGCTCGATGTGCTGCCTTTTACTCGTTGCCTTTTTAGGAGCTGTTTGCGAGATCTGCCTCTCGAGACTGGCCACCCTATGCGCCAAATCAACCTGGGACCCCCGGCTGGCTTCCCCCTCACTGAGGGCTGAGTGCAGCAGTGGAGGTTCTGGTGAGGCCGCAGGCAGTGAAGGGCGTGGGGCAGGTAAGCCCGCCCGGTCATGGTCCAAAAAGATTCTCTTGGCGCAAGTGGTACAAACAGTACTGAATCCGCCCAAAGGACTGTCACTGCACAAGGGACAGAGCTTCACCCGCCCAGATGGGGCCCCCAGCTCACTATCCCCAGATGCCTCCATTATGGTGATTAGAAAAAAATTAGCAATGCCGGTTACAAGGCACTAACGGCCCAAACCTATGTGATCCCTCTTAATAAAGGAAGAGGGGACAGGGAGGAACCACAACCCTCAACCACTAAGCCCACGACCTATGCAAGACAAAAGAGGAAAAGGACCATCAGATCCCTAAACCGAGATATGCATGAGAAGTAATATTAAAACATTCAAAAGGGGGCTCACAACACTGACAGGTCTTGAGGGAGCGATGCAGGCAGCAGCAAGACGGCAACGGGGACAGCGCAGAAATGCAGCACAGCTTCCAGTTTGTTCCTCGAGGGGCGGGCCGCATCGCGATGACGCGATCCGCGTCATCGTGCGGCTCCGCCCCCCGCCGATGGCGAGCGAAAAGCGCCCTCCCACCCTTACAGCGCGGCCAATATCTCCTTACGAGGGGCAGCAGTGAGGGCCACCATGACAGAGAAAACCTCGCGATCCGCGCGAGCGGCGTCCCCCCCACCCCATCACAGCGTGACGAGTCAGGATGGAGGGAGAACAGACACAGCTAGCTCAGGAGAGACCGCGAGGGAGCGAGGGAGCTAAGATTAAAGCCTATGGGCAGGGAGGGTAATACAGGCACAAATAAGCCCTAGCAAGTGGTTCCCCCCTTTGGCTCGCCATTAGCCTATGGCCGGCTAGACAGGGTCTGCAGCCCAGAGCCTAGCTCTGCCGAACGCCTGACCCCGGTGTTCTCCCTACTGTCACCATCCCGTAGCAGCCAGCGTCTGGGAGGCAAAAATGAGTCTGCCGGGATCAGTGGAAATAGGGCCCACAGCGGCCGACGGGCTAGGAGGCCCCGCTCTGCTGCTGAAATCCGAGAGAGAGTATCCAACGATCTTCAGCAGCCAGACTGCAAGATGAACACTGGGCAATAATAGAGGGACACCTGCCTTTATAGGGGGCCGGGAGGAGCGACAGCTTTTGATCTTGCAGTCGAGCGCCCCCTGGGGGCAGAATACCCACGTCATCACTGGGACGACCTGGACTGGATATAGGGAAAAACAAATGTAACCTAATCGTGGAACTGGGTGGCCAATTGTGGCACTGACTGCTCATTCATGGCGCTGCGTGGCTGATCGTGGTGCGACGATTAGCCACACAGTACCACGATTAACCGTCCAGCGCCACGATTAGCCACACAGTACAATGATTAGCCGCCCAGCAATACGAATAAACACTCAGAGCCACGATTAGCCACACAGAGCCACGATTAGCCGCACAGTACAACAAATAGAGAACCAGCGGCACAAATAAACACTCAGTGCCACGATTAGCCGCCCGATGCCACAATTAGCCACCCAGCACTACGATTGCCCACCCAGCACCACGGTTAGCCATCTAGCGCCACAATTAGCCACCCAGCGCAACAATTAAACATCCAGCACCACTATTAGCTGCCCAACGCCAAGATCAAACACAAAGCGCCACGATTAACCTCCCAACCACACGATTACCTGTCCAATGCCACGATTAGCCATCCAGCACCACGATTAGCCATCCAGCATCACGATTAGCCATCCAGCACCACGATTAGCCACCCAACGCCATGATCAGCCACCCAGGGCCACGAGTAGCCACCCAGCGCCATAATTAGCCGCCCAGCACCATGATTAGCTGCCCCCCGGACCTCTGTATACAGACACAGTTGCCCAGCACACGGAGCTCTATGCTGGTGGACTCGGGTCCTCTGTATACAGACACCCAGCACATGGAGCTCTATGCTGGAGGCCTCGGGTCCTCTGTATACAGACACTTACCCAGCACACGGAGCTCTATGCTGGTGGCCTCAGGTCCTCTGTATACAGACACTTACCCAGCACACGGAGCTCTATGCTGGAGGCCTCGGGTCCTCTGTATACAGACACTTACCCAGCACACGGAGCTCTATGCTGGTGGACTCGGGTCCTCTGTATACAGACACTTACCCAGCACACGGAGCTCTATGCTGGAGGCCTCGGGTCCTCTGTATACAGACACTTACCCAGCACACGGAGCTCTATGCTGGAGGCCTCGGGTCCTCTGTATACAGACACTTACCCAGCACACGGAGCTCTATGCTGGTGGCCTCGGATCCTCTGTATACAGACACTTACCCTGCACACGGAGCTCTATGCTGGAGGCCTCGGGTCCTCTGTATACAGACACTTACCCAGCACACGGAGCTCTATGCTGGTGGCCTCGGGTCCTCTGTATACAGACACTTACCCAGCACACGGAGCTCTATGCTGGAGGCCTCGGGTCCTCTGTATACAGACACTTACCCAGCACACGGAGCTCTATGCTGGTGGCCTCGGGTCCTCTGTATACAGACACTTACCCAGCACACGGAGCTCTATGCTGGTGGCCTCAGGTCCTCTGTATACAGACACTTACCCAGCACACGGAGCTCTATGCTGGTGGCCTCGGGTCCTCTGTATACAGACACTTACCCAGCACACGGAGCTCTATGCTGGTGGCCTCAGGTCCTCTGTATACAGACACTTACCCAGCACACGGAGCTCTATGCTGGTGGAGTAGACCTTCTTCTTGTTGTTGATGGTGACCTCCACATCTGCCAGGTAGGGTCCCGATTCGGCCTCGGTCAGGCCCCTTATGGTCAGAGCCAGGGTGGCGTTATTGAGGGCGGCCCGGTCTTCGAGCTCATAAAACTTTAGATACGGGGAGTCCACATCCATCTCCACAATCTTGTCCTGATGGAACTTCCACACCACGCTGGAGAAGGTGCCGCTGAACCTCGGGGTCAGAGTCACACTGCCACCAACTGCTGCTGTGATGACGGCCAGAGCCTGAGCTGCAGAGAGACAGAGGTAAGTGAGGAGGAGCCTGAGCTGCAGAGAGACAGAGGTAAGTGAGGAGGAGCCTGAGCTGCAGAGAGACAGAGGTAAGTGAGGAGGAGCCTGAGCTGCAGAGAGACAGAGGTAAGTGAGGAGGAGCCTGAGCTGCAGGGAGACAGAGGTAAGTGAGGAGGAGCCTGAGCTGCAGAGAGACAGAGGTAAGTGAGGAGGAGCCTGAGCTGCAGAGAGACAGAGGTAAGTGAGGAGGAGCCTGAGCTGCAGAGAGACAGAGGTAAGTGAGGAGGAGCCTGAGCTGCAGAGAGACAGAGGTAAGTGAGGAGGAGCCTGAGCTGCAGGGAGACAGAGGTAAGTGAGGAGGAGCCTGAGCTGCAGAGAGACAGAGGTAAGTGAGGAGGAGCCTGAGCTGCAGAGAGACAGAGGTAAGTGAGGAGGAGTCTGAGCTGCAGAGAGACAGAGGTAAGTGAGGAGGAGCCTGAGCTGCAGAGAGACAGAAGTAAGTGAGGAGGAGTCTGAGCTGCAGAGAGACAGAGGTAAGTGAGGAGGAGCCTGAGCTGCAGAGAGACAGAGGTAAGTGAGGAGGAGCCTGAGCTGCAGAGAGACAGAGGTAAGTGAGGAGGAGCTTGAGCTGCAGAGAGAGAGAGGTAAGTGAGGAGGAGTCTGAGCTGCAGAGAGAGAGAGACAGAGGTAAGTGAGGAGGAGCCTGAGCTTCGGAGAGACAGAGGTAAGTGAGGAGGAGCCTGAGCTTCGGAGAGACAGAGGTAAGTGAGGAGGAGCCTGAGCTGCAGAGAGAGACAGAGGTAAGTGAGGAGGAGCCTGAGTTGCGGAGAGACAGAGGTAAGTGAGGAGAAGCCTGAGCTGCAGAGAGACAGAGGTAAGTGAGGAGGAGTCTGAGCTGCAGAGAGACAGAGGTAAGTGAGGAGGAGCCTGAGTTGCGGAGAGACAGAGGTAAGTGAGGAGAAGCCTGAGCTGCAGAGAGACAGAGGTAAGTGAGGAGGAGTCTGAGCTGCAGAGAGACAGAGGTAAGTGAGGAGGAGCCTGAGCTGCAGAGAGACAGAAGTAAGTGAGGAGGAGTCTGAGCTGCAGAGAGACAGAGGTAAGTGAGGAGGAGCCTGAGCTGCAGAGAGACAGAGGTAAGTGAGGAGGAGCCTGAGCTGCAGAGAGACAGAGGTAAGTGAGGAGGAGTCTGAGCTGCAGAGAGACAGAGGTAAGTGAGGAGGAGCCTGAGCTGCAGAGAGACAGAGGTAAGTGAGGAGGAACCTGAGCTGCGGAGAGACAGAGGTAAGTGAGGAGGAGCCTGAGCTGCAGAGAGACAGAGGTAAGTGAGGAGGAGCCTGAGCTGCAGAGAGACAGAGGTAAGTGAGGAGGAGCCTGAGCTGCAGAGAGACAGAGGTAAGTGAGGAGGAACCTGAGCTGCGGAGAGACAGAGGTAAGTGAGAAGGAGCCTGAGCTGCAGAGAGACAGAGGTAAGTGAGGAGGAACCTGAGCTGCGGAGAGACAGAGGTAAGTGAGGAGGAGCCTGAGCTGCAGAGAGACAGAGGTAAGTGAGGAGGAGCCTGAGCTGCAGAGAGACAGAGGTAAGTGAGGAGGAGCCTGAGCTGCAGAGAGACAGAGGTAAGTGAGGAGGAGCCTGAGCTGCAGAGAGACAGAGGTAAGTGAGGAGGAGTCTGAGCTGCAGAGAGAGAGAGGTAAGTGAGGAGGAGCCTGAGCTGCAGAGAGACAGAGGTAAGTGAGGAGGAGCCTGAGCTGCAGAGAGACAGAGGTAAGTGAGGAGAAGCCTGAGCTGCAGAGAGAGACAGAGGTAAGTGAGGAGGAGCCTGAGCTGCAGAGAGACAGAGGTAAGTGAGGAAGAGCCTGAGCTGCAGAGAGACAGAGGTAAGTGAGGAGGAGCCTGAGCTGCAGAGAGACAGAGGTAAGTGAGGAGGAGCCTGAGCTGCAGAGAGAGAGACAGAGGTAAGTGAGGAGGAGCCTGAGCTGCGGAGAGACAGAGGTAAGTGAGGAGGAGCCTGAGCTGCAGAGAGACAGAGGTAAGTGAGGAGGAGCCTGAGCTGCAGAGAGACAGAGGTAAGTGAGGAGGAGCCTGAGCTGCAGAGAGACAGAGGTAAGTGAGGAGGAGCCTGAGCTGCAGAGAGACAGAGGTAAGTGAGGAGGAGCCTGAGCTGCAGAGAGACAGAGGTAAGTGAGGAGGAGCCTGAGCTGCGGAGGGACAGAGGTAAGTGAGAAGGAGCCTGAGCTGCAGAGAGACAGAGGTAAGTGAGGAGGAGCCTGAGCTGCAGAGAGACAGAGGTAAGTGATGAGGAGCCTGAGCTGCAGAGAGACAGAGGTAAGTGAGGAGGAGCCTGAGCTGCAGAGAGACAGAGGTAAGTGAGGAGGAGCCTGAGCTGCAGAGAGACAGAGGTAAGTGAGGAGGAGCCTGAGCTGCAGAGAGACAGAGGTAAGTGAGGAGGAGCCTGAGCTGCAGAGAGACAGAGGTAAGTGAGGAGGAGCCTGAGCTGCAGAGAGACAGAGGTAAGTGAGGAGGAGCCTGAGCTGCAGAGAGAGACAGAGGTAAGTGATGAGGAGCCTGAGCTGCAGAGAGACAGAGGTAAGTGAGGAGGAGCCTGAGCTGCAGAGAGACAGAGGTAAGTGAGGAGGAGCCTGAGCTGCAGAGAGACAGAGGTAAGTGAGGAGGAGCCTGAGCTGCAGAGAGACAGAGGTAAGTGAGGAGGAGCCTGAGCTGCAGAGAGAGACAGAGGTAAGTGAGGAGGAGCCTGAGCTGCAGAGAGAGAGACAGAGGTAAGAGAGGAGGAGCCTGAGCTGCAGAGAGAGAGACAGAGGTAAGAGAGGAGGAGCCTGAGCTGCAGAGAGACAGAGGTAAGTGAGGAGGAGCCTGAGCTGCAGAGAGACAGAGGTAAGTGAGGAGGAGCCTGAGCTGCAGAGAGACAGAGGTAAGTGAGGAGGAGCCTGAGCTGCAGAGAGACAGAGGTAAGTGAGGAGGAGCCTGAGCTGCAGAGAGACAGAGGTAAGTGAGGAGGAACCTGAGCTGCGGAGAGACAGAGGTAAGTGAGAAGGAGCCTGAGCTGCAGAGAGACAGAGGTAAGTGAGGAGGAACCTGAGCTGCGGAGAGACAGAGGTAAGTGAGGAGGAGCCTGAGCTGCAGAGAGACAGAGGTAAGTGAGGAGGAGCCTGAGCTGCAGAGAGACAGAGGTAAGTGAGGAGGAGCCTGAGCTGCAGAGAGACAGAGGTAAGTGAGGAGGAGCCTGAGCTGCAGAGAGACAGAGGTAAGTGAGGAGGAGTCTGAGCTGCAGAGAGAGAGAGGTAAGTGAGGAGGAGCCTGAGCTGCAGAGAGACAGAGGTAAGTGAGGAGGAGCCTGAGCTGCAGAGAGACAGAGGTAAGTGCGGAGGAGCCTGAGCTGCAGAGAGACAGAGGTAAGTGAGGAGGAGCCTGAGCTGCAGAGAGAGACAGAGGTAAGTGAGGAGGAGCCTGAGCTGCAGAGAGACAGAGGTAAGTGAGGAGGAGCCTGAGCTGTGGAGAGACAGAGGTAAGTGAGGAGGAGCCTGAGCTGCAGAGAGAGACAGAGGTAAGTGAGGAGGAGCCTGAGCTGCAGAGAGACAGAGGTAAGTGAGGAGGAGCCTGAGCTGCAGAGAGACAGAGGTAAGTGAGGAGGAGCCTGAGCTGCAGAGAGACAGAGGTAAGTGAGGAGGAGTCTGAGCTGCAGAGAGACAGAGGTAAGTGAGGAGGAGCCTGAGCTGCAGAGAGACAGAAGTAAGTGAGGAGGAGTCTGAGCTGCAGAGAGACAGAGGTAAGTGAGGAGGAGCCTGAGCTGCAGAGAGACAGAGGTAAGTGAGGAGGAGCCTGAGCTGCAGAGAGACAGAGGTAAGTGAGGAGGAGCTTGAGCTGCAGAGAGAGAGAGGTAAGTGAGGAGGAGTCTGAGCTGCAGAGAGAGAGAGACAGAGGTAAGTGAGGAGGAGCCTGAGCTTCGGAGAGACAGAGGTAAGTGAGGAGGAGCCTGAGCTTCGGAGAGACAGAGGTAAGTGAGGAGGAGCCTGAGCTGCAGAGAGAGACAGAGGTAAGTGAGGAGGAGCCTGAGTTGCGGAGAGACAGAGGTAAGTGAGGAGAAGCCTGAGCTGCAGAGAGACAGAGGTAAGTGAGGAGGAGTCTGAGCTGCAGAGAGACAGAGGTAAGTGAGGAGGAGCCTGAGTTGCGGAGAGACAGAGGTAAGTGAGGAGAAGCCTGAGCTGCAGAGAGACAGAGGTAAGTGAGGAGGAGTCTGAGCTGCAGAGAGACAGAGGTAAGTGAGGAGGAGCCTGAGCTGCAGAGAGACAGAAGTAAGTGAGGAGGAGTCTGAGCTGCAGAGAGACAGAGGTAAGTGAGGAGGAGCCTGAGCTGCAGAGAGACAGAGGTAAGTGAGGAGGAGCCTGAGCTGCAGAGAGACAGAGGTAAGTGAGGAGGAGTCTGAGCTGCAGAGAGACAGAGGTAAGTGAGGAGGAGCCTGAGCTGCAGAGAGACAGAGGTAAGTGAGGAGGAACCTGAGCTGCGGAGAGACAGAGGTAAGTGAGGAGGAGCCTGAGCTGCAGAGAGACAGAGGTAAGTGAGGAGGAGCCTGAGCTGCAGAGAGACAGAGGTAAGTGAGGAGGAGCCTGAGCTGCAGAGAGACAGAGGTAAGTGAGGAGGAACCTGAGCTGCGGAGAGACAGAGGTAAGTGAGAAGGAGCCTGAGCTGCAGAGAGACAGAGGTAAGTGAGGAGGAACCTGAGCTGCGGAGAGACAGAGGTAAGTGAGGAGGAGCCTGAGCTGCAGAGAGACAGAGGTAAGTGAGGAGGAGCCTGAGCTGCAGAGAGACAGAGGTAAGTGAGGAGGAGCCTGAGCTGCAGAGAGACAGAGGTAAGTGAGGAGGAGCCTGAGCTGCAGAGAGACAGAGGTAAGTGAGGAGGAGTCTGAGCTGCAGAGAGAGAGAGGTAAGTGAGGAGGAGCCTGAGCTGCAGAGAGACAGAGGTAAGTGAGGAGGAGCCTGAGCTGCAGAGAGACAGAGGTAAGTGAGGAGAAGCCTGAGCTGCAGAGAGAGACAGAGGTAAGTGAGGAGGAGCCTGAGCTGCAGAGAGACAGAGGTAAGTGAGGAAGAGCCTGAGCTGCAGAGAGACAGAGGTAAGTGAGGAGGAGCCTGAGCTGCAGAGAGACAGAGGTAAGTGAGGAGGAGCCTGAGCTGCAGAGAGAGAGACAGAGGTAAGTGAGGAGGAGCCTGAGCTGCGGAGAGACAGAGGTAAGTGAGGAGGAGCCTGAGCTGCAGAGAGACAGAGGTAAGTGAGGAGGAGCCTGAGCTGCAGAGAGACAGAGGTAAGTGAGGAGGAGCCTGAGCTGCAGAGAGACAGAGGTAAGTGAGGAGGAGCCTGAGCTGCAGAGAGACAGAGGTAAGTGAGGAGGAGCCTGAGCTGCAGAGAGACAGAGGTAAGTGAGGAGGAGCCTGAGCTGCGGAGGGACAGAGGTAAGTGAGAAGGAGCCTGAGCTGCAGAGAGACAGAGGTAAGTGAGGAGGAGCCTGAGCTGCAGAGAGACAGAGGTAAGTGATGAGGAGCCTGAGCTGCAGAGAGACAGAGGTAAGTGAGGAGGAGCCTGAGCTGCAGAGAGACAGAGGTAAGTGAGGAGGAGCCTGAGCTGCAGAGAGACAGAGGTAAGTGAGGAGGAGCCTGAGCTGCAGAGAGACAGAGGTAAGTGAGGAGGAGCCTGAGCTGCAGAGAGACAGAGGTAAGTGAGGAGGAGCCTGAGCTGCAGAGAGACAGAGGTAAGTGAGGAGGAGCCTGAGCTGCAGAGAGAGACAGAGGTAAGTGATGAGGAGCCTGAGCTGCAGAGAGACAGAGGTAAGTGAGGAGGAGCCTGAGCTGCAGAGAGACAGAGGTAAGTGAGGAGGAGCCTGAGCTGCAGAGAGACAGAGGTAAGTGAGGAGGAGCCTGAGCTGCAGAGAGACAGAGGTAAGTGAGGAGGAGCCTGAGCTGCAGAGAGAGACAGAGGTAAGTGAGGAGGAGCCTGAGCTGCAGAGAGAGAGACAGAGGTAAGAGAGGAGGAGCCTGAGCTGCAGAGAGAGAGACAGAGGTAAGAGAGGAGGAGCCTGAGCTGCAGAGAGACAGAGGTAAGTGAGGAGGAGCCTGAGCTGCAGAGAGACAGAGGTAAGTGAGGAGGAGCCTGAGCTGCAGAGAGACAGAGGTAAGTGAGGAGGAGCCTGAGCTGCAGAGAGACAGAGGTAAGTGAGGAGGAGCCTGAGCTGCAGAGAGACAGAGGTAAGTGAGGAGGAACCTGAGCTGCGGAGAGACAGAGGTAAGTGAGAAGGAGCCTGAGCTGCAGAGAGACAGAGGTAAGTGAGGAGGAACCTGAGCTGCGGAGAGACAGAGGTAAGTGAGGAGGAGCCTGAGCTGCAGAGAGACAGAGGTAAGTGAGGAGGAGCCTGAGCTGCAGAGAGACAGAGGTAAGTGAGGAGGAGCCTGAGCTGCAGAGAGACAGAGGTAAGTGAGGAGGAGCCTGAGCTGCAGAGAGACAGAGGTAAGTGAGGAGGAGTCTGAGCTGCAGAGAGAGAGAGGTAAGTGAGGAGGAGCCTGAGCTGCAGAGAGACAGAGGTAAGTGAGGAGGAGCCTGAGCTGCAGAGAGACAGAGGTAAGTGCGGAGGAGCCTGAGCTGCAGAGAGACAGAGGTAAGTGAGGAGGAGCCTGAGCTGCAGAGAGAGACAGAGGTAAGTGAGGAGGAGCCTGAGCTGCAGAGAGACAGAGGTAAGTGAGGAGGAGCCTGAGCTGTGGAGAGACAGAGGTAAGTGAGGAGGAGCCTGAGCTGCAGAGAGAGACAGAGGTAAGTGAGGAGGAGCCTGAGCTGCAGAGAGACAGAGGTAAGTGAGGAGGAGCCTGAGCTGCAGAGAGACAGAGGTAAGTGAGGAGGAGCCTGAGCTGCAGAGAGACAGAGGTAAGTGAGGAGGAGCCTGAGCTGTGGAGAGACAGAGGTAAGTGAGGAGGAGCCTGAGCTGCAGAGACAGAGGTAAGTGAGGAGGAGCCTGAGCTGTGGAGAGACAGAGGTAAGTGAGGAGGAGCCTGAGCTGCAGAGACAGAGGTAAGTGAGGAGGAGCCTGAGCTGCGGAGAGACAGAGGTAAGTGAGGAGGAGCCTGAGCTGCAGAGACAGAGGTAAGTGAGGAGGAGCCTGAGCTGCGGAGAGACAGAGGTAAGTGAGGAGGAGCCTGAGCTGCAGAGACAGAGGTAAGTGAGGAGGAGCCTGAGCTGCGGAGAGACAGAGGTAAGTGAGGAGGAGCCTGAGCTGCAGAGACAGAGGTAAGTGAGGAGGAGCCTGAGCTGCGGAGAGACAGAGGTAAGTGAGGAGGAGCCTGAGCTGCAGAGACAGAGGTAAGTGAGGAGGAGCCTGAGCTGCGGAGAGACAGAGGTAAGTGAGGTGGAGCCTGAGCTGCTGAGAGACAGAGGTAAGTGAGGAGGTGACGTCCCCTCATTGGGGGTTGGATGAAGCCACGCCCCTCATTGAGGGATGGATGAAGCCACGCCCCCTCATTGAGGGATGGATAGGAGATACATTGTAACAGTTACAACAATAGAAACACTTTGAATAGGCAAATAAATTATTTATTGCTGCAGATCTTCATGTTACACCTCAAAGAGGGACAAATAAGAACGAGGGACAGGGGGGCAATATGTAAATTAAGCCACACCCCTCATTGAGGGATGAAGCCACGACCCCTCATTGAGGGATGGATGAAGCCACGCCCCCTCATTGAGGAATGTAAAGGAGATACATTGTAATAGTTACAATAGAAACACTTTGACTGGGCAAATGAAACATTTATTGTGAGGGACAGGGGGCATGGACTCCAAAGAGGGACAAATTAGAACAACGAGGGACAGGGGGCATGGACTCCAAAGAGGGACAAATGACAACAATGAGGGACAGGGGGACATGGACTCCAAAGAGGGACAAATGACAACAATGAGGGACAGGGGGACATGGACTCCAAAGAGGGACAAATGAGAACGAGGGACGGGGTACATGGACTCCAAAGAGGGACAAATAACAACGAGGGACAGGGGGCATGGACTCCAAAGAGGGACAAATGAGAACGAGGGACAGGGGGACATGGACTCCAAAGAGGGACAAATAACAACGAGGGACAGGGGGCATGGACTCCAAACAGGGACAAATGACAACAATGAGGGACAGGGGGACATGGACTCCAAAGAGGGACAAATCACAACAATGAGGGACAGGGGGACATGGACTCCAAAGACGGACAAATGACAACAATGTGGGACAGGGGGACATGGACTTCAAAGAGGGACAGGGGGCATGGACTCCAAAGAGGGACAAATGAGAACGAGGGACATGGACTCCAAAGAGGGACAAGTGACAACGAGGGACAGGGGGACATGGACTCCAAAGAGGGACACATGACAACGAGGGACAGGGGGACATGGACTCCAAAGAGGGAAAAA
Organism: Gastrophryne carolinensis; assembly: GCA_027917425.1. Lineage (NCBI taxonomy): Eukaryota > Metazoa > Chordata > Amphibia > Anura > Microhylidae > Gastrophryne > Gastrophryne carolinensis. Next base: position 523,882,414 of record CM051236.1, read on the forward strand.
TGAGAACGGGGACATGGACTCCAAAGAGGGACAAGTGACAACAACGAGGGACAGGGGGACATGGACTCCAAAGAGGGACACATGACAACGAGGGACAGGGGGACATGGACTCCAAAGAGGGACAAATGAGAACGAGGGACAGGGGGACATGGACTCCAAAGAGGGACAAATAATGAGGGACAGGGGGACATGGACTCCAAAGAGGGACAAATAACAACGAGGGACAGGGGGACATGGACTCCAAAGAGGGACAAATGAGAACGAGGGACATGGACTCCAAAGAGGGACAAATAACAACGAGGGACAGGGGGCATGGACTCCAAAGAGGGACATATGAGAACGAGGGACATGGACTCCAAAGAGGGACAAATAACAACGAAGGACAGGGGGACATAGACTCCAAGGAGGGACACATGAGAACAACGAGGGACATGGACTCCAAAGAGGGACAAAGGACAACAACGAGGGACAGGGGGCATGGACTCCAAAGAGGGACACATGACAACGAGGGACAGGGGGACATGGACTCCAAAGAGGGAAAAATGAGAACGGGGACATGGACTCCAAAGAGGGACAAGTGACAACAACGAGGGACAGGGGGACATGGACTCCAAAGAGGGACACATGACAACGAGGGACAGGGGGACATGGACTCCAAAGAGGGACAAATGAGAACGAGGGACAGGGGGACATGGACTCCAAAGAGGGACAAATAACGAGGGACAGGGGGACATGGACTCCAAAGAGGGACAAATAACAACGAGGGACAGGGGGACATGGACTCCAAAGAGGGACAAATGAGAACGAGGGACATGGACTCCAAAGAGGGACAAATAACAACGAGGGACAGGGGGCATGGACTCCAAAGAGGGACATATGAGAACGAGGGACATGGACTCCAAAGAGGGACAAATAACAACGAAGGACAGGGGGACATAGACTCCAAGGAGGGACACATGAGAACAACGAGGGACATGGACTCCAAAGAGGGACAAAGGACAACAACGAGGGACAGGGGGCATGGACTCCAAAGAGGGACAAATAACAATGAAGGACAGGGGGACATGGACTCTAAGGAGGGACACATGAGAACAACGAGGGACATGGACTCCAAAGAGGGACAAAGGACAACAACGAGGGACAGGGGGCATGGACTCCAAAGAGGGACAAATAACAATGAAGGACAGGGGGACATGGACTCTAAGGAGGGACACATGAGAACAACGAGGGACATGGACTCCAAAGAGGGACAAAGGACAACGAGGGACAGGGGGCATGGACTCCAAAGAGGGACCCATGAGAACGAGGGACAGGGGGCATGGACTCCAAAGAGGGACATATGAGAACGGGGAACATGGACTCCAAAGAGGGACAAATAACAACGGGGGACAGGGGGCATGGACTCCAAAAAGGGACATATGAGAACGGGGGACATGGACTCCAAAGAGGGACAAATAACGAGGGACATGGGAACATGGACTCCAAGGAGGGACACATGAGAACAACGAGGGACATGGACTCCAAGGAGGGACACATGAGAACAACGAGGGACATGGACTCCAAAGAGAGACAAAGGACGAGGGACAGGGGGCGTGTATTCTAATGAGGGACAACCCCTTTTAATGAGGGACACTTTGGAGGTACGCACGCGGGTGTGTGAGACATATAATGGCGCCGCTTTCTTCATACACCGAATGCACTAATATCCCGCACACAGCTGCTACACAGGGCGTGACGTCACCAGCGCCTGGCCTCAGGCCGCCATTTCCCGCCCATTTTCCCCTCAGGCAGCGCATGGCGGCCTCTCCTCAGCACTTACCCCGACACCCGGCCATTAGCAGCAGCATCAGGGAGGTGATGGGGCCACACGGGCAGCTTCTCCTCACCGCCATCGCCTTACCGCACCCGAACATGGCGGCTGTTGCGGGAACTCCGCCCGTCCTATAATGAAAGTGAAAGCTGACATATGGCGACTTGCCAGGGAACTCCCCTCAGAGGACACCGCTCCCTGCCTGAGCTATGGCAGCCTCCTGTCACCTCAGACACCATTATACCCGGCTGTCATGGCGGCCTCCTGTCACCTCAGTCACCATTATACCCGGCTGTCATGGCAGCCTGCTGTCACCTCAGTCACCTTTATACCCGGCTGTCATGGCGGCCTCCTGTCACCTCAGTCACCTTTATACCCGGCTGTCATGGCGGCCTGCTGTCACCTCAGTCACCTTTATACCTGGCTGTCATGGGGGCCTGCTGTCACCTCAGTTACCATTATACCCGGCTGTCATGGCGGCCTGCTGTCACCTCAGTCACCTTTATGCGGCCTGCTGTGTCCTCAGTCACCATTATACCCGGCTGTCATGGCGGCCTGCTGTGTCCTCAGTCACCATTATACCCGGCTGTCATGGCGGCCTGCTGTGTCCTCAGTCACCATTATACCCGGCTGTCATGGCGGCCTGCTGTGTCCTCAGTCACCATTATACCCGGCTGTCATGGCGGCCTGCTGTCACCTCAGTCACCATTATACCCGGCTGTCATGGCGGCCTGCTGTCACCTCAGTCACCATTATACCCGGCTGTCATGGCGGCCTGCTGTGTCCTCAGTCACCATTATACCCGGCTGTCATGGCGGCCTGCTGTCACCTCAGTCACCATTATACCTGGCTGTCATGGCGGCCTGCTGTCACCTCAGTCACCATTATACCCGGCTGTCATGGCGGCCTGCTGTCACCTCAGTCACCATTATACCCGGCTGTCATGGCGGCCTGCTGTGTCCTCAGTCACCATTATACCCGGCTGTCATGGCGGCCTGCTGTCACCTCAGTCACCATTATACCCGGCTGTCATGGCGGCCTGCTGTCACCTCAGTCACCATTATACCCGGCTGTCATGGCGGCCTGCTGTGTCCTCAGTCACCATTATACCCGGCTGTCATGGCGGCCTGCTGTGTCCTCAGTCACCATTATACCCGGCTGTCATGGCGGCCTGCTGTCACCTCAGTCACCATTATACCCTGCTGTCATGGCGGCCTGTTGTTTCCTCAGTCACCATTATACCCTGCTGTCATGGCGGCCTGCTGTCACCTCAGTCACCATTATACCCGGCTGTCATGGCGGCCTGCTGTCTCCTCAGTCACCATTATACCCGGCTGTCATGGCGGCCTGCTGTCACCTCAGTCACCATTATACCTGGCTGTCATGGCGGCCTGCTGTCACCTCAGTCACCATTATACCCGGCTGTCATGGCGGCCTGCTGTCTTTTCAGTCACCATTATACCCGGCTGTCATGGCGGCCTGCTGTCTCCTCAGTCACCATTATACCCGGCTGTCATGGCGGCCTGCTGTCTCCTCAGTCACCATTATACCCGGCTGTCATGGCGGCCTGCTGTGTCCTCAGTCACCATTATACCCGGCTGTCATGGCGGCCTGCTGTCACCTCAGTTACCATTATACCCGGCTGTCATGGCGGCCTGCTGTCACCTCAGTCACCATTATACCCGGCTGTCATGGCGGCCTGCTGTCTCCTCAGTCACCATTATACCCGGCTGTCATGGCGGCCTGCTGTCTCCTCAGTCACCATTATACCCGGCTGTCATGGCGGCCTGCTGTCTCCTCAGTCACCATTATACCCGGCTGTCATGGCGGCCTGCTGTGTCCTCAGTCACCATTATACCCGGCTGTCATGGCGGCCTGCTGTCACCTCAGTTACCATTATACCCGGCTGTCATGGCGGCCTGCTGTCACCTCAGTCACCATTATACCCGGCTGTCATGGCGGCCTGCTGTCTCCTCAGTCACCATTATACCCGGCTGTCATGGCGGCCTGCTGTCTCCTCAGTCACCATTATACCCGGCTGTCATGGCGGCCTGCTGTCTCCTCAGTCACCATTATACCCTGCTGTCATGGCGGCCTGCTGTCACCTCAGTCACCATTATACCCGGCTGTCATGGCGGCCTGCTGTCACCTCAGTCACCATTATACCTGGCTGTCATGGCGGCCTGCTGTCACCTCAGTCACCATTATACCCGGCTGTCATGGCGGCCTGCTGTCACCTCAGTCACCATTATACCCGGCTGTCATGGCGGCCTGCTGTCACCTCAGTCACCATTATACCTGGCTGTCATGGCGGCCTGCTGTCACCTCAGTCACCATTATACCCGGCTGTCATGGCGGCCTGCTGTCACCTCAGTCACCATTATACCCGGCTGTCATGGCGGCCTGCTGTCTCCTCAGTCACCATTATACCCGGCTGTCATGGCGGCCTGCTGTCACCTCAGTCACCATTATACCCTGCTGTCATGGCGGCCTGCTGTGTCCTCAGTCACCATTATACCCGGCTGTCATGGCGGCCTGCTGTCACCTCAGTCACCATTATACCCGGCTGTCATGGCGGCCTGCTGTCACCTCAGTTACCATTATACCCGGCTGTCATGGCGGCCTGCTGTCACCTCAGTCACCATTATACCCGGCTGTCATGGCGGCCTGCTGTCTCCTCAGTCACCATTATACCCGGCTGTCATGGCGGCCTGCTGTCTCCTCAGTCACCATTATACCCGGCTGTCATGGCGGCCTGCTGTCTCCTCAGTCACCATTATACCCGGCTGTCATGGCGGCCTGCTGTCACCTCAGTCACCATTATACCCGGCTGTCATGGCGGCCTGCTGTGTCCTCAGTCACCATTATACCCGGCTGTCATGGTGGCCTGCTGTCACCTCAGTCACCATTATACCCGGCTGTCATGGCGGCTGCTAATTACCCCTCAGCTAATGACTGGACTCGTGTTGTTGCTGTATACATGCATAGTGTGGGGGGCATAGAGGACGCATGCCCGGAGTGGTGGGATGCCCTCGCCATGGCACCTGGGAGCAGCATGGCCACACCCCTGCTCACAGGCTGCTTCCTCACTTCTAGGCCCCTCATCCTTTATTTACATATATATTTCTCCTCTACTCACAGCTTTGCCCAGTTTTGGTCCTGGCACCCCGATCTGGGATGCCCCGCTGTGTGAGCCCCCCCCAGGGGGCCACGTATAACTCACCTTTCCCGAATCTTACGGCGCCTGCGCAAGCTCTCATCCAATCAGCAAGCTAGGATCTGCTCATGTCAGCTCGACCCCAGTCAAGTCTAGGCGAGCGCAACTCGAGCTCCGGAGGACCTGAACTTACAACCCTTTCTCCAGGGGACCCAAACTCGCATCTCGGGCTCTGGGGACCCAAACTCACATCTCGGGCTCTGGGGACCCAAACTCACATCTCGGGCTCTGGGGACCCAAACTCACATCTCGGGCTCTGGGGACCCAAACACACATCTCGGGCCCTGGGAACCCAAACTCGCAACTCTGGCTCTGGGGACCCAAACTCACATCTCGGGGCTCTGGGGACCCAAACTCGCAACTCTGGCTCTGGGGACCCAAACACACAACTCGGGCTCTGGGAACCCAAACTCACATCTCGAGCTCTGGGGACCCAAACTCGCAACTCTGGCTCTGGGGACCCAAACACACAACTCGGGCTCTGGGGACCCAAACTCGCAACTCTGGCTCTGGGGACCCAAACTCGCAACTCTGGCTCTGGGGACCCAAACTCGCAACTCTGGCTCTGGGGACCCAAACTCGCAACTCTGGCTCTGGGGACCCAAACTCGCAACTCGGGCTCTGGGGACCCAAACTCACAACTCGGGCCCTGGGGACCCAAACTCGCAACTCTGGCTCTGGGAACCCAAACTCACATCTCGGGCCCTGGGGACCCAAACTCGCAACTCTGGCTCTGGGGACCCAAACTCGCAACTCTGGCTCTGGGGACCCAAACACACAACTCTGGCTCTGGGGACCCAAACTCGCAACTCTGGCTCTGGGGACCCAAACTCGCAACTCTGGCTCTGGGGACCCAAACTCGCAACTCTGGCTCTGGGGACCCAAACACACAACTCGGGCTCTGGGGACCCAAACTCAGATCTCGGGCTCTGGGGACCCAAACTCACATCTCGGGCTCTGGGGACCCAAACTCACAACTCGGGCTCTGGGGACCCAAACTCACATCTCTGGCTCTGGGGACCCAAACTCACATCTCGGGCTCTGGGAACCCAAACTCACATCTCAGGCTCTGGGGACCCAAGCTCGCAACACTGGATCTGGGAACCCAAACTCATATCTCTGGCTCTGGGGACCCAAACTCGCAACTCTGGCTCTGGGGACCCAAACTCACATCTCGGGGCTCTGGGGACCCAAACTCGCAACTCTGGCTCTGGGGACCCAAACTCGCAACTCTGGCTCTGGGGACCCAAACACACAACTCGGGCTCTGGGAACCCAAACTCACATCTCGGGCTCTGGGGACCCAAACTCACAACTCTTGCTCTGGGGACCCAAATTCACATCTCGGGCTCTGGGGACCCAAACTCACATCTCAGGCTCTGGGGACCCAAACTCACATCTCGGGCTCTGGGGACCCAAACTCGCAACTCTGGCTCTGGGGACCCAAACTCACAACTCTGGCTCTGGGGACCCAAACTCACATCTTGGGCTCTGGGGACCCAAACTCACATCTCGGGCTCTGGGAACCCAAACTCACATCTCTGGCTCTGGGGACCCAAACTCACAACTCTGGCTCTGGGAACCCAAACTCACATCTCGGGGCTCTGGGGACCCAAACTCGCAACTCTGGCTCTGGGGACCCAAACTCACATCTCTGGCTCTGGGGACCCAAACTCGCAACTCTGGCTCTGGGGACCCAAACTCGCAACTCTGGCTCTGGGGACCCAAACTCGCAACTCTGGCTCTGGGGACCCAAACACACAACTCTGGCTCTGGGGACCCAAACACACAACTCGGGCTCTGGGGACCCAAACTCGCAACTCTGGCTCTGGGGACCCAAACTCACAACTCTGGCTCTGGGGACCCAAACTCACATCTCGGGCTCTGGGGACCCAAACTCACAACTCGGGCTCTGGGGACCCAAACTCACATCTCGGGCTCTAGGGACCCAAACTCACATCTCGGGCTCTGGGAACCCAAACTCACATCTCGGGCTCTGGGAACCCAAACTCACATCTCGGGCTCTGGGGACCCAAACTCACATCTCGGGCTCTGGGAACCCAAACTCACATCTCGGGCTCTGGGGACCCAAACTCGCAACACTGGATCTGGGAACCCAAACTCATATCTCTGGCTCTGGGGACCCAAACTCGCAACTCTGGCTCTGGGGACCCAAACTCACATCTCGGGGCTCTGGGGCCCCAAACTCGCAACTCTGGCTCTGGGGACCCAAACTCGCAACTCTGGCTCTGGGAACCCAAACACACAACTCGGGCTCTGGGAACCCAAACTCACATCTCGGGCTCTGGGGACCCAAACTCGCAACTCAGGCTCTGGGGACCCAAACACACAACTCGGGCTCTGGGAACCCAAACTCACATCTCGGGCTCTGGGGACCCAAACTCACAACTCGGGCACTGGGGACCCAAACTCGCAACTCTGGCTCTGGGGACCCAAACACACATCTCGGGCTCTGGGGACCCAAACACACATCTCGGGCTCTGAGGACCCAAACACACATCTCGGGCCCTGGGAACCCAAACTCGCAACTCTGGCTCTGGGGACCCAAACTCACATCTCGGGCCCTGGAAACCCAAACTCGCAACTCTGGCTCTGGGGACCCAAACTCACATCTCGGGCTCTGGGGACCCAAACTCACATCTCGGGCTCTGGGGACCCAAACACACATCTCGGGCTCTGGGGACCCAAACACACATCTCGGGCTCTGAGGACCCAAACACACATCTCGGGCCCTGGGAACCCAAACTCGCAACTCTGGCTCTGGGGACCCAAACTCACATCTCGGGCCCTGGGAACCCAAACTCGCAACTCTGGCTCTGGGGACCCAAACTCACATCTCGGGCTCTGGGGACCCAAACTCACAACTCGGGCCCTGGGGACCCAAACTCGCAACTCTGGCTCTGGGGACCCAAACACACAACTCTGGCTCTGGGGACCCAAACTCGCAACTCTGGCTCTGGGGACCCAAACTCGCAACTCTGGCTCTGGGGACCCAAACTCACATCTCGGGGCTCTGGGGACCCAAACTCGCAACTCTGGCTCTGGGGACCCAAACTCGCAACTCTGGCTCTGGGGACCCAAACACACAACTCGGGCTCTGGGAACCCAAACTCACATCTCGGGCTCTGGGGACCCAAACACACAACTCTGGCTCTGGGGACCCAAACTCGCAACTCTGGCTCTGGGGACCCAAACACACAACTCTGGCTCTGGGGACCCAAACTCGCAACTCTGGCTCTGGGGACCCAAACTCGCAACTCTGGCTCTGGGGACCCAAACACACAACTCGGGCTCTGGGGACCCAAACTCACATCTCGGGCTCTGGGGACCCAAACTCACAACTCGGGCTCTGGGGACCCAAACTCACATCTCGGGCTCTGGGGACCCAAACTCACATCTCGGGCTCTGGGGACCCAAACTCACAACTCGGGCTCTGGGGACCCAAACTCACATCTCGGGCTCTGGGAACCCAAACTCACATCTCGGGCTCTGGGAACCCAAACTCACATCTCGGGCTCTGGGGACCCAAACTCGCAACACTGGATCTGGGAACCCAAACTCATATCTCTGGCTCTGGGGACCCAAACTCGCAACTCTGGCTCTGGGGACCCAAACTCACATCTCGGGGCTCTGGGGACCCAAACTCGCAACTCTGGCTCTGGGGACCCAAACTCGCAACTCTGGCTCTGGGGACCCAAACACACAACTCGGGCTCTGGGAACCCAAACTCACATCTCGGGCTCTGGGGACCCAAACTCGCAACTCTGGCTCTGGGGACCCAAACACACATCTCGGGCCCTGGGAACCCAAACTCACATCTCGGGCTCTGGGGACCCAAACTCACAACTCGGGCCCTGGGGACCCAAACTCGCAACTCTGGCTCTGGGGACCCAAACTCACATCTCGGGCCCTGGGGACCCAAACTCGCAACTCTGGCTCTGGGGACCCAAACACACAACTCTGGCTCTGGGGACCCAAACACACAACTCTGGCTCTGGGGACCCAAACTCGCAACTCTGGCTCTGGGGACCCAAACACACAACTCGGGCTCTGGGGACCCAAACTCACATCTCGGGCTCTGGGGACCCAAACTCACAACTCGGGCTCTGGGGACCCAAACTCACATCTCGGGCTCTGGGGACCCAAACTCACATCTCGGGCTCTGGGAACCCAAACTCACATCTCAGGCTCTGGGGACCCAAGCTCGCAACACTGGATCTGGGAACCCAAACTCATATCTCTGGCTCTGGGGACCCAAACTCGCAACTCTGGCTCTGGGGACCCAAACTCACATCTCGGGGCTCTGGGGACCCAAACTCGCAACTCTGGCTCTGGGGACCCAAACTCACATCTCGGGCTCTGGGGACCCAAACTCACATCTCGGGCTCTGGGGACCCAAACTCACATCTCGGGCTCTGGGGACCCAAACACACATCTCGGGCCCTGGGAACCCAAACTCGCAACTCTGGCTCTGGGGACCCAAACTCACATCTCGGGGCTCTGGGGACCCAAACTCGCAACTCTGGCTCTGGGGACCCAAACACACAACTCGGGCTCTGGGAACCCAAACTCACATCTCGAGCTCTGGGGACCCAAACTCGCAACTCTGGCTCTGGGGACCCAAACACACAACTCGGGCTCTGGGGACCCAAACTCGCAACTCTGGCTCTGGGGACCCAAACTCGCAACTCTGGCTCTGGGGACCCAAACTCGCAACTCTGGCTCTGGGGACCCAAACTCGCAACTCTGGCTCTGGGGACCCAAACTCGCAACTCGGGCTCTGGGGACCCAAACTCACAACTCGGGCCCTGGGGACCCAAACTCGCAACTCTGGCTCTGGGAACCCAAACTCACATCTCGGGCCCTGGGGACCCAAACTCGCAACTCTGGCTCTGGGGACCCAAACTCGCAACTCTGGCTCTGGGGACCCAAACACACAACTCTGGCTCTGGGGACCCAAACTCGCAACTCTGGCTCTGGGGACCCAAACTCGCAACTCTGGCTCTGGGGACCCAAACTCGCAACTCTGGCTCTGGGGACCCAAACACACAACTCGGGCTCTGGGGACCCAAACTCAGATCTCGGGCTCTGGGGACCCAAACTCACATCTCGGGCTCTGGGGACCCAAACTCACAACTCGGGCTCTGGGGACCCAAACTCACATCTCTGGCTCTGGGGACCCAAACTCACATCTCGGGCTCTGGGAACCCAAACTCACATCTCAGGCTCTGGGGACCCAAGCTCGCAACACTGGATCTGGGAACCCAAACTCATATCTCTGGCTCTGGGGACCCAAACTCGCAACTCTGGCTCTGGGGACCCAAACTCACATCTCGGGGCTCTGGGGACCCAAACTCGCAACTCTGGCTCTGGGGACCCAAACTCGCAACTCTGGCTCTGGGGACCCAAACACACAACTCGGGCTCTGGGAACCCAAACTCACATCTCGGGCTCTGGGGACCCAAACTCACAACTCTTGCTCTGGGGACCCAAATTCACATCTCGGGCTCTGGGGACCCAAACTCACATCTCAGGCTCTGGGGACCCAAACTCACATCTCGGGCTCTGGGGACCCAAACTCGCAACTCTGGCTCTGGGGACCCAAACTCACAACTCTGGCTCTGGGGACCCAAACTCACATCTTGGGCTCTGGGGACCCAAACTCACATCTCGGGCTCTGGGAACCCAAACTCACATCTCTGGCTCTGGGGACCCAAACTCACAACTCTGGCTCTGGGAACCCAAACTCACATCTCGGGGCTCTGGGGACCCAAACTCGCAACTCTGGCTCTGGGGACCCAAACTCACATCTCTGGCTCTGGGGACCCAAACTCGCAACTCTGGCTCTGGGGACCCAAACTCGCAACTCTGGCTCTGGGGACCCAAACTCGCAACTCTGGCTCTGGGGACCCAAACACACAACTCTGGCTCTGGGGACCCAAACACACAACTCGGGCTCTGGGGACCCAAACTCGCAACTCTGGCTCTGGGGACCCAAACTCACAACTCTGGCTCTGGGGACCCAAACTCACATCTCGGGCTCTGGGGACCCAAACTCACAACTCGGGCTCTGGGGACCCAAACTCACATCTCGGGCTCTAGGGACCCAAACTCACATCTCGGGCTCTGGGAACCCAAACTCACATCTCGGGCTCTGGGAACCCAAACTCACATCTCGGGCTCTGGGGACCCAAACTCACATCTCGGGCTCTGGGAACCCAAACTCACATCTCGGGCTCTGGGGACCCAAACTCGCAACACTGGATCTGGGAACCCAAACTCATATCTCTGGCTCTGGGGACCCAAACTCGCAACTCTGGCTCTGGGGACCCAAACTCACATCTCGGGGCTCTGGGGCCCCAAACTCGCAACTCTGGCTCTGGGGACCCAAACTCGCAACTCTGGCTCTGGGAACCCAAACACACAACTCGGGCTCTGGGAACCCAAACTCACATCTCGGGCTCTGGGGACCCAAACTCGCAACTCAGGCTCTGGGGACCCAAACACACAACTCGGGCTCTGGGAACCCAAACTCACATCTCGGGCTCTGGGGACCCAAACTCACAACTCGGGCACTGGGGACCCAAACTCGCAACTCTGGCTCTGGGGACCCAAACACACATCTCGGGCTCTGGGGACCCAAACACACATCTCGGGCTCTGAGGACCCAAACACACATCTCGGGCCCTGGGAACCCAAACTCGCAACTCTGGCTCTGGGGACCCAAACTCACATCTCGGGCCCTGGAAACCCAAACTCGCAACTCTGGCTCTGGGGACCCAAACTCACATCTCGGGCTCTGGGGACCCAAACTCACATCTCGGGCTCTGGGGACCCAAACACACATCTCGGGCTCTGGGGACCCAAACACACATCTCGGGCTCTGAGGACCCAAACACACATCTCGGGCCCTGGGAACCCAAACTCGCAACTCTGGCTCTGGGGACCCAAACTCACATCTCGGGCCCTGGGAACCCAAACTCGCAACTCTGGCTCTGGGGACCCAAACTCACATCTCGGGCTCTGGGGACCCAAACTCACAACTCGGGCCCTGGGGACCCAAACTCGCAACTCTGGCTCTGGGGACCCAAACACACAACTCTGGCTCTGGGGACCCAAACTCGCAACTCTGGCTCTGGGGACCCAAACTCGCAACTCTGGCTCTGGGGACCCAAACTCACATCTCGGGGCTCTGGGGACCCAAACTCGCAACTCTGGCTCTGGGGACCCAAACTCGCAACTCTGGCTCTGGGGACCCAAACACACAACTCGGGCTCTGGGAACCCAAACTCACATCTCGGGCTCTGGGGACCCAAACACACAACTCTGGCTCTGGGGACCCAAACTCGCAACTCTGGCTCTGGGGACCCAAACACACAACTCTGGCTCTGGGGACCCAAACTCGCAACTCTGGCTCTGGGGACCCAAACTCGCAACTCTGGCTCTGGGGACCCAAACACACAACTCGGGCTCTGGGGACCCAAACTCACATCTCGGGCTCTGGGGACCCAAACTCACAACTCGGGCTCTGGGGACCCAAACTCACATCTCGGGCTCTGGGGACCCAAACTCACATCTCGGGCTCTGGGGACCCAAACTCACAACTCGGGCTCTGGGGACCCAAACTCACATCTCGGGCTCTGGGAACCCAAACTCACATCTCGGGCTCTGGGAACCCAAACTCACATCTCGGGCTCTGGGGACCCAAACTCGCAACACTGGATCTGGGAACCCAAACTCATATCTCTGGCTCTGGGGACCCAAACTCGCAACTCTGGCTCTGGGGACCCAAACTCACATCTCGGGGCTCTGGGGACCCAAACTCGCAACTCTGGCTCTGGGGACCCAAACTCGCAACTCTGGCTCTGGGGACCCAAACACACAACTCGGGCTCTGGGAACCCAAACTCACATCTCGGGCTCTGGGGACCCAAACTCGCAACTCTGGCTCTGGGGACCCAAACACACATCTCGGGCCCTGGGAACCCAAACTCACATCTCGGGCTCTGGGGACCCAAACTCACAACTCGGGCCCTGGGGACCCAAACTCGCAACTCTGGCTCTGGGGACCCAAACTCACATCTCGGGCCCTGGGGACCCAAACTCGCAACTCTGGCTCTGGGGACCCAAACACACAACTCTGGCTCTGGGGACCCAAACACACAACTCTGGCTCTGGGGACCCAAACTCGCAACTCTGGCTCTGGGGACCCAAACACACAACTCGGGCTCTGGGGACCCAAACTCACATCTCGGGCTCTGGGGACCCAAACTCACAACTCGGGCTCTGGGGACCCAAACTCACATCTCGGGCTCTGGGGACCCAAACTCACATCTCGGGCTCTGGGAACCCAAACTCACATCTCAGGCTCTGGGGACCCAAGCTCGCAACACTGGATCTGGGAACCCAAACTCATATCTCTGGCTCTGGGGACCCAAACTCGCAACTCTGGCTCTGGGGACCCAAACTCACATCTCGGGGCTCTGGGGACCCAAACTCGCAACTCTGGCTCTGGGGACCCAAACACACAACTCGGGCTCTGGGAACCCAAACTCACATCTCGGGCTCTGGGGACCCAAACTCACAACTCTGGCTCTGGGGACCCAAACTCACATCTCGGGCTCTGGGGACCCAAACTCGCAACTCTGGCTCTGGGGACCCAAACTCACAACTCTGGCTCTGGGGACCCAAACTCACAACTCTGGCTCTGGGGACCCAAACTCACATCTCGGGCTCTGGGGACCCAAACTCACATCTCGGGCTCTGGGAACCCAAACTCACATCTCTGGCTCTGGGGACCCAAACTCACAACTCTGGCTCTGGGGACCCAAACTCACATCTCGGGGCTCTGGGGACCCAAACTCACATCTCGGGCTCTGGGGACCCAAACTCACAACTCTGGCTCTGGGGACCCAAACTCACATCTCGGGCTCTGGGGACCCAAACTCACATCTCGGGCTCTGGGGACCCAAACTCGCAACTCTGGCTCTGGGGACCCAAACTCACAACTCTGGCTCTGGGGACCCAAACTCACAACTCTGGCTCTGGGGACCCAAACTCACATCTCGGGCTCTGGGGACCCAAACTCACATCTCGGGCTCTGGGAACCCAAACTCACATCTCTGGCTCTGGGGACCCAAACTCACAACTCTGGCTCTGGGGACCCAAACTCACATCTCGGGGCTCTGGGGACCCAAACTCACATCTCGGGGCTCTGGGGACCCAAACTCGCAACTCTGGCTCTGGGGACCCAAACTCGCAACTCTGGCTCTGGGGACCCAAACACACAACTCTGGCTCTGGGGACCCAAACACACAACTCGGGCTCTGGGGACCCAAACTCGCAACTCTGGCTCTGGGGACCCAAACTCACAACTCTGGCTCTGGGGACCCAAACTCACATCTCGGGCTCTGGGGACCCAAACTCACAACTCGGGCTCTGGGGACCCAAACTCACATCTCGGGCTCTGGGGACCCAAACTCACATCTCGGGCTCTGGGGACCCAAACTCACAACTCGGGCTCTGGGGACCCAAACTCACATCTCGGGCTCTGGGGACCCAAACTCACATCTCGGGCTCTGGGAACCCAAACTCACATCTCGGGCTCTGGGGACCCAAACTCGCAACACTGGATCTGGGAACCCAAACTCATATCTCTGGCTCTGGGGACCCAAACTCGCAACTCTGGCTCTGGGGACCCAAACTCACATCTCGGGCTCTGGGGACCCAAACTCGCAACTCTGGCTCTGGGGACCCAAACTCGCAACTCTGGCTCTGGGGACCCAAACACACAACTCGGGCTCTGGGAACCCAAACTCACATCTCGGGCTCTGGGGACCCAAACTCGCAACTCAGGCTCTGGGGACCCAAACACACAACTCGGGCTCTGGGGACCCAAACTCACATCTCGGGCTCTGGGGACCCAAACTCACAACTCGGGCCCTGGGGACCCAAACTCGCAACTCTGGCTCTGGGGACCCAAACTCACATCTCGGGCCCTGGGGACCCAAACTCGCAACTCTGGCTCTGGGGACCCAAACACACAACTCTGGCTCTGGGGACCCAAACTCGCAACTCTGGCTCTGGGGACCCAAACTCGCAACTCTGGCTCTGGGGACCCAAACTCGCAACTCTGGCTCTGGGGACCCAAACTCGCAACTCTGGCTCTGGGGACCCAAACTCACATCTCGGGCTCTGGGGACCCAAACACACAACTCGGGCTCTGGGGACCCAAACTCACATCTCGGGCTCTGGGGACCCAAACTCACATCTCGGGCTCTGGGGACCCAAACTCACAACTCGGGCTCTGGGGACCCAAACTCACATCTCGGGGTCTGGGGACCCAAACTCACATCTCGGGCTCTGGGGACCCAAACTCACAACTCGGGCTCTGGGGACCCAAACTCACATCTCTGGCTCTGGGAACCCAAACTCACATCTCGGGCTCTGGGGACCCAAACTCGCAACACTGGATCTGGGAACCCAAACTCATATCTCTGGCTCTGGGGACCCAAACTCGCAACTCTGGCTCTGGGGACCCAAACTCACATCTCGGGGCTCTGGGGACCCAAACTCGCAACTCTGGCTCTGGGGACCCAAACTCGCAACTCTGGCCCTGGGGACCCAAACACACAACTCGGGCACTGGGGACCCAAACTCACATCTCGGGCTCTGGGGACCCAAACTCGCAACTCTGGCTCTGGGGACCCAAACTCACAACTCTGGCTCTGGGGACCCAAACTCACATCTCGGGCTCTGGGGACCCAAACTCACATCTCGGGCTCTGGGAACCCAAACTCACATCTCTGGCTCTGGGGACCCAAACTCACAACTCTGGCTCTGGGGACCCAAACTCACATCTCGGGGCTCTGGGGACCCAAACTCGCAACTCTGGCTCTGGGGACCCAAACTCACATCTCTGGCTCTGGGGACCCAAACTCGCAACTCTGGCTCTGGGGACCCAAACTCGCAACTCTGGCTCTGGGGACCCAAACACACAACTCGGGCTCTGGGAACCCAAACTCACATCTCGGGCTCTGGGGACCCAAACTCACAACTCTGGCTCTGGGGACCCAAACTCACATCTCGGGCTCTGGGAACCCAAACTCACATCTCGGGCTCTGGGGACCCAAACTCACATCTCGGGCTCTGGGAACCCAAACTCACATCTCGGGCTCTGGGGACCCAAACTCACATCTCGGGCTCTGGAGACCCAAACTCACATCTCGGGCTCTGGGGACCCAAACACACAACTCGGGCTCTGGGGACCGAAACTCACATCTCGGGCTCTGGGGACCCAAACTCACATCTCGGGCTCTGGGGACCCAAACTCACATCTCGGGCTCTGGGGACCCAAACACACAACTCTGGCTCTGGGGACCCAAACTCACATCTCGGGCTCTGGGGACCCAAACACACAACTCTGGCTCTGGGGACCCAAACTCACATCTCTTGCTCTGGGGACCCAAACTCACATCCCAGGCTCTGGGGACCCAAACTCACATCCCAGGCTCTGGGGACCCAAACTTACATCTCGGGCTCTGGGGACCCAAACACACAACTCGGGCTCTGGGGACCCAAACTCGCAACTCTGGCTCTGGGGACCCAAACTCGCAACTCTGGCTCTGGAGACCCAAACACACAACTCTGGCTCTGGGGACCCAAACTCATATCTCGGGCTCTGGGGACCCAAACTCACAACTCTGGCTCTGGGGACCCAAACTTACATCTCGGGCTCTGGGGACCCAAACATACATCTCGGGCTCTGGGGACCCAAACACACAACTCGGGCTCTGGGGACCGAAACTCACATCTCGGGCTCTGGAGACCCAAACTCACATCCCAGGCTCTGTGGACCCAAACTCGCAACTCTGGCTCTGGGGACCGAAACTCACATCTCGCGCTCTGGGGACCCAAACACACAATTCGGGCTCTGGGGACCCAAACACACAACTCGGGCTCTGGGGACCCAATCACACAACTCGGGCTCTGGGGACACAAGCACACAACTCGGGCTCTGGGACCCAAACACACAACTCGGGCTCTGAGGACCCAAACTCGCAACTCGCGCTCTGGGGACCCAAACTCACATCTCGTGCTCTGGGGACCCAAACTCACATCTCGTGCTCTGGGGACCCAAACTCACATCTCGGGCTCTGGGGACCCAAACACACAACTCGGGCTCTGGGGACCCAAACTCACATTTCGGGCTCTGGGGACCCAAACTCACATCTCGGGCTCTGGGGACCCAAACTCGCAACTCGCGCTCTGGGGACCCAAACTCAAATCTCGTGCTCTGGGGACCCAAACTCACATCTCGTGCTCTGGGGACCCAAACTCACATCTCGGGCTCTGGGGACCCAAACACACAAGTCGGGCTCTGAGGACCCAAACACACAACTCGGGCTCTGGGGACCCAAACTCACATCTTGGGCTCTGGGGACCCAAACTCACATCTCGGGCTCTGGGGACCCAAACTCACATCTCGGGCTCTGGGGACCCAAACTCACATCTCGGGCTCTGGGGACCCAAACTCACATCCCAGGCTCTGGGGACCCAAACTCACAACTCTGGCTCTGGGTCCCAAACTCACATCTCGGGCTCTGGGGACCCAAACTCACATCTCGGGGCTCTGGGGACCCAAACTCGCAACTCTGGCTGTTGGAACCCAAACTCACATCTCGGGCTCTGGGGACCCAAACTCGCAACACTGGATCTGGGAACCCAAACTCACATCTCGGGCTCTGGGGACCCAAACTCACAACACTGGATCTGGGAACCCAAATTCACATCTCGGGGCTCTGGGGACCCAAACTCGCAACTCTGGCTCTGGGGACCCAAACTCGCAACTCTGGCTCTGGGGACCCAAACACACAACTCAGGCTCTGGGAACCCAAACTCACATCTCGGGCTCTGGGGACCCAAACTCGCAACTCAGGCTCTGGGGACCCAAACACACAACTCGGGCTCTGGGAACCCAAACTCACATCTCGGGCTCTGGGGACCCAAACTCACAACTCGGGCCCTGGGGACCCAAACTCGCAACTCTTGCTCTGGGGACCCAAACTCACATCTCGGGCCCTGGGGACCCAAACTCGCAACTCTGGCTCTGGGGACCCAAACACACAACTCTGGCTCTGGGGACCCAAACTCGCAACTTTGGCTCTGGGGACCCAAACTCGCAACTCTGGCTCTGGGGACCCAAACTCGCAACTCTGGCTCTGGGGACCCAAACTCGCAACTCTGGCTCTGGGGACCCAAACTCACATCTCGGGCTCTGGGGACCCAAACTCACAACTCGGGCTCTGGGGACCCAAACTCACATCTCGGGCTCTGGGGACCCAAACTCACAACTCGGGCTCTGGGGACCCAAACTCACATCTCGGGCTCTGGGGACCCAAACTCACATCTCGGGCTCTGGGAACCCAAACTCACATCTCGGGCTCTGGGGACCCAAACTCACATCTCGGGCTCTGGAGACCCAAACTCACATCTCGGGCTCTGGGGACCCAAACACACAACTCGGGCTCTGGGGACCGAAACTCACATCTCGGGCTCTGGGGACCCAAACTCACATCTCGGGCTCTGGGGACCCAAACTCACATCTCGGGCTCTGGGGACCCAAACACACAACTCTGGCTCTGGGGACCCAAACTCACATCTCGGGCTCTGGGGACCCAAACACACAACTCTGGCTCTGGGGACCCAAACTCACATCTCTTGCTCTGGGGACCCAAACTCACATCCCAGGCTCTGGGGACCCAAACTCACATCCCAGGCTCTGGGGACCCAAACTTACATCTCGGGCTCTGGGGACCCAAACACACAACTCGGGCTCTGGGGACCCAAACTCGCAACTCTGGCTCTGGGGACCCAAACTCGCAACTCTGGCTCTGGAGACCCAAACACACAACTCTGGTTCTGGGGACCCAAACTCACATCTCGGGCTCTGGGGACCCAAACTCACAACTCTGGCTCTGGGGACCCAAACTTACATCTCGGGCTCTGGGGACCCAAACATACATCTCGGGCTCTGGGGACCCAAACACACAACTCGGGCTCTGGGGACCGAAACTCACATCTCGGGCTCTGGAGACCCAAACTCACATCCCAGGCTCTGTGGACCCAAACTCGCAACTCTGGCTCTGGGGACCGAAACTCACATCTCGCGCTCTGGGGACCCAAACACACAATTCGGGCTCTGGGGACCCAAACACACAACTCGGGCTCTGGGGACCCAAACACACAACTCGGGCTCTGGGGACACAAGCACACAACTCGGGCTCTGGGACCCAAACACACAACTCGGGCTCTGAGGACCCAAACTCGCAACTCGCGCTCTGGGGACCCAAACTCACATCTCGTGCTCTGGGGACCCAAACTCACATCTCGTGCTCTGGGGACCCAAACTCACATCTCGGGCTCTGGGGACCCAAACACACAACTCGGGCTCTGGGGACCCAAACTCACATTTCGGGCTCTGGGGACCCAAACTCACATCTCGGGCTCTGGGGACCCAAACTCGCAACTCGCGCTCTGGGGACCCAAACTCACATCTCGTGCTCTGGGGACCCAAACTCACATCTCGTGCTCTGGGGACCCAAACTCACATCTCGGGCTCTGGAGACCCAAACACACAAGTCGGGCTCTGAGGACCCAAACACACAACTCGGGCTCTGGGGACCCAAACTCACATCTTGGGCTCTGGGGACCCAAACTCACATCTCGGGCTCTGGGGACCCAAACTCACATCTCGGGCTCTGGGGACCCAAACTCACATCTCGGGCTCTGGGGACCCAAACTCACATCCCAGGCTCTGGGGACCCAAACTCACAACTCTGGCTCTGGGTCCCAAACTCACATCTCGGGCTCTGGGGACCCAAACTCACATCTCGGGGCTCTGGGGACCCAAACTCGCAACTCTGGCTGTTGGAACCCAAACTCACATCTCGGGCTCTGGGGACCCAAACTCGCAACACTGGATCTGGGAACCCAAACTCACATCTCGGGCTCTGGGGACCCAAACTCGCAACACTGGATCTGGGAACCCAAATTCACATCTCGGGGCTCTGGGGACCCAAACTCGCAACTCTGGCTCTGGGGACCCAAACTCGCAACTCTGGCTCTGGGGACCCAAACACACAACTCGGGCTCTGGGAACCCAAACTCACATCTCGGGCTCTGGGGACCCAAACTCGCAACTCAGGCTCTGGGGACCCAAACACACAACTCGGGCTCTGGGAACCCAAACTCACATCTCGGGCTCTGGGGACCCAAACTCACAACTCGGGCCCTGGGGACCCAAACTCGCAACTCTTGCTCTGGGGACCCAAACTCACATCTCGGGCCCTGGGGACCCAAACTCGCAACTCTGGCTCTGGGGACCCAAACACACAACTCTGGCTCTGGGGACCCAAACTCGCAACTTTGGCTCTGGGGACCCAAACTCGCAACTCTGGCTCTGGGGACCCAAACTCGCAACTCTGGCTCTGGGGACCCAAACTCGCAACTCTGGCTCTGGGGACCCAAACTCACATCTCGGGCTCTGGGGACCCAAACTCACAACTCGGGCTCTGGGGACCCAAACTCACATCTCGGGCTCTGGGGACCCAAACTCACAACTCGGGCTCTGGGGACCCAAACTCACATCTCGGGCTCTGGGGACCCAAACTCACATCTCGGGCTCTGGGAACCCAAACTCACATCTCGGGCTCTGGGGACCCAAACTCGCAACACTGGATCTGGGAACCCAAACTCATATCTCTGGCTCTGGGGACCCAAACTCGCAACTCTGGCTCTGGGGACCCAAACTCACATCTCGGGGCTCTGGGGACCCAAACTCGCAACTCTGGCTCTGGGGACCCAAACTCGCAACTCTGGCTCTGGGGACCCAAACACACAACTCGGGCTCTGGGAACCCAAACTCACATCTCGGGCTCTGGGGACCCAAACTCACAACTCTGGCTCTGGGGACCCAAACTCACATCTCGGGCTCTGGGGACCCAAACTCGCAACTCTGGCTCTGGGGACCCAAACTCACAACTCTGGCTCTGGGGACCCAAACTCACATCTCGGGCTCTGGGGACCCAAACTCACATCTCGGGCTCTGGGAACCCAAACTCACATCTCTGGCTCTGGGGACCCAAACTCACAACTCTGGCTCTGGGGACCCAAACTCACATCTCGGGGCTCTGGGGACCCAAACTCGCAACTCTGGCTCTGGGGACCCAAACTCACATCTCTGGCTCTGGGGACCCAAACTCGCAACTCTGGCTCTGGGGACCCAAACACACAACTCTGGCTCTGGGGACCCAAACTCACATCTCTGGCTCTGGGGACCCAAACTCGCAACTCTGGCTCTGGGGACCCAAACTCGCAACTCTGGCTCTGGGGACCCAAACTTGCAACTCTTGCTCTGGGGACCCAAACACACAACTCTGGCTCTGGGGACCCAAACTCACATCTCTGGCTCTGGGGACCCAAACTCGCAACTCTGGCTCTGGGGACCCAAACTCGCAACTCTGGCTCTGGGGACCCAAACACACAACTCGGGCTCTGGGGACCCAAACTCGCAACTCTGGCTCTGGGGACCCAAACTCGCAACTCTGGCTCTGGGGACCCAAACTCACATCTCGGGCTCTGGGAACCCAAACTCACATCTCGGGCTCTGGGGACCCAAACTCACATCTCGGGCTCTGGGAACCCAAACTCACATTTCGGGCTCTGGGGACCCAAACTCACATCTCGGGCTCTGGAGACCCAAACTCACATCTCGGGCTCTGGGGACCCAAACACACAACTCGGGCTCTGGGGACCGAAACTCACATCTCGGGCTCTGGGGACCCAAACTCACATCTCGGGCTCTGGGGACCCAAACTCACATCTCGGGCTCTGGGGACCCAAACACACAACTCTGGCTCTGGGGACCCAAACTCACATCTCGGGCTCTGGGGACCCAAACACACAACTCTGGCTCTGGGGACCCAAACTCACATCTCTTGCTCTGGGGACCCAAACTCACATCCCAGGCTCTGGGGACCCAAACTCACATCCCAGGCTCTGGGGACCCAAACTTACATCTCGGGCTCTGGGGACCCAAACACACAACTCGGGCTCTGGGGACCCAAACTCGCAACTCTGGCTCTGGGGACCCAAACTCGCAACTCTGGCTCTGGAGACCCAAACACACAACTCTGGCTCTGGGGACCCAAACTCACAACTCTGGCTCTGGGGACCCAAACTCGCAACTCTGGCTCTGGAGACCCAAACACACAACTCTGGCTCTGGGGACCCAAACTCACATCTCGGGCTCTGGGGACCCAAACTCACAACTCTGGCTCTGGGGACCCAAACTTACATCTCGGGCTCTGGGGACCCAAACATACATCTCGGGCTCTGGGGACCCAAACATACATCTCGGGCTCTGGGGACCCAAACACACAACTCGGGCTCTGGGGACCGAAACTCACATCTCGGGCTCTGGGGACCCAAACTCACATCCCAGGCTCTGTGGACCCAAACTCGCAACTCTGGCTCTGGGGACCGAAACTCACATCTCGCGCTCTGGGGACCCAAACACACAATTCGGGCTCTGGGGACCCAAACACACAACTCGGGCTCTGGGGACCCAAACACACAACTCGGGCTCTGGGGACCCAAGCACACAACTCGGGCTCTGGGACCCAAACACACAACTCGGGCTCTGAGGACCCAAACTCGCAACTCGCGCTCTGGGACCCAAACACACAACTCGGGCTCTGAGGACCCAAACTCGCAACTCGCGCTCTGGGGACCCAAACTCACATCTCGTGCTCTGGGGACCCAAACTCACATCTCGTGCTCTGGGGACCCAAACACACAACTCGGGCTCTGGGGACCCAAACTCACATTTCGGGCTCTGGGGACCCAAACACACAACTCGGGCTCTGGGGACCCAAACACACAACTCGGGCTCTGGGGACCCAAGCACACAACTCGGGCTCTGGGACCCAAACACACAACTCGGGCTCTGAGGACCCAAACTCGCAACTCGCGCTCTGGGACCCAAACACACAACTCGGGCTCTGAGGACCCAAACTCGCAACTCGCGCTCTGGGGACCCAAACTCACATCTCGTGCTCTGGGGACCCAAACTCACATCTCGTGCTCTGGGGACCCAAACACACAACTCGGGCTCTGGGGACCCAAACTCACATTTCGGGCTCTGGGGACCCAAACTCACATCTCGGGCTCTGGGGACCCAAACTCGCAACTCGCGCTCTGGGGACCCAAACTCACATCTCGTGCTCTGGGGACCCAAACTCACATCTCGGGCTCTGGGGACCCAAACACACAACTCGGGCTCTGGGGACCCAAACTCACATCTTGGGCTCTGGGGACCCAAACTCACATCTCGGGCTCTGGGGACCCAAACTCACATCTCGGGCTCTGGGGACCCAAACTCACATCTCGGGCTCTGGGGACCCAAACTCACATCCCAGGCTCTGGGGACCCAAACTCACAACTCTGGCTCTGGGTCCCAAACTCACATCTCGGGCTCTGGGGACCCAAACTCACATCTCGGGGCTCTGGGGACCCAAACTCGCAACTCTGGCTGTTGGGACCCAAACTCGCAACTCTGGCTCTGGGGACCCAAACACACATCTCGGGCTCTGGGGACCCAAACACACATCTCGGGCTCTGGGGACCCAAACTCACATCTCGGGCTCTGGGGACCTAAACTCACATCTCGGGCTCTGGGGACCCAAACTCACATCTCGGGCTCTGGGGACCCAAACTCACATCTCGGGCTCTGGGGACCCAAACTCGCAACTCTGGCTCTGGGGACCCAAACTCACATCTCGGGCTCTGGGGACCCAAACTCGCAACTCTGGCTCTGGGGACCCAAACACACATCTCAGGCTCTGGGGACCCAAACTCACATCTCGGGCTCTGGGGACCCAAACTCACATCTCGGGCTCTGGGGACCCAAACTCGCAACTCTGGCTCTGGGGACCCAAACTCACATCTCGGGCTCTGGGGACCCAAACTCACATTTCGGGCTCTGGGGACCCAAACTCACATCTCGGGCTCTTGGGACCCAAACTCACATCTTGGGCTCTGGGGAACCAAACACACAACTCGGGCTCTTGGGACTCAAACTCACATCTCGGGCTCTGGAGACCCAAACTCACATCTCGGGCTCTGGGGACCCAAACTCACATCTCGGGCTCTGGGGACCCAAACTCACAACTCGGGCTCTGGGGACCCAAACTAACATCTCAGGCTCTGGGAACCCAAACTCACATCTCGGGCTCTGGGGACCCAAACTCGCAACTCTTGATCTGGGGACCTAAACTTACATCTCGGGCTCTGGGGACCCAAACACACAACTCTGGCTCTGGGGACCCAAACTTGCAACTCTGGCTCTGGGGACCCAAACTCACATCTCGGGCTCTGGGGACCCAAACTCATATCTCTGGCTCTGGGGACCCAAACTCATATCTCTGGCTCTGGGGACCCAAACTCACAACTCTGGCTCTGGGGACCCAAACTCACAACTCTGGCTCTCGGGACCCAAACTCACAACTCTGGCTCTGGGGACCCAAACACACAACCCAAACTCGCAACTCTGGCTCTGGGGACCCAAACTCGCAACTCTGGCTCTGGGGACCCAAACTCGCAACTCTGGCTCTGGGGACCCAAACTTACATCTCGGGCTCTGGGGACCCAAACACACAACTCGGGCTCTGGGGACCCAAACTCGCAACTCTGGCTCTGGGGACCCAAATTCGCAACTCTGGCTCTGGGGACCCAAACTCGCAACTCTGGCTCTGGAGACCCAAACACACAACTCTGGCTCTGGGGACCCAAACTCACATCTCGGGCTCTGGGGACCCAAACTCACAACTCTGGCTCTGGGGACCCAAACTTACATCTCGGGCTCTAGGGACCCAAACATACATCTCGGGCTCTGGGGACCCAAACACACAACTCGGGCTCTGGGGACCGAAACTCACATCTCGGGCTCTGGGGACCCAAACTCACATCCCAGGCTCTGTGGACCCAAGCTCGCAACTCTGGCTCTGGGGACCGAAACTCACATCTCGCGCTCTGGGGACCCAAACACACAATTCGGGCTCTGGGGACCCAAACACACAACTCGGGCTCTGGGGACCCAAGCACACAACTCGGGCTCTGGGACCCAAACACACAACTCGGGCTCTGAGGACCCAAACTCGCAACTCGCGCTCTGGGACCCAAACATACAACTCGGGCTCTGAGGACCCAAACTCGCAACTCGCGCTCTGGGACCCAAACACACAACTCGGGCTCTGAGGACCCAAACTCGCAACTCGCGCTCTGGGGACCCAAACTCACATCTCGTGCTCTGGGGACCCAAACTCACATCTCGGGCTCTGGGGACCCAAACACACAACTCGGGCTCTGGGGACCCAATTTACAGACAAATAGGGGTCCCACAAACCCCAAAGTTCCCAACCTCATATATTTAGTGGCACTACTACAATGAATCTGTGCAAAAGTACAAAAGTTTATTAATTACACATTCAAAAACATGAGTACAGACCAATAAAATCAATTAAAAAACATATAACATATATCGGGAGGGGCGAGACTATACCAACAGTGGCTGGACCAGGGGACAACAATGATAGTAATGATAATAGTGCTAGTAGCAATAGTAACAGATGAAACAATAGGATGCTGCAGGATATAGTGTCAAATCTGACCACAATAATAAAGTGTCAGTATGTGTAATTCAATAATGATAGTTATTACCATATAATTTAATCCATGAACCTAAGTGCCTCTAGTAACTGAATAAATAAATAAATAAATCATTGAATAAATAGTTCATACACTAGTGTTACACTCCCAACAAAACCAGTGTTATCCAAATAATACACAAAGAAAAGTTCATAATCACTACCAAACAACATATAAAGAGTGCTATGTGCCTTAGTGCAAAAAATACTCAACATGTGAATGAAACTACCTAATTGTAAACTAAGATAAGACAGAAGGACCAGCCTGTGAGGGAGAAAAGAAAACCAGACCACAGCAAAGGAAAAACACTTACTGAATGATCATAGAGAAGCAGCAACCAGACCCCCAGCCAGCGACAGTCTCAGCCCCACCGCCACAGCCGACGCGTTCCGTGACGTCACACGCGTCACTTCCTCAGGGCATGTGAGGTGCAAGAGAGATGGAAACCCTTATATACTCCTCTGCCTCCGCTCCAGGATGGAAACCATGTGTGAGGGGCAGGGTGCCCGCCGTACGCGCTCCGGCCGGAAGCGCGTCAGCGGCCCCAGTCCCAGTTGAACCGGTGGTTGAACAAAACCCCCGGAACCGGAAGGTCATGTCTGGAGCGCATATGCGCTCCAGCCACCATACACGGACGGCTGCGCAGAGCAGCCAAACTGCGAAAGCAGTCCGGCAAACGCGCAGCAGAGAAGGGGAGCGGAGGAAGGTGAGTATTGGGTTCCGTACTATAAAAACAAGGCATACAAACAACGGCCTGCAAAATGCGTTAACGATTTATACCATATGTACATCTGAAATAATTGCAATAAATACATATCTAGAGTATCCTACCACCAAGTCATTGACGGATTAGCTAAAATCCATTAGTAAGTGCTATTTGGACATTAAACAGTCATGAGGCTGGGGGCAACACTATTATCATCAAAAAGGGCCCCATTGTATCCAGCGGAACACACTCATAATTCCTCCAGACGGCGGCATCCAAAACTGGGATGCCCCTGTAATCCCATAACAAACACAAGGGAGAGAGAAATCAATCCAAGCCGGTGTACATTATCGCATATGTAGGTGAGCAGATTTCTGATGCCCAAAGAGGGGGGGGGAAAGGGGGAAAGGGAATAGGGGTGGACAAAGCAATTCCTAATCATTGTTTTAGATGCACGTCATTAGTTCATCCACTTCAAAGTCCGGTGGTTCATCCACCTGATAGAGCAAAAGGGGATTATTTTCATCAAGAATGACGTCTTCATCCGGGAGTCCGTTGTTGACAAAGGCGATACGGAGGGGCAGAGTAGCTGGAAGTTTCGACCAATGTTGAGGCCTACTGAAGGAATCCACCGCAGGTCCTTAACCTTCTGGTTAGAGAACTGGTTAGTGTATATATACCCAAATGCAAAATCATGCTTAGCTGTGTGAAAAAAAAAAAAAAAAAGGAATAACTACAAACAGTGAAAAAGTGACCAATGCCAACCACAACCTGGCCCGACCTGACCCCAAAGGGGTGATTTGCCGGGTGATACAAAAAACAATAACGTGAATAATAAAGCAACAATAATGTAACAGCCCTCCCAAAGAGCCTTTGACCTGTGCAAGTAGGCTCTTCCAATGTTCCCTAACCCACCCTCCACCCACCCATTTTGTGCTCCAACCGTCACAGTGACCCACCCACCCAGTGCCTGTATCCAAATCACACTCCCAAAAAAGGTGTAAACGCCAGATCCTCATTTAACCCGAAGGGAGTCTGGGCCTGTAGATTGTAAATCCAGCGTAATTCCTTCTGTTGAAGCCTCCTTTTTAGATCCCCTCCCCGTGGACCCAAACTTACTTTTTCAATCCCCATCACCTTTAATTGGCTGAAGTCACTATGGTGCACTTGGAGAAAGTGTAGGGCCACCGGAGGAACCACCCTTCCCAACTCCAAATTCCTGTCCGCTAGACGTATAGATGAAAAGTGAGCCTGAATCCTAGCCTTTAGGCTGTTTTTGGTCTCACCAATATACATTCTAGGGCAGCTGCATTGGAGTGCGTAGATGACTCCAGTGGTCCTACAGTTAATCAGCTGTCGAATCCGAAAGACTCTGCCTGTCTGTAAGTTCTTAATAACTCTACTTTTTGTCATATGTGGGCAAACGGAGCACCCACCACAGGAAAAATTACCCACAATTGTGGTTTGATCCCGTAGCCAATTGGATGAGGTGGCAAAATGACTGGAACAAACCCTATCCCGTATGCTGGGTGCTCGCTGTGCCAACATGCGGGGCCCACCTCTTATCCACCTAGCTAAATGGGGATCAGTCTTAAGAATATGCCAATGACTCTGTAAAATACATCTCAGGTTATGCCAGTCCTCATTGTATTTGGTAATGAATCTTACCTCGGGCTTCTTCTGTTGTCGATTCTTAGGGACCAATAGATTTGCCCGTGGTGTCTTCTTGGCACGCTCAAAGGCTCTGTGGACCACCTCCTTGGGGTACCCCCGTCTAATGAATCGAGATGATAGATCTCCTGCTTGCTGCAGAAATTCTTTTTCGTCTGAGCAATTCCTGCGCAATCTTAAGAATTGCCCAGTGGGGATCCCACGTTTCAAATTACTCGGGTGAAAGCTGTTAAAATGTAACAGGGAATTCACTGATGTCGCCTTGCGATATAGCCCTGTGCTGATGTAGCCATCTTCATTAATCGAGATAGTAAGATCCAAGAATGTCACCTGTCTGGCAGGGATCTGTGCCGTGAGGAAAATATTATGATCGTTAATATTCAAGTGTTGTAAAAATTCCTCAAATTCCAAGGCCGTGCCCTGCCATATCACCAACACATCATCTATGTACCGATGCCACCCAAGCACGTGCCGGCCAAATCCTACATTGTCCTCGTGGAACACCACTTCTCTCTCCCACCATCCCAGAAAGAGATTGGCCACCGAGGGGGCACAACGCGCCCCCATGGCGACTCCGCATACCTGACGATAGAACTCACCGTCAAAGGTGAAGAAATTGTGCGTGAGCACAAAGTCAAGTAGGGAAAGGATGAACTCCACTGGGATGGCGGGAGAACTGCGTCCACTCATGTTGAGGAAGTACCGGCACGTGCGGGTGGCATCCCTATGTGAGATACAGGTGTAAAGCGCCTCAACGTCCATGGTGGCCAGAAGGACATCATCTGGGACCCACAGGGAATTCAAGCTCCTAAGTAAGTCCATAGAATCTCGTGTGTATGAGTCAAGCGACAAAACAAAGGGTTGTAAGTGTTGGTCAATATAAACACAGGCTTTTTCCGTCAACCCCCCTATGCCTGCCACAATGGGTCTACCTGGTGGGCATCGGGGATTTTTATGTATCTTTGGCAAGGTGTAGAAGGTTGCCACCACCGGAAACTCCACCAACAGAAAATCGTGTGTCCTGCGATTTATAACACCCTCTGACCAGGCCGTCGCAACCAGAGCCTCGAATTCTTGTTTGTACCGGCTTAGTGGGTTGCCCGGTAATTTCTCATAATTGGAGGCATTCTGCAGCTGTCTCAGGGCCTCCGTGCGATAGTATTCGCGTGACATCACCACAATGTTCCCGCCCTTATCGGCCTCCTTAATGGTGATGTCAGTGCGTGCACGGAGGCCTGAGACAGCCGCAGCCTCCTCCCTCGTGAGATTGAACTTGCCCTGGGACACTGGTAATTTACTAATCTGTTCACTCACAGCCTGAAAGAATGTATAGACCGCAGGACTAAGCGTCCATGGTGGTGTATATTTAAAAGGCCTGTGTAGCATTGGAACCATGCTCACCTCAGTTGGTTGTGATGATTGCTCATCCAAAAGGGTAGCCAGATCATCCAAGGCTTCCCCTTCCTGCCAAGTGATATCCGTCATCGGTACACACGAGCTCTCAAACTGCTTCTTCAAGAGTAATCTTCTACAGAAGAGGAATAAATCCTTGGTGACCGTGAATTTATCTAATTTGTTGCAGGGGGCGAAAGTAAGGCCCCTCCGTAAAACGGCTTCTTCCTGTGGAGTAAGTGTTATGCCCGAGAGGTTAATGACTGTCAATTCTTGGCTGTCAGAGTTTTCTAAGGGGGTCCCATGTGAGCTATTGAGGTGGTTCACTGCTTCTCTATCTATGGGCTGGGTCCCAACCTGGACCGTTTCGATGTTGAGGGTTGTAGCCTGCGGTAATCCCATCGTCCAGTTGGACCTGTGGGCCCTGGATCTATTCTTCCCCCCCCCGGCGGGTCCTTCTGCCCTTCTGTCGCCTAAAAAACGCTGTGGTGTGACCTGGCTGTCCTCTGATGATCTACTGACCACCGATGATCTCCGACTAGAAGGACGGCTATCTCTATCTGGGCCTCTTCTAGCATTCCCTCGATGGGTCCAGCGATAGACCCGGCCCATAGCAAAATCATTTTTATCCCTGTTCAGTTTAGACATTTTATTGTTGATGATATTATCCTCAACTTTTTTCAAATCGTTATCCAATGACTCCTGCAATTTATCAATCTCGCCTTGTCCAATATCTTTAGGTATACTGTCATATAGTTCCTTCAGAGTGTCCTTAGATCTCAAAAGGGATGCCCTGTCAAGGCTGATTAATTCTTCTATAAGTCCCATCGCGCACTTGTTCAGGTGCTCTGGGGACCCAAACGTACATCTCAGGCTCCAGGGACCCAAACTCACATCTCGGGCTCTGGGGACCCAAACTCACAACTCTGGCTCTGGGGACCCAAACTTACATCTCGGGCTCTGGGGACCCAAACACACAACTTTGGCTCTGGGGACCCAAACACACAACTTTGGCTCTGGGTCCCAAACTCACAACTCTGGCTCTGGGGACCCAAACTTACATCTCGGGCTCTGGGGACCCAAACACACAACTCGGGCTCTGGGGACCCAAACTCGCAACTCTGGCTCTGGGGACCCAAACTCGCATCTCGGGCTCTGGGGACCCAAACTCGCAACTCTGGCTCTGGGGACCCAAACTCACATCTCGGGCTCTGGGGACCCAAACTCGCAACTCTGGCTCTTGGGACCCAAACTCGCAACTCTGGCTCTGGGGACCCAAACTCACATCTCGGGCTCTGGGGACCCAAACTCACAACTCTGGCTCTGGGGACCCAAACGTACATCTCGGGCTCTGGGGACCCAAACACACAACTCGGGCTCTGGGGACCCAAACACACAACTCGGGCTCTGGGGACCCAAACTCACATCCCAGGCTCTGGGGACCCAAACTCGCAACTCGCGCTCTGGGGACCCAAACACACAACTCGGGCTCTGGGGACCCAAACACACAACTCGGGCTCTGGGGACCCAAACACACAACTCGGGCTCTGGGGACCCAAACACACAACTCGGGCTCTGGGGACCCAAACACACAACTCGGGCTCTGGGGACCTAAGCACACAACTCGGGCTCTGGGGACCCAAACACACAACTCGGGCTCTGAGGACCCAAACTCGCAACTCGCGCTCTGGGACCCAAACACACATCTCGGGCTCTGGGGACCCAAACTCGCAACTCGGGCTCTGGGGACCAAAACACAGAACTCTGGCTCTGGGGACCCAAACTCGCAACTCGGGGTATTCCAAGTATACAGCACGTCCTGTTCCAGACAATTCCTTACACATGGGTTATACATCCACAAGATGGCGCTGGACTGGAGAAAAAGACTTGTGGCTCCTCCTGGCCCTATATAAAGCCAGGAACCTCCCACAAATTCCCAGTTCTTATCTGCAGTCTGGGCTGCGAAGATAGAAGAAGGCTCTCTATATACGCAGGCGAGTGGGGCTTACCAGCCTGCAGCCCTGCAGGACTATTCCCACCCGTTCTGGACCCACTGCCTCCCAGCCTCGGCTGACTGGTTCTGGTGAAGGTAGGTCAGCACCAGGGTCAGGTGCTGAGGAGCGCTGCTCCTACTGCAGTCCCTGTACTGACATGGGTAGGAGGTTTAGGCTTATGGTGAGCCTTATGGGATGCCCCTTCCTGCACTCTGGGGTTCCTTAACTATCCCCCACGGTGCCCCCTTCCCCCACCCCTATTTTGCTCCACCAAAATTTTGCTTCGACCTTACGCCGCTGCTGCCCCCTTGCCTCGCTCTCCCCTGGGGAGTTCTCCGGGAGGGGGGGGTGGCGTGTCTCTTTATTGTGTATTTTACATGGTTTCGCGGCTGCCGCACGCTTGTACAGTGATGCGCGGCGGCGGCGACATTCACTCTGCTGCTGCTGCGCCGTCATTGGACGGCGGGATCACGTGGGGCGTGTTTTGCACTCTTTGGGGGGGGGGGGCGGCTCTGCGGATCGCGCTTTTTGCATCATATCTCCGCTGCCTGCCCCTCGAGGTGTCTGTGTGGGCGCAATTTTAGTCTCCCTCGTGCTGCGTGCGTTGCTGGTTCCTCGCTGTGCGGTCCGTGAGTGCCCCGCCGGGGTGTCATTTTCTGGATGAATCCTCTGAGGAACAGCCTAAGATTTATGGTGATACTGGGACTCCCTTTGGGGAAGACCCGTGGTCCTCTGATGACACTGACAGGTTGTTGGGTCACATTTTTGAAGTGCTTTGTATTTCTCCTCCTGCAGTGGCTCCGCAGCAGCAGGGTGAGCTTTTCCATACGGTTAAGCCACGCTGAGAGTTCCCTGAGCAGTCTCACTTTAATAATCTGGCACTCAAGGAATGGGAACGGCCTAGCAAGCTGCCGGGGTGCCCAAGAGTTGGGACAAGAGGTATCCCTTTCCTGCTGATGTGATTAAGCATGTCCTCTGTCATACATCTGTCATGCATTCTCCTGACACTACTGTTAAAGAATTATTTGATATAAAGCTTGACTTCTATATATACTAAGCAATATATATATATTGACAGGGACAGAGGTCATCTTTAACATGTATCGTGTGTTCAGCTGTGTGTAGAAATAGGTCTTCCTATAGAAGGGTCAGATTGCTGTAAGCAGCTGTTGCCATCTTTCAAATAATTTAGCACTGAGGTAATGCAAACTTCTTTAGGTTGTCAAGTTGTGATTGGACGAAAGATATGTTCATGACCATATTTGCTGTACAGTTTTCCTGGTAAAATTGAATAAAAAAGAGACCCGTTTCAAGGACGGCAGAAGTCTTGACCGGGGGTATATGGAACTTCTTGTGTCTGTGTGTCTTTCGGCACTAGAAGGTCTTCTCAAGGAATTCGGACTTCACTTAAGCACAGTACTTCTGACGCAGTCTGCTGAAGGCTACCTAAATTTCCGTAACATATTCTTGGTGGAGGCAATCGGGCAATTTCCAAAATTACATCATAAGCCACGGATACAAGGTAAAACAGATGTCTTGCTGTTCCAGGAATAACATTGACATAAATGCCGGCTTTTAAAACCCTTTGTGTTTTTTTATTGGTCCATATACTCCTGTTATTGTTAGCCATCTGTTATCTGTGATTTGTGATGTATTATGCTATAAATCGATCCCTCTGTTTTTAATGCCAAGGAATTTAACTGTGCTAGTGGAGATTCTGACCTTTTTAATTTAACTGCCAAAGAAAATATTTTAAAAATTGTCTTAGGTTAGTCTGTGACAGGGTAGGAAAGAAATGTGTTCTTATTAGTGCATGCTATATGGTACTAACAGCTAAACAAGATTGTATGTGTCTGTGACAGACTCTATGCCTTTTGGATTTTAAAGGCTATCCCCTCGATTCAAAGAGCAAAAGTTAATTGATTTCGGATCGAGAATCGTAAGTTTGGGTGGGTGTTAGTCATTTTTTCCTGTTTTTTTGGCCATTTACGACTCGCACGAGCCTACGTTCGAATGCGTATATGCTCTTACGATCATCGCAAGTTCGTTCGTAAATTTTAGGATCAAAACGTAAAACTTAGGATCAAATCCTAAAACTTAGGATGAAAACGTAAAACTTAGGATAATTGGATGTGTTTAGGTGTGATTCAGAGAACAGTTTTCAAACCTCTAAATACGTTTTAAAAGAAAGCCACTGCCGACACCTTTTAGCAGTTGGATTGCTGTTCTTGAACAGGTTTTTTGGCTATGTGGAGGAGTCTGCGCGTCTTGAGCTCCAATGAACTGCATGTATCAGCATGGCCGAGGCCATAAATTGTATAGCAATGCATACCTGATTCATGTATGCCTTATAAAAGCATTTTAATGTGGACCTTAATTAGTCCTTTGCATGTAAACCTTTATTTTGCAATATATTTGCGTTAATTAAAGAAACTTATGTCCTTTGTTATTTATTTTTAAATTGATGTACTAGAATAATATTTTTAGATTGCATTTATTGGTGTAGTTGTTTACCTTTGCTTTGTTTAATTATTTAAGCACATCTTTGGTCAGATGCATCACACTTACTGAGGAGAGGAGAGCGGGATAAAGTGCAGGATGTGGGTTACTGCTGTATTTTGCACAGACACAGCAGAGCTGGGGGCACGGAAAGGTCAGAAATCAAAGAATCCAGAGCAACACAGTCACAAGGCCCTTTCTGTTTGCAGGCTGCCCGATAATACCTGAGCCGCCATCTTGGCTGTTTCTAGGCTATTTGAGAGCAATCTGTATATAGAGGGTGTGGGTAACCACACACAAAATTTTAAGTTGTACCATTAGAAGCCAAAATATTAAAATTAAATCCACAAGTAAAAAATGCAAGTTAACTAAAAATTAAACAAAGTAAGATTTACTTATGCAAATGCATTCATTAATGGTTGGTTACTACAAAATGAATGAAATAAAGAAAAATAAAAGACCAAATATTTAGAATGCACTTTAATGAGGTAAGTTTGTAGTGCGCAGCCGCAAGATCAGAAGGATTTACGTCCAGACAAAAAAGGAAAAAGGGCAAAACCAATGTTGCAACCTGAGAAATGAAACGGAAAATTCAGGATGGAAACTGACATAGGTCTGATTCCCGAACTGCCATACGAACGGACGTATATTTTAGGATAGAAACGTATTTGCTTATAGAATCACTCGCAAGTTCATACGAACGCACGAGCGGACGTGAAAAATAGGATGATCGTGACCCAAATCCAAGCTGTTACATGTTTCTTTGAATCAACCCAATTGTTTCTGCCCTTGGACTTTTGCATAGACTCATTTTCTTGAGCATGTCACAGACGATGTCATTATGCTCTTGATTACGTTACAGACAATTGGGTCGATGCAGAGCCTCCCCATTCAGTTCCCCCGTGCATTTTCCCGTGTGTTTTGGGGTTTGATTGGGTCAGGAAAGGGTGCTACGTTGATTTTAGTGTGCGTTTATGCGCTCAGGTGTGCGCGCAGCCGCCTTTCCGATTGATGGCTCGCAAGAAGCTAATTTCCGGAAAAACGGACGGCCCGGTCATTGGTCCGTTTTTTGACGTGATGCAGAGCCTTGATTTCCGGTTGGAATCAGCCTAATAAAACGGGGCCGCCGACCCTTCACTTACGGCCAGTCTGACCAGCCGTATTTGAGCTCCGTGCTTTTTGGGAATGCATTCCTCTGTGGGCCAACATCAAAGGCGCCAGCTACGCCGTCTGGTAGTTCTGAGTATGGCAGAAACCAGGCTGCAGCGCACGCCTTTGGACATCGATGGCATGAGTGACGTTGAACTATTCAAGCTCACCCGCCTTAACCGTGTTTCTCTCCATGCCTTGTATAGCGAGCTGCGGCCATGGTTAGCCCCCACCACAAGCAAGGGGCATGCAATTGCAGGTATGACCAAATTGGTTGGCTGCCTGCAATTTTTGGCGAATGGCTCGTTCCAGAGACTGGGTGCCTTCTCCGTGGGGATGTCCCAGTCTACGCTGAGCCACAGCCTAACCAAGTTTTTGGATGGCATGGCTACCCTGGCACAGAATTACATTTATTTCCCTCAAACAGGGGATGCCTGGAATGCGGTTAAGCTGGGCTTTTATAACATAGCCGACATGCCCAACGTCATTGGTGCAATCGATTGCACACATGTATCGCTCATCCCCCCTGCGGACCAGGAATATCTGTTCAGGTATTGTGGTTTGGGTCTGTTTTTTTTTTTTATTGTTATCAAACATTTTGTAAGCCTCACACTAATTCCACTTTTTGTTGGCTTGGTACAGGAACAGAAAGATGGGACATTCCATCAATGTTCAGGCAGTGGTGGGACCTGATCTTCTATTTTTCAGTCTGTTTGCTGGCTTTCCTGGGTCCACGCATGATGCGCACATTTTGAGGAACTCCAGCCTCTATCAACGGTTTCAATCTGGAGACATATCTGGAGGATGGTTACTGGGTATGTGTCTTAAAGTTGTAGTTGTTGGCCCCCATGTTTGAATGTGGATTTGCCAGTACCCCACTAATCTGTGAGACATTTCCTGGAAACTTGTTTTTTTTTTTTTTTCTGTGTGTTTAAAAATTAATGGGTGAAAGTATTCACCACTATTGTGTTATGTTCTGCCACTCTTATCTAAGTAGCATTCTGCAGACATTTTTAATGAGTGTACAGGTTGCATGTGTTTGTAGGCTCATTAAAAATGTCAATTCCTCCCACCATACCTAGCTCACCTATTTGTCCCTGTGTACTAATGTTTCTATGCACACCTAAACCGTTTTTTAGGCATCCACCTTATGTTTGTCTTTTGTATTTTTGCAGGTGACTCAGGCTATCCCTTGTTAACATGGCTGCTCACACCCATCCTGCACCCATCTTCCCAGGCACAGGAGCGCTACAACACAGCCCATAGGAGGTCTCGCTCTGTGGTGGAACGTGCCTTTGGGTTGTGGAAGATGCGTTTCCGATGTCTGGATCAGAGTGGGGGTTCCCTTCAGTATCAGCCTGGCAAATAATTCTTGCCTGTGGGGTCCTGCACAACCTTGCCATTAGAAGCAGGATTGCTCAATATACTGACCTGGGTGCAGAACCTTTACCTATTTCTGACGAGCAGACTCCTCCTTACACTGGTACACAAAGTGGGCCAGCACACACAATCCGTGCTGACCTTGTGGCCAATGTATTTTCTTGAAACCACCCCCTGTCTGCAGGCTGGGGAAGATTAAATCACACCTAATAAGTGTTACATGCTGGTCACAAAGCGACTCTAAATGCATTTTTCCTTTACCTCTGCTGCCGGCGCATGTCCATTTTAGGACAACTATCTGATTTCAGGTCCCCAACTGTCCGCTTGATTTGTTCAGTATCTCGACGGACATAACCCCGTAATGTACCCAAACAGCATTGGCAACAGCCATGCTTTGTGCTTCGCAAAAAAGGGCTGTTAGTGACCCATGGCGTCGTTAGCACCCACATGGGTGTGTGTTGTCCCCTGCATCACTTGAAATAGATGGTTGGATATATGGGGAGTCATGTTTTTGTGCTTAGGGGGGAGGTTGAGGGTGTGTATGTGCTGCTCTGGGTTAATGTCTGGGTTCCTGGTGAGTTATCAGATGTAGAGCTGCATGTGTTATCTGAGGTCCTGGAATTGTGAGTACCATAGGGTTGAGGTGGCGGGGTGGATGACCTTGGTGGGGTGGGGTGGAGGGTTTTGCAATACGCTTTCCCTTGCTGATGTGTTTTATTTTTTGTGTATGCTTGGTGTGTTGAGGTTGAGTATGCTGCATGGTCTTACTAGATTTAGCATCCTTGTGTGTTTGTGTATTTTTGGCAGGTGGTGGTGAATGGGTTAATGTCTCCTTGCTCCTGCGTTTTTTGGAATGTGCCTATGTCTGTGTAGTCCCCACTGTTTTAGTTGGTCCATGTTCTGCATGTGCCTTGTGCCTGCTTTTCTGTATTATTTCGGATGCGGCTTGTGTGTGGCGGCTCTGTGGCTTTGGCCTTGCTTGTCTCTTTTTGCTCCCTTTAGGTCTGCCCATATTGAGATGGTATCCAACACCGAGCGGAGTGCCTTGTGCTTTAAATATGTTTCCAACTGTAGTTGCGCGCCTGCGCGCACGCACGCACGTCACCGTGGGGGCACGTCAGAGCTAGAACTTGAAGAACAAGCCAAGATGTCCCCGGCCATCTTCACACCGGAGCAGGACGACATCATCATGGATGTGAGTATGCGAGCGTGCGTTTATGTGCGCGCACACATTCCTTGAAATAAAAAAAAAACAAAGCGCAAGAATAGTCTGAAACAACTTAGTTTGTCACGTTACATACCAGCCCACCTTAGTTTAACACATGTACGCAGCTACAAACTAGGCTACATGCAGATAGCCGAACTAGGGCAATGTGAGGCAGCAAGAGGTTAATAAAGTGACTTGAGTTAGGCCAGGAAACTTGTTAATGTATTTTGTGGAGTAATGGTGGGTCCTTGTATATTTTTCTAACAGATGATGCTGAGGAATCGCTACGACTTCCTGGTGTCAGATTATGAGAAGCGGACCTTGGCCCTGGCGGTGGTGGACGCGATAAGGAGGATTTCCCCTACCACCTATACCTTCACCCAGATCGCCCAACACTGGTCTGATTTGAATAAGCCCCGGGTGAGGCGGTACTTCGCCAAACATTTTCCATGTAAGTGTGGAGGCTTGACATGCAAAAATAAGAATAGCGTTGTGCGGACATTTTTTAATGATTGTGTTTGTATTTCAGCACATGAATGGAGTACCCGGTTCCGCCCCACCCGGACCAGAGCACGCAGCCCAGTGTTGGACGATTTGGGTGAAGGAATATGGTCCCCCAGCAACTTCGCTGGTCTCTCCAGATATATGATGGGGATGAGACTGCAGAATCTAAGGCTGACTGGTTTACCTTTTTTAATGATTGTGGTTTACGTTTACTAGAAAAGCTAATTAATAAAAAGAGGGACCAGTTAAGGGAGTTGAACTCCCAGAAGGATGCCTTAAGTGAGAGAGTGTCCCCTTTTAGTACTAGTTCGGAATTTGTGCAGAAATCGGATGATTTAAAAGAAAAGTTGAGAAAAGAGGAAAAAATTATAAGGACAAGAAAATTGAAAAAAATACAGAGAGATCAGACAGATTATACCACTAACTTGGTGTTTAGATGGCAGAAGGGTGAGGTGCAAGAGTTTAGTAAAGATCCCCTGAGAGCTGCATCCAGAGAGAGGGCACCTAATTGGCCAGCTACCCCACCATACATGTCAGATTGGCGGGGTAAAGGAAATGAAAGAAGAGCCCCTATGCACAACACTCGTGGGTTTAAACAAAGGAACTGGGTCCAGACCCCTACTGTGGAAAGACGGGTTAATAAACCACCTGGAAGGGTGACTCCCCCACCTTCAAATAGGATAAGACCTCAACTAATGGGAAACGTGAGATCTAACCGCTTTCTCCCCTTACGGGTTAACTCCCCAACTCGGGATGCCCCTTTTCAAGTAACTCCATCCAGAGACGATTGGCGGAATCGCGTGCCCATTCGGGACAGAGGGGACCCCACCTGGGCAATGAGAGGGTCCAAGAGAAAGGGGGAAGAAAGAGGGGAAGACGGGGAGGCACAAAACACAAGAAGACCAAGGTGGGATTAGGGGAGGGGATTTACAATTTAAGTTCAGCGGTTTTATCTAAGGAAGAGCTGACCTTATTAGATAAAGGCCTAAAATTTGCCCTTCCAAAGGAACTTAATAAATTTGATTTATTCATTGATGTGAATAAATATATTAGAAAATTACATGTGCAGAAGTTCTTTTTAAACCACCATGGGCCTGTTAGTAAAGAACAACCTAATGAGTTATCCCTTTCTAATGAAACTATAAAACACTCATCTCTGAAGAATAAATCACTATTTAATCCCCCGAGTTTGGGCAATTCACAAATAGAAACCTTCAAAGCAGCAATTATTAGGGACATAAAAAACATGGAAATGCGAAAGCCTAGATGGCCACCTGCCTTTTTCAGAGGCTTCAAACAGCTGGAAACCAAACATGATATAATCTTGAAGCCAGCAGATAAGGGCGGTGGCTTAGTGATCATGAATAAAGTTGATTACTTGGAAGAGGTTAATAGGTTGTTAGCCGACACGGACACCTATACCTTACTGGATAAGGACCCTACCTGGGAATATAGGTCAAAGATAGGGGTTTTATTAAATGAAGGTGCTACCTATGGTTTTTTAAATAACAAAGAATTCAATTATTTGACACGGACAGCGCCTAAAATCCCTACAATATATATACTGCCAAAGATCCATAAGAGTTTGACTAAACCCCCAGGGAGGCCCATTGTAAGTGGGTTGGGTTCTATCACTTGCCGATAGGGAGAACTAATAGACCACTTTTTACAACCATTGGTGGTAGAATTGCCTGCGTATTTAAGGGATTCCACACAGGTTATCCAGTTGGTTGAAGGTATAGAAATTGAGGAGCATTTTATTTTAGCTACGGCCGATGTATCATCTTTATACACAGCTATCCCTCATGATCTTGGTTTGGAAGCTGTTCAGCACTTCCTTAATTCAAGCCAGAATTTACCGGCAGGACAGGTTGGATACCTCATGCAGTGCTTGGAATTTGCACTCCAGCACAATTATTTTTGGTTTGGGGGAGGGTTTTATTTGCAACGTAGAGGTGTCGCCATGGGAGCTAAATTTGCTCCCAGTATGGCGAACCTCTACGTTGGCAAGTGGGAGGAGGAATTTATTTTTGGTCGAGAATGGGTTAATCTTACATGCTGGAAAAGATATATAGATGACGTGATTGTCATCTGGAAGGGCACCCAGGGGGAGCTAGATGCCTTCTTTACAGAAGTTAATAACAACCGTTATAATTTAGAGTTTACGGTGGAAGCCAGTCCTGTGGCAGTTAATTTTCTCGACCTAAATATCAAAGTGGAGGGTTCCAGATTGACCACCTCCACTTATTTTAAGCCTACGGACAGGAATGGGTACGTTCCGTGTACTAGCTGTCATCATCCGAATTGGTTGTCAGCAATACCAAAGGGACAATTTCTTAGGATCAGGCAGAATTGCTTTTCATTAACAGAATTTGACATCCAATCAGCCGTTCTTAAAAAACGCTTTGTGGATAAAGGTTATGACCCAGAGAAGGTGGAAGCCCAGAGGGTAGCAGTAAGAGACACCCCGAGAGATACATTACTGGGTAATACTAGAAAGAAATCGAATAGCAACATGGGGGTGCCTTTTATAACGGGTTTTAATACCCAATATAGAGAGATTCAACGGCTAGTAACCAAACATTGGCATATTCTGCATCTTGATTCGGTTTTAGGACCGACCCTTCCTGAGAGGCCCAAAATAGTTTTCAGGCGAGTACCTAATCTTAGAGACCGTCTGACCAAAAGCTTTGTTGACCCACCTGCACGGGTGGCATTAACTGATACTATTCTATCTGGTTTTTACAAATGTGGTAGATGTATGGGTTGCAAAACTGGGAGATCTTTGTCAAAACCCCAAAAAAGTTTTGTAGATTTTAAAACAGGACAAAACTATAAGATCTCAAAATTCATCACCTGCCACACCAAGCATGTGGTCTATTTGATTTGGTGTCCGTGTGGGCTGCTGTATGTGGGGAGGACTACCAGAGAGCTCCGTGTGCGAATACGTGAACATATCTATAATATCCGCCGCGGATACGAATTACATAGTCTGTCGGCTCATTTTAAGGCCGCTCACTCCAGTGACCCTACACAGTTGACATTTATTGGAATAGACCATACGGAATCCCATTGGCGGGGTTCTAATTTAAAGAGGGACATATGCCAGAAGGAGGGAAAGTGGATTTTTACTCTTAATACTTTAGCCCCGAGTGGTCTTAATGTTGATTTTGATTTAAATTGTTTTATTGATGATTCATAATTTTAACTTAACTGGTTTTTTGTACTAATTGGTTTTTGTGTCTATGATGTTTTTATCCTTCTCCCTGAAGATTTTCAGGTTGACAGAATTTGTTCTATTTTAGTTCCACTAGGGGGCGTTAATGATTTTGGCTTAAAAACTTTCTGCTTCTTCTGGAACAGTTGTGGTTTGTGGGTATGTCACAGGATATATGCATTGGATGATGAATTTATTGGTTAAAAATGTTTAGCTTTTACAGCGTCATGATTTATTTAAGATATCTTGTGCGCAGGCTGTGCAGTGGGCTGCTGTCAGTAGTGCAGTATGTGACTGTATCAACTTGTCCTTTTATTTTGAGTGCCCATCCCTGTGTTTCTTTTTGTTATGGAATGGGCATTCATTCACAGTTCCCTTGTATAACGTAACTGGGCTCCTAAAGTGGCGAGGTGGGTGGCCTGCAGTGTCCAAGTTGTGGACTTTAACCAGTTTGTCCTCATAAAGCTGGGGCACTATGACAGGCTGCAGTTCCCCACTCTGGCCACTGTGTGGTGCTATGGTGCGCACTTGATCAGGTCCTGTGTTGCTGGCGTAGCTGCTGCTGCGCAGTTTGCGTACTGACAGGGATTGAAGATTAAGGGTGGGAGGAGTTGACGCTGGTGACGTAGGGCAGGCCATTGCCTGACCCAGCTCTACAGTTGTGCGCACCTCACGGAGCGCATCCCGGAAGTGCGTCTTCGGTTCCCAGCGCACCTCGCCCTCCCGGGGGATCACATTGAAGGTATTTATATGATCAGTTTGCCGCATTGCCACTAGCCTTGTTAAAGTTGCCGTGGGCAACGAAACGCGTCGGCGGCGGTGGCAGGCGGCATAGAGTTTGGACTATTCGATCGATCTGGCCAGATCTTGATGTGTATGGGGAGTTGGTGAGAGCCATCCTCGGTTTTATATGCTTTTAAAGTGTTTTTCTATTTGGAGTACTTTTGCTTGCAAGTTGCTCCTGGAGAAAACAACCACGGAGGTTAAGAAGAGTATCTCTGAGCTGTCTTGTGAAGGAAGTACCTGCACATGGACTTTGGGACAACTGAGTGGTAACTAAGAAAGCTCTGTGTTTAACTTTGCATGATTGTTTGAACTCTATGGACAAGAGACACACACGTTGAGCTTTCCTTAAGAGACTTGTGCTATTTTTTACATTATATGGTTGATATTAACGATTTGAAATTGCTTTTTAGCGCGGTATTTTAATATTTTATGGGTGAAGGAATAGGTGGCCCACCGCCAGTGCCAACGCCCACCCCCTCCTCTGCCAGTGAGTATGAGGAGCCACTGGACCTCAGCATGCAGAGGAGGGGACAATCTGACGCCAGGGAGTCGACCATAAGCGACCCACAACCTGACTCCGGTAAGGGAAATATAGTTAGATATGTGCTAAAACATACATTACATACATATACTCATGTGCTCTATTGTTAATAGTAGATTCTGACGTCACGGGGACATCCCAAGGGATGAGTGCGGAAGGGGGCGAGGAGGAAGAGGTGGCTGGGGAAGGTGAGTAGATTGATACGTAGAAGCCTAACTTAATATTAGATTCATGAAACAACAACAGTCTCTAATATCAGTGTGTTTGTCATCCATACAGATTCCCAACTGCCACAGAGGGAGGAGGAAGGGAGACTCCGCCCCCGACGTAATGTGCGGCCTAAACCTTGTAAGTGGTGGTTATTTATACTAAAGAAAATGAACAAACAATACCATTACAAAACTAAAAAACATTAACTTTTCATTAAAAATGTATCTAAAAAAGGCCTTAAAGCGGAGCTTAACTCTGAATAAGAGTCTATCTTATATATTTCCCACACCCTGTACATACAGATTGTCCACCTTACAAATCATGTTAGAAACCTTTTCAAGAGCACAGCTCTGCTCTGTGTGAGCAAAGCACAGCTATAACCCACCCCCTGTACCTTATCCCACTCTCCTCTCCTCAGTAAGTGTGATGCTTCAGAGTCAACATGGCGGTGCACGTATCCTAAATTCC
Source organism: Gastrophryne carolinensis (assembly GCA_027917425.1). Classification (NCBI taxonomy): domain Eukaryota; kingdom Metazoa; phylum Chordata; class Amphibia; order Anura; family Microhylidae; genus Gastrophryne; species Gastrophryne carolinensis. The sequence continues at coordinate 523,925,950 of CM051236.1, forward strand.
TGAACTGAGTTGCAGCACAGTGGGGGAAAGAATAATAATTGATTGACTAAAAATTTAATATATATTAGTTTAAGATGGTGTGGAATTTTTTTTTAATAGTTTGTGCTTTTCATTAAATCACTCAGAAGGTCCGGTTTAAAAAGTGCACAAAAATAAAAAAAAACTAAAAAAAACTAACAATGCTAAAGTAATGTTGTTTTTCATTCACAGATCAAAGAAAACAGGCACAACACCCCGAGGCCTAATTTTTTTTTTCGTTTAAAAAATGTTAATATTTTTTTTTTCGTTTTAAAAAAAAAAACATTACAAAAACAAAAAAAAAAACAAAGTTTGATTAATAAAAAATTATTAATCTTTTGAGAGTTGTCTTTCCTGCAAAAGTACAATCACACAACATCAGCACACATTTACATGACACACAAAAGGTTTAGATATGGGACAATAAAAAAAGAAAAAAACAAAAACAATTAAGGTAACCATTAATGGCAAGGAAGAAGGAACAACAAGAAGATTAAGGTATGCATTAAGGACAAGGGAGAAGGAACAACTAGAAGATTAAGGTATGTATTAAGGACAAGGAACACCCAAAAAAAAATATGCCAATATATATATGTGTGAAATTGTCAGTTGTTGCCATATGCATATTCCAATGGAGTTTGAGGGATGTGCGCTTGCGTGTAGCCAGATTGGCAAGTGAAGAGCCATGGAGATGTAAGTATACTTGAAAAAAGCACCAAAATGGAAGGTCAAATACGACGGAAGGCAAGCAGGTACGTTCAAAAAGCCAGGAAAAATCAGGGAAAAACGGGCCGCCCGTGTGAACGGGAACGGGAGCCCCGATCAAATTGAAGGCACCCGAGAGAGCAAAAAAAGCTTTCCGAGTGAAGTCAAATTGACGGATCATTTAGGCAGCCATTCCGACGGAGGCTCTGCATCACATTTGAGCCACGATTCAAACGGGAGCCCCGGACAATCGGAGGGTTTTAAGGGCAGTTTAGAGGAGGATCTGCATCAGGCCAAATGTCATCATGTTGTTGATTGTATTCCAGACTGTCATTATGCTCTTGATTGCGTTACAGACAATTTCATTGTGATGATTGATTGTGATACAGACTGCCATTGTGTGGCTGATTGTGTTACCGGCAGAGTTGAGGGATTGTGTGTCCTGCTCCCATTGGTCTGTGTGTTTGTCATGCAGTCCTCCATCAGGTCCATGGGGGAGGTCCCCTTGCATGGCGACTTGCATATAAGGCCCAGTGTGGCACTAATAAAGTTCAGTTCATCTTCACCCTCAATACTGAGTTCTGTCTCTTATTGGGGGAAACGCTATATTACAATTCACTAGCCCTTGTAAGGGCTGTTCCTGTTTCCCTCACGGATGACTCTGGGATTCCTGCAGCACCTCTCACCATTGTGAAAAGGACGTCTCTGGCGGGGAAGCCCTCCGGCGATAAAGGTTATCGCTACAATTGGTGGCAAGCGGTCGGATGGTCCTTTCTACCCAGATAGAGTGCTACCCTGATGGAGAGTCAGTATGACAAGTTGAAAAGGCTGACCCTGAAGGATCTACTCGAGAGCCGGGGAAGGTCAGCTAGCAACCGCCCACGTCAGGAACTGATAGCCGAGCTGATCGAAATGGATCGTGCAGCAGTGAGGACCGAAACCAATATAGAGATCGATGAAGACGCTGCTCTCGTTCAAGCGGTTCGGAACAGATTGTCGGTCTATGGCCCGAATCCATCACAGGAACTGATCGACCGAGTCTTCGCCGCACGGAGGCAGAGGCCAGTAAGCGAAGGGAAGAACGGCGACTTTCAACCCAGCAGCCTCTCAGCCTCAGTTACACTGGGGGGAGAAAGATTCCATTTGCAGCATTTAAGTCCTTCCAGGAAAGTGACGACGAGATTGACGGATTTTTGGCCGATTTTGAACGGCAGTGCGCTTTACACCGGGTACCCACAGAGGAATGGGTCACCATATTATCAGGGAAACTATCTGGGAAAGCTTCCGATGCTTTCCGGGCCATCTCTGATGCGGACTTACCACACTACCATCTGGTAAAGGAGGCTTTGTTAGCCCGGTACGCTGTCACCCGGAAGCCTACAGGCGACGATTTCGGGAATCCCAAAAGAAGGGAGGGGATTCTTACACGGAGTGGGCATGTCGCCTCCATCGGACAGCATCACACTGGGTCACTGGATGCAAAGCCACGACCGCTGAGGATGTACTACAGTTGTTTTTACTAGAACATTTTCTTAATGCCCTGCAACCAGAGCTAAGAGAGTGGGTACGTGACCGGAGGCCTCTAACGCTACCTGAGGCTGCTCGTCTAGCCGACGAGTACACCGATGCTCGCCGGACAGAACAGTCCGCTCCAAAACCACCACCTCCCATCAAATTTCAAGCACCTGTGGCTTCAGCGCCAACTCGTGACTCTGGGCCACATAGGCCGGCGCAGCAACCAAACCTCTCCACAGTTCAGTGCCATAGTTGCAAACAATAGGGACATTATCCTAGGGATTGCGCCCTAGAGCCTCCCCGAAACACGTGGAGGCAAAAACAACCTTCCACCTCCCGTACTCCTGCGGCACACTGTTTGGAAGCTGAGAGCAGTTCGGAAGAGTATCTGGGGGTACTGTATGAAGCTGATCCCGTACAAGCGGCCATCCAAGACAACCGACAGCACCATCGCCAGGAGGTACGAGTCAATGGGCGCACCGCGCAAGGATTACGCGACACCGGAGCCACACTTACCTTGCTCCAACCTCATTTGGTCAAGAACAAAGACCGCACCGGACACACCGTTGCAGTAAGGGTGGCGGGAGGAGCTGTGTTTCGACTCCCCACCGCCCGAGTACATCTTGACTGGGGCGCTGGATCCAGCAGGGTACATGTGGGACTTTTGGACAACTTACCCGCAGAAGTACTATTGGGAAATGATCTAGGACCAATTACTTCTGCCTACGCTACCCCTGGGCTAGCCAGCATCAACCCTGTTACAACCCGGGCTCCAGCCTGAGCTGCCGACTCCAGCCCACTGGTCGGGGAGACCCAGGGGTTTCGTCTGCATCACGTCATGTCTGTTACAAGAAGCCAAGAAGAGGATCAGCCATCAGGTTACGTCCTTCCAGAAGGAAAACTTATGCCAAACACTATTTTTGTTGGAGGCATTGACCGTCGGATTGATCAGCATGAAATTAAGTATTTTTTTTCAAAGTATGGCGCTGTAAAGAATGTCAAAATTATTAGGGATGCCTCTGGCGTTTCTAAGGGTTATGGTTTTGTCTCCTTTTTCAATGATATAGATGTGCAGAAGATTGTGGATTCTCCGATCAGCTTCCATGGAAAGAGATTGAAACTTGGGCCAGCTATAAGAAAGCAAAGCACCTGTGCACACATCCAACCAAGGACTTTGGTGCTGAACTCACCAACGCCACAATATCCCAGTGTTTGGACCCCACCCATGACCGATTCCTATGTACAGCCAACGTCAATGTTTAGTCCTGTTACTCACTATTTGCAGACTTGTCCTTACACAGAACTCTGCCCATAACAAGATTCCGGACAGCCCCACGTTAACCCGAACAGGGTCAATCTGGGTCTGCCGGGTGTTCCACAAAAAGGGGGCATTGTGACAGACTCTATGCCTTTTGGATTTTAAAGGCATTGTTTCTGCCCTTGGACTTTTGCATAGACTCATTTTCTTGAGCATGTCACAGACGATGTCATTATGCTCTTGATTACGTTACAGACAATGTCATCATGTTGTAGATTGTATTACAGACTGTCATTATGTTCTTGATTGTGTTACAGACAATTTCATTGTGATGATTGATTGTGTTACAGACTGCCATTGTGTGGCTGATTGTGTTACGGGCAGAGTTGAGGGATTGTGTGTCCTGCTCCCATTGGTCTGTGTGTTTGTCATGCAGTCCTCCATCAGGTCCATGGGGGAGGTCCCCTTGCATGGCGACTTGCATATAAGGCCCAGTGTGGCACTAATAAAGTTCAGTTCATCTTCACCCTCAATACTGAGTTCTGTCTCTCATTGGGGGAAACGCTATATTACAATTCACTAGCCCTTGTAAGGGCTGTTCCTGTTTCCCTCACGGATGACTCTGGGATTCCTGCAGCACCTCTCACCATTGGAAAAAGGACGTCTCTGGCAGGGAATCCCTCCGGCGATAAAGGTTATCACTACAGTGTCTAATTGCCTATAATTCCTGAGGGTGTATGTTCAGGGAACATATCACATTTTTTTTTTTGGGCTGCTAGAGACAGCACGAGTTAAAGAAGTTTGCCAGGGTGCACTTCTGGGTGAAATTCCATTTTGTCAGGGGCAAAAAAGTAGGGATTTTCACAGAAAAGAAGGATGGGAAATATTGTAAGAAAAAAGTCGACTCAGGTCCCATCCACATCAGGTTTATTGGCAGAAGACATAATGACAAAAGAAGTTGGTAAATGGACTTGTCATAAAATAAAACCACTTTTTAAGAAAGCAGGATTCCCTCCAGGAGGAATATTAGATCCAGGTAGATGGAGAGAATTTAAAAGGGATAATTGGAATTGGATATGCAAAAACAAGCATGAGGAAAGAGTTAATGCATGGATAAAAATGGCAGATGAATTAAAAAAGTCAGAAAAAGAAAGACAAGTTATTTGGGATGGGAAAGTTTACCTTTATTCGGTTAAAGCCCCCATAGACTCTATCCCTAATGAATACAGTTCGCATGCCACAACATCAGGCACTAGAGCTAATAATGCTAATTTATTCCCAACACCCCCTCCTTACAATCCCCAAAGCTCACAAGCACCTCTAAGGTATCCTTTATCTCCCTCACTAACCCCCCACTCCGCACCCTCAGCAGATTTATTAGGGAACTTAGATGAAGGAGCAATTGCAAATATACCTAGAGTATATCCACCTTTGCCCCTATCATCACCTGACCTTCAGCCCACTGAAGAAGCAGTAATGCCTAAATTGAGGTTAATAAAATGTACAGGCTGTAATCGCTGGAATCATCCTGATACACCCTGCACATATTGTGCGACACATGTTTTACCAGTAATTACCTAAAATACTGTTAGCCCCACAGGTGCCCAAGTTTCTAGCACTTCTTGGCATAAACCTTGGTCCAGAACAGAGCAGATGAATTTAGCACAAGGATTGCCAGACCACAGAAAAACCCAGGGGGCTTCGTAAGGCAGCTTAAAGTGATTCAGACTACATATTCTGCCACTTGGTCTGATCTCTTTTTCTTAGTGCATGTTACAGCTGGGGATATGTGGCCTGATGCAGAGCCTCCTCTAAACTGCCCTTAAAACCTTCCGATTGTCCGGGGCTCCCGTTTGAATCGTGGCTCAAATGTGATGCAGAGCCTCCGTCGGAATGGCTCCCTAAATGATCGGTCAATTTGACTTCACTCGGAAAGCTTTTTTTGCTCTCTCGGGTGCCTTCAATTTGATCGGGGCTCCCGTTCCCGTTCACACGGGCGGCCCGTTTTTCCCTGATTTTTCCAGGCTTTTTGAACGTACCTGCTTGCCTTCCGTCGTATTTGACCTTCCATTTTGGTGCTTTTTTCAAGTATACTTACATCTCCATGGCTCTTCACTTGCCAATCTGGCTACACGCAAGCGCACATCCCTCAAACTCCATTGGAATATGCATATGGCAACAACTGACAATTTCACACATATATATATTGGCATATTTTTTTTTGGGTGTTCCTTGTCCTTAATACATACCTTAATCTTCTTGTTGTTCCTTCTTCCTTGCCATTAATGGTTACCTTAATTGTTTTTGTTTTTTTCTTTTTTTATTGTCCCATATCTAAATCTTTTGTGTGTCATGTAAATGTGTGCTGATGTTGTGTGATTGTACTTTTGCAGGAAAGACAACTCTCAAAAGATTAATAATTTTTTATTAATCAAACTTTGTTTTGTTTTTTTTTTTGTAATGTTTTTTTTTTTTAAAACCAAAAATAAAAATATTAACATTTTTTAAAAGAAAAAAAAAAAATTAGGGCTCGGGTGTTGTGCCTGTTTTCTTTGATCTGTGAATGAAAAACAACATTACTTTAGCATTGTTAGTTTTTTAAATTTTTTTTTAATTTTTGTGCACTTTTTAAACCGGACCTTCTGAGTGATTTAATGAAAAGCACAAACTATTAAAAAAAAATTCCACACCATCTTAACCCTTTTGTTGCCAAGCACGTAACACCTACGTGCTGGCTTGGCTGGGCCTTAAGTGCCAAGCCCGTAGGTGTTACGTGCTTGACTTTCCTCGCTTCTAGTTTAAAAAATAAAAATCAAAAATACTCACCTGACCCCTTGTTGGATCCGGCCGGGTCTCCTCTTTAATTTGGTGCCATCCGATCCCCCGTGGGGGGTCGGATGGCTCCAGGAGAGCCCCCGGAATAGGCCGCCCCCCCCCGCTTCTGCAGCAGCAGCTGCTAACTGTAAAAAAAAATAAAAAATAAAAATGACATTCACTTACCTGTGTGTGCGCTGGCTCCCGCTGTCCCTCCTCTTCACCTGGGGGGCCTCCGATCCCCCCCCAGGACTTACCGATCTTCAGGAGAGAGCCTGGGAGGCTCTCTCCTCTCTTCTTCACGATGGTGGCAGCCATCTTGCCTCTAAGCCCCGCCCCCTTGGGGGCGGGGCTTATGACGTCATCCCGGTCCCGATCACCGGCTTCAGCTTTCTCAGCTTCTCAGATGCCGGTGATCGGTGCCCTGGAAGGAGGTGACAGGAGATCCTCTGATCTCCTGCCTTCTCCTTCTCTGGATGCCGATCACAGGCATCTGTCAGCTGAGCGGCGAGGGACAAGAGCTTGCAATCGAAGGTAAGTACAGTTAAAAAATTTTTTTTTTTTTTGAATAAAATACTTTTTATTATTGTGTGGTGTTTTTATTTCACATTAACCCTTTGTGAGCTGGTAAGGGGTCCATGAGACCCCTTATACCAGTTCACAAGGCTGGGGGGGTGGCAAGTCACCTGCCCTAGCGGGTGGCTTGCCATTAACCCCCGCACCCCCATTACCTGCCTCCCCAAAGGCCAGGGGGGGGCAGAAGAGCCCGGGCCCACATAGGCTATGTGGGCTCGTAGGCTGCAGGGTGGGGGGGCCACCAAAGCTGGCCCCCCCACTCTGTGCCTACAAGCCCCCATAGCTGGTCCCGGGCTGGTTACTTTGGGTAAGGGGGACCCCACGTCATTTTTTTTTTTGGATTTTTAAGGGTTTTTAACCCTTAAAAATCCAAAAAAAAATGGGGTCCCCCTCCCCGGGAAGGGGGACCCTATGTCATTTTTTTTTTTTAATTAACCATTTGTCATCCAGCAGCTATAAAAGGCTTCTGGGCAGGAAAGGGTGTCTACCTATACATATGTGGTATCGCTGTAACCGGGAGAAATTGGGGTTTCTCACGCAATAAGATTTTATTGACAAACTTACATTTTTTATTACAAAAAAACTCTACAAATTGTAAAAAAATATATTTTTTTTAATTTTTTTCACACATTTCACCCAAAAATGTTGAGAATACACCTAAAAAATACAAACAAGACATTTCATGTTAAAGCCCAGACTCTGTTGAAAAAAACAATATATAATTTTCCTGGGAAATCCCTGGAAATCCTTTCAAAAATGACAGTTGAACATGTGTAGCGCGAAATAGTGAAACTCAGTCTGGCAACAGGGAGTGGGAAATGCTGCAGGTAGGCTGGCACTTAAAGGGTTAAACTAATATATATTAAATTTTTAGTCAATCAATTATTATTCTTTCCCCCACTGTGCTGCAACTCAGTTCAGGAATTTAGGATACGTGCACCGCCATGTTGACTCTGAAGCATCACACTTACTGAGGAGAGGAGAGTGGGATAAGGTACAGGGGGTGGGTTATAGCTGTGCTTTGCTCACACAGAGCAGAGCTGTGCTCTTGAAAAGGTTTCTAACATGATTTGTAAGGTGGACAATCTGTATGTACAGGGTGTGGGAAATATATAAGATAGACTCTTATTCAGAGTTAAGCTCCGCTTTAAGGCCTTTTTTAGATACATTTTTAATGAAAAGTTAATGTTTTTTAGTTTTGTAATGGTATTGTTTGTTCATTTTCTTTAGTATAAATAAACACCACTTACAAGGTTTAGGCCGCACATTACGTCGGGGGCGGAGTCTCACTTCCTCCTCCCTCTGTGGCAGTTGGGAATCTGTATGGATGACAAACACACTGATATTAGAGACTGTTGTTGTTTCATGAATCTAATATTAAGTTAGGCTTCTACGTATCAATCTACTCACCTTCCCCAGCCACCTCTTCCTCTTTGCCCCCTTCCGCACTCATCCCTTGGGATGTCCCCGCGACTTCAGAATCTACTATTAACAATAGAGCACATGAGTATATGTATGTAATGTATGTTTTAGCACATATCTAACTATATTTCCCTTACCGGAGTCAGGTTGTGGGTCGCTTATGGTCGACTCCCTGGCGTCAGATTGCCCCCTCCTCTGCATGCTGAGGTCCAGTGGCTCCTCATACTCACTGGCAGAGGAGGGGGTGGGCGTTGGCACTGGCGGTGGGCCACCTATTCCTTCACCCAAATCGTCCAACACTGGGCTGCGTGCTCTGGTCCGGGTGGGGCGGAACCGCATACTCCATTCATGTGCTGAAATACAAACACAATCATTAAAAAATGTCCGCACAACGCTATTCTTATTCTTGCATGTCAAGCCTCCACACTTACATGGAAAATGTTTGGCGAAGTACCGCCTCACCCGGGGCTTATGCCTTCTTTTCAAATCAGACCAGTGTTGGGCGATCTGGGTGAAGGTATAGGTGGTAGGGGAAATCCTCCTTATCGCGTCCACCACCGCCAGGGCCAAGGTCCGCTTCTCATAATCTGACGCCAGGAAGTCGTAGCGATTCCTCAGCATCATCTGTTAGAAAAATATACAAGGACCCACCATTACTCCACAAAATACATTAACAAGTTTCCTGGCCTAACTCAAGTCACTTTATTAACCTCTTGCTGCCTCACATTGCCCTAGTTCTGCTATCTGCATGTAGCCTAGTTTGTAGCTGCGTACATGTGTTAAACTAAGGTGGGCTGGTATGTAACGTGACAAACTAAGTTGTTTCAGACTATTCTTGCGCTTTGTTTTCTTTTTATTTCAAGGAATGTGTGCGCACACATAAACGCACGCTCGCATACTCACATCCATGATGATGTCGTCCTGCTCCGGTGTGAAGATGGCCGGGGACATCTTGGCTTGTTCTTCAAGTTCTAGCTCTGACGTGCCCCCGCGGTGACGTGCGTGCGTGCGCGCAGGCGCGCAACTACAGTTGGAAACATATTTAAAGCACAAGGCACTCCGCTCGGTGTTGGATACCATCTCAATATGGGCAGACCTAAAGGGAGCAAAAAGAGCCAAGCAAGGCCAAAGCCACAGAGCCGCCACACACAAGCCGCATCCGAAATAATACAGAAAAGCAGGCACAAGGCACATGCAGAACATGGACCAACTAAAACAGTGGGGACTACACAGACATAGGCACATTCCAAAAAACGCAGGAGCAAGGAGACATTAACCCATTCACCACCACCTGCCAAAAATACACAAACACACAAGGATGCTAAATCTAGTAAGACCATGCAGCATACTCAACCTCAACACACCAAGCATACACAAAAAAATAAAACACATCAGCAAGGGTAAGCGTATTGCAAAACCCTCCACCCCACCCCACCAAGGTCATCCACCCCGCCAACTCAACCCTATGGTACTCACAATTCCAGGACCTCAGATAACACATGCAGCTCTACATCTGATAACTCACCAGGAACCCAGACATTAACCCAGAGCAGCACATACACACCCTCAACCTCCCCCCTAAGCACAAAAACATGACTCCCCATATATCCAACCATCTATTTCAAGTGATGCAGGGGACAACACACACCCATGTGGGTGCTAACGACGCCGTGGGTCACTAACAGCCCTTTTTTGCGAAGCACAAAGCATGGCTGTTGCCAATGCTGTTTGGGTACATTATGGGTTATGTCCGTCGAGATACTGAACAAATCAAGCGGACAGTTGGGGACCTGAAATCATATAGTTGTCCTAAAATGGACATGCGCCGGCAGCAGAAGTAAAGGAAAAATGCATTTAGAGTCGCTTTGTGACCAGCATGTAACACTTATTAGGTGTGATTTAATCTTCCCCAGCCTGCAGACAGGGGGTGGTTTCAAGAAAATACATTGGCCACAAGGTCAGCACGGATTGTGTGTGCTGGCCCACTTTGTGTACCAGTGTAAGGAGGAGTCTGCTTGTCAGAAATAGGTAAAGGTTCTGCACCCAGGTCAGTATATCAAGCAATCCTGCTTCTAATGGCAAGGTTGTGCAGGACCCCACAGGCAAGAATTATTTGGATAACCTTGCCAGGCTGATACTGAAGGGAACCCCCACTCTGATCCAGACATCGGAAACGCATCTTCCACAACCCAAAGGCACGTTCCACCACAGAGCGAGACCTCCTATGGGCTGTGTTGTAGCGCTCCTGTGCCTGGGAAGATGGGTGCAGGATGGGTGTGAGCAGCCATGGTAACAAGGAATAACCTGAGTCACCTGCAAAAATCAAAAAGACTAACATAAGGTGGATGCCTAAAAAAAAGATTTAGGTGTGCATAGAAAGATTAGTACACAGGGACAAATAGGTGAGTTAGGTATGGGTGGAGGAATTTACATTTTTAATGAGCCTACAAACACATGCAACCTGTACACTCATTAAAAATGTCTGCAGAATGCTACTTAGATAAGAGGGCCAGAAAATAACACAATAGTGGTGAATACTTTCACCCATTAATTTTTAAACACACAGAAAAAAAAAAAAAACAAGTTTCCAGGAAATGTCTCACAGATTAGTGGGGTACTGGCAAATCCACATTCAAACATGGGGGCCAACAACTACAACTTTAAGACACATACCCAGTAACCATCCTCCAGATATGTCTCCAGATTGAAACCGTTGATAGAGGCTGGAGTTCCTCAAAATGTGCGCATCATGCGTGGACCCAGGAAACCCAGCAAACAGACTGAAAAATAGAAGATCAGGTCCCACCACTGCCTGAACATTGATGGAATGTCCCATCTTCCTGTTCCTGTACCAAGCCAACAAAAAGTGGAATTAGTGTGAGGCTTACAAAATGTTTGATAACAATAAAAAAAAAGCAGACCCAAACCACATACCTGAACAGATATTCCTGGTCCGCAGGGGGGATGAGCGATACATGTGTGCAATCGATTGCACCAAGGACGTTGGGCATGTCGGCTATGTTATAAAAGCCCAGCTTAACCGCATTCCAGGCATCCCTTGTTTGAGGGAAATAAATGTAATTCTGTGCCAGGGTAGCCATGCCATCCAAAAACTTGGTTAGGCTGCGGCTCAGCGTAGACTGGGACATCCCCACGGAGAAGGCACCCAGTCTCTGGAACGAGCCATTCGCCAAAAATTGCAGGCAGCCAACCAATTTGGTCATACCTGCAATTGCATGCCCCTTGCTTGTGGTGGGGGCTAACCATGGCCGCAGCTCGCTATACAAGGCATGGAGAGAAACACGGTTAAGGCGGATGAGCTCGAATAGGTCAACGTCACTCATGCCATCGATGTCCAAAGGCGTGCGCTGCAGCCTGGTTTCTGCCATGCTAAGCATGACAAGACCGCGGAGCTGGCGCCTTTGATGTTGGCCCACAGAGGAATGCATTCCCAAATAGCACGGAGCTCCAATACGGCTGGTCAGACTGGCCGTAAGTGAAGGGTCGGTGGCCCCGTTTTATTAGGCTGATTCCAACCGGAAATCAAGGCTCTGCATCACGTCAAAAAACGGACCAATGACCGGGCCGTCCGTTTTTCCGGAAATTAGCTCCTTGCGAGCCGTCAATCGGAAAGGCGGCTGCGCGCACACCTGAGCGCATAAACACACACTAAAATCAACGTAGCACCCTTTCCTGACCCAATCAAAGCCCAAAACACACGGGAAAATGCACGGGGGAACTGAACGGGGAGGCTCTGCATCGACCCATTAGTCCTTATGAGATTTTGTTTGGATCCGCTCCAAAGACAGGTTTATACTTTCCGCAGCAGTTGCAAGCTATGCATTCAGATCTCACAAGTTATATGAAGGTGTTGCATGAAAATTTAACTCGGGTGCATAAATATGTTTATTCTTCAATTCCAGACAAAGACGCCATAACAGGGACTCATATATTAAAACCAGGCGACTGGGTTGTGCTTAAAAGACATGTAAGAAAGGCTTTGGAACCCAGATATATTGGACCATATCGAGTTCAGTTGATCACTGCCACCTCTGTAAAACTTGAAGGAAAAGAGACCTGGGTACACGCCAGCCATTGTAAAAAGCTTCAACAAGAACCATCGTCATAAAACCTTGTCTGCAGTATTGGGTTCTGCCACTCATTTGGATTTGTTTAAGTTCATTGTGTTTCTCCGAACTTCATAAGCATCTTGCAGAACCATGGGACAATAAGTTTGTAAAAATGCATAAACTGATAGCAAAAGGACAAAATATTTCAGATTGTTGGATATGTACCCATACTCCGATTAGTAGTAAAACCATGCCATATTTAGCTGATCCTCTAACAATGGAAGAGTTGTTTCAAAATAAGTGTGGACCGAAACAAGCTGATTCTACAAAGGATGAATGGAAGGGAGTAAAAATGCCTACCTTCAACATAGTGGGATTCACATATCAGCCATGGTTAGCTATTAATTTTTCCCGAGTAGTTGAACATTCTATCTACGCATGTGACTGGGCTCCTGGTAAACTATTTGTGAAAACTGCCTGTAGAACAATAGAAAGTGTTGATCAAGATATAGGAGAAATCCCCATGGAAAAAGTAACTCTAAGTTTTGATTGCAAAAGATCCACTAATGATGATGATAAAATTAAAGCTAAAACCCTAGTACATATACCTTGGGAAAAGAAGTTTGGTTTGGCTCTTTCAATATTTGGGTTACCTGTACAAAATGCCCATAATTTAGAAAAATTAGCTCTCTTTTATAATATAACTGATTTGATTTTTGATGCTCTTAATATATCAGCTATAGAATTAAAACAGCATGCCATAGACTTAAATCAACATGCTTTAGGGCCTTATTTATCAAGGGATAGCGCCAGGTAGTGTCTCACTAGCGCCAGGTATCGCCAGCTATCGGCGGCTACCGACTCCAGAACGCCAGGCGGCGGACACAATCACGCATTTATCACGCTAAATGAGGCTAGCGCAGGCGAGAGCGTCAGCTAGCGCGGGATTCATCATGTAGCGGACTGCAACGAACAGCGCCGCAGCTAATCCCATCACAGCGCCAGGTATGACCTCTCGTTACATGGCGCTCTCCAATGCATTTCAATGGAGCAATCTTTAAATATTCATAATTAATTAAATGAAGCTACTTTTGGAATGCCCTCCTGACCATTCCCCCAAGGGCCCCTGGGGACTAACACTCGCACTCCAAAAAATATTCCTCAAAATTAATTAATACAGTACTTTATTGTGGATAACAAATTAAAAGCATGTTTAAAAATAACAGCAATACATGATGCTATACCGTGAATAACCACATGGGGGCGCCAAACGGCCAGATCTATAACTACACTGTGCTAAAGTGCATAGTAAATATTAATATGCTGACTATTCTAATAAAGTGCTAAGTGCATGTGAACAAGTTACATCTATCTAACCAAGCAGGACCCCTAACTAGAGACAGGCCCAGCGAGGAAGGTGCAAAGTGACAATGGAGAATATACAAAAAATCATAAGTAAACAATCTTACTGTGCTAATGGCCAAAACGGATCCCCACGGCAAGCCCACGCGTTCCGAGCCTCTAGGGCTCTTTCTCAAGACTGTATGGTGATCACCTCCGTTTCCTCTGCTGGGCAGGGTGCTGCGCAAGATAGCCCAGGAAGGGGTGCCAACCATTCTGGTGGCCCCCTGTTGGCCAAGAAGGGTGTGGTTCACAGACGTCGTGCAGTTGGCAATAGATCAGTACGTCCTGCCTAAGGATCCAGACCTGCTCACTCAGGGGCAGCAACGCCATCCCAATTTACAAACGCTGGCTTTAACGGCCTGGCTGCTGAAACCTCCATCTTGATGGAGAAGGGGCTGCCCGCTTCTGTAGTTGATATCATGATTAGGGCTAGGAAGAAGTCCTCGTCTTTTATCTACTATAGGGTATGGCTTGCTTAAATTGCCTGGTGTGAGTCTAAGTCCTTTTCCTGTCGAGTGTTTTCTGTTCCCAGAATCCTGGAATTCCTGCAACATGGTTTGGACTTGGTTCTTCAACTTAGTACCCTCAAAGGTCATGTTTCGGCCTTGGCTGTTTTCTTCCAAAGATCCTTTGCCAACCATCGTTTGGTTAAGACTTTCTTCCAGGGGGTTACTCACGTGCGACCTCCACGTAAGCCTATGTTACCAGTATGGGCTTTGAATCTGGTCTTATCTGCTATGCAGGGTCCTCCCTTTAAACCTTTGCGTGAGGCCGCTTTGCCCATTTTGAATCTTAAGGTAGCTTTTTTTGGTGGCTATCACTTCTGTTAGGCGTGTTTCTGAGTTGGCTGCGCTTTCCATCAAACCTCCTTACTTTGAGAGACACAAGACAAGGTGGTGTTTCGGTTTAAGCCAGATTTTCTGCCTAAGGTTGTGTCTGCATTTCATCTCAATCAGGACATTGTCTTGCCTTCTTTGTGTCCTAATCCTAGTAACCCTAGTAAGGAGCGGGTCTTACATTCTTTGGATGTGGTTAGGACTTTTAAGTTTTATCTGGTAGCTACTGAATCCTTCAGGAAGACTGATGCTCTTTTTGTTCTCCCTTCTGGACCTAAGAAGGGTTTGTCTCCGGCAAAATCCACCATCAGTAAGTGGATCCGTCAGGCTGTGATTCAGGCCTATTTTGCTAAGGGGAAGGATCCTCCCTTCCGCCTTACTGCTCATTCCACTCGTGTTATTGGTGCTTCTTGGGCTTCTCAGCACCAGGCTTCTGTTGAACAAGTTTGCAAGGCCGCTACTTGGTCTTCTGTTCATACTTTTTCTAAGTTTTACAAGGTTGATGTTAGGGCCTCAGCTGATGCTGCTTTTGGCCGCAAGGTTCTGCAGGCGGCAGTGGGTTAAACTGCCGTTGTTGCTTTTGGGGTTTTTACCTTATGGACACTGCTGTTGGATGTCCCATGTGTAAGGAATTATCTGGAACAGGACATGTTGTATACTTGGAATAATACAATTCTGTGAGTACTCACCTGTAGAATTGGTATTATAAGTATACAGCACGTCCTGTTCCATCCCGCCCTTGTTATCATTATTCTTGGTTACCTCTGTATGGTGATTGTTCATTTCATGTTTATTGATTCTCCCGGCTTCTTGTATAACTGCTTGTCAACACTGGGAATTTGTGGGAGGTTCCTGGCTATTTAAGGGGCCGGGAGGAGCCACAAGTCTTTTTCTGCAGTCCAGCGCCATCTTGTGGATGTATAACCCATGTGTAAGGAATTATCTGGAACAGGACGTGCTGTATACTTATACCGTATTTTTCACCCTATAAGACGCACCTGCCCATAAGACGCACCTAGGATTTGGGGGAGGAAAATAATAAATAATAAATAATAAAAATATTTTAAACCAAAAATGCACCATTACAGACAGTGTGGCATTCTCCCTATCCCATTACCATAGGCAGTGTGGAATGCCCCCATTCCATAGACAGTGTAGCATGCCCCCATCCCATTCCACATATACCAGTGTGGCATTCCCCCCTCCCATTCCCCATATACCAGTGTGGCATTCCCCCCTCCCATTCCCCATATAGGCAGTGTGTGGCATTCCCCCCTAGAATTCCCCATATATCTGTGTGGCATCCCCCCTTCCATTCCCCATATAGGCAGTGTGGCATTCCCCCCTAGCATTCCCCATATAGGCAGTGTGGCATCTCCCCTTCCATTCCCTTATAGGCAGTGTGCACCCCATTATCATAAGCAGTGTGGCATTCCCCCCTCCTATTCCCCATATAGGCAGTGTACCCCCCCCCCATTAGTATAGGTTGTGTGGCATCCCCCTCCCCCCAATAGTATTGGCCTTGTGGCATCACCCTCCCCCCATTAGTATTGGCTGTGTGGCATCCACCCCCCCATTAGTATTGGCTGTGTAGCATCCCCCTCCCCCCATTAGTATTGGCTGTGTGGCATCCCCCTCCCCCCATTAGTATTGGCTGTGTGGCATCCCCTCCCCCCATTAGTATTGGCTGTGTGGCATCCCCCTCCCCCCATTAGTATTGGCTGTGTGGCATCCCCCTCCCCCCATTAGTATTGGCTGTGTGGCATCCCCCTCATCCCCTTGGGATTGGCTGTGTGGCATCCCCCTCTCCCCCCAGTCGACATAAGTAAAAAGAAAAAAAAAGTAAAATTCACCTGTCCGCTGACACCGCTCTGTTGAGCGTCCGGCTCCGTGAATGGGTTAGGCGTGGCGGCGCAGGCCACGCCCACCCTATTCACGGAGATGGCCAGTAAGAAACAGCGGCGGGGGCTCTGTCTCGGCCCCGCCGCTGTGATCGCTGTCTTTTACCGGCAGCGATGACAGCGGCGGGGCCAGAGACAGTGACCCCGCCGCTCCTCCATCTGCTGCCTCTTCCACCTGGGGCACGTGCGAGCACCCAGGTCAGGGCAGCAGGTGGGCGTGGCCTGCATCGAGTTGGTGCAGGCCACGCCCACCCGCTGCCCTGACCTGGGTGCTCGCCTGTGCCCAAGCGGAAGAGGCAGCAGATGGAGGAGCGGCGGGGTCACTGTCTCTGGCCCCGCCGCTGTCATCGCTGCCGGTAAAAGACAGCGATCGCAGCGGCGGAGCCGGGACAGAGCCCCCGCCGCTCCTCTGGGCTCCCGCAGTGTGACAGGCAACGCGGGAGCGCCGGGAATGGGTGAGTTTTTTTTTTTTGCCATTCGCCCGATAAGGCGCACGGACATTTTTCCCCCACTTTTGGCTCTTATAGGGCGAAAAATACGGTAATACCAATTCTACAGGTGAGTACTCACAGAATTGTATTTTTGGGGACCTGAACTCATAACTCTGACTCTGGAGGATCCAAACTCGCATCTCAGGCTCTGGAGGATCCAAACTCGCATCTCAGGCTCTGGAGGATCTGAACTCGCAACTCAGGCTCCAGGGGACCCAAACTTGCCTCTCAGGCTCTGGGGACCCAAACTCACATCTCAGGCTCTGGGGGATCCGAACTCACACCTCGGGCTTCGGGGGACCCAAACTCACAACTCGGGCTCTGGGGGACCCAAACTTGCATCTCGGGCTTCGGGGGACCTGAACCTGCATCTCAGGCTCTTGAGGATCTGAACTCGCATCTCGGGCTCTGGGGGACCTGAACTCGCATCTCGGGCTCTGGGGGACCTGAACTCGCATCTCGGGCACTGGAGGACCAGAACTCACATCTCGGGCACTGGAGGACCAGAGGCTCGATTCAGAGAGACACAAAAAAACTTTCAAAACGGTGCCGATGTCGTATTTTTTTCAAATGTTCCCGCTCTCGTATGAGCGTTCGAGCGATTCTATGCATGCATTGAAAACCTTGTGTAAAGTTTCCGTCCGTTCGTACGGCAGATTACGAATTACGCGGATGTCATTTTCCATCCAGACTTTTCCGTTTCATTTCCACATGTTACAACGTAGGCTTTCGTTTTTGCCCTCTTCCCATCGTATCCTCCAACGAATCCTTTACGTTTCCCGATAGATTCTGTTTCCATTTTACCCAAAATAATCGTCCAGACGGAATCCTTACGATCTTGCGCCTGCGCACTACAAACTTAACTCATTAAAGTGCTCGCCTACATATTTGCCACCCTCACTTCTACTACAATGTTTAGCTAAACCACTTAGCACTCCATCCTCCATCTTCCCTTTTGGACCCTTAAAGCTCACCCTAACCACTTAGCACTATCCTGCCTTTTCCCTTTTGGGTCCTTAAAGGTCACCCTAACCACTTAGCGCTATCCTGCCTTTTCCCTTTTGGGTCCTTAAAGCTCACCCTAACCACTTAGCACTATCCTGCCTTTTCCCTTTTGGGTCCTTAAAGGTCACCCTAACCACTTAGCGCTATCCTGCCTTTTCCCTTTTGGGTCCTTAAAGCTCACCCTAACCACTTAGCGCTATCCTGCCTTTTCCATTTTGGGTCCTTAAAGCTCACCCTAACCACTTAGCGCTATCCTGCCTTTTCCATTTTGGGTCCTTAAAGCTCACCCTAACCACTTAGCGCTATCCTGCCTTTTCCATTTTCGGTCCCTAAAACTTACCCTAACCACTTAGCGCTTAGGTTCTTCTTCCATTTTAGCACCCTAAAACTTACCCAAATCACTTATCACTATCCTCCATCTTCCCTTTTGGACCCTTAAAGCTCACCCAAATCACTTCTCGGTCATGTGAATATTGATCTTTAAATATTTCTGTGCCCATTAGTTTTGTGTTAATGTAGTTTGTTAATGAAATGACAATGTAATTTTTTTGTAATAATTACCAGCATCAAATATGCATTTTTTAAAAATGTGTTTAATTTCAACTTTTTACAACTATAAAAAATTAAATACATAGCAATGGCAGGCCACTGAACATTATTCTTCATCTGTGGTCCACAACAAGTTGCGCAGTTCCTGCATCTCGCCCCCCAACTGAAGGACCCTGACACTCAGTTGTGCCACTCTGGCACGTGTGGTCCCTGTAAATTAAAATTTTGGTATAACCTTGTTGGGGTCATACTGCAGTGCCCCCCCCCCCCCCCCCCCATATGGTCCAAACACCTAAATCTGGACTTCATAAGCCAGAGGGCCCTCGCCACCACGGGCCGTGTTTTGCATAGTGCCCGATTAGAGAACCCCTGGCCCGCATTCTGCAGGCAAAGAACGGGCATCAGGAGCAAGGGCGAGTGGCACATCTTGCAGTTCCTGCAACCAAATATAAAATAATTACACAAAGCAAAGGTAACCAACTAAAACACTAACTCCTACAACACATTAAGATTCAAGTTCAACAATCCAAATATAATTCACAAAGGACATAAGTCTAAAAAAATATAGCAATTATATGGATGTGTGGAAAAATAAATGTTTACATGCTAAGGACTAATTTAGGTCAGCATTAAAATGCATCTATAAGACATACATGAAATGTATTGATTCAGGTGCATTGCTATACAATTTATGGCCTCGGCCATGCTGATACATGCAATGCCTTGGTGCTAAAGGCGCGCAGACTCCTCCACATAGCCGCAAAACATGTTCAACAATAGCAATCCGAGTCCTCAGAGGTGTCGGAAGTGGTTTTACAATTAAACGAATTTATAGGGTGGTGAGCCGTCGGCAAACAGCTCTCTGAATCAGACGGAAACCATCCCAGCAGCGGAAGTTTTCTGAAGGAACGGAAATTTTTCAATTTTGTTTGGAAATGTTCCGAATTGCTTCCGTTTATCGAAAGCGCATATACACATTCTCCCGAACGTTCGTGCGAGTGAAAAATGTACGAAAAAAAGCCAAAAAATGACAAACACCCACCAAAACTTTCACAGACAGCTACGGAAGTCCGGACGAATGTGTCTCTGAATCGAGCCTCAGAACTCGCATCTCGGGCACTGGAGGACCAGAACTCGCATCTCGGGCTCTGAGGGTTCCGAACTCGCATCTCGGGCTCTGGGGACCCAAACTCGCATCTCGGGCTCTGGGGGACCCAAACTCTCATCTCGGGCTTTGGGGGACCCCCAACTTACATCTTGGGCTCAGGATCTCGGGCTCTGTGGGACACCAACTCGCATCTCGGGCTCTGGGGGACCCGGATTCGCATCGCCGGCTCTGGAGGACCCAGACTTGCATCTCGGGCTTCTGGGGACCCCAACTCACATCTCAGGCTCAGGATCTCGGGCTTCGGGAGACCCAAACTCGCATCTCAGGCTTTGGGGGACCCCAACTCGCATCTCGGGCTCAGGATCTCGGGCTCTGGGGGACCCCAACTTGCATCTCGGGCTCTGGGGGACCCCAACTTGCATCTCGGGCTCTGAGGGACCCGGACTCGCAACTCAGGCTTCGGAGGACCCGAACTTGCATCTCGAGCTTCGGGGGACCTTAGCTCGCATCTCAGGATTTGAGGGACCCCAACTCGCATCTTGGGCTCAGGATTTCGGGCTCTGGGGGTCCCCAACTCGCATCTCGGGCTCTGGGGGACCCCAACTTGCATCTTGGGCTCTGAGGGACCCGGACTCGCATCTCGGGCTTCGGGGGACCCGAACTTGCATCTCGAGCTTCGGGGGACCTGAACTCGCATCTCAGCCTCCAGGGGACCCGAACTCGCATCTCAGGCTCTGGGGGACTCGCACTCGCATCTCGGGGTCTGGGGGACCCAAACTCGCATCGTGGATTCTGGGGGACCCGAACTCGCAAATCAGGCTCTGGAGGACCTAAACTTGCATCTCAGCCTCCAGGGGACCCGAACTCGCATCTCGGGCTCTGGGGGACCCAAACTCAAAACTCGGGCTCCGGGGTCCTGAACTTGCAACATAGGCTCTGGGGGACCCCGACTTGCAACTCGGACTTTGGGTGCCCGAACTCGCAACTCGGGCTCCTGGGGACTCGCAATTCCGGCCCTGGGGGATCAAAACTCATTCTAAAGGGAACCCTTACTCGCAACTCGGGCTCGGGGGGACCCCAACTTGCAACTTGGGCTCTGGGGTACACCAAATCACAATTAGGGCCCCAGGGACCCAAACTGGCAACTCGGGCTCCGGGGACCCAAACTGGCAACTCTGGCTCCGGGGACCCAAACTCGCAACTCGGGCTCCGGGGGACCCAAACTCGCAACTCGGGTTCTGGGGACCCAAGCTTGCAACTCGGGCTCCGGGGACCCAAACTCGCAACTCGGGCTCCGGGGACCCAAACTCGCAACTCGGGCTCTGGGGACCCAAACTCGCAACTCGGGCTCCGGGGACCCAAACTCGCAACTCGGGCTCTGGGGACCCAAACTCGCAACTCGGGCTCTGGGGGTCCTGAACCTGGTCCAGGTTCGCCCATCACTACTCACGTATGATTAAACAGCACTGGGCATTGGACAAACAGAAAATAATGGTCATCTATAAATAGCACAATCTGCACCACTAATAAGTATATCTGAGCCCAGGGGCTCGTGTGCTCCCCAAATGATCCCCCCCATCAAGATCAGGGGGTCCTCCACTACCCAATATACCACTGGTGGGAACCTCCCAGGGGATGGGAATTACAAGCACCAATAAGCGCCATCATTTAATCAAAGTATGTTCAATTTATTGGGGTTATACCTTTTCTTGTCCCGGAATCGCCCCTCAACATCTCAACGGTACATTGGGAGGTGGGAACAGGACCACTGCCAGGGCATTCTCAAAGTTGACCTATCACCGGGATTTTCACTATCCAACTGATCGGTCTGTTTAAATTATTAGAACAACATGGCAGGGCATTCAGAGCTGGGATACCCAGCAGAAGAGGGACACCAGGGCTAGCTATGGTTCCTATTTAAAAGCACTGGGACTTGGTACATGGAGGGAGAAAAGCATGGTCTGTGCACATAAGGAAACTGTGTAGGAAATGGGCATTATAATATTTTAAAACTTGGGGGCCACACTTTGTCTAAAACCGGCCCTGCCCCACCTGTGCCTCGTTAATCCGGACCTTCACCCTGAATAAGAGCCTATCTTATATGTTCCCCTCCCTGTACATACAGATTGCCCACATTAATCCGGACCTTCACCCTGAATAAGAGCCTATCTTGTATGTTTCCCCCCTGTACATACAGATTGCCCACATTAATCCGGACCTTCACCCTAAATAAGAGCCTATCTTGTATGTTTCCTCCCTGTACATACAGATTGCCCACATTAATCCGGACCTTCACCCCGAATTAGAGCCTATCTTGTATGTTTTCCATACCCTGTACATACAGATTGCCCACATTAATCCGGACCTTCACTGTCATGAATCAAGGAGGTTTTATGCCTTGATCCAGACCACATTTCGATCGTACTGCAAACAATCGTTTACCCACACACACTGTCTTTGGGAAAAGCCACCACCCCTGGCCCTAATAGCCAGACACTACATACACACACAGATCTCAAGCTAAGATCTCACCTTATGCAGTTAATATACCCAGTCACACCATAAGGTCCTATGCCCGACTATACAGCTATAAAGTCACACTCCAATTTACCAATTGTAAAGTGATCTCACCCCCCAGACAGGCACTGGTAGCGATAGGCAAGCACACAGGGCACAAGATTTAGCACACATACAATGTCTTTCCTTAAGTTTAGCGGGTTAGCACACAGAAGACCACTTTATAAATCTTTAGGATTTAATTCACCCATAAGGGGCAGTGCATGTAAAACATAGATGTACAATAAAAATAACAGACATACAATATACGGCAAGATGCTTATAAAATAAAAGGGAGAAATAAACAGAAATCCTTTACCTCTTGTGAAGATAATGTCCTGCTGTGAGGGGTACACGGAAAGTAATGATAATAGCCTACTTAATAGAATCAATCCCCTGGCATGTCATGTCATCTGTGCCCATCTCTCTCATTTTTAAACTGCTTATAGGGGTGGGCAGCATGCTGGATGTAGACAATGGGGTTTCAGGGGAGTTCCATTGTAATAAGTTATGCTTTAATGTCCATTTTCATTTGAAGAGAGGTGTGCAGCAAATGTCTCATTCACTGCTTTGTAGTCTTGTAATAGGTAGATGTCAATTACTACATATGAGGTGTCACCTGACAGGAGGCCTATTTAGCGCAGGGCTGTAAAGAGGCTTGTTCTTCTGTCCTGTCATATGTAAATAGCTCTCTGTTGGTAACTCCAGACAAATGTACTAGCAGACTTCTAATTGACAAGCTATGTTTAACAACTATAGTTTTGGTCATATTTTTATCTGGCCATATATTTTATATATTCTCATATCCATCCCTTTTCAAAATGACGCCTGGCTTAGCGTAAGACGGTGAGCCAAGCGTCTACCTTTAGTGTTCCCCTTGGCGGGAGAGACCATCTGCATTTTGATGACGGCTTCCCTTACGATGTTGGATTGTAAAGTTGTACTGCTGAAGAATGAGGCTCCAGCGCAGCAATTTGCCATTTTCCCCAGCAACCCGGTGTAACCAGCTCAGAGGATTGTGGTCCATAACCACTGTGAACTCCCGACCATAAAGATAATGCTATAGTTTTTGTAGGCTCCAAACAATCGATAAACACTCCCGTTCGATTGCAGCATAGGCAACTTCGCGGGGTAGCAGCTTTCAACTGAGGTATAGAACAGGGTGCTCCTCTCCAGCTGAGTTTATTTGACTCAATATAGTACCCAACCCATAAGCCGAGGCGTCAGTTTGGACCACAAATCTGTGACTGAAATCTGGGGCCTGTAGAACAGGGGAGCTAGCCAGGGCCTTTTTGAGTTCTGTTGAGCGCTCACAGTCTGGAGTCCAAGCAACACCCCATGGGAGTTTTTTCTTGGTTAGGTCTGTCAAGGGCTTAGCCAGTGTAGTTAGGGACAAACTTCCTATAGTACCCTGCTGTTCCTAAAAAGGACTGGACCTGTGTCTTGGTCTGAGGCGTGGGCCAGGACAAGATGGCTTCCACCTTCCCAGTCTTAGGCTATAATGCACCGCCCCCTACGACATGTCCCAGATATTTCACTTCTGTCATAGCAAACTGACATTTGGTGGGCTTCAGTGTCAGGCCAGCTGCGGTAATCTTCCCCAAGACTGTTGCTACCTGAGTCAGATGATCCTCCCAGCTAGGGTTGAATATAGCAATGTCATCTAGATAGGCCACAGCACAATGTTCTAACCCTTCCAGGAGACCATTAACAACCCTTTGAAAGGTGGCGGGTGCATTCCGTATTCCAAAGGACATTACATTGCACTGATAGAGGCCAAAGGGGGTGATAAAAGCAGACCTCTCCCTAGCCTTAGTGGTCAGAGGAATCTGCCAGTACCCTCTGCTTAGGTCCATGATTGTTAGATAGCGGGCAGAGGCCAGCTTATCCAACAGCTCATCCACCCTCGGCATTGGGTAGGCATCTAGAACAGTAATGGCATTAAGCCTTCGGTAATCCACACAAAACCGTGTGGTCTGATCAGGTTTGGGCACTAGTACAACAGGGGCTGCCTAGGCACTTTGGGATTTTTGTATCACCCCCCAGGGCTAACATTTCCTCTATTTCTCTTTTAATGTCGGTTTGGACCTTTGGGGAGACCCTGAAGGTGACTGCCTAACTGGTGGATGGGTCCCAGTGTCCACATGATGAACGGCTAGTTTGGTTAAGTCTGGGCGGGCAGTAAAGGTTCCCCGATAAGGTTCTAACACACTTGACAGTTCTTCCTGTTTGTTTGTGGTCAGCTGAGGGTTAATCTGGGCCCCCTCAAGGGAGTCTGGTTCCTTGGTGGCAGCCAGGAGATCAACTAGGGGTTCTATCTCACCCTCTGGGAGCTGACTGCAGATTGGGAGGGCTATTGCTGCCCTGTCATTGAAAGATGAAATGCTTAGCCTAATGGCGACCATGTTAAATAGAAGACTCCATTTTGTATTCTATAATTTGATATTAAACTTAGTTATATAGATATACATGTAATATGTTAACTTCTGCACATAAAGCTAACAGACGTTTTAGTGTGTAGAAATGTCCTTCTCTCTGTGATTTATCTAAATGTTCCAGTCCATTCCCACGGGATGGAGATAATGACAAGTTTCACATGGATATGATTAAAGGCCTATGTTTGGGGGATCACGAGGCATTCCCTTATTATCAAGGAAACCCAAATTGGGATAAAGATTATATGCAGAAGGGTGGTGAAAACTGGTTAAAATATGCCCCCTATTGGTTTAGAAGGATGACTAAGAGTACCAAAAGGACATTCAATGCAGGGGACAAAGAGACCCCTGACCTGCATGCCCTGGAAAATAAATTAGGTCTGAATTTAAAATGTAAACTGGAGACTCAAACTAAACTCAAACCACCTAAGGTCCCCACTGCCCCCCCGCCTTATGTACTACCTAAGAAAAACGGCCTCTATCCCTCCTTTACTGAGGAAGAGATAGAAGTCATAATAACGCCATGGGTTAGGCAACAGATGCATGATAGAAAACAAGAAGATGACACCTCGGATAGTGAGGAAGAAGGCGAAGAATTTAGACCTAAATTATCAAAGGAACAATTTAACCCTGATAAAGAAGAACCAAAATGTGATGAGGGGATCATTTCTCCCCAGCGTCAAGTTAGTACTATATCTCTCGTCTCGGGCTCTAGTTCTAGCCAGCGTGTTGTAACTAGGAGCCAAGCAGGAGGAGAGAAAAAAAGGGATACCAACGTAATGGCCCCATTTTTGACAGCAGGAAATGTATTAGTTAAGAAACCAATTGACATTAGGGATATAGACCATATAACCGAACACTGTCCAAAACCCACCACTAGTCCCCGAGGTACAGTGGCCTATTTAAAGCGAGCTTGCAAAGGAAGGAATTACACACAAGAAGATATGAAACTAATTATAGATGCCATTATAGGTCCAAGTACAACATGGGATTGGAATCATGTAAAAACTATCAGTCATGTTCAGGAGGCAGATGTAAATCCCAAAGAATATGCCTTTTTAACTGACAGGGGTCAAAGGCTAATGTGGGAAGAGCTAGAAAGGGAATTTGATATAGTGTTCCCTGGCAAATCCTCCCTGGCCACTGCCACTGCATGTAAACAAAAGAAAGGGGAAACAGTAGTAGAATTTTGGAAGAGATTTAATGACATTTGGGTTCACGACAGTGGACTGGGTCTGAGCGGGGAAATGCAAACCATCCTCATCCAGACCTTTTTAGCAAATCTAGATAGTAGATATAGCCTAATAGTGAAGCAATTAATTTCTGACTGGACTGTTCTAAGCCAGCATCAATTTCAGGAAGCCCTTATGGGAAAGGAAGCTGCGGGATGTTTTGACATCCCCACAGTTAAAACCCCCACTCAACTCAACTGGCAAGGACAGGACATTAGGAGGGGTGGAGGGGGCTTTCAAAATAGGGGAGGCTTTAAAAATAGAGGAGGCTTCCGTGGAAGAGTTTTCAGAGGAAGGGGAATGAATACAGGAAATTTCACACAGAAAACAGGTTGTTTCAGGTGTGGTGCTCCTGACCACTGGAAGGCGCAATGCCCCTTCTCAGATGTGGACTTACAACAACAGGGGATTAGAACACAGCCCCAAATCCAACCAGGCATACAACCAGAGACAGCAGCCACAAGGGACACAACAGGGTGTGACTGTCAAGTACCCCATTAATTGGTCACAACAGAATGACCAGTGACGGTGCCCTGGAGGTGGTATCCCGGCATTTCCTATGGTCTCCAAAAATTTCAAAGAAGCTCCACTAGTCGTTTTAGAAATCAATGATGAAATTATGCCAATGTTAGTGGATAGTGGAGCTACGTGTAGTGTGTTATGTAGAGATTACTACAGGGGACCAATGACTGATGCTGAGCCTTCTATGGGGATAAATGGGATACTAACCAAGACTTTCCAGACCCCCCCTCTGACTGTTAAAAGTGTACAAGATGTGGGCAAGTGGGTGCAACATTCCTTCAAAATTGTGCCCAATTGCCCTATTAACTTACTAGGCCGAGACCTGGTGGGTAAGTTGGGAATTAGTATAGATACAAACAAGCAGGGAGGGCTGATTGTTAGATCACAAATTCTGCCTCTCTTAAAGGAAACAAGGGACACATTTTACACTTGTATGCCAGCTTCCCCCGAACAGTTAGATGTTGATGACAGACTTTGGGCCAAGGGTCCATGGGATGTGGGTTTTGTGGACTGCACCCCATACAAGGCCACCTTAAAACCAGGTGTAGGCCCCGTGTATCACAAACAGTACCCCTTGTCAAAGGAAAAAGAGGAAGGCATAGAGCCCATTATTCAGCACTTCCTCAAAGAAGGCATATTGGAAAAAGTGATTTCACCTTACAATACGCCTATCAACCCTGTAAGGAAAGCAGATGGCCAATTCAGGTTTGTACAAGATTTGAGGCCCATCAATAACATGGTAGTACCCATTGCTCCCGTGGTCCCTGATATGCCTACCTTGTTGACCTCCATACCTCATGATGCTGAGATATTTAGTGTTCTGGATTTAAGGAATGCATTTTTTAGTGTGCCCATTGATAAAGAGACTAGGCTGATCTTTGCTTTTTGTTACAAAGGAGAACAGATCTGTTGGAATCGATTACCACAGGGATTTATCGATTCCCCCGTAGTTTTTGCCATTGTCCTCCGTGAAACTCTTAGGTAATGGACACCCAGGTTTGGTTCGGTTCTGGTGACTTACGCGGATGACCTCCTACTTTGCAGCAGAACCGGGGAGGCCAGCCAGCAGGATGGTACTGGGTTACTGCAAACCCTATGTGCAAGTGGTTTTAAAGTGTCTAAAGAGAAAATGCAATGGTGTCAGGAGAAGGTTGAATATCTTGGTTTTGTGTTGTCTAAAGGCCAGAGAGAAATGAGCCATAAGAGAATTGCTGCCATTGTGGGTCTGCCCCGCCCACAGACCAAGAAAGACATGCTAACCTTTCTTGGCATGATTGGTTACTGCCGCCAATGGATACCTGATTGTTCTTTTTATGACAGCATCTTGCGAGCCCACACACATGTTGATCAGCCTGACACCATAAAATGGTCTGAGGAAATGTGTAAAGCCTTTGTGTATTTAAAAAATGCTCTTGTATGCATGCCTGGACTTGGTCTCCCAGATTATGGAAATATGTTTCATTTGTTTGCTAGGGAAAATTGTAAAACCATAGCTGGGGTCCTGGCTCAGGAACACGGAGGCAAATTACGCCCAGTGGCATTTTTCTCTAAGGTCATGCCTACGCAGGTTCAGGGCATGCCTGCGTGTCTCAGGGCACTGGCATCGTGTGCTATGGTGGTTGAGATGGCTAGCACCCCGACCTTAGGTCACCCAACAACCCTACACACTTCTCACAATGTGTCATACCTCCTGAAGAATGTACATACCCAACACATGTCCACACAGAGGTTAAGTGGGTACGAGGTGATTTTACTGTCAGACCCCAAACTGATAATCAAATACACGGCTGCTACAGCAGGCCCAGCGCCCTTTCTTAATGCCTTATTGGGAACAGGATGAGTTAGTGCCCCCTCATGACTGTGTTACTGCCATTGACCAAGACACCTCTCCCAGACACGACTTATCTTCAACACCTTTACCAGAAGCCATAGATGTTTTTGTAGACGGTTCCTGTTTCAGGCCCAAGGATAACACATACCAAGCAGGCTATGCTGTTGTACGCCTGCCAGATATTGTGGTCGAGGCTAAATCCATTCCTTACAAATCAGCTCAGGCAGCAGAACTCATAGCCCTGACTAGAGCATGTGAGATATTCGCTGGACAAAAGGTAAATATTTACTCTGATAGTCGTTATGCAAATGGTGTTGTCTTCGATTTTGGGTTGATCTCTCACACGACACTCATTCACAATTTGTTGCACGCCCTCCAGTTACCCGAGAAAATAGCAATCATCCATTGCAGAGCACACGCAGGGGAACAAACTGATATTGCTAGAGGGAATGCCTTTGCAGACCAAGTTGCTAAAGCAGTTGCTAGCTCCACCCCTTGGTCTGACACAACATTAGAAGGTCTGATGCCTATGCTCATACCAGACCCATCCTTTTTTGATCACACTCTACAGACATTACAAGACCATGCAACACCACAAGATTTAGCAGACTGGGAAAGGATAGGTGCACAAAAGAATAGTGTAGGTCTTTTGTGCAAAGAGGGGAAGCCTTGTATACCAGAAGCTAGTGCCCCTCTATTTATTGCACACTATTATGGCCTAGGACATAAGGGCTGGAAAACTACCTTTCAGGCCCTACAGCAAGATTTTTACATCACTAATGGCAAGGAATTGACTAAACAATATGTCTCCAGATGCATTATTTGCATTAGGAACAATTCGAGCAACCCCAATAAGGCCAAACATGATCACTTGATATACCCAACTACTCCGTTCACACATCTGCAGATTAATTTTACACACATGCCCAGGTTGGGAAGGACACAGGAATACCTGCTGGTGATAGTGGACATGTTTTCCAGATGGGTAGAATGTTTTGTGACTACCAGAGAAGATGCTAAGACCGTGGTAAAACTACTCACACAGGAGATCTTACCGCGTTGGGGCTGCCCCTTGCAGATAAATAGTGACAATGGCCCCGCCTTCACAGCAAAAGTGTGTCAAGAGCTAGTAAAAACTCTCAGGATAGAGTGGAAGTTCCACATCCCATACCACCCTCAAAGTTAAGGGATAGTGGAAAGAATGAATAGGACAATCAAAGACAAAATTAGAAAAGCCACAGGAGAGACATTTGTAAATTGGAAAAGGATCCTTCCAATAATCTTGGCTGAAATAAGAATGACCCCTAATAAGACAACAGGATTTTCTCCATTTGAGGTGTTAATGGGAAGACCTTTCCCCACACCTTGGGGGAGGGCTCACAGGGTCATAGAGCAGGGAGATCTAGACATAATCAGAGATGAATATGTGCGAAATTTAATTGTGACTCTGGATTCCTTTCTCTCCTTTCTTTTCACAGGTACCCCTGCACTCATTCCAGGTCGGTGACCGTGTCGTGGTGAAACAGCTGAACCCCACCAAGAAGCTGGAGTTTCCATTTGGGCCCGTGACCAGAGTGATAGCGGTGACGCGCACAGCCATACTTATGGAAGACTGCCAATCGTGGATACATGCTTCGCGAGTGAAAAAGGTGCCTGAGAAAAAGGAGACCGTGCTACCTAGAGCACAGAAAAAGCATGAAGCAGACGCCCCATTCAAGGAGCCAGGAAGTCATGAAGGACCCCGAGAGGAAGCTCACAGGCCGGCCAATGACGTGGTTGCTGAGTTCTGGACATCTGTGGAAGAACATGGGTGTGGCAGCAGTGATGTTCTTGATCTTATGGGTTTCTCTACATTGTCACTATGATAGACATTTGATGGGCCCCCTGGAAGCTGTTTGTTATCC
This sequence comes from Gastrophryne carolinensis, assembly GCA_027917425.1. Taxonomy (NCBI): domain Eukaryota; kingdom Metazoa; phylum Chordata; class Amphibia; order Anura; family Microhylidae; genus Gastrophryne; species Gastrophryne carolinensis. Next base: position 523,956,102 of record CM051236.1, read on the forward strand.
CAGGGGCCCTAATACCGCTGCCACTACCGCTAATAATATCCAGAGACGTGAACTGAACACTTTCCACCCTGAGTCACTCTTGCTGAAATTCAAATATGCTTACGCCCGCAAATCAGGTTATGAAAAATGTTGGATTTGCAGCAAATTGCATCCTAGTTCAGCCAGGATACCTCTTGTTGCGGCCCCTGTGAATTTTATCTCTTTATTGACAGGAACCCCTAAGATTGTTTTTCAGAATGTTACACGAACCAGTAATGAGAGCATAGAATTCCCCATAATAGCAAGAACACACTTTCCTGATTGGTGTTTCCTGTTGGGAAGAATGAATGCAAGAGGGGGCAAAGTGTGTAGATATAGTAAATTGAATATCTCCTACACTGATAATGTCTTTAATAAATCTGCTATACAATCTAATAATGAAACCCTTAGAAATTTAACCAAAGATGTCATTTTTAAACAAAGTTACAGTTCAGCAACACCTAAACAAAGTGCCATCTCCAAACTACTTACTGTATTACCAATGGCCGACGAAAGCAGTGAGATACAATATTCTTTTAGCCAGGTGCCCATATTTCTGGGAAATAATATATATGTTTGTTGTGGGAAAACCTGTTACCCATGGATCCCCCCAGAACCCCAGGGATGGTGTTATTTGGCCTCCCTGATCCCAGCTATGGGAGTAGTAGGCACTGTGGATGGTGGAAGGTTATTTGAAGCTAGCAAACACCCCCGTTACCCTCTTAAATCCTTAGTATGGAAAAGGGAAATTTTCACCCAGAAGGATATGGCTTGGTCATGGTTTCCATCATGGTCCGGCTGGGGAATAGATTTAATGAAGAGATTAAATAATTTTACAGGATTAATGACAGATATGATAGCAGATAATGCAGAGGACATTAACAGTCTTAATGAGGAGGTAATGGCTATCAGGAAGAAAGTAGGTTTACATGATTTAGCTATAGAAAGCATGAGCGTGGCCTTAACAGGCATATGCGAAATGACAGAGGAATATGAATGCTGTACCTGGGTTCACAATACTAGTGTAGAGATTCCTGATTATCATGAAGTGATTAAAGGACACAGGGAAGAGGTTAAAAGAATCCAGGAGAAAGTAAGAAATTTTGCCCAAGATTGGAGCCCTTTTGGTAATCTAGGTAACTTTGGAGGAATTTTCAAATGGTTAAGAGATATAGCCATCAATGTTCTTGTAGTCATTTTTGTGACTATTATGCTTTTCGTTTCCTTCAAACTTATTATGTGCCTGATTGCAAGCTGTAGGACAGAGAGCCCAGCTGCTACATATATGGCTTACCTAGCCCATAGGCACAGAACGTGAATTAAGGAGATCATCCAGAGATGATCTAAGAGGGGATTGAAAGATGAAATGCTTAGCCTAATGGTCGGCCATGTTAAATAGAAGACTCCATTTTGTATTCTATAATTTGATATTAAACTTAGTTATATAGATATACATGTAATATGTTAACTTCTGCACATAAAGCTAACAGACGTTTTAGTGTGTAGAAATGTCCTTCTTTCTCTTTGATTTATCTAAATGTAGGTCACGGGAATCTCTTGAACTTCATTATCAGCAGACATAAAGGAAAATATTAAACATAGAAACCATGAGATTTATTTCCAACCTTGTCTGAAGGTTTTTTAGTTCCGTCACAAAGGTGGGGGCTAAGTACTCCTTTTTTTGTGTTACATTTTGTATAAAAATGCAAGCTGGTTTTGAATAAAGCAGAGTCATGTGTTGAACTGTCTTGCTGTGTATGTCTCTTGATTCAACCACATGATTCTCCAACCGGTTGCTAAGGAAGAACGATACAGAGGTTGGGCGAGAGAGGCCATATAGACTTATCTGGGTCCGAGTTACCCCCCTAACAGTCATGATGAGCCTTGATCATGTTGACATGATACACCTTAAAGCGGTCCTTCACTCTGAATAAGAGTCTATCTGTACATACAGATTGCTCACATTAAAAATCATCCTACCTGCATCTTCTGCATGTTATGAGCCCTTAAACATCCAAGATGGCGGCTCATGGAATGTCAGGCAGCCTGTAAACAGGAAGTGCCTTCTGACTGTGCTGCTTTGCATTCTGGGATTGCTGACCTTTTCCTGACCCCAGTTCTGCTCTATCGGAGCAAAGCACAGCTATAACCTGCCCCCCTGTTCTTTATGCCACTCTCCTCTCCTCAGTAAGTGTGATCCTTCTGAGTCAAGATGGCGGCGCCCGTATCCCAAAATCTTGAACAGAGTTGCAGCCCAGCGGGGGAAAGATTAATAAGTAACTGACTCAAAACTTAAAATATATTAACTTTAGATGCTGGGGAATCATTTTTTAAGGGTTTGGGCTTTTCAATAATTCATGGTGAAGGTCCAGTTTAAGACGCTTGCCCTGGTCATCCAGAGCTACCACATAGGTTACATCATTGAGCTTTCTTTGTATGGTGTATGGTCCCTCCCATGCAGCCTGCAGCTTGTTCTGCAGCATAGGGACCAACACCCATACTTTCTGGCCTGCCTTATACACCCTCTCCCGGGCAGTACGCTCATACCACTGTTTTTGGGAGGCTTGGGCCTGGGTAAGATTCTCTTGCACCAGTTCCCCTAGGGTGTCCATTTTCTCCCGGAGTTTCAGAACATATTCCCCAACTGAGACTCCTGGACCCATGCTCTGCCCCTCCCAAGCCTCTCTAATGAGATCAAGGGGTCCTCTAATGCGCCGCCCATACAAGAGCTCAAAAGGGGAAAATCCAGTTGATGCTTGGGGCACCTCCCGGTAGGCAAAGAGCAGGTGGGGCAGATATATTTCCCAGTCCCTACCTTGAGATTCCACAAACACTTTGAGCATTTGTTTCAAAGTGCCATTGAATCGTTCACATAGGTCATTGGTCTGGGGATGGTAGGGGCTTGCCAAGATATGTGCCACCTGCATTTTCTGACAGAGGCACTGCATCAGACGAGAGACAAACTGCCTGCCATGATCACTGAGCATCTCACAGGGAAATCCTACTCGTGTAAAAATGCTCACTAATGCATCTGCCACCTTGTCTGCTCTGATGGAGCTTAGGGCTACTGCCTCTGGGTATCGGGTGGCATAGTCAACTACAGTGAGGATGAAAATTTTTCCAGAACTGCTCCGTATGGCTAAGGGCCCAATGATGTCTACTGCTACCCTCTGGAAAGGCTCTTCAATAATGGGTAAAGGTCTCAAGGGGGCCTTGCTTGTGTCTCCCGCCTTGCCGACTCGCTGGCACACAACACAGGACCGGCAATAATTGGCAATGTCAGAACCCATGTGTGGCCAGTAGAATTGTGGATGAGACAGTTTTCTGTACCCCTAAGTGGCCGGCAAGCAGGATCTCATGAGCGATTTGCAACAGATGTTCCCGAGACTTGTGGGGTACTACCACCTGTTGGTCAGTCATTTCTTGGTCATATGATTTAGAGGGAATAGCCTTGTTCCTAATACACCCTCATCCTACCATCTCCTTCTGGAGACCTATCCGCCAGATTCCTGAGCTCCACCAGACTGCTATCTGTGACAGGCACCAAAGGGAAAACAGAGGGGCCGGGCTCCAGCCCTACAGCAGTGGGTGGGTCCAGTCCATGTTCATTAGTATTTTGAGAAGGCTGTGCCTCAGCAGTGGCGTGCAGCGGCTGATTAAAGGAGTAATGGTGTCCACTGTGGGTCACCAGAGGGGTTGCCCTCAGTGTAAATTGCATCACATACATTTGTTATATCCTGATCAACATACTTCTTAGTGAGACCTCGATCAGGCCTCAACTCATAGGACTCACTAGAGTCATGGCTCAGCACACATTCAGGTATTTTGGAATTCCTCAAGGCCACCAAGTCCCTCACCAGTTCTTTGGAGGGGTCCTGAGCCACAGGCATGGGCAATGGGCCACCAATCGCCAAAGATCAGTGGCCCCAACCTCTTATGCCTCGCCCAGCCCCCCAGTCTAGGAAGACACAGGCTGTGGGAACTGAAGGGTTTAAGCCTCCAGCCCCCTTGACTGTCATGGTTCGGCCTGGGATCAGATCGTCAGGGCTTATCAGCTCAGGGCGGACCAATGTGACCTCAGACCCAGTGTCCCGTAACCCAGTGGTAACTGTTCCCCACGGTGACAGGTTGCAAGTTTTCGGCAAGGTTACCTGTTGTCCTGGAGGCACACAGAACTGAAGAGGCCCCACCATTGTCCTTATAGGTGGGGGCTGTTTTCTTGTTTTCTGGGCAAGTCATGCTTAGATGACCCACCTGGTTGCAAATATAACATCTCTGGGGGACTACAGCTGATGGCGGGTCTCCTGAAGACCTGGATACCTGGCTCCTTTGGTGGGCAAGGGCATAGGGTCTAGCGGCTTTTCCCTCTTTCCAGCTGGGGGGAGCAGTCCTGCTGGTCAGAGGGATCCTGTTGGCAGCATAGGAATCTGCGATCTCGGCTGCTTCTGCCCCTGTCTTGGGGGCTCGATCCAAGACAAACTGTCTGACATCCACAGGACATGTGTGGAGAAACTGGTCCTTAATCATGAGCTCTTGTAAGGTGACAAAAGTGTCCATGGACAGTACTTTGAGCCGCTGCTGAATCGCAGCACGCAGATTGAAAACAAGGTCCATGTAGCTGTCAGCAAGGCCTCGCTGCAGGGTCCGGAAACGTTTGCGATAATCCTCAGGTGTGAGACAGTAGCGTTTCACAATGGCTTGTTTTAAAGCATCATAATCTTGCTCTTGATCCTCTAGGAGACTTACAAAAACTTCTAGGGCCTTCCCCCTCAGTCCTGGAGTGAGGTAACGAGCCCACTGCTTTCTGGGCAGGCCATATTGTCTGCAAATTTTTTCAAAGGCATGAAAGAAAGAGTCCACACAGTTATCTCCTTCCATGGTCGAAAATGTATCCAAAGGGATTTAGTGGGGCTGTTCATCCCCGGACTCCATGAGGCTAGCAGACCCCTGTTGCTGCATTTGTAATTTAGCTAGTTCCAGCTGATAGACCCGTTCCTCTCGCTGGGCCTGGCGCTCTTGGGCCTCTCGCCTGATGGTGCTGCATAATCAACTGGAGATGTAGCGCTGGATCATCGGAGCCCAAAAGTCGTAGGCTCATTTCCAAAGATGACATCTGGTCCTCGGGTTGGTATCTCAAGGCATTACGTCCCCCTGTGTGTTGTGGCGGTGAGGATTTCTCTTCCTCTGGGGTCTCTTGAGAAACATTTTTCGCTTGCTCTGCTCGATCAAATTCAACCAACGCACAGATCACTTGTTCCTTTGATTGTTCTCTTGTGGTGGAGATGTTCCTGACCTCACACAGATTGATCAGGTCATCCCGGCTGTGCTTTTTATAGCTGCTTATACTCTTAGCCATTATGCCAAATAAAAGATAGATATAAAGAAAAACAAGAGTGGGGAGGGGAAGCAAAAGCCAAGTATGTCTGTTCTAAAATACAAAAAAAAATATAATGCACTGAGTGAGCTTCTGTAGGCCGGTCACTTATAGCAAGCTTTCAGCCTATTAGTACACTCTTAAATGACTTTAAACAGTGCACTAATGTACTAAGCTATAGATTCCACCAAGCTCCCGCTATTTTTGTCATGAATCAAGGAGGTTTTATGCCTTGATCCAGACCGGATTTCGATCGTACTGCAAACAATCGTTTATACACACACAGTCTTTGGGACCTGGCCCTAATAGCCAGACACTACATACACACACAGATCTCAAGCTAAGATCTCACCTTATGCAGTTAAAATAGTCAATCACACGATAAGGTCCTAGGCCTGACTATACAGCAATAAAGTCACCCTCCGATTTACTGATTGTAAAGTAATCTCACACCCCCAGACCAGCACTAGTAGCTATAGGCAAGCATAAAGGGCACAAGATTTAGCACACATACAATATCTCTCCCTAAGTTTAGCGGGTTAGCACACAGAAGACCACTTTATAAATATTTAGGATTTAATTCACCCATAAGAGGCAGTGCATGTAAAATAAAGTTGTACAATAAAAATATACAGCAAGCTTATAAAATAAAAGGGAGAAATAAACAGAAATCCTTTACCTCTTGTGCAGATAATGTCCTGCTGTGAGGGGTACACGGAAAGTAATGATAACAGCCTACTTATTAGAAGCAATCCCCTGGCATGTCATGTCATCTGTGTCATCTCTCTCATTTTTAAACAGGGGTGGGCAGCATGCTGAATGTAGCCAATCGGGTTTCAGGGGAGTTCCATTGTAAAAGTTATGCTTTAATGTCCATTTTCTTTTGAAGTGAGGTGTGCAGCAAATGTCTCATTTACTGTTTTGTAGTCTTGTAGTAGGTAGATGTCAATTACCACATGAGAGGTGTCGCCTGACAGGAGGCCTATTTAGCGCAGGGCTGTAAAGGGGCTTGTTCTTCTGTCCTGTCATATGTAAATGGCTTCCCGTTGGCACCTCCAGACAAATGTACTAGCAGACTTAACAACCATAGTTTTGGTCATATCTTTATCTGGCCTATCCTCACATTGACCCTGAATAAGAGCCTATCTTGTATGTCCCCCCCCCCCCTGTATATACAGATTGCCCACATTAATCCGGACCTTCACCCTGAATAAGAGCCTATCTTGTATGTTTCCGCCTCCCCGTACACACATATTGCCCACATTAATCCACACCTTCACCCTGAATAAGAGCCTATCTAATAAGATTGCCCACTTATCCTACCTGCACCTAGTGCATTTTATGAGCCTTTAAACATCCAAGATGGTGGGCCATGGAGCATCAGGCATCCTGCAGACAGGAAGTGTCTTCTGACTGTGCTGCTCTGCATTCTGGGATTGCTGTCCTTTCCTGACGCCCAGCTCTGCTCTATCTAAACCCCGCCCCGCTGCACTTGTCCCCCTCTCCTCTCCTCAGTATGTTATGCTCCTGAGGCAAGATGGCGGTGCCCGTATCCTAGAGACCTGAACAGAGTTGCAGCCCAGCGGGGGAAGGAATAATAGGTAAGCAACTAAAAACTTTAAATCTATTAATTTTAGATGATGGGGAATCGTTTTTTAGGGGTTTGGGCTTTTCAAGAAATGATGCTGAAGGTCCAGTTTTAATGCCCACACAGAGGTCCACACGCTATCGACAGGGGCAGACTGACCATAGGGAGACCTGGTACAATGCCTGGTGGGCTGCCCTGCTTTGTGGCCAGTTCGGCTGCTGCTTTTAACACCCACATTCAATCTCTGCCCCTTAGTCTCCCTCTCAGCCCCACCGTACCTACAAACCAAGGAACCCCAGCCCCCAACGCTATAGCCCCAGCATCATGGTTGGAGGGGACTAAGCAGTCTCAGTGTCAGGCTGGTAAAATCCAGGGCTGGTTTTTGGTCCCAGTCCGCCTCTAGCCCCCCGGTCTCACAGGACGGTGTTTGGTACATGACATTGTTAGACATATTTTGCCATCACTAGTTTCTAAGCAGATGGACAGTTGGGTAACGTGTGATACTAAAATAACTGATGAGGAAGTGATCGCTTTGCACGGAAGGTTCTTCTTCCTCTTTCTTCTCCGAGTTCTCTGTATTCCTTACAGACACCACAACCCAACTGCAAGGACTATGTGGCCCCTCGGAGCCCCTGTGCTGTGCGTTCTGCTCTCCGTGGCCACAGGTAGGTCATGGCATTTATTAGAGGGTCCGGTATAGGACACGGGACATATCCAGCTGTGCCCCATATAATGTGACCACGAGGACATTCCCACTGTAATGCCGCCATCGCTGGCTCTACAGATAACGGACACAGTGGCTGCAGGGGAAATGCTTAGTCACTGCAACAGTATGTTAAAGGGGACCCAAACCCAACAGGCCTGCAATCTATAAGATTGCCTCCCCCCGGGGCATCCAGAATCTATATATTTGACTCTGACTCCCCTATTATATCAGACTCTGACTCCTCTGTTATATCAGACTCTGACTCCTATATTATATCAGACTCTGACTCCTCTATTATATCAGAATCTGACTCTGACTACTCTATTATATCAGACTCCGACCCCTCTATTATATCAGACTCCGACTCCTCTATTATATCAGACTCCGACTACTCTATTATATCAGACTCCGACTCCTCTATTATATCAGACTCCGACCCCTCTATTATATCAGACTCCGACTGCTCTATTATATCAGACTCCGACTCCTCTATTATATCAGACTCCGACTCCTCTATTATATCAGACTCCGACTCCTCTATTATATCAGACTCCAACTCCTCTATTATATCAGACTCCGACTCCTCTATTATATCAGACTCCGACTCCTCTATTATATCAGACTCCGACTCCTCTATTATATCAGACTCCGACTCCTCTATTATATCAGACTCTGACCCCTCTATTATATCAGACTCTGACTACTCTATTATATCAGACTCCGACTCCTCTATTATATCAGACTCCGACTCCTCTATTATATCAGACTCCGACTCCTCTATTATATCTGACTCAGACTACTCTGTTATATTAGACTCTGACTCCTCTATTATATCAGACTCCGACCCCTCTATTATATCAGACTCCGACTGCTCTATTATATCAGACTCCGACTCCTCTATTATATCAGACTCCGACTACTCTATTATATCAGACTCTGACCCCTCTATTATATCAGACTCTGACTACTCTATTATATCAGACTCCGACTCCTCTATTATATCAGACTCCGACTCCTCTATTATATCAGACTCCGACTCCTCTATTATATCTGACTCAGACTACTCTGTTATATCAGACTCTGACTCCTCTTTTATATCAGACTCCGACTCCTCTATTATATCAGACTCCGACTCCTCTATTATATCTGACTCAGACTACTCTGTTATATCAGACTCTGATATAATGTTCTGCAGTGTGACCTGTGTGTGTGTGTGTGTATGTGTGATACCTGTAATGTTCTGCAGTGTGACGTGTGTGTGTGTGATACCTGTAATGTTCTGTAGTGTGACGTGTGTGTGTGTGTGATACCTGTAATGCTCTGCAGTGTGACCTGTGTGTGTGTGTGTGATACCTGTAATGTTCTGCAGTGTGACGTGTGTGTGTGTGTGTGTGTGTGTGTGTGTGTGTGTGTGTGATACCTGTAATGTTCTGCAGTGTGGCGTGTGTGTGTGTGTGTGTGTGTGTGTGTGTGTGTGTGTGTGTGTGTGATACCTATAATGTTCTGCAGTGTGACCTGTGTGTGTGTGTGTGTGTGTGATACCTGTAATGTTCTGCAGTGTGGCGTGTGTGTGTGTGTGTGTGTGTGATACCTATAATGTTCTGCAGTGTGACCTGTGTGTGTGTGTGTGATACCTGTAATGTTCTGCAGTGTGACCTGTGTGTGTGTGTGTGTGATACCTGTAATGTTCTGCAGTGTGACCTGTGTGTGTGTGTGTGTGTGTGTGTGTGTGTGATACCTGTAATGTTCTGCAGTGTGACCTGTGTGTGTGTGTGTGTGATACCTGTAATGTTCTGCAGTGTGACGTGTGTGTGTGTGTGTGTGTGTGTGTGTGTGTTACCTGTAATGTTCTGCAGTGTGACCTCTGTGTGTGTGTGTGTGTGTGTGTGTGTGTGTGTGTGTGTGTGTGTGTGTGTGTGATACCTGTAATGTTCTGCAGTGTGACCTGTGTGTGTGTGTGTGTGTGTGTGTGATACCTGTAATGTTCTGCAGTGTGACGTGTGTGTGTGTGTGTGTGTGTGTGTGTGTGTGTGTGATACCTGTAATGTTCTGCAGTGTGACCTGTGTGTGTGTGTGATACCTGTAATGTTCTGCAGTGTGACGTGTGTGTGTGTGTGTGTGTGTGTGTGTGTGTGTGATACCTGTAATGTTCTGCAGTGTGACCTGTGTGTGTGTGTGTGTGTGTGTGTGTGATACCTGTAATGTTCTGCAGTGTGACGTGTGTGTGTGTGTGTGTGTGTGATACCTGTAATGTTCTGCAGTGTGACGTGTGTGTGTGTGTGTGATACCTGTAATGTTCTGCAGTGTGACCTGTGTGTGTGTGTGTGTGTGTGTTACCTGTAATGTTCTGCAGTGTGACGTGTGTGTGTGTGTGTGTGTGTGTGTGTGTGTGTGTGTGTGTGATACCTGTAATGTTCTGCAGTGTGACCTGTGTTTCCTGTGTGCAGGGGAATTCAGCGATGTCAATGAAATATCAGCAGAGTTGGGATCGGATGTTGTTCTCGCTGTCACAAGACCAGTGTACATGAACTTATCAGATGTCAGCAACTGTGACGAGTTACAATGGAAAGATAGAGAGAACCGTTCCATAGCAAAGAGTCGGAATTGTAGGAACAGCACCATGAATCTATCAAACAACGGGAGTCTTATCATTCCCAATGTGACAGCAGAGCATGCTGGGATATACACTCTAGAGATACACACAGCTAAAGGAAAATTAAGGCACATACATTCATACCACCTCTATGTGGAAGGTAAGTGGTCCATTCCTGTGGCATAGATACATAATTATATACAGTATATGGGTGAGCGATGTCTCTGTGTTCTAGAAGCTGTTGTAGCCCTGCAGTCAGTAGGTCTGACTTGTCAGGCACAGGGATCATCTGGGATTGCTGGGCATTGTGGTGCTCTGCAGGGAAAGTGAGAACAAAGTTAAAGAGGAGCAGAACCCAAGGTTTTCATATTGCATTTTGTACCTCTTGATGGAGGCTTCTTGATTTGGGATGCCCCCAGGATCGCGCGCAAACTCACTGTGAGGAAATGTATATGAAGTGACGACACTAAAACAGCATATATGATCATGCAACACGCTTTCCTGACCGTAGTCATTTAACCAGTCCAAGGGCCTAAAATTCTAGCCGCGGACGCACTTGTTTCGGTTAAGGTATAAAGACAGCTCAAGTTAAATATATATTTTAATGTGATTGGCACACTAGGCAGTTATTACAAGAATAAACTATGATGGAAATAATATTAATACCAGTGTGAGAAGTGGGACACAGGTTACAGGTAAAATGATTACAAAAAGGTACACAGCAGAATGTCACATTACCTTCAAAACATTCGGATGAATGATGTGCATGGATCAGGGCATCCAAGAAGCATGGAGAGAGTTATGTGCTTAGTTGAATGTTACCGCCCATTGCAGGGTGGTGCCGATAGGTAACGGATATAAGACATTTTATTATGTGATGCATATGTCATTGTTAAGGAACGGGTGTCGGTCCGAAACGCGTAGATGCTTTCAAGTGTTTTCTTTCCTGGAATACTGGCCTCTTGGCTTTTTTATGCTGTTTTGAGACAATAACGTTTGGCTACTATTTTTTTCACTGGATCAGTGGACTGGCGATTTTTTCTTTCTACCGTGAGGATTATTAGAGTGGAGCACTCTTAGCCGTTGCCGAGGGTCTGTGAGTTCACCTGGGATGACTATGGATTTAAGGTAGAGCTGACTTCTTACATGAAGCATGGAGAGAGCCCTATGGCCGGCCCCTATATAAGGGCTCTAAGGGCAAAACCTCTTGGTGGTGACCCGTGCACCCACTCATAATCTATCCTCTTTTGGAGAACCCCACAGCAGCACCTCAGACTGAGAACTCCGGATGAGGTCCCATTGCTGGGACTCCTGGGTTCCGCACCCAGCCCTATTCTGGGGATTGCATTGCTGCACCACCAGGGAGGCTGGAACTATGGACCGTCCATCCCAGGAGTAACCTCTGGGCTCTATGTACAGCTGCCCTTGTCCATCCGGAGTGGTGGTTGGACCGCTCCCGGAAGGGGTGTAGGGCTACTCATAGCGGGGACCGTGTGACTGCACTGATGGCACCCCTTCCCTTTCTGCTTTACCCAGGCCAGGGACTGCGATGCATGTCGCCAAAGCAGTAGTCTGAAGGGGTAGCACCTAGTTGATGCCTGCGGAACCCCCAGCAACTGCCCCATTAACTGCATATCCTGGATGGAGGGTTTATCCTGGGGAGAATCTTCTTAGGGAAGGTTTTCCTCTGGGGGAGTACCCACCCTGTTGGCCCAAGTGGGTGACTAAGCCACTGCATTTGGGCCCCCAGGTGGCATAGTCCACCGGCAGAGTTCGGAGAGAGAGTTCGGCAGAGTTTCCAGTGGGTGGGTGGGACTCAGCCCTGGCCCCCCTACCCTCTTATAGGTGTCATACGAATGGCAGTGGGTAGCCACGTCAGGTCCCACTTGTTTCTTGATGATCCCAATGCCCCCAGTCATTCGAATCTCCAAGGCATATCGCTTCTTTGCCCTGGACGGATCGGCAGTCCTCAGGCCACACTCCCGGTGACCCTGGCTGGGCCATCATCAGGTACTGCCTGTCATGGATATCTCAAGGGAGATATCCACTAATAAACAATGACCAATAATTAGAGTACTGCAAGGCAGAGAGACTGGGATTGTGCAGCAAACACAATGGGCCTGATGCATAGCCTCCTGTGAACTGACCTTAAAACCTTCCGATTGTCCGGGGCACCCGTTTGAATCGTGGCTCAAATGTGATGCAGAGCCTCCATCGGAATGTGTCCCTAACTGATCCGTCAATTTGTCTTTACTCGGAAAGCTTTTTTTGCTCTCTCGGGTGCCTTCAATTTGATCGGGCCTTCCGTTCCTGTTCACACGGGCGGCCCGTTTTTCCCTGCTTTTTCCTTGGTTTTTGAACGTACCTGCTTGCCTTCTGTCGTATTTGACCTTCCATTTTGGTGGTTTAAGCAAGTATACTTACATCTCCATGGCTCTTCAGTTGCCAATCTGGCTACACGCAAGTGCACATTCCTAAACCTCCATTGGAATATACATATGGCAACCACTGCCAATTTGACACATATATATATATTTCTGTTAATTTTTTGTTGTTCCTTATTCCTTGCCATTAATGCATACCTTAATCTCCTTTGTGTTCCTTTTTCCTTGCCATTAATGCATACCTTATTCTCCTTTGTGTTCCTTCTTCCTTGCCATTAATGCACACCTTAATTCTTTCTGATTGTTTTGGATTTATTGTCCCATATCTAAACCTTTTGTGTCATGTAAATGTGTGATGATGTTGTGTGATTGTACATTTGCAGGAAAGACAACACACAAAATCTTTTTATTTGTTTTTAATTCAAACGTTGTTTTTTTTTTTTTGGGGATTTGGATTTTTCCTATTATTTATTTTTTTGCGCAAAACTAAAAAACAATTAAAATTTTAATGCAAAATAACAAACATTAGGCCTCGGGGTCTTGTGCCTGTGGTTTTCTAGTATCTGTGAATGATAAACAACATTAGTTTAGCATTGTTTTTATGGTTTGGTTGGGCGTGTTTTTTTTGGGGCCCTTTTTAAACCGGACCTTCAGCGTGATTTAATGAAAAGCCCAAACTCTTAAAAAACGATTCCGCAGCATCATCTGTTAAAAAAAGATACAAGGACACACCATTAATCCACAAAATACATTAACAAGTTTCCTGGCCTAACTAAAGTCACTTTATTAACCTCTTGCTGCCTCACATTGCCCTAGTTCTGCTATCTGCATGTAGCCTAGTTTGTAGCTGTGTACATGGGTTAAACTAAGGTGGGCTTGTATTTAACGTGCCATATTAACTTGCTTCAGACTATTCTTGCGCTTTGTTTTTTTTTTATTATAAGAAATGTGTGCGCGCACATAAACGCACGCTCGCATACTCACATCCATGATGATGTTGTCCTGCTCCTGTGTAAAGATGGCATAGCTCCTGGTATAGCTCTGACGTTCCCCCGCAGTGACGTGCAGGACATCCCAAATTGGAATGCCCCAGAGACATGATGCCTGTAACCCAGCCCTGGATTTCTTCACACTCCAAAGGGCTGGGTTACATGGGTTTTGGCCTGCTTTAAAACATCATGACCAAATCAGGTTAGGATGGAATAACCCACCTCCTTTACATTATTATTAAAGTAACAAAGGTTCCCTCACATAAAGCAGAACAAAACCCAGAGCGGCCACTGGTCTTCCCCCTGGAAATCCAAGATCAGGATGCCCCACTGTGTGAAACCCTTTTTACTCAGACTTTACTCAGAAATGGCAGACTCCCTCTCTTAAAGCGGAACAAGCCAGGATTAGTTTAATGACCTTTGCAGGCGTATATTGTAGTGCCCCCCCCCCCAGTCTGATCAAGACAACGGAACCTCATCTTCAAGAGACCAAAGGCTCGCTCCACCTCAGAGCGAGTCCTCCTGGGGGCAGTATTGTAGGGTTCCTCTGCCTGTGAAGATGGGTGCAGGATTGGGGTCAGCAGCCAAGGGAGCAAAGGATAGCCAGAGTCTCCTCCCCCCCCCCAAAAAAAAAGGCAAAATAAAAATAAAAAAAGGTGTGTATTGCAACAATAGAAAAGAGGGACAAATAGGTGAGCGGGGTAGGGTTGGAGGAAAGGACATTTGTAATGAGCCTACATGCACATCCAACCTGTACACTCATTTAAAAAGTCTGGGGAATACTACTTACATAAGAGGGCAAGAACATGACGCAATAGGGTTCTATCACTTAACCCATTTAATTTATGGTTAAAAAATTAGCCTAAAAATATACTAACCAAAAAATTACTAAATAGTGTGTTAAGGGAAAAAAAAATAAAAGACAGGGTGGGCAACCAATACAAGTTTCATACACATACCCAGTAAGGCGGGTGAGCTCAAATAGGTGCAACCTGGTTTCTGCCATACTCAGCAGGACAAGACCGCGGAGCTGGCGCCGCTGATGTGCTCCAACAGAGGACTGCATATTATTGCCCGAGTGCAAATACGGCTGCTCTGACTGCACGTAAGTGAAGGCTCGGCGGCCCCAGTTCATTAGGCTGATTTTAATCGGAAAACAAGGCTCTGCATCACTGAAAAAAACGGAACAATGAACGAGGCGTCCGTTTTGCCGGGAAACAGCCTCGTGCGAGCCGACAATCGGAAAGGCGGCTGAGCGCACACCTGAGCGCATGAACGCACACTAAAACCAACGTAGCACCCTTTCCTGACCCGATCAAAGCCCAAAATCAACGGGAAAACGCACAGGAGAGCTGAACGGGGAGGCTCTGCATCGAGCCTAATAGCCTCGATTCAGAGAGACACAAAAAAACTTCCGTTTTCGGCCCGTTGTCGTATCATTTTCAAAAGTTCCCGCTCTCGTATGAATGTGCGAGCGATTCCAAGCATGCATTGTAAACCTTCTGTAAAGTTTCCGTCCGCTCGTATGCCAGAGTACAAGTACAAGGATGTCAGTTTCCATCGAGACTTTTCAGATTCATTTTCTCAGCTAACAACGTAGCGTTTCGTTTTTTCCCTTTTCCCATCGTATCCCCACACGAATCCTTTACGTTTCCCGATACATTCTGTTTCACTTTTTCCAAAAATAATCGTCCAGACGGAATCCTCACGATCTTGCGACTGCGCACTACAAACTTAACTCATTAAAGTGCTCACATACATAATTTCACTCCCATCACTTCTACTACAATGTTTAGCTAAACCACTTAGCGCTATCCTGCCTCTTCCCTTTGGAGCCCTTAAAGCTCACCCTACCCACTTAGCGCTATCCTGCAGCTTCCCTTTGGAGCCCTTAAAGCTCACCCTACCCACTTAGCGCTTTCCTGCAGCTTCCCTTTGGAGCCCTTAAAGCTCACCCTAACCACTTAGCGCTATCCTGCCTCTTCCCTTTGGAGCCCTTAAAGGTCACCCTAACCACTTAGCGCTATCCTGCCTCTTCCCTTTGGAGCCCTTAAAGGTCACCCTAACCACTTAGCGCTTAGGTTCTTCTTCCATTTTGTGTCCCTAAAACTTACCCAAATCACTTAGCGCCTAGGTTCTTCTTCCATTTTGGGTCCCTAAAACTTACCCAAATCACTTAGCGCTTAGGTTCTTCTTCCATTTTGTGTCCCTAAAACTTACCCAAATCACTTAGCGCTTAGGTTCTTCTTTCATTTTGTGTACCTAAAACTTACCCAAATCACTTAGCGCTTAGGTTCTTCTTCCATTTTGGGTCCCTAAAACTTACCCAAATCACTTAGCGGACATCACAATCTGGATTTAGAAATATGTAATTGTCCCTTTGTTTGGTGTAAATGTATTTGTGCAAATAAATGGAACACCATTTTTGTTTTTTTGTTTTTTTATTAAGCAAATGCCATTTTGGGTGGCATTTTTGAAATTTTAAAAAATTCGTTCTAACACTGGGCCGAACATTAAAATAAATATATACAATGGTTTAAAAAACTTTTTTTTTTTTTTTAAAACTATATACAATAAAAACTATTTACAAATATACAGGGCCAGGAACCAGGACACTACTCTTCCTCTTCTGTTGTCCCCAACATGTCCCGCATCGCCTGCAGATCGGCCACCAACTCAAGGACCCTCCGATTCATGTCAGCAAGTCGTTGCCGTGTGGTCCCTGGAACCAATTTCGAGACAAATATTATTGGGAGAACAATACATGTTTCTCACCTGTGGATTTAATGTATTTTATTAAACAAATTAACTATAAGCCACCTATGTCATTCTTGCTAGGAATTAAGCTAATGAAGTGGCCACTGGTCATTAAGCTAATGAAGTGGCCACAGGTCATTAAGCTAATGAAGTGGCCACAGGTCATTAAGCTAATGAAGTGGCCACAGGTCATTAAGCTAATGAAGTGGCCACAGGTCATTAAGCTAATGAAGTGGCCACAGGTCATTAAGCTAATGAAGTGGCCACAAGTCATTAAGCTAATGAAGTGGCCACAGGACAGTTGGGCAAGTAATTAAGCTCATAAAGTGGCCACAGGTCATTAAGCTAATGAAGTGGCCACAGGTCATTAAGCTAATGAAGTGGCCACAGGACAGTTGGGCAAGTAATTAAGCTCATAAAGTGGCCACAGGTCATTAAGCTAATAAAGTGGCCACAGGTCATTAAGCTAATGAAGTGGCCACAGGACAGTTGGGCAAGTAATTAAGCTCATTAAGTGGCCACAGGTCACTCTTATATTGGCATTGACTTGGGCATTATGTATTTGTGTGTTCAGGTGAAGTTACACATAAATGGCAATAATGGCATGACTACTTACTTGGTTGGTGACCGAGAGATGGCTCGTTGGGGACAACACCATGAGGTCCTGGTTCCTGGCTCTGCTGTGAAGAAGTGCCTGTAGAAACATGGGCAATATGGTTATTTTGGATGTCTGATTCAGCAGTCCTCAAATGTTTTTAGCTAAGTCTGGGTCACATCACTCACCTTCTCCAGGGTATTGTGGGCTCCTATCTGCTGCCTCCTCACGCATTACCTCACCCGCACCCGAAGCATCTAAAAATACAGAATCAAGGAATCAGTTTGTTGATATCAGGAGCTAGCATGTATATGTGTGTGCATAGACATGAAGAGTGACATACCAGAGGCTCCCGCATGCGTGGCAGGGTACGACTGCCTGCCCACGCTGTGCCGCCCCTCCTCTGTTGTAAGGTCCAGGGGCTGGTCTGAGGAGGCCACAGAGGAGGAGTAGGCCCCTCGCCCTGGATATCCACCACCTTCACTCCCAGCTGCAGAATCATGCAGCACTGGTCGGCCTGTGCGCCTCTGGGTGTGGCGAATTCTGTAATCCATTTCCAACACTACCAAAGAAAAGGCATTATAAATAAAAGGCCTAACTTCTGGCGTAGTTACATCTTGCATGCGATCGCTATGTACTTACTTGGGAAATGGATCCCGAAAAACCTCCGCACCCGGGGCATGTGCAGTCTTTTCAGGTCCGACCAATGCTGCATGATCTGTGTGTGGGTGAAGGTGGTGTCGGTCTGGTGTTGGATCTCGGCGATGATCTCCAGGGCGACGTTTCTTTTCTCAAAGGAGTTGGGCAGGTAGTCGTACCTGCGCTCCAGCATGGTCTACAAAACACAAATCAAACATAGCAACAAATTAAACATGCCTATAAAGAATTGCAAACTATACATTTTTAGGGTCAATCACATTAAAACATACCCACACACACTTCTAGCCTAAGTAAACTTTCTAATCTGGCCGCACTGTTGTTTGGCACGTGTGTGGCGTGCGTTTGGGTGTGCATGTATTTTAGCCCAATTTGGATCAGATTTCTTACTTCGTGCGCATCCTTAACATGTCGAGCAGCATTTAGATGTCACTTGAAAGGCCTACAAATACACTTACGAGCATGATGATCTCTTCTTGTTGGCGGGTGAAGATAGTGGGCGCCATCTTTCTTCTTCTCGGCAGCAGATAAGTAATGCCCCAGCGGTTTCCGGGTTCCGCGCGTCCGTGCGAACGGCCGGACTTGCGCGTAAGCGAACGCGTAGGCGTCACACGGCGGATCCCTTATTTAAAGGTCCCTGCACACACAGCTCATTCTCTTTGAGAGCCCAGGCAAAATGCCAGCCAAAAAAGCAAAAAAAAAGCAAATCACTTCTCGGTCATGTGAATATTCATCTTTAAATATTTCTGGGACCATTAGTTTTGTGTTAATGTATTTTGTAAATGAAATGACACTGTAACTTTTTTTTTTAGACCATCATAAAATATAAAAACCACGGCCCAGGTTTTGCATAGTGCCCAATTAGAGAACCCCTGGCCCGCATTCTGCAGGCAAAGAACGGGCATCAGGAGCAAGGGCGAGTGGCACATCTTGCAGTTCCTGCAACCAAATATAAAACAATTACACAAAGCAAAGGTAACCAACTAAAACAATAACTACAACAAATTAAGATTCAAGTTCAACAATCCAAATATTATTCACAAAGGACATAAGTCTAAAAAAATATAGCAATTATATGGATGTGTGTGAAAATAAATGTTTACATGCTAAGGACTAATTAAGGTCAGCATTAAAATGCATCTATAAGGCATACATGAAATGTATTAATTCAGGTATGCATTGCTATACAATTTATGGCCTCGGCCATGCTGATACATGCAATGCCTTGGTGCTTAAGGCACGCAGACTCCTCCACATAGCCGCAAAACATGTCCAACAATAGCAATCCGAGCCCTCAAAGGTCTCATAAGTGGTTCGGAAATGAAACGGATTTATAGGGTGGTGATCCGTCGGAAATCAGCTCTCTGAATCAGACAGAAACCCATCCCAGCAACGGAAGTTTTCTGAACGAACAGAAAATTTCCGATTTTGTTTGGAAAATGATTCGAACTAACGGAAATGTT
The DNA here is from genome assembly GCA_027917425.1 of Gastrophryne carolinensis. Classification (NCBI taxonomy): domain Eukaryota; kingdom Metazoa; phylum Chordata; class Amphibia; order Anura; family Microhylidae; genus Gastrophryne; species Gastrophryne carolinensis. The sequence goes on from CM051236.1 coordinate 523,975,226, forward strand.
CCGATTTGCTTCCGTTTATCGGAAGCGCATTCCCAAACATTCGTGCGAGTAGAAAATGGACGAAAAAAAGCAAAAAAATGACAAACACCCACCAAAACTTTCACAGACAGCTACGGAAGTCCGGACGAATGTGTCTTTGAATCGAGGCTAAATGGCTTGATGCAGAGCCTCCCCGTTCAGCTCCCCCGTGCGTTTTCCCATTGGTTTTGGCCTTTGATCGGGTCAGGAAAGGGTACTACGTTGATTTTAGTGTGCGTTTATGCGCTCAGGTGTGCGCTCAGCCGCCTTTCCGATTGTCGGCTCGCACGAGGCTGTTTTCCGGCAAAACGGACGCCTCGTTCATTGGCCCGTTTTTTTCAGTGATGCAGAGCCTTGATTTCCGATTGAAATCACCCTAATGAAACGGGGCCGCCGAGCCTTCACTTACGTGCAGTCAGAGCAGCCGTATTTGCACTCGGGCAATAATATGCAGTCCTCTGTTGGAGCACATCAGCGGCGCCAGCTCCGCGGTCTTGTCCTGCTGAGTATGGCAGAAACCAGGCTGCACCGCATGCCTTTGGACATCGATTGCATGAGTGACGTTGACCTATTTGAGCTCACCCGCCTTACTGGGTATGTGTATGAAACTTGTATTGGTTGCCCACCCTGTCTGACTTTTTTTTTCCCTTAACACACTATTTAGTAATTTTTTGGTTAGTATATTTTTAGCCTAATTTTTTAACCTTAAATTAAATGGGTTAAGTGATTGAACCCTATTGCATCATGTTCTTGCCCTCTTATGTAAGTAGTATTCCCCAGACTTTTTTAATTGAGTGTACAGGTTGGATGTGCATGTAGGCTCATTACAAATGTCCTTTCCTCCAACCCTACCCCGCTCACCTATTTGTCCCTCTTTTCTATTGTTGCAATGCACACCTTATTTTATGTTTATTTTGACTTTTTTTTTTTTTGTTTTTGGGCAGGAGACTCTGGCTATCCTTTGCTCCACTGGCTGCTGACCCCAATCCTGCACCGATCTTCACAGGCAGAGGAGCCCTACAATACTGCCCACAGGAGGACTCGCTCTGTGGTGGGCCGAGCCTTTGGTCTATTGAAGATGAGGTTCCGTTGTCTTGATCAGACTGGGGGGGCACTCCAATATACGCCTGCAAAGGTCATTAAACTAATCCTGGCTTGTGGGCTCCTCCACAACCTGGCCATTAGGAGCAGTATTGGCCGATATCTAGACCTGCCGGATGAGCATGTTTTGGTTTCAGACGACCCCACCCCTCCTTTTTCTTGCACCCAAAGTGGCACCGCGCAAAACATCCGTGCACAACTAGTGTTTAATGTTTTTTAATAGAACAGAATCTTTATTTTTCATGTGAACTTAATTTTTTCACAAACAAATTTTTTTTTTTATTTTTTTTTTTTAACCAAAGAAAAATGACACGTGTGGTCATAAAATATATTCAAAAAAAATTTGTGGTATGTTGGGTCGGATAGTGGCGTTGAATGATGTTGTGGCTGCAAATTGGCTGCAATGTGGGCCAGGCTTTGATTGATCTCACCCATATGGCTGGTTAGGGCAGAGACATTTCTGTTTAATACCTCTAATTGGGCGTTGAGGCTTGTTAGTTGGGTGCACACAGTGTCATTGAATTGCTGTGTGGTCGCCGAAAAGGCTATATTTTACTGCCTCCACTCTTCCTCCAAAATCTGCAGTTGCCTTCTTTGGCTAATATGGCGCCTGGACTGGGTTCGAGCAGTGGGACGGGTGGTTGGTGCAGGTTCTGAAGGTGGTTGTGGATGTGGTGGTTGTGCCGGGGTTGACTGCGTTGCTGCCACTGGTTCAGTAGTGGTTAGTGACATATGTGGTGTGTCCTCCTCCAAATCTCGTATCTGTTCGATTATGGGTGGGCTTCCTGTGTTCTGTAAATAAATATAGGTTCATTTTAGTTTATTTATGTCAACAAAAGCTCTCAAAGATCAATGTTAAAAGTACACACCAAGGACCATTGACTTACCTCATCCAAAACCACAATTTGGGTTCGTTGTGTAGAATCCTGGTGTGCCCTTGGCCTCGGTGATAACGCTGGGGTTTGGGGGCCTTGTGTGTCCTGTTGACTTGGGCCTTTGAATGAAGATTGTAAGATTAGCTAAATGGCCAAGTACAGTGTGTTGTGTAGCATAACACTGCCTTTTGGATCTTTTTGTAAAAGGTCATGGCAAAATTATACTCACCTTGGGACCTTACATTGCGGTCTGTGTCTTGTGCCTCTGCCAGGCCCTGTATGCTGGCTGGGTGTATGTATGTATATACATGTTCTTCGGCAGGTGTAAGGATTATTTTTGTGGGTAAGCCACCCCCTGTCTGCTGGCTGGGGAAGATTAAATCACACCTAATAAGTGTTACATCCTGTTACCAATGCAACTTTAAATGCATTTTAATTTGCCTTTACCTCTGCTGACGGCGCATGTCCATTTTTTTTTTGCTGTAATATTTCAGGTCCCCAAATTTTCTTTTTATTTGTTGAATATCTCTCCGGACTGATCCCACACTATTTACTTGCCTGCAAATATTAGTCCAGATCTCCTGCTTAGCCTGCTTAGTGGTTGTTTTAGAGGTCCGGCCAAATAGGGCATCATAATGCTCACAAACTGCATTTGCAACAGCCATGCTTTGAGCATCACAAAAACATGCAGTTAGGGAGCCACGGCGTAGTTGTCGGCCACATGGGTGTGTGGTGTCCCCTGCATCTGAGGAAATTGATGGTTGGGTATCTGGGGAGTCGTGTGTGGTTCTTGGACTTATGGGGGAGGGTGATGTTGTGTGTGTGCTTCTCTGGCTTAATGTCTGGGTTCCTGTTGAGCTATCAGATGTTGAGCTGGATGTGGAATCTGAGGTACTGGAATTGGGAGAACCAGAGGGTTGAGGTGGAGGGGTGGGTGACCTTGGTGGGGTGGTTGGTTTGGCAATACGCTTACCCTTGCTTATGTGTTTGGTTTTGTGGGTATGCTTGGTGTGTTGAGGTTGAGTATGCTGCAGGGTCTTACTAGATTTGCCACCCTTGTGGGTTCGTGTTTTTTTGGCAGGTGGTGGTGAATGGGTTAATGTCTCCTTGATCCTGCGTGTTTTAGTATGTGCCTGTGTCTGTGGAGTACCCACCGTTTGAGTTGGGGCATGTTCTGCATGTGTCTTGTGCCTGCTCTTCTGTATTTTGGAGGATGAGGCATGTGTGCGGCTGCTATGTGCCTCGGGCCTGAATTGGCTCTTTTTGCTCCCTTTAGGTCTTCCCATATTGATATGGTATCCAACACAGAGCTGAGTGCCTTGTGTTTTAAATATGTTTCCCGTGTGGGCGTGGTCAACAGCGGGTGCGCGCCTGTGCGCACGCACTTCACCGCGGGGGAACGTCAGAGCTATACCTTGCAAACCAAGAAAAGATGTCGCCCGCCATCTTTACCCCGGAGCAGGACGACATCATCATGGATGTGAGTAGGCGAGCGTGCGTTTATGTGCGCGCACACATTCCTTATAATAAAAAAAAAACAAAGCGCAAGAATAGTCTGAAACAACTTAGTTTGTCACGTTAAATACAAGCCCACCTTAGTTTAACACATGTACGCAGCTACAAACTAGGCCAGATGCAGATAGCAGAACTAGGGCAATGTGAGGCAGCAAGAGGTTAATAAAGTGACTTGAGTTAGGCCAGGAAACTTGTTAATGTATTTGGTGTATTAATGGTGTGTCCTTGTATCTTTTTTTAACAGATGATGCTGAGGAATCGCTACGACTTCCTGCCGTCAGATTATGACAAGCGGACGTTGGCCCTGGCGGTGGTGGTCGCACGCCGATCCCAAACCACCTATACCTTCACCCAGATTGCCCAACACTGGTCTGATTTAAAGAGAAGGCATAAGCCCCGGGTGAGGCGGTACTTCGGCAAACATTTTCCATGTAAGTGTTTAAAATGTAAATGCACCTATAACCCTGGCATCGCCTGGGCGTGGTTTAATGATTGTGTTTGTATTTCAGCCCATGAATGGAATATGCGGTTCCGCCCCACCCGGACCAGGACACGCAGCCCAGTGTTGGGCGAAACAGGTGAAGGTGTAGGTGGCCCACCTCCAGTGTCAACGGCCACCCCCTCCTCTGTAAGTGACTATGAGGAGGCTCTGGACCTCAGCATGCAGGGGAGGGGGGAATCTGACGGCAGGGAGTCGAGCAGAACAGAGCCTCAACCTGACTCCGGTAAGGGAAATATAGTTAGATATGTGGCAAGACATGCATTAAATACAGATACTCATGTGCACTATTGTTAGTTGTAGATTCAGACGTCGCAGGGACATCCCAAGGGATGAGCGAGGAAGTGGGCGACGAGGAAGAGGTGGCTGGGGAAGGTGGGGAAGGTGAGTAGATTGATACGTAGAAGCCTAACTTAATATGATATTTATGAGACAACAACAGTCTCTAATATCAGTGTGTTTGTCATCCAAACAGATTCACAGCAGCAACCAAGGGAGCAAGAATGGAGACTCCGCCCCCGACGCAATGTGTGCCAAAAACCTTGTAAGCAGCGTTTTTTTTTTTACAAAAGTAAATGAACAAACAATTTTAAATTTCAAAATTAAAAAAAAAAAAACATTTACCCAAAGACCCTTAAAGCGGACCTTCACTCAGAATAATAGTCTATCTTATATGTTTCCAACACCCTGTACATACAGATTGCCCACCTTAAAAATCATCCTACCTGCACCTAGTGCATGTTATGAGGCTTTAAACATCCAAGATGGCGGGTTATGGAAGCCGCCATCTTATCAGGCAGCCTGCAAACAGGAAGTGCCTTCTAACTGTGCTGCTCTGCATTCTGGGATTGCTGACCTTTTCCAGAGCACAGCTCTGCTCTGTGTGAGCACAGCTATAACCCACCCCCTGTACCTTATCCCACTCTCCTCTCCTCAGTAAGTGTGATGTTTCTGAGTCAAGATGGCGGCGGCCGTATCCTAAATTCCTGAACAGAGTTGCAGCCCAGTGGGGTAAAGAATAATAAGTTAGTGACTAAAAACTTACAATATATTAATTTAAGATGCTGCGTAATCGTTTTTTAAGAGTTTGGGCTTTTCATTAAATCACGCAGAAGGTCCGGTTTAAAAAGGGCCCCAAAAAAAACACGCACAACCAAACCATAAAAACAATGCTAAACTAATGTTGTTTTTCATTCACAGATCAAAGAAAAACACAGCCACAAGACCCCGAGGCCTAATTTTTTAAATGTTTAATTCAAATTTTTATTGTTTTTTACTTTTGTTTTATCAAAAAAAAAATCTCAAAACCACCAAACCGAAAAAATAAAAAGTTTGAATAAAAAAAACATAAACAGAATTTGTGAGTTGTCTTTCCTGCAAATGTACAATCACACAACATCATCACACATTTACATGACACAAAAGGTTTAGATATGGGACAATAAATCAGAAAAACTTACAACCAATTACGGTAAACATTAAAGGCAAGGAAGAAGGAACACCAAAGAGATTAAGGTATGCATTAATGGCAAGGAAGAAGGAACACCAAGGAAATTAAGGTATGCATTAATGGCAAGGAAGAAGGAACACCAAGGAGATTAAGGTGTGCATTAATGGCAACGGACAAGGAACACCCAAAAATAAATTTGACAATATATATATGTTTTGAATTGGCAGTTGGTGCCATATGCATATTCCAATGGAGGTTTAGGGATGTGCGCTTGCATGTAGCCAGATTGGCAACTGAAGAGCCATGGAGATGTAAGTATACTTGAAAAAAACACCAAAATGGAAGGTCAAATACGACGGAAGGCAAGCAGGTACGTTCAAAAACCAAGGAAAAAGCAGGGAAAAACGGGCCGCCCGTGTGAACGGGAACGGGAGCCCCGATCAAATTGAAGGCACCCGAGAGAGCAAAAAAAACTTCCAGAATGAAGACAAATTGATGGATCAGTTAGGGAGCCATTCCGACGGAGGCTCTGCATCACATTTGAGCCACGATTCAAACGGGAGTCCCGGACAATCGGAAGGTTTTAAGCTCAGATCGGGGGAGGCTCTGCATCAGGCCCATAGTCAGAAAGGTGTCTATTTTTAGTAATTCAGTTGAAAAACTGTAACTCATCTATTATATTTATTATTATTATATATATATATCAGAGTGAACTTTTTTCATGTTAATGTTGATGATTATGTGGCTACAATTGTCGCATTCCATTTGTCAGGCCACTCATGACCAATAGACAAGAAGCGTCTTACCTGGGCCAAGGATACAAAGAACTGGTCTGGTGCTCAGTGGTCAAAGTGGTGTTTTTAAATGAAAGTAAATGTTGCATTTCATTTGGAGATCAAGGTCCTAGAATCTGGAGGAAGAGTGTAGAGGCACAATCCAAGCTGCTGGAGGTCTAGTGTAAAGCTTCCACAATCAGTGATGGGTTGGGGAACCATGTCATCTGCTGGTGTTGGAGGAAGAGTAGAGAGGCACAATCCAAGCTGCTGGAGACCCAACAACGCAGATGAGCTGAAGGCTGCTATCAAAGCAACCTGGGCTTCCATAAGACCTTTGCAGCCCCCCCCCCCCCCCCCCCCCGAATTGATGCAGTCATTCATGCAAAAAGAGCCACAAACAAATATTGAGCCATATTTTTCATTTGGACAACATTTCGGTGTAAATATGTTTATAGTTATAGTATATATTCTAATTTTCTGAGATAATGATTTTTGGGTTTTCCTTGGCTGTGAGTCATTATCATCAACATTAACATAAAACACTTGAAAAAGTTCCATCTGTTTGTATTGATTTAATATAATAGGTGAGTTTCAGTTTCTCAACTGAGTTACTAAAAATATACACATTTTTGATGATATTCTAATTTCTTGCAATGCACCTATAGGTACACAGTGTCATGATACACTCACCTTCTCCCTGTTCCTGTGGCGTCCCCGCTTGGCTGTGCAGGCTCGGGCGGCATGCTGGGGAGCGTTAGCAGGCAACTCGAGCAGTGCTGAGTGTTCCTTCCGCTCACAGCCCCATCCCCTGCCTAGCTGAGCACATGCGCGCGTGCACGACCGTGTTCTATCCTCCGGTGGCGCTGCAGACAGTGCGCTCAGCGTTTGTTTACTGTGGGTGAAACACCCTTTTGGTGATTCGGGCAGTCAGCCCATATGTTATAGACTGGCCAATGAGCTCAAGTTTCCCCCTGGCCAATCCCTTCCATCCCTGTCCTATTTAGGTTTCCTATGCTCACTGTCTCACTGCCTGTGATAGCGTGCTGCTGGGTGCTGTAGTTCCTATGACTTTCTCGTTGTTATCAACCTACTTTGGTCTGACCACTCCGTGACTGCTGCCTGGACTCCGACCACAAACCCGTCTCATCCCTTGTGCTGCATACCCTCTAACCTCTCGGCTTGACACTTGGCTTGACCTTTGATCCTTCTCTTGCTTCTCACTTGGTGTTGTGCATTGTGAGGATTAATAATCTGTGTATGACTCCGGCTTACCCAACATCACCCAGTCTTGCCTCTAGTTCATCTGCCTTCACGCCTGTAAGTTCTTTGTGCTAATAAGTCCTGGGGGCAACCATGTCCGGTGAGGTGTATAAAGCCTCCCGCCAAACAGGGGCTTGGCTATAGGTGAAGCTAGCAGCGGAGATTGGGGGTTATGGACTCACCTAAAAGACGGGTGTCCCGTGAGGCCTGACACACAGCATCTGATGGACACAGGAAACTCCTTTTAACAAGAAAGGCAACTATTAACGTTCCAGTCATGTAGATTGGAGTTATCATTGGTTGTCTAGCAGAATGTCATCAAGAGAAGCCCAGTTGCCTTGATTTATGATCTAGGTGAATGAGAAACTTTAAAATTTTAGGAGCTAATTATAAGGCAAATGCATATTCCAGCTTAACACATATATTCTACCTTTAAATATTCAGGGTGTGTGGTGGGCTGCTGCTTGTGGCTCCTGGTTGGGGGTGGGAGGACCTGTTTGTGGTCTTAGATGTATCATACAGCAGTTAATCACACTTACAATTTTCCTGTGTTCTTTAGTTCCAGTATCTGTTCCCGAAATCAAGGTTTCCTGTCTTTCCAATGGCAGTGCTGCGATCTCCTGCGAGGTCAAGAATGGTACCGAACCCTCTTTCAACTTGACCATCAATGGAACTGAGGTGTATAATGCGACCGGCTTACAGCGGAGGGTCAGCGTCACTGTGCCACTCATGTCTTCATTCAGCAATGTCAGCTGTTCTGCATGGAACAACATCAGTGACCGCTCTGCATCTAAGATGCTGGATCCCTGTCTAGGTAAGTGATTGTCTCTCCTGTCACTGCAGAGGCCCATTCACTGACTGGTTACACTGTGCGCACCTCTAAAGCAGCAAACGTTTGGCAGATACACACTGAGGGGCGTCACTGTAGCTCATTTACCAACTGCAAGACGTCCAGTTACTAATAGTGTGTGTTTCCAGGGAATGTTATCGGTTATTGTTTACTTTTAAAGTATTTTCTGGGTTTTGGTCTTTGCCCCGGGGCACCCCAATCGGGAATGCCCCGCTGTGTGAAACTCCCACAGGTCGCCTGATCTGACTTACCCTTCCCCGGTCCTAAGGCACCAGTGCAGCCTCTCGGATTTGCTTGCTTAGGTGAAGAGGCGGGAGCGGATCCAAGAGGCTGCGCATGTGCCATAGGCCGCATCCCCCTCTACCCTCCAACAGGGAGCTTGCCTGCACCGGGCATTCATAAGTACCTGGCCACTGCTCGCATATCCGTCGTTGGACCGGGAAAGGAGGTGAGATCTGGGGGGGTTTCACACAGAGGGGCGTCCCGATTCTGGATGCCTGGGGGGGGGGAGTCAAGTGGCCCTGGAATCTTATAGATTCCAGAGTGGTCCTGCCGAGGGTTTAAGTAGAAATCCTGTCTAATTGTAAATCTTCAGTGCTCTTCAGTACTGTAAGGTTCTGCTCTCACTTCAACAATTCAAAAAGTTGTTCAGAAGTTACAGATGATGGCTGATCAGTGTCAGTTTTCTCTTCTGTTCTAACTTCCTCAGTTATCATTACATTGTCTCTCGGATCTTCATCAAAAGTTATGCTGTTGCTAATGGTTACCTTGTCTGTTTTGGGATTTAGGATTCTGTAACCTTTTACATTGTCACTGTATCCAACAAAGATTCCTTCAAATGCTCTGTTTTGGAGTTTGGTGTATTTTTCCTGGAATGTAGATGAACGCTTTGCATCCACATCTCTTAGGTGTTTTACACTTGGCTTCTCATTGTGCCACAGTTCATATGGAGTTTTCTCCAATGTTCCAGAAAAGAGTCTGTTCTGCAAATATGTGGCTGTCATTGCTCACCCCAGTATTTTTGTGGTAGTCCAGAGTCTGTCAGCATACATCTGATCATTTCAGGCTACCCCATTTTGCTCTGATGTGTATGGCACTGTCTTTTTGATGATCTATTCCATTCGGCTTTAAGTACTTTTGTACTTTGTGATTTCACCTCCATTGTCACTCTGAAGTATGAGAGGTTTCCTCTGAAACTTGTTACTTGCCTTTTCTACATAGTCCTGTAATTCACCAAGAACTTCACTCTTGTGTTGCATTAGATAAGTGACTGTGTATCCTGAATAGTCACCTATGAAAGTCACTATGTACCTGTTACCTCCAGGTGTAGGTGAGTTTAGGGGACCACATACATCACTGTGAACTTGGTCAAGTGGTCTTGAAGCTCTATTCTGATTGACTTTAGGAAGTGTAGCACTTGTGGCTTTGGATTTGATGCAGAATTCACACTTAACAGTAACTGGACAAGGGGGTACTGTCAGATCCTTTGCCAGATTCCCCTTTTGTAGTTCTTGTATGCATGCTGGATGTCTGTTACCTAAGCGCCTGTGCCATATGTGTATACAATCACTGTGTTTATGGGTACATAGTCTCACCCTTTCCTTCACTGTGTTGAGGTGATATACATGGTCACCTAGCTTGGCACTCCCTATGATCTGCTTGCCATCCAGGATAGAACACTTGTCACCTTGGAATTTTACAGTGAGTCATTTGGCTGTTAGATGCTTCACAGATTAGAGTCCTCCTTCTAGATCAGGAACATAGAGCACATCCATCATTGGTTTGGCTAAATTGTGTCCCGCATCATTGGGGCATACAAGGGTTCCATGCCCATATCCCTCTGCATGTATTTTACTCCCATCTGCAAGGTAAATAGTCTTTGTTATTCAGATCAAGTTCTGTGAAAAAGCTTCTATCACTTGTCATGTGACTGGTTGCTCCCGAGTCAATGCACTAGCCTTGAAATGTATAGTTGCATTCCAGTTCCCTTCACATTAATCAGAGATTGCGGCTTTGACTTTCTGTTTAGTATAAGAGGGACGCTGTCTCATTTGCTCTGCATTCTATATAGTAGATGTATAAGTGACCCCTCCCCCTGCCATCCCCTGATAACAGGTGTATAAGTGACCTCTCCTCCTCCTGTCATCCCATGATGCTGGGTGTATAAGTGACCCCTCCTCCTCCTGCCATCCCCTGATGCCGGGTGTATAAGTGACCCCTCCCCCCGCCATCCCCTGATGCCGGGTGTATAAGTGACCGCTCCTCCTGCCATCACCTGGTGCCGGGTGTATAAGTGACCCCTCCTCCCGCCATCCCCTGATGCTGGGTGTATAAGTGACCCCTCCTCCTGCCATCCCCTGATGCTGGGTGTAAGAAGGTTCCAGAGGAATAAAATGTTCATGATCTCAATTATTAATTAATTATTATTAAATCACTAATATTACTGAAAAATAGGTAACTTGGATGAATGGACTTTTACCTGGTTATTATGATTCTGATCAGGGGCTGGTTAATAATGAAATCATACAGATTTAATATAACATAAGGTTTATTTTGGTGAATTGCATCAATATTCATTATATATATATATATATATATATATATATATATAGTAATTTTATGTCTTAACTTCAACTATTTAAGTGAATTCATATGTAAGGTATAGTGTTACATGCCTCTCCCTTGGGGGGAGGAGAAAAGGTATGGTCAGAGGGATAACATTTTAAGGACAAAGGACGGAGTCTTGCGCTCTCTTAGTTTTGGTTCTGTGAACGGACAACATGTAGGAGATTGCCATACAGGCAGTATGATGGGGGCTGGGCGGAAGACAAAAGACTCTAGTTTGAATTAACCTGTGAATGATTGCTGCATTTTTCTATGGACACTGCTTACAATTCTGGACATTGCAACTTCATACCATATTTACACCATTCATATTATTATTTCCCTGTAATGTAATCAGCTCTATTTTATATTAAATTCATTTATTGATTGTTGGTTTCGGCCAATACTTGAAGCACGATAGCTGAGATCATTTTTGGATGGCCCAGTCCTTGTTAAAAAGTCAAACAAGGAAAAAGAAAATAGCACAAATGGTGATATTTTACACTGGGTGTAAAAGTGACCCCTCCTCCCGCCATCCCTTGATGCTGGGTGTATAAGTGACCCCTTCTCCCGCCATCCCCTGATGCTGGGTGTATAAGTGACCCCTTCTCCCGCCATCCCCTGATGCTGGGTGTATAAGTGACCGCTCATCCTGCCATCCCCTGATGCTGGGTGTATAAGTGACCCCTCCTCCCTCCATACCCTGATGCTGGGTGTATAAGTGACCCCTCCTCCTGCCATCCCCTGATGCTGGGTGTATAAGTGACCCCTCCTCCTGCCATCCCCTGATGCTGGGTGTATAAGTGACCCCTCCTCCTGCCATCCCCTAAAGCCAGGTGTATAAGTGACCCCTCCTCCTGCCATCCCCTAAAGCCAGGTGTATAAGTGACCCCTCCTCCCGCCATCCCCTGATGCTGGGTGTATAAGTGACGCCTCCTCCCTCCATCCCCTGATGCTGGGTGTATAAGTGACCCCTCCTCCCGCCATCCCCTGATGCTGGGTGTATAAGTGACCCCTCCTCCTGCCATCCCCTGATGCTGGGTGTATAAATGCCCCCTTCCCCGGCCACCCAGCAAATTTATATGCATTTTTATCATTAGGCCATTTTTCCCCGATAGTGCTCCTTTAAGGGCAGCCATGTGAAGGGGTGAGACACGGCAAGCATTGGCCAATTTAGTTATTCTTTGTTCCAATTTCATGCAATCAAATGAACTATATGTATTTAATTATTTGTCTTTGCCTTCATTAAAGCAGACCTGTCCCCATGAAATAGAGATCTGCTAGAAAAAGCTGGGTATATCCCTAATGCAATATAGGGATAAAGCAGGAATCCTATTGGATGAGACATGTATGGCAGGTGTGTTCAGCTCGAAGGAGCTCTGCTAGGAAAATATGAGTATATATGTAATGTATATATATATATAATGCTGGGCTCCCATGTCCAATGTCTCTCCACTAAGAAAAGCTGTATCTCATTATAGCTGCATTATAGGTGATATCCTAACACAGACAGAGTGGGCACCACTATAAATATCTCTTAATCTTACAGCTCCAAAACACCACAAGATATAAATAATATATAAACCAGTGTGGCTTAATTTGCATATCATCCCTCTTTGAGGTGTAACATGCAGATCTGCAGCAATAACTGATTAATTGTCCTATTCAAGGTGTTTCTATAGTTGTAACTGTTACATCCTATCTCCTATCCATCCCTCAATGAGGGGGTGTGGCTTCATCTATCCCTATATGAGGAGGGCGGGGCTTCATCCATCCCTGTCTGAGGGGCGGGGCTTCATTGAAATATTGTTCTTCTTAGAGGTGTAACATGCGGAACTGCCGCAATAAATGATTCATTTGCCTATTCAAAGTGTTTCTATTGTTGTCATTGTTACATCCTATCTCCTATCCATCCCTCAATGAGGGGGCGTGGCTTCATCCATCCCTCAATGAGGGGGCGTGGCATCATTTAAAAATGTAAAAACATTTCCCCCCGTGAAAAGTTGTCAGCTATGTTGTTTTCTTCACACACATTTCTTATCTTGCCTTTTCTCTTAGTCCTTCCCCATCTGTATTGTCCCCATTAGTTTCCTCTCTGTGCGTTATTTTTTCTGTCCTAGTTCTATCTCGTTTTCTTCTTTATCTTCTTCTTTATCTTCACTTACATCTTATTTCCATCTTTCTCTTACATCTCATTTGCATTTTTCTCTTACTTCTCTTGTGTGGGTGGATTTGACTGACTTTGCTTTGTTTCCCGATTAGCTCCTGTGTCAGTCCCTCTAGTGAATGTCTCCTGCCTTCGGAATGGCAGCGCCGTCATATCCTGCAGGGTGACCAGTGGCACTGACCCGCGCTGGTTCCTGACGCTGAATGGAAAGTCTGTATTGGCCAACATTAGTTCCTCGTGGATAAATTACACAGTGACCACAATGGGGACCCGGAATGTTTCCTGCACTGCCACCAACTGGCTGAATGTAAATCAGACAAGTCGTGTCAATGCTACTTGCTCCGGTGAGTGTCAGGGATAGAGGTTGCCATTAGGGTCGATTCAAAGAAACATGTCAAAGCTTTGATTTTGTTGCCGATCATGGTATTATTTCCGAACGCTCGAGCACTCGTATGAACTTGCGAGTGATTCTATAACCTAATGAGTTTCCTATTGTAAAATGCCCGTCCGTTCGTATGCTATCTCCCGACCTTGGGCCAGTCATTTCCAAACGTAAATTTTAGGTTGAGTGATCTGTTGTTGAGACGGCAGCATGTTATTTTTCCCTTCTTCCATCGTCCACCTCTTCGTATTTCTTGCGTTTCCCGATGGTTTTTCCTGCTTTTTAACCTCTAACACTCGTGCGCTCGTAAATGTGGAAGATCTTGCGCATGTGCAATACAAGCTACACTCAACTAATGTGGCCCATATCGTACACTACCTAGCTCAACCCAACTACTTTGCGACATTCTTACACTTACCTTTATTATAACCCTAAAACTGACCCAAACCCCTTGGCGGTTGGATTTTTCTTCATTTCCCTGACCCTAAAACTGACCCAAACCCATTGGCGGTTGGATTTTTCTTCATTTCCCTGACCCTAAAACTGACCCAAACCCCTTGGCGGTTGGATTTTTCTTCATTTCCCTGACCCTAAAACTGACCCAAACCCATTGGCGGTTGGATTTTTCTTCATTTCCCTGACCCTAAAACTTACCCAAACCCCTTGGCGGTTGGATTTTTCTTCATTTCCCTGACCCTAAAACTGACCCAAACCCCTTGGCGGTTGGATTTTTCTTCATTTCCCTGACCCTAAAACTGACCCAAACCCCTTGGCGGTTGGATTTTTCTTTATTTCCCTGACCCTAAAACTGACCCAAACCCCTTGGCGGTTTGATTTTTCTTCATTTCACTGACCCTAAAACTTACCCAAACCCCTTGGCGGTTGCATTTTTCTTGTTTTTGATGACCCTAAAACTTACCCAAACCCCTTGGCGGTTCCATTCTTCTTATTTGTGTGGTTCATAAATATTACCCAAACCACTTAATGTACATTGTATTTATTAAAACATGCCTTTTCGTGTTTTGCTAAATGTATGTTATAAATAGAAATGAGTCATTTTAGAATGTAAAAATATTTATTTTTTAACAATATATATATATTTGTAAAATTTTTGGGGCGATTAAAATTTTTAAAATGTAATAAAAAATTTTAAAACTATTTACAATCTGGAGCCAGGACCAAGGGCACTAATCATCTTCTTCAGTTGGCCCCAACATCGCCTGTATGGCCTGCAGCTCGGCCACCAACTCAAGGATCCTTTTTTTCTTTTCTTCCACTGTTTGGGGTGGGGTCCCTGTAACCAATAGAGAATTAAACATAAATAGTACCAGACCGGTTTGTAGGCTGCGGATTGATTGTTTGTTAGTCAAATCCAGCGGAATCCATCACATATGTCATTCTTCATAGTAATTAAGGTCAGGAATTTAGCACAGGTAACTATTCTAAGTGCTTAACCCAGACCTTCAACATGATTTACTGTAAAGCAACAACTATTTCCAAATGATTTGCCCTATATCATATTTTTTATTGTTAAATTTTTAGAACATAAATTATTATTCTTTCCACCACTGTGCTGCAACTCTGTTCCTGAATTTGGGATATGTGCGGCGCCATTTGGACTCAGAAGCCTAACACTTACTGAGGAGAGGAGAGTGGGATAAGGTCCAGGGGAGCAGGTTATAGTTGTGCTTTGCTAATACAGACCAGAGCTGGGGTCAGGGAAAGGTCAGCAGTCCCAGAATGCAGGGCAGCACATTCATAAGGCACTTCCTGTTTGCATGATGCCTCTAAAGATGGCGCCTTCCCTAAGCCGCCATCTTGGATTTTTAATGGCTCATAACATGCAGTAGATGCAGGTAGGATGATTTTGAATGTGAGAAATCTGTATGTACAGGGTGTGGGAAACATAAGATAGGCTCTTATTCAGAGTGAAGGTCCGCTTTAAGCTAAGGAAGTGCCCACAGGAAAGTGTTAACTACCCATTGGCTACGCTTTTATTTATCTGTGTGTTATTGGCAACTAACACAGAAGTCACAATAATGGCATGCCTACTTACTTGGTTGGTGGCTGACAGATGGCTGGTTGGGGCCAACAGAATGTCCTTGGTCCTGGCTCTGCTGTGAAGAAGTCCCTGGAGAAACATGGGAAATAGGGTCATTTTTATGGTCTGAGTCACTATTCCCCAAATATCTGGGTCCCAGTCTGGCTGACATCACTCACCTTCGCCAGGGTCATCCTCAAGCATATCTGCTGCCTCCTCTTCCACTTCCTCACCTGCTCCCGAAGCATCTAGAAATACAGAATAAAGGACTAATTATTGTCTGATCTTGCATGTATATATTTGTGCATATACATGAGGAGTGACATACCAGAGGCTTCCGCATGCATGGCAGGGTATGACTCCGTGCCCACGCGGTTCCGCCCCTCCTCTGTTGTAAGGTCCAGGGGCTGGTCTGATGAACCAACAGAGGAGGGGTAGGTCCGTCGCCCTGGAGACCCACCACCTTCACTACCAGCTGCAGATTCATGCAGCACTGGTCGGTCTCTGCGCCTCCGGGTGCGGCGAATGCGGGAATCCATTTCCAACACTAAGGAAGAAATGTCATTATAAATAAAGGCCTAACTTATGACTTTTTAACATATACCATGCAATCGCTATGTACTTACTTGGGAAATGGATCCCGCAAAACCTCCGCACCCGGGCCATGTGCAGCCGTTTGAGGTCCGACCAATGCTGCATGATCTGCGTGTGGGTGAAGGTGGTGCTGGTAAGACGCTGGATTTCCGGGATGATCTCCAGGGCGATGGCGCGTTTTTCAAAATAATTGGGCACAAAGTCATGCCTGCAAGCAAGCATGGTCTGCAAAACATAATTTAAACACAGCATTTACTTTTACACACCTAGGCATATGTGTTAAAGCAGAATTAGAAAAGTTAATGGCATTAACACACACATTTAGAGTCAAAGTCAATATTTGCTTTGGCCTTAAGAGTTGTTTGGCACGTGTGTGGCGTGCCTTTGCTTTAGAATGTATTTGTGAAACATTAAGATCATCCAAACTTGTTCCAAGCGCATCCTTTACATGTAGTCCATCATTTAGTATTTGCTTAAAAGGCAGAGAAAGGCACTTACCAGCATGATGATCTCTTCCTGTTGACGGGTGAAGATAGTGGGCGCCATCTTTATGCTTCTTCAAGGCAGCAGATAAGTCAAACCCCAGCGGTTTCCTGGTTCCGCACGAACGTATGTCCGTACGATCGCGTAGGCGAGCGCATAGGCGTCAGACGCTGGGCGCCTTAATTAAAGGTCCCTGCACCAAAACCTCATTTCTCTCTGACTTTTTTGCGAAGATGGCTCCCAAAAAAATTCCTGCCAAACGGACACAGGCAAGCCAGGCCGCTGAGGGACCCACAACCAGGTCAAAACAAGGAGCAAAGAAGGGTCGGCCAAGCAAGGTAATTAGAAGCTCGGCACCACCAAGGGACACTGGACCCTGCAACCTCCAAAAAAAGGGCCACAAAGGCACGTGCCCCTGCGGCCCCCAAAACAACTAAAAGGAACTGCAGCCCATCCAGGCGCAGAACCCCAGCACGGGCCAGCACCAGGGCCCGCAGCCCATCCAGGCGCAGAACCCCAGCACGGGCCAGCCCAAGGACCCGCAGCCCATCCAGTCGCAGAAGGCCAGCACGGGCCAGCCCAAGGACCCGCAGCCCATCCAGGCTCAGAACCCCAGCACGGGCCAGCACCAGGGCCCGCAGCCCATCCAGGCGCAGAACCCCAGCACGGGCCAGCACCAGGGCCCGCAGCCCATCCAGGCGCAGAACCCCAGCACGGGCCAGCCCAAGGAGCCGCAGCCCATCCAGGCTCAGAACCCCAGCACGGGCCAGCACCAGGGCCCGCAGCCCATCCAGGCTCAGAACCCCAGCACGGGCCAGCACCAGGAGATGCAGCCCATCCAGGCTCAGAACCCCAGCACCGGCCAGCACCAGGACCCGCAGCCCATCCATACGCAGAACCCCAGCACGGGCCAGCACCAGGACCCGCAGCCCATCCATACGCAGAACCCCAGCACGGGCCAGCACCAGGACCCGCAGCCCATCCAGGCGCAGAACCCCAGCACGGGCCAGCACCAGGACCCGCAGCCCATCCAGCACACAGAACCCCAGCACGGGCCAGCACCAGGACCCGCAGCCCATCCAGGCGCAGAACCCCAGCACGGGCCAGCCCAAGGAGCCGCAGCCCATCCAGGCGCAGAACCCCAGCACGGGCCAGCCCAAGGAGCCGCAGCCCATCAAGGCACAGAACCCCAGCATGGGCCAGCACCAGGGCCCGCAGCCCATCCAGGCGCAGAACCCCAGCACGGGCCAGCCCAAGGAGCCGCAGCCCATCCAGGCGCAGAACCCCAGCACGGGCCAGCCCAAGGAGCCGCAGCCCATCCAGGCACAGAACCCCAGCACGGGCCAGCACCAGGGCCCGCAGCCCATCCAGGCGCAGAACCCCAGCACGGGCCAGCACCAGGACCCGCAGCCCATCCAGGCGCAGAACCCCAGCACAGGCCAGCACCAGGGCCCGCAGCCCATCCAGGCGCAGAACCCCAGCACGGGCCAGCCCAAGGAGCCGCAGCCCATCCAGGCGCAGAACCCCAGCACGGGCCAGCACCAGGGCCCGCAGCCCATCCAGACGCAGAACCCCAGCACGGGCCAGCACCAGGACCCGCAGCCCATCCAGGCACAGAAGCCCTTACAGGCCCCCAAGCCATTCAAGGGCCAGAAGCAGGCCCCGAAGCCCTGGACGCTCCAGCACCAGGGACCGAAGCCCTTCCTGGGACAGAAGTCCACGACCAGGGCCAAGCAGGGCACCTAGCCCCCCAAGAGGGCCAAGAAAGGCCATCTTGCAACCGCATTTGGTTGCAACATCTACACCTGGAAGTTCTGTGGCCAGCCACACAAGAACACCCAGCCCCTTGCCCAGTCCAGCCCAGTCATTGGTAAACCAGCAATCTATGCATTCCCCACCCCAGCACGAGTCCATAATGTCACCACACATGGAGGAGCCCCAAACCCAAACAGCTGGCCGCACATTGCGTCGTGGACAGTTGTGTGGGCGTTTCTCCCATAGCCAAAATATGGCATTGGCTAGTGGCCTAACATTAGTCTATGATGAGCTATATGGGAGCAAATCCAAATTCACAACCAAGCAGCGAAAAATGGAAATGTTGGAAGAACTCAAACGCCAAGTAAATGCAGCAGGGGAAGGCACAGAACCCCAGCATGGGCCAGCACCAGGACCCGCAGCCCATCCAGGCGCAGAACCCCAGCACGGGCCAGCACCAGGGCCCGCAGCCCATCTAGGCGCAGAACCCCAGCACGGGCCAGCCCAAGGAGCCGCAGCCCATCCAGGCACAGAACGCCAGCACGGGCCAGCCCAAGGAGCCGCAGCCCATCCAGGCGCAGAACGCCAGCACGGGCCAGCCCAAGGAGCCGCAGCCCATCCAGGCGCAGAACGCCAGCACGGGCCAGCCCAAGGAGCCGCAGCCCATCCAGGCGCAGAACGCCAGCACGGGCCAGCCCAAGGAGCCGCAGCCCATCCAGGCACAGAAGCCCGGCACGGGCCAGCCCAAGGAGCCGCAGCCCATCTAGGCACAGAACCCCAGCACGGGCCAGCACCAGGACCCGCAGCCCATCCAGGCACAGAACCCCAGCACGGGCCAGCACCAGGGCCCGCAGCCCATCCAGGCGCAGAACCCCAGCACGGGCCAGCCCAAGGAGCCGCAGCCCATCCAGGCGCAGAACCCCAGCACGGGCCAGCACCAGGGCCCGCAGCCCATCCAGGCGCAGAACCCCAGCACGGGCCAGCACCAGGGCCCGCAGCCCATCCAGGCGCAGAACCCCAGCACGGGCCAGCCCAAGGAGCCGCAGCCCATCCAGGCGCAGAACCCCAGCACGGGCCAGCACCAGGGCCCGCAGCCCATCCAGGCGCAGAACCCCAGCACGGGCCAGCACCAGGGCCCGCAGCCCATCCAGGCGCAGAACCCCAGCACGGGCCAGCACCAGGGCCCGCAGCCCATCCAGGCGCAGAACGCCAGCACGGGCCAGCCCAAGGAGCCGCAGCCCATCCAGGCACAGAACCCCAGCACGGGCCAGCACCAGGGCCCGCAGCCTATCCAGGCGCAGAACCCCAGCACGGGCCAGCCCAAGGAGCCGCAGCCCATCCAGGCGCAGAACCCCAGCACGGGCCAGCACCAGGGCCCGCAGCCCATCCAGGCGCAGAACCCCAGCACGGGCCAGCACCAGGGCCCGCAGCCCATCCAGGCGCAGAACCCCAGCACGGGCCAGCCCAAGGAGCTGCAGCCCATCCAGGCGCAGAACCCCAGCACGGGCCAGCACCAGGGCCCGCAGCCCATCCAGGCGCAGAACCCCAGCACGGGCCAGCCCAAGGAGCCGCAGCCCATCCAGGCGCAGAACCCCAGCACGGGCCAGCCCAAGGAGCCGCAGCCCATCTAGGCACAGAACCCCAGCACGGGCCAGCACCAGGGCCCGCGGCCCATCCAGGCACAGAAGCCCGGCACGGGCCAGCACCAGGGCCCGCAGCCCATCCAGGCGCAGAACCCCAGCACGGGCCAGCCCAAGGACCCGCAGCCCATCCAGGCGCAGAACCCCAGCACGGGCCAGCACCAGGGCCCGCAGCCCATCCAGGCGCAGAACCCCAGCACGGGCCAGCACCAGGGCCCGCAGCCCATCCAGGCACAGAAGCCCTTACAGGCCCCCAAGCCATTCAAGGGCCAGAAGCAGGCCCCGAAGCCCTGGACGCTCCAGCACCAGGGACCGAAGCCCTTCCTGGGACAGAAGTCCACGACCAGGGCCAAGCAGGGCACCTAGCCCCCCAAGAGGGCCAAGAAAGGCCATCTTGCAACCGCATTTGGTTGCAACATCTACACCTGGAAGTTCTGTGGCCAGCCACACAAGAACACCCAGCCCCTTGCCCAGTCCAGCCCAGTCATTGGTAAACCAGCAATCTATGCATTCCCCACCCCAGCACGAGTCCATAATGTCACCACATGTGTCTGCACACATGGAGGAGCCCCAAACCCAAACAGCTGGCCGCACATTGCGTCATGGACAGTTGTGTGGGCGTTTCTCCCATAGCCAAAATATGGCATTGGCTAGTGGCCTAACATTAGTCTATGATGAGCTATATGGGAGCAAATCCAAATTCACAACCAAGCAGCGAAAAATGGAAATGTTGGAAGAACTCAAACGCCAAGTAAATGCAGCAGGGGAAGAGAAGAAAGATGTGGCCCAAATCCAACGGAAAATCTCGGATCTGAAATATGCTGTACACCAAAAAGAAATCAAAAGGCATAATTATAGGTAAATAAATGATCTCTTAAAATGTAATTGTTAGGGTGTATGCTAATTTTTAATTTGGAATATCCAACTTTTCTTTTCCAGCATGAAAACTGGAGGGGGGTATCCCACAAAATTGGAGTTCACACCTGCTGAGGAAATGGTGCTGGGCCTACTCCATCCATTCGCAGTCGGTGGCCATGCAGCCCTAAGGGACACAGACTCACCGACCCGTACAGAAGGTGAGTAACCTTCATATGCTAGGCTAGGTTAATTAACTTGATAAAGGTCAAAGTTGACACTATGCCCCTCTGCTGTGGCTTGTTTTTGCTAGCGCTAATGTGCATGGTTGTGTCATATTTGTGTACATTCTGGCCAAACAGATTTTGACAGATACATTAGTTTAATTCTTCATGACCAAAAATTATGCTTGGAAGCACGATTTAAATGAAGCCAAGTCAGAAATGTAGACTCAAACACAAAACACACATCAATAGGGATGTGTGGGACATTGGGTGTGTGAGTTGTGTTTGACGCCAAAGATACAAATAAGAGGCCAAAACAGATCTGAACTAAAGAATGTTAGTGCAACTCGATTTGTGGCCAATGCTAGTTGGATGCTGACTGTGTCCACTTCCTAACTTGGAACTGAGGTCACTTAGCAGTTAAACCAATCCATTGCACAGATCTCCAACTGAGGGTAATGCAATAATTTTGCACGTTGCTGTAGAGTTAATTAATATTAACAAATGTATTTGTTTTACTTTGCTAAAGAAAACATTGCTTACGTGTGTGTTGACCTTGTTTCCCTTGTCTCTTCTTTAGCCCAGCATCAGACCACAGCAAGTGTGGACTCCCCCCCCCAGTTTGAATATGCCTTTGACTTCTGTACAGCATCGGAGTCCAGATCCGAGTTTTCGTGTAAGTTTATGGTGTTTATTTTGTGAAACAAAGTGAAGAAGCATGTTTTAAAATGATTTGTATTAAATTAAGAACCCAAACTTATTTGTTGTTCTATTTCTGTCCCTATAGACCCACACACTCATGGAAGGGATCCAGGACATGGAGGAAGATGGAAACATGCTGGGCCCATCCGAAGACCTCCCCCTGGGTCAGAATCTGCAAATGTCCCAAAATGTATCTCTGTCAATTCCGCAGCAGCAGAGTGAACCCGCATCCATTGAGCATGCATATGGGGCACAGCATGCTGAGACTGAGGCTACAGTCCCCAGGCTTCCCTCTGCTGTTGAGGAATTGCAAAGTATGCCTGTTGCTGTTGAGGGCCCCAGACCACGAGGCTGGGCCCACCCAAGAGCCAGGGTAATTGTGCGGCGCATTCCCTTGCGCCGCACAATTACCCGGGGGAGGCAGAATGCCCTTGTTGATTTATGGCACCAGGAGAGGAGAGCATTTGAGGAACGACATCAACATCTGCATGAGGAAAGGCATGCCCAGATGGACACCCTCAATGCTACCTTACAGGCCATGCTGAGTGAGCTTAGGACCCACAACAGCAACATGGTCAATGCAACTAATGCAAGCCAGGCATCCATGGGTGAATTGCTCAATATACAGAGAAACATTTTGGAGCAGTTGCAGATTACCAATGCAACCCTCGCCCAGGGTAGCTCCCAGCCACATGGCCCTCCACCCGGGTTTTATGGGCATCCACCTTATTAAGGCAACCTCTCCTTGATTGTGTGACACATCTTTTCGATTTCCCCCCACTGTATTTACTTGGCGTTTGAGTTTTTCCAACATCCTATTTGGGTTTGAGCTGCAGGTTGTGTTAAGGATTTGCTCACATATAGCTCATTAGATTTGGGAGTTAGGCCAGTAGCCAATGCCATATTGGAATGGTGAGTGTAGGTGTCCTTTAACATGGGCCACTTATGGCTTTAGATTTATTTGGGGTTTTTGGACTCCTCCGGTTTGCAGACATGTTTGGGTGACATTATGGGCAGGCCAAATTAGCCATGGGCACAGGCACTATTGATGACTGGACTGGGATGGGCATGGGACTGGCTGTCCTTGTTTGGGTGTGCCACAGAGTTCCAGGTGTAGATGTTTTTTTTTTTTTTTTTTTATGGATACAAACCCTGTCTTGAATTGTTTAGAAGCACAATTGAATGCTGAATGTCTAATTTGTTGTTAAACATTTTGTTATGCTTTTTGTGGTCAGACTAAAAGAAATTTTTTCAAACATTCCAAAAACTTGTTTGGTTTGATTACAAATAACATTGTACCTCACCTTTGACTAAAACAAACACATTATACGTTAACATGGTTTACAAGGTGAATTAAAAGCAAAGGAAACATTAGGAACCACAGTAGAACTATTTCAAGGCATACAAATGAACATTTAATGGCACACAATTGACAACAAAGGCAACCAAAAAAAAAAAAAGGCAAAAAACAACGACAAAGTCAGGAAACCGCTTGTTTGTTTGGGCAAGAATAATTAAAGATGTTGCAACAGTTGCAAAATGTGGGGTCAGATATAAAGAAAACGTTCAAGAGTAAAACCATATATTATTAAAGTGGACCGTCACCCAGTGGTGATGGGCCCGGGAATCTAGAATATTCCCTGACCGATCACCTCCCTCACCGCGGGACATCCGAGATCGGGATGTCCCGCGATGAGGGACCCCCCCCCAAAACCAAAAAAAAATCACCTCATCGGCGGCGACAGCGGCCGCCGCCGCCTCCCGCGCGCACCTCTAGGCGTGCGCGCGCCTGCGACGGCCGTTTGTGAAGGACCAGCGCGGGCGCGCGCACTGTCAGAGGGGCGCGCGGGAGGCGGCGGCGGACGCGCTGTGTTGTCCGCCGCTGTCACCCGCTTGTGTCAAGGAAAAGTCAAAGAAAAGAGCAAGTGCCAAAAATGAAACACACTTACCAAGCAGACATGCACCAGAAAATTCACCAGCCTCAAATTGCCGATACAAACCAGATCGCCTAAGAATATAGGAATCGTGAGAAGAGCCAGGGTAGCCGGCAAGGACACTCAAAAAACGCATGTCAGGCCCAACCACTGCCTGGACATTAAGGGAGTGTCCCATTTTCCAATTCCTAAAGAGAAAACATAAAAAAAAGGGTCAACAGATAAGGGCACAACACATTTGGCAGCAAAAACTGGGCTGCACACAAATGACAGATCAAAATGGTACGGTCAAATACACAACAAAAAAAAGCCATGGACAATAACCACCCAAAAACAACAAAACAGGAAATGAAAATAGGTTCCATTACACGTTGGGCACAAGCCAAAAAAGACACACAAACCACAAAAAAAGGATACATTCAACTAAGGGATCAGTAATCAGCATGTAAAGTAAACACAGGGATCATTAAGCTCATTACTAAATTAAAAACACACGCCAAACAAACAACAAAAATAAAGAGGAATGAAACACTATTGTCATCAGTAATAGGAGGCAAACTTGAACCGAGGATAAAAACTATAAGGGGATCAATCCACATAGGGATTAGTATGAGAAGGGAAGATGTAAGCTAATGGAATAAGAAACATATGGATGAATAATCAGAGGGAATATTACACATTGGAATCAATAATAGGATGGTTTATGCTAAACAACTCTTAAACTAAAAAAGACCCAAAAATATCTACCTGTATATGTACTCGTCAGCTGCACGAGGAACGAGGGCCACATGTGTACAATCAATTGCACCAATTACATTGGGCATGTCGGCAATATTAAAAAAACCAAGCTTAATGGCGTTTCTGGCTGCCATATCATCAGGGAAATAAATATATTTCTGAGTTATGGCAGCCATGCCTTCCAAAAATTTGGATAGTGCGCGGCTCAGCGTAGGCTGGGAAATCCCCACGGAGAGGGCACCCAGCCTCTGGAACGAGCCGTTCGCCAAAAATTGCAGGCAGCCAAGCATCTTGGTCATACCTGAAATTGCTTGCCCCTTTCTTGTGGTGCGGGCTAACCATGGCCGCAGCTCACTATACAATTTATGGAGGGAAGCGCGATTAAGCCTGGTCAGCTCGAACAGCTCAATGTCATTCATGCCATCGATGTTCATGCGACGACGCAGGGGCAATCTGCCCTCAGACATCCGGATCAAATCGATGGCAAAAAGCATTAGACCTTGATGTTCCTCGAACTCACTCCTCTCCATTCTACTCCCGAGGCCAAAAAGCTGCCGGATAAGATTCCGGGAATCAACCCTTAAATGTGCTTAGAAACACTTGGCAATCAGCTCTCTGAATTGATCGCAAGCCCATGTCAGTAACGGGAAAATTAGGACTGATCGGAAAAAATACGATTTGGACGGGAAATATACAATAACTAACGGAAATAATACAATTGACGGCCGAATATCGAAAGAGCATATACGTCTATGCCCGAACGTTCGTGCGAATACGAAATGGCCAAAAAAAGGGAAAAAATGACTAACACCCACCCAAACTTCCGATTCCCGATCCGAAATAAATTAACTTTTGCATTTAGAATCGACCCTATTGTGTCCACATATTAGGCTCGATTCAGAGACACATTCGTCCGGACTTCCGTAGCTGTCTGTGAAAGTTTTGGTGGGTGTTTGTCATTTTTTTGCTTTTTGCAAAACCCGGCCCGTGGTGGCGAGGGCCCTCTGGCTTTTGAAGACCAGATTTAGGTGTTTGGACCATACGGGGGGGGGGGGGGGGGCACAGCAGTATGACCCCAACAAGGTTATACCAATATTTTAATTTACGTTTTTTAACAGGGACCACACATGCCAGAGTGGCACAACTGGTGGGCGAGATAAATTTTTTATTTTATGATGGAATCCCCCCAAAAAATGTAACAGTGTCATTTCATTTACAAAATACATTAACACAAAACTAATGGGCCCAGAAATATTTAAAGATGAATATTCACATGACCGAGAAGTGATTTGGGTGAGCTTTAAGGTTCCAAAAGGGAAGATGGTAGATAGTGCTAAGTGGTTTGGGTGTGCTTTAAGGGTCCAAAAGGGAAGATGGAGGATAGTGCTAAGTGATTTAGCTAAACATTGTAGTAGAAGTGAGGGTGGCAAATATGTAGGCGAGCACTTTTTTTGTTTCAATATTTTTTTATTGAAAATTTTCAACGATACAGTTCTACAAAGCATACAGCATCATATTGCCATCCCGCGCAGGGGGGGGTATAAAGAAGAAGAAAAAAGGAAAAAACTAGCAACATACGTTTTCATAGTATTGCAAGATAGCCAAGCTAGTTTTTAACAATCTACAGTGTGATTGCAAATATGGTGAGGCACGAGACATGTGCTTGTTACCATTAGCGCAATTTATACTATGCCATGGACTTTTCCGGGTCCATGCGGGCCACGGAACCGCGACCAGCACCGACACCTGTAAGCCCATTATCTTGTGCTTATTATACTAGGTCCACTGGGGCACGCCAGTGGATAGTCAGAGACTGCCATGCGTTTGTACAGAGGGGAATCGTTATAAAAAACATTAAAACCATTATACCGCGGAGGGGAAAGGAAAGTGACCCAAAATGATGGGCAAAGTGTAAAGAGGGGAGGAAGAGAAAGAGGGAGGGAGGGGGGGTTGTCACTCCCGGTAGGCGAGCACTTTAATGAGTTAAGTTTGTAGTGCGCAGGCGCAAGATCGTAAGGATTCCGTCTGGACGATTATTTATTGAAAAAGGGAAACAGAATCTATCGGGAAACGTAAAGGATTCGTTGGAGGATACGATGGGAAAAGGGCAAAAACTAAAACCTACGTTGTAACATGTGGAAATGAAACGGAAAAGTCTGGATGGAAAATGACATCCGCGTAATTCGTAATCTGCCGTACGAACGGACGGAAACTTTACACAAGGTTTTCAATGCATGCATAGAATCGCTCGTACGCTCACACGAGAACGGACACATTTCACAAAAAAAACAGATCGGCACGAAAACGGAAGTTTTTTTGTGTCTCTCTGAATCGAGCCTATTGTGATGTCATATCAAGTGAGTCCCCTGAAAAGTGCATCACGGGCTTTAGAGACGCTCCATGGTTTAGCTCTGAAAAAACAAAGATATGCACCACCTGTTATATTACCTGTATTATGTGCGAGATGTATGAGAAAAAAGAGCTGGCGAAAAGATTGCTCTTCACCTTCCCCAAAAAGGGGAGCGCCACATTTAGTAGCATAGTGTGTAAGGCTGAATAAAGACTTTAGTCCATCCAGTTCAGCCTGTTTAACTCCTTCCAGTGGTCTAGTAGCCATAGCTGGAAATGTTATTACATGCCAGGAAGTCTTCAAGGCCACTTTTGAACGTTTTTACTGTATCCATCATTACTACCTCCTCTGGCAGCGAGTTCCATAGTCTCACTGCTCTTACAGAGAAGAATCCCCTCCTATGTCGGTGGAGAAAGCACCTTTCCCTTTAACCTTAGTGGATGCCCTCGGGCTATAGTTACACTCCAGGGTATAAATAGATTGTGGACTGATCTTTGTATTGACCCTGAATATATTTATACATAGTTATTAGATCACCCCTCAATCGTCTTTTTTCTAAACTAAATAAACCTAACTTTGACAATCTTTCAGGGTACTCCAGCCCCCACACTCCTTTTATTAACTTTGTTGCCCTTCTTTGAATGCGCTCCAGTTCTGATACGTCCTTCTTTATTAATGAAAATCAATCGATACACTCAGTACATTTAAAACAACATATAACACAAAGCACCCATTAAATTCAGAGTATCCCTATCCCAATAAACTTCACATGTTACAATACACCATGATATATGAAAGAATTACTGTATATAAATATGGACAGCACAAAAAGATCTCCCTCTAAGGAGATTAGTAATTAATTATCAAACCCACCCTTAAAATTAAAACGTGCATAAATAGTCAATAAAAATTACCATAACATATATATATGTCGCCAACAGAAGTGAAAATACAAATAGTCTATACAATGCTGTGCTAAGTGATCAGTAAATCGAAACAAATATTTCTAAACAAAATCACACACTGTGTCCAGTTATTTATATAGTGTCACTATATGGAGCTTTAAAACCGATTTACCGGCAACTGCAATATGGATGATGCAAATACAGAGCACAATCCAGACAACACAATGTAATGTAAAGCAAAGAATATGGTGAAATTCATATCCACCACCGATCACTCAAGCCTCTTACCAGACAGCCATTATTAATAAGGCAGAAGTAGATGGGATCCTTCAAATTATACCCCGGTCTCCAACGTGCTTAATCCAATTTCTCACCCAAGATGGTTTCAGTGGGTGAAGTTTAAGAGCAATTGGTTAACTGGGAAGGACATCGATCTCATAATCCACTACTTTATTTTTCTCACACTCCACAGTAGTGATTCAAAATGATAACCCATGTAAAGAAAATATAAGAGCAAAAATAGTGCAATACGTCTAAAACTAGATAGCTGTTTTAATGAATAAAAATGCACTCACAAACAATCAATTAAAATCAAGCAGAGTTAAAATACAGCTCCGTTATTCATGGTAGTTCTCACCACACAGATATCCAAGGTATCCAGTAAAAACGTATGGCTGACTCCTCCAACGCGTTTCACCCTCCAGGGGCTTTAACTAGGATAATCAGCCCGGAAAACCTACTAAATTTATACTAGTCCAATCAATTAGCCAAACGACCGGAGGGTCTACATAGCTCCTGACCAGTCTATCCCGGAGATCTGTTAGGTTTATTATTTCAGTTTGCATTTATTCTAGTCTGTATAGTGTTTTAGTTCTTCATTATTGTTGCTATTATATGTAAATGGGTTCTCACCAACATAGCCATCCAAGAGGTTATATACCTTTCAAAGAAACAATTGTCGAGTTTTTAATAAGGGGGTTTATCACTTATATCTGTTTTTATTTTTATAGCAGAACAGATAATTGATTGATTGTAGGATTCCTCTGTAATTGAGAATCAGATGGAAGGGTTAATTTATTAGAAAATCAATTAAACTCCGATATTCTAAAGGAAACTATTCTTTTAGACTATTAGAATATTTGGTCTATCATTATTCACCTTGGTTGGTGGTCAGATATAATTAAAGGAAGTGGGTGACACTTGATTGTTAACTCTAGATTTTCCTAGGTTGCCTATTTGTGACATCTTACACTGGTGTGCTTTTTGTAATACACGTAGTAAAGGACATTTAATATTACCGTTCTTCTTATTATTAACACCGATTAGGTTACACTTTTCCTAATGTTCACTGATTAGGTTACACTTTTTCTTAATGTTCACTTTTCTAGCATACTTAAGTAGTTCACTATACATATATATAGTTCCCTTCTGTCTCTTTAAGAAGGAGCGCTCTTAATAGTTTTTAATTAATGTTCTAATGTAATCACTAATGGCCTCCGCAGTATAATAACACACGAGCTGTAAGTATGTTTCTTATTCCCTCAAGCCGGAATGCATTGTGTACCGGCGCTTCTGGTTTAATAACAGTGAATTGCATGTTGCGCTCCAGATGCTGAGACGCACGACACGTCAGTTCCTGTGCTTGAAGGGATTGGAATTGTTTGTTGGTTGCTGCGCTCCAAGGGCTGGGACGCACGACACGTCAGTTCCTGCGCTTGATGTGATTGGAATGTGGACCGTGTCTGCTCAGTGATTGGTGGAACAAGACTGGGCGCATTTCCGCCTGTATGCGTTCCACAGGACCTGACGTGTTTCTGCCCCTGTGCGTTTCACAGTCTGACGATTTCCGCCCTTATGCGCTTCACAACCCGGGAGCGTTTGGTTACAACCTCCGGTTTCAGGTAATCGCTTTATATGCGGTTTTTCCTTCATAGATTATAAGTTAGTGGATGGCTTTCTTTTCTGTATTTAATTATGAAAGGCCTGTGTTTAAAGTAAACAAGAATAATCACGTATTAGATATAGATGCGCTGTAGTGACTTTACACTTCCGGGTTACACAGCCGCATCTGGTCGTTTGGCTAATTGATTGGACTAGTATAAATTTAGTAGGTTTTCCGGGCTGATTATCCTAGTTAAAGCCCCTGGAGGGTGAAACGCGTTGGAGGAGTCAGCCATACGTTTTTACTGGATACATGCTACCTTGGATATCTGTGTGGTGAGAACTACCATGAATAACGGAGCTGTATTTTAACTCTGCTTGATTTTAATTGATTGTTTGTGAGTGCATTTTTATTCATTAAAACAGCTATCTAGTTTTAGACGTATTGCACTATTTTTGCTCTTATATTTTCTTTACATGGGTTATCATTTTGAATCACTACTGTGGAGTGTGAGAAAAATAAAGTAGTGGATTATGAGATCGATGTCCTTCCCAGTTAACCAATTGCTCTTAAACTTCACCCACTGAAACCATCTTGGGTGAGAAATTGGATTAAGCACGTTGGAGACCGGGGTATAATTTGAAGGATCCCATCTACTTCTGCCTTATTAATAATGGCTGTCTGGTAAGAGGCTTGAGTGATCGGTGGTGGATTATCTAGCCTAGGAAGAGCACGCGTGGACTGAGTTGTATCACTGTGGACTTTCTAATAGCTCTGTGTATTTCTGGATATATTTTACTTGTTGGATTTATGTAGGAGGTGGAATCCTACTTGCTACACGTTGAGCTGTTCTTTTCCAGATTCATATTTAGTTCTGAGTAGCGCGGTATTACACCTTTAGAAATTCATATCCAGTTAGATCATATGTTCAAACTTTTCAGGGTGGGAAATAGGGTAATTTGTTAAATGAGGCCACACCCTCTCATTGAGGGATGGATAAAGCCACGCCCCCGTCATTGAGGGATAGATAGGAGATAGGATGTAAAAGTTACAACAATAGAAACACTTTGAATATGCAAATGAATAATTTATTAATGCAGATCCGCATGTTACACCCCAAAGAGGGAGAGTATGTAAATGAAGCCACGTCCCCTCATTGGGGGATGGATGAGGCCACGCCCCCTCATTCAGAGATGGATTAAGCCACGCCCCCTCATTGAGGGATGGATAGGAGATAGGATGTAAAAGTTACAACAATAGAAACACTTTGAATATGCAAATGAATAATTTATTGATGCAGATCCGCATGTTACACCTCAAAGAGGGAGAGTATGTAAATGAAGCCACGTCCCTTCGTTGGGGGATGGATGAGGCCACGCCCCCTCAATCAGGGATGTATGAAGCCACGTCCCCCTCATTGAGGGATGAATAGTGTGACAGAGGCTCTGTCTTTTGGGTGTCATCACTATTCCATTGCCCACCGGGTCATTCACTGGCCTTTTCTTAATTAGGTTCCAGACAATCCCCTCGATTCAAAGAGCAAAAGTTAATTGATTTCGGATAGAGAATCCTAAGTTTGGGTGGGTGTTAGTCATTTTTTCCTGTTTTTTTGGCCATTTCCGACTCGCACGAGCCTACGTACGAATGCGTATATGCTCTTACGATCATCGGAAGTTCGTTCCTAAATTTTAGGATCAAAACGTAAAACTTAGGATCAAATCCTAAAACTTAGGATCAAATCCTAAAACTTAGGATCAAATCCTAAAACTTAGGATCAAATCCTAAAACTTAGGATCAAATCCTAAAACTTAGGATCAAAACGTAAAACTTAGGATAATCGGATGTGTTTAGGTGTGATTCAGAGAACAGTTTTCAAACCTCTAAATACGTTTTAAAAGAAAGCCACTGCCGACACCTTTTAGCAGTCGGATTGCTGTTCTTGAACAGGTTTTTTGGCTATGTGGAGGAGTCTGCGCGTCTTGAGCTCCAATGAA
Organism: Gastrophryne carolinensis; assembly: GCA_027917425.1. Taxonomy (NCBI): domain Eukaryota; kingdom Metazoa; phylum Chordata; class Amphibia; order Anura; family Microhylidae; genus Gastrophryne; species Gastrophryne carolinensis. Next base: position 524,006,820 of record CM051236.1, read on the forward strand.
CTGCATGTATCAGCATGGCCGAGGCCATAAATTGTATGGCAATGCATACCTGATTCATGTATGCCTTATAAAAGCATTTTAATGTGGACCTTAATTAGTCCTTTGCATGTAAACCTTTATTTTGCAATATATTTATTTTTAAATTGATGTACTAGAATAATATTTTTAGATTGCATTTATTGGTGTAGTTGTTTACCTTTACTTTGTTTAATTATTTAAGCACATCTTTGGTCAGATGCATCACACTTACTGAGGAGAGGAGAGCGGGATAAAGTGCAGGATGTGGGTTACTGCTGTATTTTGCACAGACACAGCAGAGCTGGGGGCACGGAAAGGTCAGAAATCAAAGAATGCAGAGCAACACAGTCACAAGGCCCTTTCTGTTTGCAGGCTGCCCGAGAATACCTGAGCCGCCATCTTGGCTGTTTCTAGGCTCATAACATGCTGAAGTTGCTGGGTGTTTTTTAATTTTTGAGAGCAAATCTGTATGTAGAGGGTGTGGGTAACCACACCCAAAATTTTAAGTTGTACCATTTGAAGCCAAAATATTAAAATTAAATCCACAAGTAAAAAATGCAAGTTAACTAAAAATTAAACAAAGTAAGATTTACTTATGCAAATGCATTCATTAATGGTTGGTTACTACAAAATGAATGAAATAAAGAAAAATAAAAGACCAAATATTTGGAATGCACTTTAATGAGGTAAGTTTGTAGTGCGCAGCCGCAAGATCAGAAGGATTTACGTCCAGACAAAAAAGGAAAAAGGGCAAAACCAATGTTGCAACCTGAGAAATGAAACGGAAAATTCAGGATGGAAACTGACATAGGTCTGATTCCCGAACTGCCATACGAACGGACGTACATTTTAGGAGAGAAACGTATTTGCTTATAGAATCACTCGCAAGTTCATACAAACGCACGAGCGTACGGGAAAAATAGGATGATCGGCACCAAAATCAAAGCTGTTACATGTTTCTTTGAATCGACCCTAATGTCATTGTATTTTGATACTGTTACAGGCAATGTCATTGTAGTTTGGATTGTATTATAAACTGCCATTGTGTTAATTGATTACGTCACAGACAATGGCATTGTTCGGATTGAGTGTATTACAGACGTCTCTATTGTATTGCTGATTGCGTCACCGGCAGAGTTGAGGGATTGTGTGCCCTGCTGCTATTGGTTGGTGTGTGTGTCATGCAATAGGAGACTTGTGTATATAAGGCCTAGAGTGGCACTAATAAAGAGAGTTCATCTTCACCCTCAATACTGAGTTCTGTCTCTTATTGGGGGAAACGCTATATTACAGTTCACTAGCCCTTGTAAGGGCTGTTCCTGTTTCCTCACGGACGACTCTGGGATTCCTGCAGCACCTCTTACGATTGAGAAAAGGACGTCTCGGGCGGTGAAGCCCTCCGGCGATAAGGGTTATCGCTACAAATAGGAGATAGGATGTAAAAGTTACAACAATAGAAACACTTTGAATATGCAAATGAATAATTTATTGATGCAGATCCGCATGTTACACCTCAAAGAGGGAGAGTATGTAAATGAAGCCACGTCCCTTCATTGGGGGATGGATGAGGCCACGCCCCCTCATTCAGGGATGTATGAAATGTATGAAGCCACGCCCCCTCATTCAGGGATGGATAGGACATACGATGTAACAGTTACAACAATATAAACACTTTTTCTTTTGCATGACAATATCAACAAGGACTAATAGGTAGAGATGGGATGTGCTCAGGCAAGCTAGGGTCAGAAACAGGCTCGGTATGGAGACGTGATGATATATATATATATATATATATATATATATATATAGATCTATTATAAAAAAAATGTATACAATTGTTCACATGATTTGCCATTTTACAAAATGGTTGAAGACCGTGTATTCCAAGATGGCTGAAACCATGCGTCTATCTGGTATTGGAATGTAGGATAAAGGCTAATAGGTTGAATTCAAGGCAATCACCCATTGGATGATTTGTGGGACCTGTGATTGGATAGTAGGATATAGGCTAATAGGTTGAATACAAGGCAGTCACCCATTGGATGATTTGTGGGACCTGTGATTGGATAGTAGGATAAAGGCTAATCGGTTGAATACAAGGCAATCACCCATTGGATGATTTGTGGGACCTGTGATTGGATAGTAGGCTAAAGGCTAATAGGTTGAATACAAGGCAATCAGTCATTGGATGATTTGGGGGACCTGTGATTGGATAGTAGGATAAAGGCTAATAGGCTGAATACAAGGCAATCACCCATTGGATGATTTGTGGGACCTGTGACTGGATAGTAGGATAAAGGCTAATAGGTTGAATACAAGGCAATCAGTCATTGGATGATTTGGGGGACCTGTGATTGGATAGTAGGATAAAGGCTAATAGGCTGAATACAAAGCAATCACCCATTGGATGATTTGTGGGACCTGTGATTGGATAGTAGGATAAAGGCTAATAGGTTGAATACAAGGCAATCACCTATTGGATGATTTGGGGGACCTGTGATTGGTCAAGGGACGTTGTCTTATGTTGGACGAAAGCATTCCACGCTGCTTTGTGAGGACGCTTTCCTTCTCCTCAACCAGAAACACTTCATGGGCTTTTTTGTCCCTGCTGCTGAAATGTGAAGGACCTGAATGATCATGGAACCAAGACCACTTTACTAAGATAAGTATGTTTCTTGCATCTCTTACAAACTATTGAGAACTGTATTTGTGTAACTTTATATTTATTTTGGCTTTATTGCATCTTTTAATTTCTCACCTTATAAAGTAATGTGTATTGGCAGAGGCACTCTTACCCAAAACAATATGGTGTGGTGCAGTGGCCAGCGGTGGTGCTGCATAACATATGTCGATGATATCCAGCGCTCCTCATTACCAGATTTGCTTGTATTGTACAGAATATATACATACAGTAATCAAAATCATCCACTAGTTTGCACCAATATGCATCCATACTGCCAACATTTCGGGGTGTTGATACCCCTTCATCAGGGACATACAAGAACAGCGGAGCTAGGAGCCATCACGTGACCTGTGTAAGGAGAGAAGCGCTGTCGCCCGCGGCCGGGGAAAGACGCGCACTGACTGTCTTTTGAGATCAGAGTTCCAGGAAGCGTAAGAGTAGGTGTAGCCTCGCCCTCGTCTCTGTTTATGTACATTGCGCAAATTATTTTAATATCTGGTAAGCTGCGTTGAAAGGGCTGCCGGCCAGTGTTTTATGCTTAAAAAAAACTTGTTAAACAGTATCACGCTATTGGTGCGTTTTCTTTCTCTTTTTCTGGTTTTATGATTCCCTAATTAATAAACCTTGGAGGAGTTTATATTAGCACTTGAGTGAAAGTGTCCTATATTGTGGTTATTACAAAACCTCCCAGACAAAGAGGGACTGGAGGAGGAGTGCCGGGCAGCAACGAGTATCCAATTTCTATTGAGGCCGAAGGCACTAAAGTGGAGCCAAACTGAGATCCAATTTTTAAGCCATTCCATTATAAGAAAGTTGGTACGTTATTTAATGTATTGGTGATGGGAAAGCCGCACCGGATATGAAAAGAAATATTTGAGTCACTTGGTGGATAATTTATTACTTTGGTGAAATATCTCGCTGAGCACATATAGATAACCATCATTCTATATACATGAACTTATAAGAACAAAGTAAAGCAGATTAACACATTCCACTACTATTTGACCTGTAAAGGTCGCCAAAATCCCGCCTGACATCATCAGTGACGTCAGCAGGTCAGTGTCCAATCACAAAAAAAAATTACGGTTGGTCCCTATCCCTGATCCGTAATGGCTCTCACTGCCACCCGGACAGTAACCGCCAGGAGAGGAATCTGGATCCTTCTTGCTTCAGCGATGGGGCCAGCTGACGTCGGATCCGGCAGCCTGCAGAGCGGGCACGGCTGCTGCTCTGTAACTTAGAGCGGAGTACGGATTGGCTCCCCGCGACAAGGACGTCAATGGTAGCCGGGCAGGATTACGGGCTCGACTGACGGGGAAGACGAGTGCAGGCGGAGAGAGACGACATTGGTTGCCTAGCAACCCGCCCGTCGACGGATTGGCAGTGACAGAAGCCCCGCTCAACATTATTATGTATGAGCAGGGCAGAAGGGGGATGTATACCGACCCCGCACATCAGCACCATACAGGACAGAATAGAAAAAAGAGGAAAAGGAAAAAAACATTTTTTTTTTTGTGATTGGACACTGACCTGCTGACATCACTGATGATGTCAGGTGGGATTTTGGCGGTCAAATAGTAGTGGAATGTGTTAATCTGCTTGACTTCTTCACTTCTTGTGTGTCCCTGATGAAGGGGTATCAACACCTCGAAACGTTGGACGTATGGATGCATATTGGCGCAAACTAGTGGATGGATTTTGATTACTGCGTGTATATATTCTGTACAATACAAGCAAATCTGGTAATGAGGAGCGCTGCCTTTTATTGACATACCTTATAAAGTAACCTTCCAATTGTTCTCTCAAACTAGAGGCGTGAGAAGCCCATCAACCAGCACTTAGCCCATATCAACGAGTGAGGGTTGCGTTTTATACTAATGCAGAGTGTGCTGCACATAGGGTTGGCGTTATTTCCTCTCACAAAATTTCCGCGGCAGGAGCTTCAATATTATGGCCACCCCCATGAGTGAGGACAGCAGCCAGTTGTCAAAAGGGCACCCCAGAGGTAGAATCGCCCCTCCAAGTTGATTTCATTGGGATTCTGGGCAAGTTCGGGTACCCGAACCAGACTTTTGAATGAACTTCTAGGGGTTCGCCCAACACCAATCACAAGCCATGATTCAGTGACCTCAGTGAACCCTCCCAGCTGGAGGCAAAGCTGTGCTTTTGGTGAGAGAGTTTCCCTCAGCTACTCGCATGCAGAAACGTGTGCGTCAGCTGCTCTTTCTGAGTATTTCCTGCATAACGGAGTCCTTCAGGGTTCAGAATTTCTTTCAATAGCAACAGGCAGAAGCTGAAACTGCTTTGCTTATTTCGCCCCCGGATAAGTGTATGGTTTCTGTCCCTGTATTCACAAAGCCTCCATGTCTATCCACATGGCTCGTCCTGGGGCTTCCCAAAAATGTCTTGCCTCAGGGCACTGCCCCCAATCCCCCTTTTTGTATTCTGACTCACCAGATTGCAGTAATGTGAATCCTGTAAACAGTTTCACGTTCCTTGTGTGTGTCTGTGATGGTTTCTTTACTCCAGAAGGCTTGGCAGATAGCTCACTCAGCTGCTCGTGGATCACGTAGAGTAAGTTTCAAAATCTTTATTTCAGTACAGAATCTTACAATAACACACGTCTTAAAGCAGGAATCTGGACATGTATGTTCAATACAGCATGTAAGGTGTTAGGTAGCGAGTTAGTCGTCTCCTGGGTAGACGGGCACACTTTCAGCAAGCACAAAGTCCACAGAACCAAGAAAGGATCATTTAACTGACCTCAGCCAGTTTCATTGCCAGATTGTGGGATAAAGTAAAACAAAACTAAATAAAATAAGTCCTATGCCTGTCCGACTCTAACTAAACATTAGGTGCTCCTGACTAACCCATACACCATACCATAACGGATCATAACATACCACCGGCAATGCTCCCACAGGCTCCTAGCAGATGTCCTGTTCCCAAGAGAGCCAGAGTGTGTGTGAACTTCCCCCTTCTATCAGGCAAGCACACCTTGCACTAATCAGACAGCCCAAGACCCGGACTGTCCGGGTAGAGTGGGGCCCACCCTCTCTTCCCCCCTCCAGCAACACAGGCACTGTAAACGGGTTTTTACCCAAACCCTAAACTAGAGAGGTCCTAGATCTCTAGTTTCTAACTTCCTGGTTGCTTTTACCTGACAGATACAAGAAATCTTGGGCAGATATACACACCCTCTATGACTTGTCCAGACACTCTGTCACAAGCAGGAAACTTGTGATGTAAACCCATAAAAGCAGCAGCAGGCAAAGAGACTGTAGCTGCAGGAGGGAGCGGCAGGTGTGCACTGATTGGATGTCAAACTAGAAATGGCTGAAGGGAGAGGAGAAGAAGGGAGGAGCTGCTTGCATAACAGCTAGACTAAGGGAGCCAGGAAGGAACAAAGGGATTAAAGGCACACTGCTCAGCCTATGTAAATAAACATTATAATAAGCAGTTACCCCGAGTAATATAAAACACACCACAAACTTCTAGCGGCTCCAGCACACCGCCAATGGGGTACAAATGCGGGAGGCACTACTCACCCTCTACAAATAAGTAACACTAATAATTCATAGTAAATCTCTTTTCATTCATTAAAGTTAAAACGACATGAACAATACAATCACATACAATTTAAAAACAACATACAAATCATCCCACCAGCAGGAGCGACCCTATCCATAATCTAATCAAACAACCATTTATCATATCCAAATCCTATTAATAATTAATTAAAGTGTCAAATGCAATGTGCGAATGATAAAGTGCCAAGTGCCAAATAAAAAATATGTGCAAACAACTATACAGAAATAAACACAATAACCAATGTTTCACCTCAGTTCTGAATGTATGTATGGTCCCCTCCTGCTAAGAAAACAATGCTCTGCCACCCACGCGTTCCGTGACGTAGAGTCACTTTATCAAGGTGCAGCCTATGTAAATAAACATTATGATAAGCAGTTACCCCGAGTAATATAAAACAAACATTGTGGGACAGGACATCATTTTTGTCACGTGACCCATTGTAGTAACCCCCATGGTGATCAAAAGCAATAGACATGGAACACAAACTAACTCAGAATCATTACCATTGTGTACCTTGGAACACAGCTTCAGTGGACCCAATAATACAATACCTGGGGGTGGGTCACAACACCCAGACACTATACACGTCAACTAACTGGGCTAGTTAACATTGGGGGTAATTGAGCAGAGGTAGGTGGGGGTTATGGGCACATGTACTTCACAAAATAGCTACGACACAGGAACAAAAAGGGATACTAGGTTGGTTAAAGTGGATCAAAACCCTTTTGAGCTGATTGGCCAATCTCCAGACTGCTGGATGCCGTAGCTACAGAGAAGCTGGGGATGCGGCGGATGGTAGATCACAGCGTTGCGGGAGTCGCTGGAAAAAGTGACCACACTGGTGACCCCAAAGAGGTTAACAAACTGGGGCATCCCTGTATAGGATGCCCTGAGGGCAGGCTAGCAGCCGTCCCTGGAGTCTTTTTGATTCCAGCGCCAGCCAGCAAGGGTTATGAGAAACATACTGAAGTAGGCCGTAATGAACCATATACCAAACACTGTCTGTGGCGGGATAGGCAGAAACGTTACAGAAATGTTGCGTGTAACAATATTAATAATATTGTAATAATAATAATAATGTAATATTATTATTATTATTATTTTTGGCATTTTTGCAGTGTCCGGGAACTCTGCTGATCACATTGCCGGCAGACTGCAAGAAACTGCACAGAGGCTGATTCAGGACCTGCAGGAATTTCTCGAGGCCTTGGGGAGCTACGTCCCTTCAGCCACATCTAAAATGTAGAAAAACTTTAGTTTTTTATATGTTGTTTTATGTGTTTGGAAAACAATTATATTGTTATTTTACAAAACAAAATTTAATACGTTAAGTAAAAACAGATATTAATGTAGTAGCGTCATTATTTACCCAATATATGGACACAAAAGACAGGGGAAAAGGTACAAAAACATAGCAAAGAACATTGGTGCTGGGAACAAGCTTACCGGGGGAAACACATTTTGGGATGCCCCACTGTCTAAATTAAGACAATATGAACAGGGTATTATCCCAAAGGGGACACAATCCCCTCGATTCAAAGAGCAAAAGTTAATTGATTTCGGATGGAGAATGGTAAGTTTGGGTGGGTGTTAGTCATTTTTTCCTGTTTTTTTGGCCATTTCCGACTCGCACGAGCCTACGTTCGAATGCGTATATGCTCTTACGATCATCGCAAGTTCGTTCCTAAGTTTTAGGATCAAAACGTAAAACTTAGGATCAAATCCTAAAACTTAGGATCAAAACGTAAAACTTAGGATAATCCAATGTGTTTAGGTGTGATTCAGAGAACAGTTTTCAAACCTCTAAATACGTTTTAAAAGAAAGCCACTGGCGACACCTTTTAGCAGTCGGATTGCTGTTCTTGAACAGGTTTTTTGGCTATGTGGAGCAGTCTGCGCGTCTTGAGCTCCAATGAACTGCATGTATCAGCATGGCCGAGGCCATAAATTGTATGGCAATGCATACCTGATTCATGTATGCCTTATAAAAGCATTTTAATGTGGACCTTAATTAGTCCTTTGCATGTAAACCTTTATTTTGCAATCTATTTGCGTTAATTAAAGAAACTTATGTCCTTTGTTATTTATTTTTAAATTGATGTACTCGAATAATATTTTTAGATTGCATTTATTGGTGTAGTTGTTTACCTTTGCTTTGTTTAATTATTTAAGCACATTTTTGGTCAGATGCATCACACTTACTGAGGAGAGGAGAGCGGGATAAAGTGCAGGATGTGGGTTACTGCTGTAACACAGCAGAGCTGGGGCAAGGAAAGGTCAGAAATCAAAGAATGCAGAGCAACACAGTCACAAGGCCCTTTCTGTTTGCAGGCTGCCCGATAATACCTGACCCGCCATCTTGGCTGTTTCTAGACTCATAACATGCAGAAGTTGCTGGGTGTTTTTTTATATTTGAGAGCAATCTGTATGTAGAGGGTGTGGGTAACCACACACAAAATTTTAAGTTGTACCATTTGAAGCCAAAATATTAAAATTAAATCCACAAGTAAAAAATGCAAGTTAACTAAAAATTAAACAAAGTAAGATTTACTTATGCAAATGCATTCATTAATGGTTGGTTACTACAAAATGAATGAAATAAAGAAAAATAAGACCAAATATTTAGAATGCACTTTAATGAGGTAAGTTTGTAGTGCGCAGCCGCAAGATCAGAAGGATTTACGTCCAGACAAAAAAGGAAAAAGGGCAAAACCAATGTTGCAACCTGAGAAATGAAACGGAAAATTCAGGATGGAAACTGACATAGGTCTGATTCGCGAACTGCCATACGAACGGACGGACATTTTAGGATAGAAACGTATTTGCTTATAGAATCACTCACAAGTTCATACGAACGCACAAGCGGACGGGAAAAATAGGATGATCGGCACCAAAATCCAAGCTGTTACATGTTTCTTTGAATCGACCCAAATGATGGAGGGAGAAATGTGAATTCATTAAATTTGCTGCACATTAATGTCCAATATTTCTATTAGAGATCAATATTATAAATATCGCAAATACTAATAATCATATCAGCCCAGCGGCCATTAATGCGATACAAACCAATGGTCGCTGAGGCTGTCCTCACACATCCAGTAATGTGTCCTAAGAAGAAATATCTTCCCTCAGATGGCGCGCACCTACAATCTATTGTGTGAGAAATTATCCACCCTACAAAGTAAGATGCATAAATGAAAACGGGTTTAATTCACCAGCACAGTAATTATTCTTCAATAATCCAATACGTTCACAAAGTTTCCCCAAAACTGTTCCAGGCAGCTATTACATGATAAGTTACAATAAATGTTATAAGACAGAGAGAGAGCACAGGCAGATACTTAGCCATTATGATTCCGGTAGGGGGTCCATCCATTGTCTGACTACCCCATGCAACTACCTTCCTAATCTACTAACACTAGAGGGTGTGACCAGCATTCCCCGCCTCCTGGGTGTGTCTAAAGCATCTGCCTACAATCCACCTCTGTGAGATTAGATAAATATTCTATAAAGTAATATAACGCCCACAATATGCAGGTTATCTTATTGTAACTAAGAAATTCATGATCCCCATTCATTTCTTAGTTACATGAACACGGACTCTAACTCCATATCAAACAGAGTCTGATCAGTCTCTGGCCATCCCTTAATGAGGGGCGTGACTTAAAGGAGCAGTATCACAAATTTTTCTTGGTGAATTATATTTAAATGGTACTTTGAATGTAGGTAAGTGTTGGAGTAAAAATTACAAATGTAGAAAAAAATGATGTGTGTGTTGTGCAGCTGGAGACTAATAGCTCATGTTTATGTCTGCTGAGTGTCGGAGCCCGTTCCACGCTGAGGAAAGGGGGAAACAATGTAACAAAGTATCAGCTGTTCAGTGCTGGCAGCCGTCCAGCATAATATAACAACATTGCAACATTGCCTGGCCAGAACTCATATATCTAAAACAGAGAGAAAGGCTCTAGAAGTCATTTAGCTGATTTTGACAGTTTTCCCTTCATGTTGGCTCTGCTGCAGAATCTTTCAGTTTACCATTTTCTCTCTCTTTTCTCAACACATTTTTCCATATGATCTTTCTTTCAGCTTTGTGTGTTTTGAGCAAAGCCCAACCCAGGATTTTCACTATCTGGAGTTTTGTTTTGTGCCCCTAGGGGCATCCTGACTTGGGATGCCCTGATATGTGAAATCCCCAAGTTCGCCTGTGAAAACGTACCTTTCCCTGTCCCACAGCACATGCGCGGGCTCTCATCCAATCAGCTCTGTTTGCACGCAGATGGGGAGCCTGAGCAGTAACCTTCCTGGCCGCCCGGCCTGTCTAAATGACTATCTGTGTGAGTGCGCCAGAAAAATGGGGGGATCTGTGGTTATCCAGGGGTCGTTTCACACAGTGGGGCATCCCACTGTGTCAATGGGCGGGAAGGTCAATGGCCGGGTCTTATAGACTTCAGGGTCGGCCACTCAGGGTTTTGTTCCACTTTAATACCTTTAGATTTTCCTGCACAGTTATTCAAAGAAGAATTTCAGTTATTTTCAGTCAGTTTAGTTTATTTTGTATAGATTCTACACATTTGAGTCACCTGGTCTCATAACAAAAGCAGCACCTCACACACACACAGCCGTTACCACTGATTACAGTGTCAGCCTCTGAGGTAAAGTGTTGCTAGGAGACCAGTGAGCTAAATGAAGCAGATCCCCCTATTCAGCGAATGGACTGAGCCATTGTCATTATACAATTTAAAAGAAAGGCAGATATTTTTTCCATTTTCTATCGCCACATTATTTATACACATGTTAGAAGCTATTGTGTGGCTATTTAATTATTTATCTTTTTTAATGCAAATTTCGCGATACTGCTCCTTTAATATACATATCGTCCGTCTCTGAGGTGTAACATGCAGATCTGCAGCAATAAATGATTAATTTGCCTATTCAAAGTGTTTCTATTGTTGTAACTGTTACAATGTATCTCCTATCCATCCCTCAATGAGGGGGCGTGGCCTCATCCATCCCTCAATGAGGGGGCGTGGTTTCATCCATCCCTCAATGAGGGTGGTGGATAATTTAACAAATGCCCCTCTTTCCCACCCTGAAAAGTTGGTAGGTATGAGGTTGGCATACTTGCTCTATGAGGACACCACCAGGGATTAATGGAGCACTATCGCGAGAAATTGGATGCATATAAATATACTGGATGGTGGGAGGAGGAGAGGTCACTTTTACACCCTGCATCAAGAAATATCCAGCCAGGCCTGTTTATTATTTTTATGAATAGAAGAAAGAGGAAATCTGGTGCCAGATTCTGTCACCCCTGATACACTAAACCTGCCACCCCTGGATTTAAGTCCTACCAGGAGAAGAAAACCACAAGCTTGGCGGGAGTTTTATTGAGTTCGGATTTATAAGCGATGCCTCCTCTCATTAGCCTATTATTAATAGTATAATATTAGTATTAATAATATGGTTAATAATAAACATATTAGTTTATATGGGTTTTAATATTACACAATATCGTGATAGTGCTTCTTTAAGCAACATCATTACACAAAGAACCCTAAAACTTTTGGGTACAGACAATTTGCTATACAAATAACCAAGGATAAACCTTCCAGACAGGGAAACTATGGTCTGTGGGAGAATAGAAATCTCCTTCCCAATACAGAATATATTATATAGAAGTTGAGTGCTCTGTGGAGCATTGGGCACATGACTCACGTTTGGTGGTTTATCTCTCTTTAACCCTTCTAACACCAGTAGGGCCGGCTCCAGGTTTGTGGGGGCCCTTGGCAAGAGAGTCTTAATGGGCCCCAAAGTAGCCAGTCACGTGATGTCACTTTGCTCCTGCTGCTGATCGCCATTCAGTCCTTGTCAGCTGTCGCCCGGTTCTCGCCACCTTCTGCACTTCCATCAATTGCCCTCCATTCCATGCCAGCTTCTCCAATGTTGCTGATCAGCCCCTGTTGCTGAGGCCAGCCATGAGCAGGTCTGCACACAGCACCCGGCATTCGGTGGTTGGGTCCACTGTTAAACAATACCATGCGCAAGTGTGAGCCTTTGTGGGCCCCTGAAGATGCCAGGGGCCCTGGCAATTGCCCAGGTTTGCCCTGTGCTGGCGCCGGCTCTGACCACCAGCCACATAAAATTTATGTGCCTGGCTTTCCCCCCCTGCTAGCTGCCCCCCAAAAAAACACTCACCTGACCCATCAGTCGATCCGGCTGGGTCTCCTCTTCACCTAAGCCCCCCTGCTTCAGCCGCCTCCGGCATTTACTGTAGGAAAAATCCCTCCCGCCGGGTCTCTTCACTGGGGGGAGCTTCGATCCCCCTCCCTTTTCAGTCTTCAGGAGAAGGCCCAACAGGCCCCTCCCCCTGCCTTGGCCACTCCTGTCGCCATCTTCACTAATAGCCCCGCCCTGGCGGAGTGGATGACATCATCCCTGACAGCTGTCAGATGCTGTGATCGAGAGAAGGGTAAGGGTGGAGGGGCATGAAGTCCTCTGATCCCCTGCCTCCCCTGACCCACCCCAGAAATAATATATTTCATTGAGATCAGTGAGAAACAGAGGAGCTGACGATCGAAGGGAATTAAAGATTTTTTTTAATAAAGTAATTTTCTCTATGTGTGGTGTCTTTATTTACAGCTAACCCTTTGTGAACTGATAAGGGATCAATGAGACCCCTATACCAACTCACGTGGCTTGGGGGTCTGCCCCTAGGGGGGCGGAGGAGCCCATGGGCCATGAAGGCTATGCAGGCTTGTAGCCTTGCAGGGTGTGGGGCCACCCAAGCTGTCCATTGTGCCCTGTATATCTGGGAAGGGGGGATAGCTCCAGGGGGGGGGACCCCTCACAATTTTTGGGGGGATTTTTAAATTTTTCTAGCCCTGAAAAAGGCACCACCCCAGGAGCAGGACCCCATGCCAATGTTTTTTTATTTAACCCTTCATAGTGTAGATAGTTTTTTCTTTTTAACGCATAGTTGGCGCGGTACCATGGTACCCTCCCCTTACTTCTAAGCCACAACTGCCTCGACTTGTTTTTTTCTTGTTTGCATATTGACATTTTAGGAAAAGGTGTTTTTTTATTTTGCTTTTTTATTCATTTTTTAGGGAAATTCTGTGCAACCTAAGAATTAGGGAATTCTTCTAGGAAGATGAGCCCACTAAAACAAGCTGGGTACGCTTAGAAAGCTTAACATGTCTACTTACATAGAATATATGGTTAATGGGGGTTTTTCCAAATGTAAAGGGTTGATTTGGTAGAAAAAGCACAAGGTGCGCACTTTGTCTGCAGAGCTGAAATTTTCAAGTAAAATTACCGTTACGTGCATACTTTACTTTGGGGTGTTTGGCAACTCTTCCCTTGACAGGACCTATGCATGTTGTTCTGTTGGTAGGATGTTGCTTTTTCTTGTTTTAACTTGTTTTTTCTTGGCTGCATTGTTCTTCTCAGAAAAATGTGGCTTTGATTCTGCTTTTTATCCTTTCTTTAGGGAAACCCTGTTCAACCAAATAATTCATTGAGGGTTTCCTTCCAGAAAACTGCACCCACATCAACAAGCCTGTTACACCTAGAAAGCTTGAAGTGTGTACTTCCAGAGAATATATATAGTGTGTGAGGGGGTATATCACAAGCCTGGTACGCCTAGAAAGCTTAAAGTGTGTACTTTCAGAGAATATATAGTGTGTTTGGGGATATCACAAGCCTGGTACACCTTGAAAGCTTGAGGTGTGTACTTCCAGAGAATATATAGTGTGTGGGGGATATCACAAGCCTGGTACTCCTAGAAAGTTTGAGGTGTTTACTTCCAGAAAATATGTAGTGTGTGTGAGGATATCACACGCCTGGTACAACTAGAAAGCTTGAGGTGTGTACTTCCAGAGAATATATAGTATGTGGGGGAATATCAAAAGCCTGGTACACCTAGAAAGCTTGAGGTGTGTACTTCCAGAGAATATATAGTGTGGGGGAATATCACAAGCCTGGTACACCTAGAAAGCTTGAGGTGAGTAGTTCCAGAGAATATATAGTGTGTGTGGGGGTATCACAAGCCTGATACTCCTAGAAAGCTTGAGGTGTTTACTTCCAGAGAATATATAGTGTGGTGGAATATCACCAGCCTGGTATGCCTAGAAAGCTTAGGGTGTGTACTTCCAGAGAATATATATAGTGTGTCTCCATCCCTGAAAGCTGTCAGATGCTGTGATCCCTGGAGAGAAGGGTGGAGGGGCATGAAGTCCTCTGATCCCCTGCCTCCCCCAGAAATAACATCTGTCATTGAGATCAGTGAAGAACAGAGGAGCTGACGATCGGAGGGAATAAAATTTTTTTTTAATAAAGTCATTTTATCTATGTGTCGTGTTTTTATTTACAGTTAACCCTTTGTGAACTGGTAAGGGATCCATGAGACCCCTATACCAACTCACATGGCTTGGGGGTCTGCCCCGAGGGGGCAGAAGAGCCCAGGGGCCATGAAGGCTATGCAGGCTTGTAGCCTTGCAGGGTGGGGGGCCACCAGAGCTGTCCATTGTGCCCTGTTTTACATGCCCTGCTTATCTGGGTAGGGGGGATAGCCCCAGGCTGGTAACGCTGGCTGGGTAGGGGGGACCCCTGGCAATTTTTAAGTGTTTCTAGCCCTTAAAAATGCACCCCCCCAGGAGCAGGACCCCACACCAATGTTTTTTTTTATTTAACCCTTCATAGTGTGCATAGTTTTTTTCTTTTTAACGCATAGATGGCCATTGTATGCTTGTGCACACATAGGAGCTTGAGGTGTGTACTTCCAGAGAATATATAGTGTGTGGGGGAATATTAAAAGCCTGGTACACTTACAAAGCTTGAGGTGTGTACTTCCAGAGAATATATAGTGTGGTGGAATATCACAAGCCTGGTACACCTAGAAAGCTTGAGGTGTGTACTTCCAGAGAATATATAGTGTGTGTGGGGGGATATCACAAGCCTGGTATGCCTAGAAAGCTTGAGATGTGTACTTCCAGAGAATATATAGTGTGGTGGAATATCACAAGCCTGGTACACCTAGAAAGCTTGAGGTGTTTACTTCCAGAGAATATTTATAGTGTGTCTGGGTATATCAGAAGCCTGGTACGCCTAGAAAGCTTGAGGTGTGTACTTCCAGACAATATATAGTGTGGGGGGGATATCACAAGCCTGGTACACCTAGAAAGCTTGACCTGTGTACTTCCAAAGAATATATAGTGTGTGGGGGAATATCAAAAGCCTGGTACACCTACAAATCTTGAGGTGTGTACTTCCAGAGAATATATAGTGTGGGGGAATATCACAAGCCTGGTACACCTAGAAAGCTTGAGGTGTGTAATTCCAGAGAATATATAGTGTGTGGGGGGGGGATATCACAAGCCTGGTACGCCTAGAAAGCTTGAGATGTGTACTTCCAGAGAATATATAGTGTGGTGGAATATCACAAGCCTGGTACACCTAGAAAGCTTGAGGTGTTTACTTCCAGAGAATATTTATAGTGTGTCTGGGGATATCAGAAGCCTGGTACGCCTAGAAAGCTTGAGGTATGTACTTCCAGAGAATATATAGTGTGTGGGGGAATATCACAAGCCTGGTACACCTAGAAAGCTTGAGGTGTGTACTTCCAGATAATATATAGTGTGGGGGAATGTCACAAGCCTGGTACACCTAGAAAGCTTGACCTGTGTAATTCTAGAAAATATATAGTGTGTGGGGGATATCACAAGACTGATACACCTAGAAAGCTTGAGATGTGTACTTCCAGAGAATATATAGTGTGGTGGAATATCACAAGCCTGGTACACCTAGAAAGCTTGAGGTGTTTACTTCCAGAGAATATTTATAGTGTGTCTGGGGATATCAGAAGCCTGGTACGCCTAGAAAGCTTGAGGTGTGTACTTCCAGATAATATATAGTATGGGGGAATGTCACAAGCCTGGTACACCTAGAAAGCTTGACGTGTGTAATTCTAGAGAATATATAGTGTGTGGGGGATATCACAAGACTGATACACCTAGAAAGCTTTTTTTCATTACAAAAAACACTAAAAATTGTAAAAAAAAAAATCAGCCCTTATACCCTATAGCACAAATTCGGTGCATGTTTCAAAAATTAATAGGAGAAAAGTGTGGCCTCCCCCTATCTGTATGTATCTGTGTGGAAATCTGGAAAACCTGACCTGTTGTTGGCTCTTGAGGAGGGGGGTTGGGAAACGCTGAGTTATAAACACTACGAGGTTATAAAATGTGTGTCCAGCTCCGGTCTTGTACTTTAGTGTCCTAGTAACAGGTGGTGTGAGCAGCATTGACGTTTCTGGCACCAGGGGCAAACAATGGCGCCCCCACCTGTTCTCAGGCCCCTCTTTGGCGTCCCCCTGGCCTGCTGCATCCAGGGCACGTGCCCCCCATGCTCCCCCTAGCTATGCCCTTGGTTGGACTTATTTCATTGGATGAAGAAGATGTTGGAGAAGTTTCTTCTTGTGCGTCACTGACACGTTACTTCTTCTCTTCTCTAGGTGGCGCTGCGTGCGACAAGTGTGTGCAGATGTCCATAATCGGGGGCTCGGCGGTGCTGATAGCGGCATTTCCCTTCTACGTCTACGTTTACTGGCGCACCCTGCGTGACCTGAAGAAGACGACCTAGACTCCGCGCACCGGGCTTCTCGTCACATGACGGCCATGAAGATGGCGATTCCCACCACGGACACCACCAGCTCTCATTATCACAGTCATATGATCGGAGCCCCATTTATATGTGGCCGTACCCCACTTACAGAGAGATGATCCCCTGGCCGTACCCCACTTCTTACAAAAGGATGATCCCCTGGCGTACCCCACTTCTTACAGGGAGACGATCCCCTGGCCGTACCCCACTTACAGAGAGACGATCCCCTGGTCGTACCCCACTTCTTACAGAGAGATGATCTCCTGGCCGTACCCCAATTCTTACAGGGAGACGATCCCCTGGCCGTACCCCACTTACAGAGAGATGATCCCCTGGCCGTACCCCACTTCTTACAGAGGGCTGATCCCCTGGCCATACCCCACTTCTTACAGAGTGAGGATCCCCTGGCCGTACCCCACTTCTTACAGGGAGATGATCCCCTGGCCATACCCCACTTCTTACAGGGAGATGATCCCCTGGCTTTACCCCACTTCATACAGAGAGGCGATCCCCTGGCCGTAACCCCACTTCTTACAGAGTGGTTATCTCCTGGCCATACCCCAATTCTTACAGAGAGACAATCCCCTGGCCGTACCCCACTTCTTACAGAGAGATGATCCCCTGACCGTACCCCACTTCTTACAGAGAGATGATCCCCTGGCCATACCCCACTTCTTACAGGGAGATGATCCCCTGGCTGTACCCCACTTCATACAGAGAGGCGATCCCCTGGCCGTAACCCCACTTCTTACAGAGTGGTTATCTCCTGGCCATACCCCAATTCTTACAGAGAGATAATCCCCTGGCCATACCCCACTTCTTACAGAGAGACGATCTCCTGGCAGTACCCCACTTCTTACAGAGAGATAATCCCCTGGCCATACCCCACTTCTCACAGAGAGACGATCTCCTGGCCGTACCCCACTTCTTACAGAGAGACGATTTCCTGGCCGTACCTCACTTCTTACAGAGAGACGATCCCCTGCCGTACCCCACTTCTTACAGAGAGACGATCCCCTGGCCATACCCCACTTCTTACAGAGAGACGATCTCCTGGCCGTACCCCACTTCTTACAGAGAGACGATCCCCTGGCCGTACCCCACTTCTTACAGAGGAACGATCTCCTGGCCGTATCCCATTTCTTACAGAGAGACGATTTCCTGGCCGTACCCCACTTCTTACAGAGAGAAGATCCCCTGCTCGTACCCCACTTCTTACAGAGAGACAATCCCCTGGCCATACCCCACTTCTTACAGAGAGACGATCTCCTGGCCGCACCCCACTTCTTACAGAGAGACGATCTCCTGGCCGTACCCCACTTCTTACAGAGAGACGATCCCCTGGCTGTACCCCACTTCTTACAGAGAGGCGATCCCCTGGCCGTAACCTCACTTCTTACAGAGTGGTTATCTCCTGGCCATACCCCAATTCTTACAGAGAGATAATCCCCTGGCCATACCCCACTTCTTACAGAGAGACGATCTCCTGGCAGTACCCCACTTCTTACAGAGAGATAATCCCCTGGCCATACCCCACTTCTTACAGAGAGACGATCTCCTGGCAGTACCCCAATTCTTACAGAGAGATAATCCCCTGGCCATACCCCACTTCTCACAGAGAGACGATCTCCTGGCCGTACCCCACTTCTTACAGAGAGACGATTTCCTGGCCGTACCTCACTTCTTACAGAGAGACGATCCCCTGCCATACCCCACTTCTTACAGAGAGACGATCTCCTGGCCGTACCCCACTTCTTACAGAGAGACGATCCCCTGGCCGTACCCCACTTCTTACAGAGGAACGATCTCCTGGCCGTATCCCACTTCTTACAGAGAGACGATTTCCTGGCCGTACCCCACTTCTTACAGAGAGAAGATCCCCTGCTCGTACCCCACTTCTTACAGAGAGACAATCCCCTGGCCATACCCCACTTCTTACAGAGAGACGATCTCCTGGCCGCACCCCACTTCTTACAGAGAGACGATCTCCTGGCCGTACCCCACTTCTTACAGAGAGACGATCCCCTGGCTGTACCCCACTTCTTACAGAGAGACGATTTCCTGGACGTACCCCACTTCTTACAGAGAGACAAATTCCTGGCCATAACCCACTTCTTACAGAGAGACGATCCCCTGGCCATACCCCACTTCTTACAGAGAGATGATCTTCTGGCCGTACCCCACTTCTTACAGAGAGATGATCTCCTGGCCGTACCCCACTTTTTACAGAGAGACGATCTCCTGGCCACACCCCACTTCTTACAGAGAGACAAATTCATGGCTATACCCCACTACTTACAGAGAGACGATCTCCTGGCCGTACCCCACTTCTTACAGAGAGACAATTTCCTGGCCGTACCCCACTTCTTACAGAGAGACAAATTCCTGGCCATACCCCACTTTTTACAGAGAGACGATCCCCTGGCCATACCCCACTTCTTACAGAGAGACGATTTCCTGGCCGTACTCCACTTCTTACAGAGAGACGATCCCCTGGCCGTACCCCACTTCTTACAGAGAGACGATCTCCTGGCCATACCCCACTTCATACAGAGAGACGATTTCCTGGCTGTACCCCACTTCTTACAGAGAGACGATCTCCTGGCCGTACCCCACTTCTTACAGAGAGACGATCCCCTGGCCGTACCCCACTTCTTACAGAGACGATCCCCTGGCCGTACCCCACTTCTTACAGAGAGACGATCCCCTGCCGTATCCCACTTCTTACAGAGAGACGATCCCCTGCCGTACCCCACTTCTTACAGAGAGACGATCTCCTGGCCGTACCCCACTTCTTACAGAGAGACAAATTCCTGGCCATACCCCACTTCTTACAGAGAGACGATTCCCTGGCCATACCCCACTTCTTACAGAGAGATGATCTTCTGGCCGTACCCCACTTCTTTTAGAGAGATGATCCCCTGGTCGTACCCCACTTTTTACAGAGAGACGATCTCCTGGCCGTACCCCACTTCTTACAGAGAGACGATCCCCTGCCGTACCCCACTTCTTACAGAGAGACGATTTTCTGGCCGTACCCCACTTCTTACAGAGAGACAATCCCCTGGCCAAACCCCACTTCTTACAGAGAGACGATCTCCTGGCCGTACCCCGCTTCTTACAGAGAGACGATCTCCTGGCCGTACCCCACTTCTTACAGAGAGACGATCCCCTGCCGTACCCCACTTCTTACAGAGAGACGATCTCCTGGCCGTACCCCACTTCTTACAGAGAGACAAATTCCTGCCCATACCCCACTTCTTACAGAGAGACGATCCCCTGGGCGTACCCCACTTCTTACAGAGAGACGATTTCCTGGCCGTACCCCACTTCTTACAGAGAGACAAATTCCTGGCCATACCCCACTTCTTACAGAGAGACAAATTCCTGGCCATACCCTACTTCTTACAGAGAGACGATCCCCTGGCCATTCCCCACTTCTTACAGAGAGACGATTTCCTGGCCGTACCCCACTTCTTACAGAGAGACGATCCCCTGGCCGTACCCCACTTCTTACAGAGAGACGATCCCCTGGCCGTACCCCACTTCTTACAGAGAGACGATCCCCTGGCCGTACCCCCCTTCTTACAGAGAGACGATCCCCTGGCCGTACCCCCCTTCTTACAGAGAGACGATCCCCTGGCCGTACCCCACTTCTTACAGTGGGATGATCTCCTGGCCGTATCCCACTTCTTACAGAGAGATGATCCCCTGGCAGTACCCCACTTCTTACAGAGAGATGATCCCCTGGCTGTACCCCACTTCTTGCAGAGAGACAATTTTCTGGCCGTACCCCACTTCTTACAGAGAGACAAATTCCTGGCCATACCCCACTTCTTACAGAGAGACGATCCCCTGGCCATACCCCACTTCTTACAGAGAGATGAGCCCCTGGCCGTACCCCACTTCTTACAGAGAGACGATCACCTGGCCGTACCCCACTTCTTACAGAGGGATGATCCCCTGGCCGCATCCCACTTCTTACAGAGAGATGATCCCCTGGCAGTACCCCACTTCTTAAAGAGAGATGATTCCCCTGGCTGTACCCCACTTTTTACAGAGAGATGATCTCCTGGCCGTACCCCACTTCCTACAGAGAGATGATCTCCTGGCCGTACCCCACTTCTTACAGAGAGATGATTCCCTGGCCGTACCCCACTTCTTACAGAGAGGCAATCCCCTGGCCGTACCACGCTTCTTACAGAGAGACGATCCCCTGGCCGTACCCCACTTCTTACAGAGAGGCGATCTCCTGGCCGTACCCCACTTCTTACAGAGAGGCGATCTCCTGGCCATACCCCGCTTCTTACAGAGAGACAATCTCCTGGCCGTACCCCACTTCTTACAGAGAGACGATTTCCTGGCCATACCCCACTTCTTACAGAGAGGTGATCTCCTGGCCATACCCCGCTTCTTACAGAGAGACGATCTCCTGGCCATACCCCGCTTCTTACAGAGAGGCGATCCCCTGGCCGTACCCCGCTTCTTACAGAGAGGCGATCCCCTGGCCGTACCCCGCTTCTGACAGAGAGGCGATCTCCTGGCCATACCCCGCTTCTTACAGAGAGGCGATCCCCTGGCCGTACCCCGCTTCTTAAAGAGAGGCGATCCCCTGGCCGTACCCCGCTTCTGACAGAGAGGCGATCTCCTGGCCATACCCCATTTCTTACAGAGAGATGATCCCCTGGCCATACCCCATTTCTTACACAGAGATGATCTCCTGGCTGTACCCCACTTCTTACAGAGAGACGATCCTAGAACCTAAAATATATATAGATTTATATCTAAAATATATATATATATATATATATATATATATATATGTGTGTGATTTGCTAAAGCTTCATTGCTCCCTCCTCAATCTCTATATAAAATATATATAGGAAAATTGGGGGTTGGTTCTGCCCTCAAGGGTAGGAACCAAATTGCGCCTACTCTATTACCCTGCAAATTAAGTGTATGCTAGCAGATTAGTGCATAAGTAAAACATTTATTAGTGCAAAGAAGCATTCCCTACGGCGAGTACTTACGGGCCAGACGAAATAGCACAACTATGACTGATTTCCAAAAAGCAGCGGATGGGATCAGGGAGAGGCTGCGGGACAGGGGGTATTCTAGAAGGATCCTCAAACTAGCCTACAAGAAAGTAAAACACAAAGACAGGCACACACTGCTATTTGGACAGAGAAAAACAGACACCATGGATAAACAGCCCAGACTACCATTCATCCTCACTTATACACAGCAGCATCAAGAAATCAGACGAATCATCCAGAAACATTGGAACATACTCACCCATGACCCCGATCTATCCCCATTGATCCCACAGCCATCCCAACTGACATTCAGACAACCTAAATAAATTAAAGATACACTTGTACAGAGCCACTACAACACGACAGCTACTTCAAACTGCTGTAAAACACAAGGGATGTACAAATGTGGTGGATGTAGTACCTGCAGGTACATCAAACAAGGCAAAGAAATCCAGCTACCAAACGGCCAAGTACATATACTGAGACATTTCGTTAATTGTAACACCAACCACGTAATCTATCTGCTGACCTGCACATGCCCCCGTTTCTATGTGGGCAAGACCAAAAGAAAACTGAGGGTGAGGATCTATGAACATGTAAGAGATGTAAAAAATGCTATATCCACATCCCCAATAGGCAGGCACTTTCTTCAATACCACCAATCGGATCCCAATAAAATCTGTTTCCAGGCTCTAGAAAGAGTCCACAGAGGTGGGGACATAGAAAAAATAACACTACAAAAAGAAACAAGATGGATAGCAAAACTGGCGGTAACAAGGCCACCGGGACTAAATGAGTACAACAGTTACACTGCCTTTCTCTAAAATACAATAACACCTCCCATCGGGGAAAACAACACATTTTGCAACCTATAGGGTCCCCACTCCCCCGAAAACGAGTACCATACATAAAAACGAGCGATAAGAATAAAATACTAACATCAAAAATATTATGTTTAGTGATCATACAGCAAAGCAGGAATATATATGTTTGAAATACAAACAAATGTTGTTCAACCACGATTATTATGAGGAAATGCATTGTATCCCTTTTAAATATGTTTGATGTAACCTATCTAAGACCCAGGTCCTCCATCCCAAGGTAATCTGTGAGCCTACCCAACCAACAAAATGGCGTCGCCCTCTCTGGCGTCCCATGACTACACCAATATGGCGCATACAATCTAATACTTAGGACTCCGCCAAAATGGCGGAGCACATTCAGAGCCAGGCAGGGGCTGCGGCGAGAAGAAGCGCACTCCATTGCACTTCCGGTTCACAGAAGCTAAACCACAGGGAGGAAAGGGCGACGTCAACGCCCCGCCCACCCACCACGCAACCCCAGACGCAGCGCCCGACGTCAAACGAGGGCGTGAGACGGAGCCTCAGACCGCCCAGCCGCGCACACACACACTGGCTTTGAATACGCTGGAAGTGGCAAGGACTACCGCCCATCTACACCAGCCAGCACCCAGGGGACCGTTCCAAGCGCACCCCCCTCAGGGAGACCGGCTCACCTGGACTACGAGAATGCACTTCAAGGTAACACTAGTACATATTGCGCCCCACCAATTGAAATACGGAGTACTCTCTCCTCAAAAAAGATCTCCTTTTTATCCCTTACAGGGATAAATCCCCAACTTTGGCACAGAATTACCAACTATGGCAAAGAATTACCTTAAAGGGACAGAGGGCATAGGTCCACCCATTTGCACGCAGTGAGTAAAAACGCATAAAGTTACAACAATTTTCTCACCCCAATAGGGGCAACACCACTCACCTTTATTCATGCACTCCCACTAGAAATATGCGCTGAGGAAGCTACAACAAGCGAAACGCGTATGCATTGAACCCAACAGCGAACATCTTGCTACAAACGGGGTCTCCCCAACAAAAGGACTTTACGGAGAGTAGACGGCGTATTAGCGCCTCTGTTTCCCCTTATATATAAATTTCTCAGTCCACTATGAACTGATGGATGGGTACCAAAGCGTTTAGACCACTGTATATATATATGTACATCACAATGCTTATTCTTCTCTCTATGTTTATTTTGGCTTAGTTTTTGTACCAAATTTGCACTAATAAATGTTTTACTTATGTACTAACCTGATAGCATACACTTAATTTGCAGGGTAATAGAGTAGGCGCAATTTGGGTCCTACCCTTGAGGACAGAACCAACCCCCAATTTTCCTATAGTATCTCTGACTGAGTGTCAGAAGCACCCACTACCCATACATACTGTACATACATTCCCTTGGGCCTATATCCTCTTTCCCTCCCCCCCTCCCTCTCCTTCCTCCTCTCCATCCAAGTATAACCCTAAAATTTATATATATATATGTGATTTGCTAAAGCTTCATCACTCGCTTCTCGATCTCTATATAAAATATATATATATATATGTGATTTTCTAAAGCTTCATCACTCCCTCCTCAATCTCTATATAATATATATATATATATATATATATATATATATATATATCTATATATATATATATATATATATATATCTATATATATATATATATATATGTGTGTGTGATTTGCTAAAGCTTCATCACTCGCTCCTCGATCTCTATATAAAATATATATATATATATATATATATATATATATATATATATATATATATATATATGTGACTTTCTAAAGCTTCATCACTCGCTCCTCGATCTCTATATAAAATATATATATATATATATATATATATATATATATATATATATATATGTGACTTTCTAAAGCTTCATCACTCGCTCCTCGATCTCTATATAAAATATATATATGTGATTTTCTAAAGCTTCATCACTCGCTCCTCAATATCTATATAAAATATATATATATGTGATTTTCTAAAGCTTCATCACTCGCTCCTCAATCTCTATATAAAATATATATATATGTGACTTTCTAAAGCTTCATCACTCGCTCCTCGATCTCTATATAAAATATATATATGTGATTTTCTAAAGCTTCATCACTCGCTCCTCAATATCTATATAAAATATATATATATGTGATTTTCTAAAGCTTCATCACTCGCTCCTCAATCTCTATATAAAATATATATATATATATATATATATATATATATATATATATGTGATTTCCTAAAGCTTCATCACTCGCTCCTCAATCTCTCTCTCTCTCTATATATATATATATATATATATATATATATATATATATATGTGTGATTTCCTAAAGCTTCATCACTCGCTCCTCAATATCTATATAAAATATATATATATGTGATTTGCTAAGGCTTCATCACTCGCTCCTTACGCTCTATATAATATATATATGTGATTTGCTAAGGCTTCATCACTTGCTCCTCACGCTCTATATAATATATATATATATGTGATTTGCTAAAAAAAGAGAAATAAAACTATTCTGGAAGAATTTGCATAGAGCTGTGACCATCTTTTCAATGTATTATAGTACAGAACTGCATAGGCAGCTACAAACTCCTCATGGGCGGGGCTTACATTATAAATAGCCACACATAATGGCAGTGTGCACTCCCTCCCTCTCAGTGTGCAGCACAAACACTGACCACTAGATCACACTAAGCAGAAGGAGCTCATGATGGCAGTGTGCTCCCTCTAGTGATCAGTGTGCAGTGTGATGGAGGGTGTAATACACACACTGACCACTAGAGGGAGCGCACACCTACATCACACTAAGCAGAAGGAGCTCATGATGGCAGTGTGCTCCCTCTAGTGGTCAGTGTGCAGTGTGATGGAGGGTGTAATACACACACTGACCACTAGAGGGAGTGCTCCTACATCACACTAAGCAGAAGGAGCTCATGATGGCAGTGTGCTCCCTCTAGTGGTCAGTGTGCAGTGTGATGGAGGGTGTAATACACACACTGACCACTAGAGGGGAGCATAATTCCCACCAGGGGTGCTAGTACTAGAACTGGTTGGGAGCCTCCTGTCCTAGAGGAAGACAAACAATGAATCTCCATAACATTATCTCAAGAGCCAGACACCCAGGATCACGACCCCGCGTGGTAAGACCCCCAAACGTTCCACAGTTACACCAACCCCGGCCTCGGGTTATTTTTCTTTCACTATCAATTTACTTCTATTTAATTTAATCCAAATCATTTTTAATTTAATTTAATTCTAATTAAATCAATCAATTAATTAATTAATTTGTGTATTAATTTCAATTTAATTTTAATTTAATTAATTTAATTCTATTTAATTTAATCCTAATTATTTTTAATTTAATTTAATTCTAATTTAATCAATCAATTAATTAATTAATTAATTAGTGTATTCATTAATTTCAATTTAATGTTAATTTAATTTAATTCTATTTAATTCTATTCTGACTTTCTATTTAATTGACTATTAAATTAAATTAATTATTAAATTAAATACTAAATAGATGCATTCTGTTTAATTCATCCCTACTTATGCTATTTAATTTAATTTAATTGATATTACTATATGATATTTCTCTATCAATTTGTTTGCTTTGCACCCCACACAAGAGACCAGCGCCGGATTAAGTGAGGTGGAGGTCCCAGATACAGTACAAAAGTGCAAATGATACAAAGTGCAAATGATACAAAGTGCAAATGACACAAAGTGCAAATGACACAAAGTGCAAATGACACAAAGTGCAAATGATACAATGTGCAAATGATACAAAGTGCAAATGACACAAAGTGCAAATGATACAATGTGCAAATGATACAAAGTGCAAATGATACAAAGTGCAAATGACACAAAGTGCAAATGATACAATGTGCAAATGATACAAAGTGCAAATGACACAAAGTGCAAATGACACAAAGTGCGAACGATACAAAGTGCAAACAATACAAAGTGCGAAAGATACAGACGATTCAGTCACTTGAGCGTATGGATGGAGCAGGGCCAGCTCCAGGTTTATGTGGGCCCTCGGGCGGCATGGTCTCAGTGGGCCCCTTTGCGGTGGATAGTCGTGGGTCAGGGGTCTGTATATTGTATGGCCAAAACTAAGAAGGGCTGCTTGCCCTCCGACCCCCTATTGGAGCTATTTTTGGGGAAGTATTGAGGATGAGGGAGGCTGAGGGAACATAGATGATTGGGACAGAGCTAAGAGAACAAAGATAGATAGGTCATGGCTCAGGCGATAGAGATGTATGGGGCAAGGCTGAATGGATAGGGATGAATGGGTCAGGGCTCAGGGGATAGGGATGAATGGGTCAGGGCTCAGGGGATAGGGATGAATGGGTCAGGGCTCAGGGGATAGGGATGAATGGGTCAGGGCTCAGGGGATAGGGATGAATGGGGCAGGGCTCAGGGGATAGGGATGAATGGGGCAGGGCTCAGGGGATAGGGATGAATGGGGCAGGGCTCAGGGGATAGGGATGAATGGGGAAGGGCTCAGGGGATAGGGATGGATGAGGCAGAGGTGACATACAACCAATAGGGCAGAGCTGAGGAGACAGGGATGGATGGAGCAGAGAGACAGAGAAAGGAAGTGTGTGCAGTTCTTTAACCACATTGTGCCAGCTGTCAGTGGGCCGCCCTGATGGGTGGTGCCCTCGGCAGCTGACCGGGCTTGCCGGGTGCTGACGCCGGCCCTGATGTGGAGACCCTGGGCCATGGAGAGGTAATGTCTGTGTAATGCATCTTAGAACGATGGTGGGCCATCCTGTCTCTGTCTTTATCTTTTGTTTTTATTCAGTTGTAATGTATCTTATCTTTTTTAAAAACTAATTCAAATGTTATAATGCAAAAAAAAAAAAAGGCCCTGTAACCAAGAACCGTCCCTGGCCACTCAGTGTTGAGGGTCATTCAGAACAATTGGGTCAGATGAGAAACAATAGTAATAAGAGGGTCCGTCACAGGATGAACCAGAATATAAACACCACAATCCAGAATACAATGGAGAAATGTCCAACGTGGAGACAAATGAGAAATATGTCCTGAGGTCCCGTTTTATGACGTCTTTCCAGGGACGCTCTTGGGGAAGTTGTATCCTGATATCACTTGTATAGAGCGGGCAGGAGGCTACTACAAAAAAAAACACATTGTGTTTCTGTGGTGGGGGCGAGCAGAGAGGAAATAGACGAGCAGCAGCAGCCGGCCATCGAGATAAGTCTCACTTCCTCATCAGTGCGGCGAGAAACGACTTTTACACAGCTTTTCTCGATATTCTCACTTTGCTCTGTTTGTGCGGTGGAGTCACACTCTAATTTCAGGAAGACTCTCAAGTGTGATAATAACCACTGACCTATATAAATTCATATCATCAGTGGCGGAGAGGGGCCAAAAACCAGCCCTGGATTTTACCAGCCCCTGGCCAGCCTGAGACATCCCCACTGAGGACCCCAACCATGATGCTGGGGCTATAGCATTGGGGGCTGGGGTTCCTTGGCTTGTGGGTACAGTGGGGATGGGTACAGGGGGCTGGGGTTCCTTGGCTTGTGGGTACAGTGAGGCTGGGTACAGGGGGCTGGGGTTCCTTGGCTTGTGGGTGCAGTGGGGATGGGTAGGGGGCTGGGGTTCCTTGGCTTGTGGGTACAGTGAGGCTGGGTACAGGGGGCTGGGGTTCCTTGGCTTGTGGGTGCAGTGGGGATGGGTAGGGGGCTGGGGTTCCTTGGTTCGTGGGTACAGTGAGGCTGGGTACAGGGGGCTGGGGTTCCTTGGCATGTGGGTACAGTGGGGATGGGTTGGGGACTGGGGTTCCTTGGCATGTGGGTACAGTGGGGATGGGTAGGGGGCTGGAGTTCCTTGGTTTGTGGGTACAGTGGGGATGGGTAGGGGTCTGGGGTTCCTTGGCTTGTGGGTACGGTGGGGATGGGTCTGGGGTTCTTCGGCCTGTGGGTACAGTGGGGATGGGTAATGGGCTGGGGTTCCTTGGCTTGTGGGTACAGTGGGGATGGGTAGGGGTCTGGGTTCCTTGGCTTGTGGGTACAGTGGGGATGGGTAGGGTGCTGGGGTTTCTTGGCTTGTGGGTACAGTGGGGATGGGTAGGGGTCTGGGGTTCCTTGGCTTGTGGGTACAGTGGGGATGGGTAGGGGGCTGGGGTTCCTTGGCTTGTGGGTACAGCGGGGATGGGTAGGGGGCTGGGGTTCCTTGGCTTTTGGGTACAGTGGGGATGGGTAGGGGGCTTGGGTTCCTTGGTTTGTGGGTACAGCGGGGATGGGTAGGGGGCTGGGGTTCCTTGGCTTGTGGGTACAGTGAGTATAGGTAGGGGGCTGGGGTTCCTTGGCTTGTGGGTACAGTGGGGATGGGTAGGGGTCTGGGGTTCCTTGGCTTGTGGGTACAGTGGGGATGGGTAGGGGGCTGGGGTTCCTTGGCTTGTGGGTACAGTTGGGATGGGTAGGGGTCTGGGGTTCCTTGGCTTGTGGGTACGGTGGGGATGGGTAGGGGGCTGGGGTTCCTTGGCTTGTGGGTACAGTGAGTATAGGTAGGGGGCTGGGGTTCCTTGGCTTGTGGGTACAGTGGGGATGGGTAGGGGTCAGGGTTCCTTGGCTTGTGGGTACAGTGGGGATGGGTAGGGGGCTGGGGTTCCTTGGCTTGTGGGTACAGTGGGGATGGGTAGGGGTCAGGGTTCCTTGGCTTGTGGGTACAGTGGGGATGGGTAGGGGGCTGGGGTTCCTTGGCTTGTGGGTACAGTGAGTATAGGTAGGGGGCTGGGGTTCCTTGGCTTGTGGGTACAGTGGGGATGGGTAGGGGTCAGGGTTCCTTGGCTTGTGGGTACAGTGGGGATGGGTAGGGGGCTGGGGTTCCTTGGCTTGTGGGTACAGTGAGTATAGGTAGGGGGCTGGGGTTCCTTGGCTTGTGGGTACAGTGGGGATGGGTAGGGGGCTTGGGTTCCTTGGTTTGTGGGTACAGCGGGGATGGGTAGGGGGCTGGGGTTCCTTGGCTTGTGGGTACAGTGAGTATAGGTAGGGGGCTGGGGTTCCTTGGCTTGTGGGTACAGTGGGGATGGGTAGGGGTCAGGGTTCCTTAGCTTGTGGGTACAGTGGGGATGGGTAGGGGGCTGGGGTTCCTTGGCTTGTGGGTACAGTGAGTATAGGTAGGGGGCTGGGGTTCTTTGGCTTGTGGGTACAGTGGGGATGGGTAAGGGGCTGGGGTTCCTTGGCTTGTGGGTACGGTGGGGATGGGTAGGGGGCTGGGGTTCCTTGGCTTGTGGGTACAGTGGGGATGGGTAGGGGGCTGGGGTTCCTTGGCTTGTGGGTACAGTGGGGATGGGTAGGGGGCTGGGGTTCCTTGGCTTGTGGGTACAGTGGGGATGGGTAGGGGGCTGGAGTTCCTTGGCTTGTGGGTACAGTGAGTATTGGTAGGGGGCTGGGGTTCCTTGGCTTGTGGATACAGTGAGTATTGGTAGGGGGCTGGGGTTCCTTGGCTTGTGGATACAGTGGGGATGGGCAGGGGTCTGGGGTTCCTTGGCTTGTGGGTACAGTGTGGATGGGTAGGGGGCTGGGGTTCCTTGGCTTGTGGGTACAGTGGGGATGGGTTGGGGGCTGGGGTTCCTTGGCCTGTGGGTACAGTGGGGATGGGTAGGGGGCTGGGGTTCCTTGGCTTGTGGATACAGTGGGAATGGCTAGGGGACTGGGGTTCCTTGGCTTGTAGGTACAGTTGGGATGGGTAGGGGGCTGGAGTTCCTTGACTTGTGGGTACAGTTGGGATGGGTAGGGGTCTGTGGTTCCTTGGCGTGTGGGTACAGCGGGGATGGGTACAGGGGTCTGGGGTTCCTTGGCTTGTGGGTACAGTGGGGATGGGTACAGGGGGCTGGGGTTCCTTGTACAGTGACAAACAATTACATACCTCCCAAGTGTGCCTGATTTGGAGGGACTGTCCCTCTTTTGAGCCTGTGTCCCCCTGTTCCTCGTTCTTCCCATTTGTCCCTCTTTGAGGTGTAACATGCAGATCTGCAGCAATAAATGATTCATTTGCCTATTCAAAGTGTTTCTATTGTTGTAACTGTTACAATGTATCTCATCCATCCCTCAATGATGGGGCGTGGCCTCACCCATCCATCAATGAAGGGCCGTGGCCTCACCCATCCATCAATGAGGGGCGTGGCCTAATTTAATTTTGAAGGTATGCTTTTGGGAATAAATAAGTGAAACCATTGGCTTCCTATAAACATCAGCTGGAGTTTTGGGCCCCTCTTATTTTGCCCACTGCTTCGGGGCCCCACTGAAAGTACTAAAAATAAACACGGCGCACTAAAAAGACTTTAAGGTTCTAAGTTTCACTAATTCCCGGTTCGCATCTTCTCTCTTCTGTCCCCAGCGGGACGGCATCCTTCTCTGGTCCAGCGGGTCTTCAGAGTCCCTCTCTGGGTCATCTTGTTCCTCCTCTGGGTCTTCTGGCCCTGGAATCTCTGATGTCATTGTCATGCGGTGACATCAAAAGCTGATGCTGGCGCCACCATCTGGAGGACAGGGGGACACGGGTCTCCCCTCCCCCCATCCCAGCTGCCAGGCAGGAGTAGTGGCAGAAAGCGGGAAAGGAAGACTCTAAGGATAACTACATCACTGGAGGGGCGGAGTCACTGAGGATCCCCCCATGTGACTCACTACATCACTGGAGGGGCGGAGTCACTGATCCCCATGTAACTCACTACATCACTGAAGGGGAGCATTATGGAGGGTGGAGTCCCTGAGGATCCCCCATGTGACTCACTACATTACTGGAGGGGTGGAGTCACTGAGAATCCCCTACCTGTGACTCATTACATCACTGGAGGGGCGGAGTCACTGAGGATACCCCCATGTGACTCACTAAATCACTGTAGGTGAGCGTTATACGTTATGGAGGGTGGCGTCACTGAGGATCCCCCCTGTGACCCACTACATCACTGGAGGGGTGAAGTCACTGAGGATCCCCCCATGTGACTCCCTACTTCACTGGAGGGGAGCGTTATATAGGGGCAGAGTCACTGTGGATCCCCCCATGTGACTCACTACGTCACTGGAGGGGAGCATTATGGCTGGGCGGAGTCACTGTGGGTTCCCCCATGTGACTCACTACGTCACTGGAGGGTAGCATTATGGATGGGCGGAGTCACTGAGGATCCCCCATGTGACTCACTGCATCAATGGAGGGGAGCCTTATGGAGGGGTGGAGTCACTGAGGATCCCCCCATGTAACTTATTACGTCAATAGAGGGGAGCCTTATGGAGGGGCGGAGTCACTGAGGATCCCCCCATGTGACTCGCTACATCAATGGAGCGGAGGAGTCACTGAGGATCCCCCCATGTGACTCACTACGTCAATGGAGGAGAGCCTTATGGAGGGGCGGAGTCACTGAGGATCCCCCCATGTGACTCGCTACATCAATGGAGGGGAGCGTAATGGAGGGGCGGAGTCACTGGGGATCCCCCCATGTGACTCGCTACATCAATGGAGGGGAGCGTTATGGAGGGGCGGAATCACTGAGGATCCCCCCAGCTTCTGTCTGGAATTTGGCTGCAGTTAAAATAACTGGCAGGTGTTTCTATATAAAAGTTCAGAATAATTTATTGAATAAATAAACAAATTAACAGTAATGAAGTTAAAATAAATTTTAAAAGTTTGTTGCTGTCCATTTTTCTGTGGGTGCTGGGGGTGGTACGCTGGGATTTCCACAGTCCTGTTTGCTGTGCTGCTGATTGTTGTGTATCTAACTGATAATCCCCTGTTGCCTATCCTGAGAGTCAGAGTGAGGATGACGGCACTGTGGGCGCAGGAGATGTCCACCAAAAAGTTCAAAAAGTTTTTTTAAGTTTTGTCAGTGCTGTTAATGTTTCAAAAAGTTGGCTGAGCTGCTAAGGCCCGACGCACGTTTCGGCTTGGTTGCCATCTTCAGGGTGCTGTGATGGGCATGTGCACCGTCTTGTGTTTTTATTGGTGAGTGATGACATCATTTCCCTCACAGGATGCTGGGAAGTGTAGTTTATGTGCTGCGTCTGCACACAGAATGTAACGGCGGCTTTTCTCCTGCGGTTCATTTCTGCTGAATGCAGGGTTTGCCGGCTCGCGACTTCATTATTGATTGTGTATTCAATTGTTTAGCATGTTGTTATTGATATAGTAGTTGGTTGTAGGTTATCTCGCTCCCTGTATGGCCTTATATGAATGTTATCATAATGCCAGGCCTCTCCTGGGTCATCATTTCTAGCCAATGTTTGCATTCATATGTCCTAGCACCACCCCCTGTATTTCAGCTGCATCCAATCAGGGCTCAGTATCTTTGGCTTGTTCTGTGAAGTCCATTTGACTGAGTCTTGTAGAGGAAATCAGATCCGTATGTTGGGTCTCTGATGGTCGGTTGGTTAAAGCAGCCACAGGCCGATCCTGAATGTGCCAGAGGCTGTAAATCGTACACCCCACGGATGCCGGAGAATCGTTTTGAAATTACCCCCTTAAAGTGGACCAAAACCCAGAATAGTCAATTGTTTTCAATCTAATGGATTTTGTTCCTTTTCCCCGATCGCTGTGTGATACCTCCCAGGTCCCCGAAGCCAACTCGCCTCTTCCCGGTCCCAAGGCGCGTTTAAGAGCAGCGGCTCTGACGGCCGCATCCTCTGCTTCCCTCTAACAGGGAGCGCGCCCGCGCCGGCCATTTACAAATCCCTGGAGTGGGCACGCACCTTGCTAGAGGGATAATGGAGCATGCAACAGTCAGAGCCGCTGCAGTTAAACGCGCCTTGGGACCGGGAAGAGGCGAGTTGGCTTCGGGGATCTGGGGGGATATCACACAGCGGGGCATCCCTGATTCTCGTCCAATCAGCGTGCTCAGATCTGCTGACGTTGTGCTGTTTAAGCCTTTAATTAAGGCCAGTGGCTCCAAGGCTTCTCCGAGCTACAAAAAAAAAAAACACATTGTGTTTCTGTGGTGGGGGCGAGCAGAGAGGAAATAGACGAGCAGCAGCAGCCGGCCATCGAGAGAAGTCTCACTTCCTCATCAGTGCAGCGAGAAATGACTTTTACACAGCTTTTCTCGATATTCTCACGTTGCTCTGTGCGGTGGAGTCACACTCTTATTTAAGGAAGCCGCTCGAGTGTGATAATAACCGATCACTGACCTATTTAGATTCATATCAGTAGTGGAGAGGGGCCAAAAACCAGCCCTGGATTTTACCAGCCCCTGGCCGGCCCGAAATACTGAGGCCCCTAACCATGATGCTGAGGCTATAGCATTGGGGGCTGGGCTTCCTTGGCTTGTGGGTACAGTGGGGATGGTCAGGGAGCTGGGGTTCCTTGGCTTGTGGGTACAGTGGGGATGGGTAGGGGGCTGGGGTTCCTTGGCTTGTGGTTTGCCGGCTCGCGACTTCATTATTGATTGTGTATTCAATTGTTTAGCATGTTTGTTATTGATATAGTAGTTGGTTGTAGGTTATCTCGCTCCCTGTATGGTCTTATATGAAAGGTATCATAATGCCAGGCCTCTCCTGGGTCATCATTTCTAGCCAACGATTGCATTCATATGTCCTAGCACCACCCCCTGTATTTCAGTTGCATCCAATCAGGGCTCAGTATCTTTGGCTTGTTCTGTGAAGTCCACTTGATTGAGTCTTGTAGAGGAAATCAGATCCGTATGTTGGGTCTTCGATGGTCGGTTGGTTAAAGTGGCCACGGGCCGATCCTGAATGTGCCAGAGGCTGTAAATCGTACACCCAGCGGATGACGGAAAATCGTTTTGTAAATTACCCCCTTAAAGTGGACCAAAACCCAGGATAGTCAATTGTTTTGACTATCCTGGGTTTTGTGCCATTCCCCCGGGGTACACCATTCGGGGATGCCCCTCTGTGTGAAACCTCCCTCTTCCCAGTCCAACAGCGCGGTTAAGAGCAGCGGCTTTGACGGCCACATCCTCCGTTTCCCTCTAACAGGGAGTATACCTGCACTGGCCGGTTACAAATGCCCTGCTAGAGGGATAGCGACTGTCAGGGAACCGCGGGTCACCTGATCCAACTATCAATCAGGAACCTCCGATCATGCAGCCCGCCTTCCCAAAACCCTGCCCAAGTCCGCCTAGCAGGACTACCAGGCTCAAAGCCTACAGACACAGATTCTTGGCTAAGGCAATAAGATTGCTCAAGTTAAATAAAGGTTTTAATACAATGAGCGCACACGAGGCAGTGATAACAAACGTTCGCCTATCATGGAATATGAATAAAGACCCTTTCACTCCCTCCCTTCTGTGGGACGGATTGTCCCCTCCCACCGTTGTGTAGCCTGCTTTAGCACCTAAAACCCTTCAGGGGTTATAACTTTGAGCAGGGGAGTTGTATGGCTCTGGATAACACACCAAAAGATTGGGCTGGATGCCAGGCATCCAATGAGTCCAAAGATGGGGTCCCTAAATGGGTGAGAACACTAGATCTCCATTTCCCTAGGTTCCCCTTGTCGCAGGGCCCTGAGACACCTACCTCTTCGTGCGGTTTTGTAGGCCCGTTCCGATTCTGTACCTGGCTTGGTGCTGGGACACATAGTGGCCCAGCTATGGTCCAATTTGTGTTGGTGCCGCTGGTCTGTGGCTCTCGTCTTTGATGTGAGGAAGCTCACACCGCCTCCACACCCATCGGGGCCTTCCCAGGCTGCAGGTGTGAGAGAATGCGAGTCTGAACTGCGCTTGGCTCAACTCCCAGATGCCAGTTCTCCTTCCTGGAGAGATTAGGTCCTGTGCATATACTAGGCTAGAAAGCTTTAACAGGGGGAAATAAAGGGGAACTCCGGACTTGTGGGTTTTTCACATTTAACCTGGGTCGTTCCTTCACAGCGACCATCAGAACCGCTGCTCTTAAACGCGCAGTGGGACCGGGAACAGGTGAGTAGGCTTTGGCGATCTCGGTGGGTTTCACAGGACCAAAACCCAGGATAGTCAAAATCCTGGGTTTTATTCCACCTTAATATGAATGCTTTTTGCATACCTATGAATCAATTTGGAGGGGTTAGGACCCCTATGTTATTAGAAATGTTCTTTGTGAATATATAATAAAAATACCATTTTGTGAATACTCACCTGTAAAATGGGTATTATAAGCATGTCACACACCCCGCTGCAAGACCTTCATAACATGTGGGTAATACTGACCTGTAGATGGCGATATGCAGAGATGTAAGGAAAAAAGAGAGCCTAGTCCATAAATACCTGGGACCTCCCACTCATCACCCAGTATAAAGATAGCAGTAAGGTAAGGGACCAGGAAGAGCCAAAAATAAGTCATAACAACGCAAAGTTCACCATATAAAGGATCCAGAATACAAAAGGGCAGGGTGAAGCGGGGTGTGTGACATACTTATAATACCCATTTTACAGGTGAGTATTCACAAAATGGTATTATTAAGTATGTCACACACCCCGCTTCAAGACATTCATAACATGTGGAACATCCAACAACAGTGTCCATAAAGGGCGGGGATCCAAAACAAGGCAATAAAGCACAACTTAAACCACTGCAGCTTGCAGAACTTTGCAGCCAAAAACAGCATCCGCTGAGGCCCGAACATCAACCTTGTAAAATTTGGAAAAAGTGTGAACAGAAGACCAAGTAGCGGCCTTACAAACTTGCTCAACAGAGGCCTGGTGCTGGAAGGCCCAGGACGCCCCAACAGCACGAGTAGAATGAGCAGTAACACGAAAAGGGGGAACCTTCCCCTTAGCAGAATTGGCCCCAACAACGGCCTGACGAATCCATTTACTAATGGAAGACTTGGCGGGCGCCAAACCTTTCCTGGGCCCGGAGGACACCGCAAAAAAGGCATCTGTCTTACGAAAGGAAGACGTTACCACCAAATAGTACTTCACAACGCGAACCACATCCAAAGAATGCAAAGCCCTCTCCTTGTCATTGCTGGGATTAGGACACAGAGAGGGCAGAACAATGTCCTGATTTAGATGAAAGGCAGAAACCACCTTAGGAAGGAAATCCGGCTTGAAACGGAAAACCACCTTGTCCTGATGCCTCTCAAAGGACGGAGCCTGAATGGACAAAACCGCCAACTCAGAGACACGCCGAACAGAAGTGATAGCTACCAAAAAAGCCACCTTCTGCGTAAGCGAAGACAAGGCAATATCATGCAAAGGCTCAAAAAGAGGACCCTGAAGAGCAGAAAGAACCAAATTCAAATCCCAAACTGGGAGCAAAGGCTTCCTAGGAGGCGGCACATGCGTAACCCCCTGGAAAAAGGTCTTAACCAAAAGGATGAAGAGCAAAAGACCTTTGAAAGAAAACCGCCAGGGCAGAAACCTGCCCCTTCAGAGTACTAAGCTGGAGCCCCAGGTCCAGACCATGTTGAAGAAACTCCAGGATTCTGGAAATAGAAAACTCCCTATAAGGCAACGCCCTGACCTCACACCAATCAATATAAGACCTCCAAGTCCTATAGTAGACGGTAGAGGAAGACCGCTTCCTAGCGCTAACAAGAGTACGAATCACAGCATCGGAAAGACCTTCCTCCTTCAAGATGGAAGTTTCAGCAGCCATGCCGTCAAAGCCAGCATTGGTAGATTGGGGTAAAGTAGTTGACCCTGGGTGAGCAGATCCGGCAGCAGGGGCAGAACAAACTGATCCTCTGCCAACCTTACCACGTCTGCGAACCAAACCTGTCTTGGCTACCTTGGAGCCACCAGAATTGCTGACGCGCCCTCCAGGGCCAGCTTGCGCACCACCCTGGCCACCATGGGAAACGGAGGGAACAGATACAGAAACCCCAGATCCCTCCAGTTCAGAGACATGGCATCCACTGCCAGAGCCAGTGGATCCCGCGAGAGAGACACAAATGCCGGAAGTTTGTGATTGTGACGAGAGGCAAAGAGGTCCACCACCGGAGACCCCCACCTGAGACAAATCAAGCGAAACACCTTGGGGCTGAGAGACCATTCCCCCCGGCGAGATGAGAACCTGCCCAGAGAGTCCGCCTCCGTGTTCTCCACTCCCGGAATGTAAACCGCCGAAATGCACGGGACATGGCTCTCCGCCCAGGCCAGAATCAAAGACACTTCCCTGAGGGCACTCCTGCTGCCCTCCCTGGTGATTGATGTAGGCGACCGCCGTCCGATTGTCCGACCGAACCTGAACCGGCAAGCCCTGCAATTGATGAGTCAAGTGAAACAGAACCAACCTGATGGCTCTCAGTTCCAGAACATTGATGGGCTCGTGAGCCTCCTGAGGCCCCCACAGACTCTGAAACTGACGATCCTTCCAGAAACCCCCCCATCCTGACAGGCTGGCATCCGTGGTGACCGTCTCCCAACAAGGAGTCAGAAAAGATCTGCCCCTCAACAGATTGATTGGATCCAGCAACCACTGAAGGGAAGGCCGAACCCGGGGGGTCATCAGGAAAGACTGATCCAACGACAGTGGAGACCTGTCCCAGGCCGCCAACAGATGGAGCTGGAGCGTCCTTGTGTGAAACTGAGCAAAAGGAACCGCGTCGAAGGAAGCCACCATCAATCCCACCAGCCTCATCCCCAGCCTGATGGCCAGACGAGGGATGGACAGGAGAGCCGAGCCAACTCCTGAATCAAGAGAACCTTGGACTGAGGAAGAAATACCCTGGCCTGGGAAGTATCCAGAGACATTCCCAGAAAAGACACTACCCTGGACAGAGAAAGGGAGGACTTGGGGTAGTTGATCACCCAACCGAATCTCTCCAGAGTGGATACCACAGTCCTGGTGTCCAACTCCGCTTGGCTGAAGGAAGACGCCATAATGAGAAGATCGTCTAGATATGGCACAATGCGGATACCCTGGGCTCTGAGGAGAGCCATCACCCCAGCCAGCACCTTGGTGAAAACCCTTGGAGCCGAGGTAAGACCGAAAGGAAGGGCCACAAACTGAAAATGCCGATCCCCCACCACGAACCTGAGAAACCTCTGGTGCGTCGGAAAAATTGGAACATGCAGGTAAGCGTCCTTGATGTCTATGGACGGACGAACCTGTTGAGGATCTTCAGATCCAGGATGGGCCGAACAGAGCCGTCCTTCTTGGGCACCGTGAACAGATTGGAATAAAAGCCCCGGTTCGAGGGAGGCACTGGGCAAATGACAGCCATATCCAGAAGATTTTTTACCGCCGCCAGGAGCCCCTGCGCGGCCAGAGGGTCCGAAGACACCCGAGACCTGAAGAATCTGGGAGGGGGCCGGAACTCGAACTCCAGCTTGTAGCTGGAAGACACCACTTCCCGGATCCATCTGTCCGAGACCTCCTGGTCCCAGACCTGGGAGAAGTGTTGCAGCCGTCCCCCCACCCACAAGGGTGAGGGCGCCCCCTCATTGCTGAGCTGGCTTGGCCGCGGGTTTGGGCTTAGAGCCCCAACTGTATCCTGGACAGGCACGTCCCCTGCCCCTATTCCAGGAATCTCCTCTGGATGAGGAGAAAGCCAATCCTCTGCCAGCTCTGGCCCCACGAAAGGAAGGAGCAAAGGAAGCCGCCCCACGAAAGGGACGACGTTGCTTCCTGCGTTGAGGTAACTTACCGCCTTTAGCAACGGAATCCAATTTCTCTCCAAAGAGCCGCAATCCCACAAAGGGAAAAGCCGTGACTTCTTGGACACAAAATCAGCCACCCACTGGCGCAACCAAACCGAACGCCGAATAGCCACAAGCAGGGACGACGTTCTGCCACACATCATCAAAGTGTCATCCAAGGTGGCTAGTACAAATGACAAAAACAATTCACACCGTTTAAGACCAAAGAACTCGTCACTATCCGGATCTAGCCCGGAAGAAGTCAACAGGTCCCTGACCACCGACCTGGTAGCCACCACCAACAGCGCCGAAGCACAAACAGGCCGCAGGGCCGACCCAACACTGGCAAAACCATGACAAGCCATCTGGTCAATGCGTTTATCCTCACCATCTTTAAGAGTGGAACAATCAGGAGAATTCAAAATAGCGGTGTTGGACAACCCCAAAATCGGGGCATCCACCTCAGGAGGAGACGACCAACGCTTTACCGCATCCAAAAGGAAAGGGATAATTTTTATCCCAACTCTGAGGGACACCTGGGAGCCGAGTAGGCCTCTCCCATTCCTTAGTAATAATTCCATCAAAATGCTTTTGATTAGGAAATTCCAAGCGAGGCCTAGATTCCTCGAAAAACTCCCCCTTTTGCTGAGGAGCCCCCTCAGGAAGAGAAAATACCATTTTGTGAATACTCACCTTGTAAAATGGGTATTATAAGTATGTCACACACCCCGCTTCAAGATATTCATAACCTGTGGGTAATATGACCTGTAGAGGGGGAACTGCAGAGATGATAGGAAAAAAGAAGCCCCTCCCAGTCCATAAATACCTGGGACCTCCCACTCATTACCCAGTATCAAGAAAGCAGTAAGGAAAGGGACCAGGAAGAGCCAAATATAAATCATAACGCAAAGATCACAATATAAATGATCCAGAATACAAAAGGGCGGGGTGAAGCGGGGTGTGTGACACACTTATAATACCCATTTTACAAGGTGAGTATTCACAAAATGGTATTATTCTAAGTATGTCACACACCCCGCTTCAAGATATTCATAACCTGTGGGACATCAAATAGCAGTGTCCATAAAGGGTGGGGATCCAAAAAACAAGGCATAACTCACAACTAAAACCACTGTAGCCTGTAGAGCTTTGCGGCCAAAAACAGCATCCGCTGAGGCCCTAACATCAACCTTGTAAACTTAGAAAAAGTGTGAACAGAAGACCAAGTAGCAGTCTAACAAACTTGCACAACATAGACCTGGTTCTGGAAAGCCCAGGAAACCCCAACCGCACAAGTAGAATGAGCAGTAACACGAAAAAGGGGGACTCCTCCCCTTAGCAGAATAGGCCCCAACAGTAGCCTGACGAATCCATTTACTGATGGAAGACTTGGCGGGTGCCAAACCATTCTTGGACCCGGAGGGAACCATAAAGAAGGCATCAGTCTTGCGAAAAGAAGAAGTTACTACCAAATAGTACTTCACAGCACGAACCACGTTCAAGGAATATAGGACCCTCTCCTAATGGTTGTTGGGATTAGAACACAGAGAGGGCATAACAATATCCTGATTTAGGTGAAAAGCAGAAACCACCTTGTCCTGACGACAATCAAAGACACGGAGCCTGAATAGACAGGGCCGCCAACTCAGAGACGCGCCGAACTGAAGTGATGGCTACCAAAAAAGGCCACCTTCTGTGTAAGGGAAGACGAAACAAAACCGTGCAAGGGCTCAAAGGGAGGACCCTGAAGAGCGGAAAGAACCAAATTCAAATTCCAAACCGGAATGATAGGCTTCCTAGTAGGCCGCACATGCGTAACCCCTAGGAAAAAAGACTTAACTGGAAAAACACCGCCAGGGCAGAAACCTGCCCCTTCAACGTACTGAATTGGAGCCCCAGATCCAAGCCGTGTAGGAGGAACTCCAGAACTCTAGAATAGAGAATTCCAACAAGGGAAGGCCCTAGACTCACACCAATCCATATAAGACCTCCAAGTCCTATAGTAAACGGAAGAAGAAGACGAAGAAGACCTCTTCCTAGCACTAATAGGAGTCCGAATCACAGCATCAGAAAGACCTTCCTCGTACAAGATGGAGGTTTCAGCAGCCACGCCGTCAAAGCCAGCGTTGGTAAATTGGGGTAACGTAGATGACCCTGTGTGAGCAGATCCGGCAGCAGGGGCAGAACGAACTGATCTTCTGCTAACCTTACCACGTCTGCGAACTAAACCTGTCTTGGCCACCTTGGGGCCACCAGAATTGCTGACGCTCCCTCCAGAGCCAGCTTGCGCACTACTCTGGCCACCATGGGAAACGAAGGGAACAGGTACAGAAACCCCAGATCCCTCCAGTTCAAAGATATGGCATCCGCTGCGAGAGCCAGTGGATCCTTTGCCAGAGACACAAATGTCAGAAGTTTGTGATTGTGACGGGAGGCAAAGAGGTCCACCAACGGTGAACCCCACCTGAGACAAATCAAGTGAAAAACCTTGGGACTGAGACCATTCCCCCTTGCGGGCTGACAACCTGCTCAGAGAGTCCGCCTCCGTTGTTCTCCACTCCCGGAATGTAAACGCCGAGATGCACGGGACGTGGCTCTCCGCCCAGTCCAGAATCAGAGACACTTCCCTGAGGGCACTCCTGCTGCGAGTCCCTCCCTGGTGACTGATGTAAGCAAACGCCGTCCGATTGTCCAACCGGACCTGAACCGGCAAGCCCCGTAGGTGATGAGTCAAACGAAAAAGAACCATCCTGATGGCTCTCAATTCCAGAACGTTGATAGGCTTGTGGGCTTCCTGCCTTCAACAGATTGGCTGAGTTCAGCCACCACCGAAGTGAGCGGCGAACCCGGGGAGACATCAGAAAGGATTGATCCAGCGACAGAGGAGACCTGTCCCAGACAGCCAATAGATGGAGCTGTAGCGTCCTTGTGTGAAACGGAGCAAAGGGGACTGCCTCGAAGGAGGCTACCATCAATCCCACCAGTCTCATCCCTAGCCGGATAGTCGGACGAGGAATTGACAACCGAATCAAACTCCTGAATCAAAACCTTGGATTGAGGAAGGAAAACTCTGGCCTGAGCTGTATCCAAAAAGACATTGCCAGAAAGGACACTATCCTGGACGGGTAAAGGGAGGACTTGGGGTAGCAGATCACCCAACCGAACCTCTCCAGAGTGGATATCACCGTCCTGGTGTCCAATTCCGCTTGGTTGAATGACGATGCCAAGATGAGGAGATCGTTCAGATATGGCACTATGCGAATTCCCTGCGCTCTGAGGAGAGCCATCACCCCAGCGAGCACCTTGGTGAAAACCCTTGGAGCTGTGGTGAGACCAAAAAGAAAGAGCCACAAACTGAAAGTGCCGGTCCTCCACCACGAACCTGAGAATCTCTGGTGCGCGGGAAAAAACAGAACATGTAGGTAAGCGTCCTTGATGTCTAA
Source organism: Gastrophryne carolinensis (assembly GCA_027917425.1). Lineage (NCBI taxonomy): Eukaryota > Metazoa > Chordata > Amphibia > Anura > Microhylidae > Gastrophryne > Gastrophryne carolinensis. The sequence continues at coordinate 524,049,680 of CM051236.1, forward strand.
GGACGTCATGAAGTCCCCCTGACGAAGAGAACGGATAGCAGAACGTAGCGTTTCCATGTGAAATTTTCGCAGCCTGACAAACCTGTTGAGAATCTTCAGATCCAGGATGGGCCGGATAGAGCCATCCTTTTTGGGGACCGTGAACAGATTTGAGTAAAAACCCTGACCCCTGACTGATGGGGGCACTGGACAAATGACCGCTATTTCCAGAAGACTCGATACCGCCTCCCTGAGCCCCTGCGCGGCCAGGGCGTCCGGGGGCACCCGAGACCTGAAGAACTCCAGCTTGTAGCCGGAAGACACCACTTCCCGGATCCATCTGTCCGGGACCTCCCGAATCCAGACCTGGGAGAAGTGTTTAGGTTTAGAACCCCCAATTGAATCCTGAACGGGCACGTCCTCTGCCCCTATTCCAGGAATCTCCTCTTGTAGATGGGAAGGTAAAAACGTCTTCCCGCTCTGGAACCATGAAAGGAAGAAGCGAAGGAGGCCGCCCCCCGAAAGGAACGTCGTTGTTACTTGCGTTGAGGTAACTTACCACCTTTAGCAACAGAGCCCAACTTTTCTCAAAAGAGCAGTAATCCCACAAGGGGAAGAGACGTTAACGACTTCTTTGACCCAAAGTCAGCTGCCCACTGACGCAACCAAACCGAGCGCCCAATGGTCACCAGCAGAGCAGAAGTTCTGCAACACATCAACAAGGTATCATCCAAAGCGGCTAGCACAAAGGACAAAAAACAACTCACAACGTTAAAGTCCAAGAAATTCGTTACTATCCGGATCCAAACCGGAAGAAGTCAACAGGTCCCTGACCACCGACCTGGTAGTCACCACGAACAGCACTGAGGCACAAACATGTATGGCTAACCCAACACTAGCAAAACCGTGACAAGCCGTCTGGTCAATGCGTTTATCCTCACCATCTTTAAGAGAGGAACAATCAGGGATATCCAAAACAGCTGAGTCGGACAACCCCAAAATTGGTGCGTCCCGCTCGGGAGGGGATGCCCACGCTTAATCGTATCTGAAAAAAAGGATATCTTCTATCCCAGCTCTGAGGAATGCCTGGAAGCCGAACAGGCCTCCCCCATTCCTAATAAATAATACTATCAAATGCTTTTGGTTAGGGAATTCCAAGCGCAGCTTGGATTCCTAGAAAAAAACTCCCCTTGTTGTTGAGGAGCCAACTCAGGAGGGAAAATAGCCAGAACCTCAAACCTCTGAGCTAGAACGTTAGGAGTATCCGAGGAACTCCTAAAGCCCCGCTCGGTAACAGTGCCAACAAATAGCTGATCATCTGAATTATCCGATTCCTCAAATAACTCCCCTTCCTCTAGTGGGGAGTAATCGGACCAATCCAGAAAAATCCTCATCATCACAATCGACTGCCGGTGCAGCCGGTGACAAATGCTTTCTTTTAGCCGGGGCCCTATTGGTAACCGCGGTAGAAAATAATTTTTCCAGATTGGCCAATCTGGCACACACATCAGATTGCGACTCCCGTCCCATGCTAACGTCACACGGGGCACGAGGGGGAGGGGATGAAGCCGGCGGTGCTGACCCAGGCGCCTGGGGTCCTGACTGCCGTGTAATATTCTGCAGTGCACATGTATACAAAGAAAACATCATCCCCAGTTTGGAATACCCCACAACCCATTAACTTCCGGGATTGCCCCTAGGGGAGCCCGATATCCGGGGATGCCTCCATACGGTGAACATATAGGTAGTCGCAATGACCTAGGGAATTACGCTTATAAGCAACCCGGGATGCCCTTTTTAATGTCCCCATTGGGAGGATTTAAGGAAAAACCAATTAGAACCCAGGGACCCTAGGACCTGGAGAAACCTTAACCCCAATGTAGGTGCACTAAACATGCAATGTATAGAAGAGAATAAAGGCACATTATATATATATATTAAGCAAATAAGGGGCCAACAAGGCCACTCACGGATTGGAATGGCGCCCACACGCCACGATGCTGAAGAGATGGAAGAGAAGATACGAAGGGGGGCGTGGTCAGCGCGGATCCCGCTTCTGCTGAACTCCGCCCCCCTCCCACCGGCAAAACCGCTAACCAGAGCCAGACAGGCTCCACAGTGGCGCCAGTCTCACGGGGGGGGGGGGGGGGGTTCCGCAGCGGCGCGCCTAACGCTCGGCCGCGCCCCCGGTGTCCGCTCATGAGGGGAGAAGCGCCCCTCCACTATCACAGCTGGGAGACGCCCCTGCTTCCAGCGCGTGAGGGGAGAAGCTCCCCTCCGCCACCCGCACTGCAGCCGCTTAACAGGCCGGCGCCGCGGCGGTAGTGACGGCCGCGGCGCCGGTTAAGTAGAAATAAAAAGAGCTTAAAAGGAATGAAGAGAAGAGGAGGAGGGGCGGGCCGCGGCTTCGCGCCGAACGCCCGGCCCCGCCCCCTACTGCCAGTGCCTGAGGGGAGAAAATCCTCTCAGCCATGTCACCGGGTGAAACGTGAGGTAAAAATTTGAAGGATTTCTCTATAATCTCTCTCATGTGGCCATACAATAAAGTGAAACACACACAAATGCACATAAGAGCTTAATAATAATAAATAAAGGGCCTAACACGGAAGAAAAGACCCCAGACCCCCCCCCCCCCCTCTGAGGAGAAGGGCATCCGGAGAGGGGAACACCACCTAGGGTGAAATGGCCGAGGGACAGGGCATCCCAAACCGGGGTCACCAACCCGGATAGCCGCCTACCCTCTTGTATAGGGTCTCGCGGTGGAGCATAGCTCCTAAGCACCTAAGGTGCTTTTCTACCCTCACCCGGAAGGCAGCCTCAGCTGGGAGGCAGGGAATCCACAATGAATCCGGGCGGAAATAGATAAAAAACGGGCCGGGAGTTGTCCCGGCTACCTGAAATCCCCCTGTGCAAGGAGGAGACATCATCTTCTGACTTGCTCGCCGTCTGCAGAGATGAAGACTGGGGAATGAGTGGGAGGTCCCAGGTATTTATAGGACTGGGAGGGGCTTCTTTTTTCCTATCATCTCTGCAGTTCACCCTATACAGGTCATATTACCCACAGGTTATGAATATCTTGAAGCGGGGTGTGACATACTTAGAATATAGCCAGAACCTCAAACATTTGAGCCAAAACCTTAGGGGTATCCAAGGAATTCCGCAAGCCCCGCTCAGTATCAGCACCAACAAACGGTTGATTGTCCGAATAATCCGAATCCTCAAATAACTCCCCTTCCTCAAGCAGGGAGTAATCGGACAATCCAGAGAATCAAAATCATCAAAGTCAACCGCCGGCATGGCCGGTGACAAGTGCTTCCTCTTAGCCGGAGCCTTTCGGGCGACCGCGGTAGAAATTTTTTTGCAAGATTAGCCAATCTGGCACACACCTCAGATTGCGACTCCCCACTCATGACAACGTCACACAGGGCACAGATCAATCGGGGAGGGGAAGGAGAAGGGACCGGCGGTGCAGAACCAGACGCCTGGAGTCCGGATTGCCGCGTAATAGTCTGCTGCGCACATGGTACACAAAGGAACAAATCATCCCCGTAAGGGATACCCCACACCCCATACACTTCCGGGATTGCCCCGAGGGGAGCCCAAGCCCAGTACCTGGGGATGCCTCCATACGGTGAACTTATAGGTAGTCGCAATGACCAAGGGAATTACGCATATAAGCAACCCGGGATGCCCCTTTAATGTCCCCAGTGGGAGGATTTACAGTAAGCCCAAATTAAACTCAGGGACCCTAGGACCGGGAGAAAACCCCCTAACAGCAATGTAGGTCCGCCTGGAAGACATAATTAAACACAGAGCCACTCACTGTGCTGTCCTCTTAGCCAGGGGGTAATGGCGTCCTCACGCCACGATGTGAAGAAGCAGGCAGAAAGGAGAAGGGGGCGTGGCCAGCGCGGAGCGCGTCTTGCTCCGCCCCCCTTCCACCGTCCAGCTTCCCAATCAGAGCCGGAGACCAGGCTCCGCAGCAGCGTCTGCCGCACGGGGGCGGGCCGCGGCGTCGTGCCGAAAGCCCGGCCCCGCCCCCTACTCCCAGCACATGAGGGGAGAAGCTCCCCTCCGCCATGCCGCCTCAGAGGCCGGCGCCGTGGCGGGAGAAGGGACACCCCCCCCTAAGGAGAAGGGAATCCGGAGAGGGGAAAACCACCCAGGGTGTAATAGCTGAGGGACAGGGCATCCCAAACCGGGGTCACCAACCCGGTTAACCGCCTACCCTCTAGTACAGGGTCTCACGGTGGAGCAGTGGTCTCGCCCGGACCAGCAGCCTAGGCTGGGAGGCAGGGTAATGAACAAGGGATCCGGGTGGAAATAGATAAATAACGGGCCGGGAGTCATCCCGGCTACCTAAATTCCCCCTATGCAAGGAGGAGACATCATCTTCTGACTTGCTCGCCGTCTGCAGAGATGAAGACTGGGGAATGAGTGGGAGGTCCCAGGTATTTATAGGACTGGGAGGGGCTTCTTTTTTCCTATCATCTCTGCAGTTCACCCTATACAGGTCATATTACCCACAGGTTATGAATATCTTGAAGCGGGGTGTGTGACATACTTAGAATATTCTTATGAATCAAATCTCAATTTTAAATATATATTTTATATTCATATTTTGTTTTAAGTTCTTTAATGTGGTCATGTGTCTTATCCTTATCTGTCTATGTTTTACTACTTGAGTATTTTTATTGTTACTATGGTTTAGTCACAGTCTTCCCTCTGGGGAAAGAGCTTTGCCTCTGCATTTACATCCCATAGAAAGTGAAAAAATAAATGAATAGAAAATAATGATTAAGAAAAAAATATTAAAGAGTAACAAAATATATATAAATAGAAGAAAATCAATACTGTTAATATTGATACATATCTCTTCCACCTTTAGACCCGGTTTAATATTTATTGATACATTTGTCTTCCATCCTATTTCCCGGTTCATTCGTTACTGATACATTTCTCTGATTAATATTTATTGATACATTCAGTCCTTAGACTCTGTTTAATATATTTTGATACATTTCTTTTTGTTCCGTATTCTCGGTTCACTAGCTACTGATACATTTCTCTTTGATCCTTATTCCTCCCGGTTCAATAGTTACTGATACATTTCCCGTCCATCCTATTTCCCGGTTCATTCGTTACCGATACATTTCTCTGATTAATATTTATTGATATATTAAACAGAGTCAATAAATATTAATCAGAGAAATGTATCAGTAGCTAGTGAACCGAGAATACGGAACGAAAAGAAATGTATCAAAATATATTAAACAGAGTCTAAGGACTGAATGTATTTTGATACATTTCTCTTCGTTCCTTATTCTCGGTTCACTAGCTACTGATACATTTCTCTTCAATCCTTATTCCTGGTTCATTAGTTACTGATACATTTCTCGTCAATCTTTAGTCCCGGATCAATATTTACCGATATATTTCTTGTTGATCCTTAGACTCTGTTTAATATTTATTGATACATTTCTCTTCGTTCCTTATTCTCGGTTCACTAGCTACTGATACATTTCTCTTCGATCCTTATTCCTCCCGGTTCAACAGTTACTGATACATTTCCCTTCCATCCTTAGCCTCTGTTTAATATTTATTGATACATTCCTCTTCTATCCTTATTCCTGGTTCATTAGTTACTGATACATTTCTCGTCAATCTTTAGTCCTGGTTCAATATTTACTGATACATTTCTTGTTGATCCTCTGTAATATTTATTGATACATTTCTCTTCGTTCCTTATTCTCGGTTCACTAGCTACTGATACATTTCTCTTCGATCCTTATTCTCGGTTCACTAGCTACTGATACATTTCTCTTCAATCCTTATTCCTCCCGGTTCAATAGTTACTGATACATTTCCCGTCCATCCTTAGCCTCTGTTTAATATTTATTGATACATTTCTCTTCAATCCTTATTCTCAATTCATTAGTTACCGATACATTGCTTTAGATCCTTATTCCCAGTTCATTAGGTATTGATACATTTCTTGTTGATCCTTAGCCTCTCTTTAATATTTATTGATACATTTTTCGTTAGACTCGGTCGGTTAATGATAGAAGTTGTAAGTTTTGCATTTATGCTAATTAAAGTCACCCGATCAGACGATTCATTTATTAACAGCGTTTTATTTGGACACAGGATCCATGTTAACAATTAAGAAAAAAAAAGGGGCTGATGTGCGCATGCGTAGAATGATGACATCACCAGGGTGGGTGTGGCAACATTACAGCAAATGATCGGCAGAGGAGCAAGTCCGGGCAGGCAGCACCGATCCTGCGACCTAAGCTGCACAGTCAGGAGCAGGGGCAGACTGGCCATAGTGAGAATGCCCGGTGGGCTGCACTGCTTTGGGGCAGTCTGGGCTGCTACCTTTAGTAACACTCCCATCCAATCCCAGCCCCCCATCCCTTTCCCCACCCTATCCCCCTCATCCAAGCACCCCCAGCCCATGTCCTCCCCCTAATGATATACCCTCAGTCTTGGAGCACACTGGATGACTGGCCAAGCAGCAGAGATGCCAGGGCTGGTCAAGGGCCGGCAAAAACCCGGGCTGATTTTTGGTCCCATTCTGCCGCTGCCCAGGCGTATGGGGCCGGAGATGAGGGGGCGTTGATAGCCACTGACCAGCAACATAACTAAGTGCACCTAGACCTTAACGGAAGAATGGACGCTTCTTATAAACCAATCAGATTGTCCTATTGCCCTGTTAGCCCCGCCCACCATGAAACGGAAACATCGAAGGTCTGTGATACCCAGAGATTGCAAATGCCCAGTGACTGATAAACAACTGCCCCAAAATCAAGGACGGCAGGGCTGTTGCACGGACATGAACGAGCTCATACGCCATCATGGGCAGCGCTTACCTCTGTAATTGCCCCGCAACCGAAAGCGCAACGCCCTCATACAGCTCCGCTATGAGCCACAGGGACGCGGAACTAACCATTCCTGAATTTCTATGGCACATCCGGCGCTTATCATGAACTGGGTTTCTATTGCCCAGCAGCACTTATCTGAGAACTACAACAAAACAGATGAATGGGGGTGGAGCTTGTGATAATGGGATGCGTCCGTCCTCCTCCTCGTCATTCTTTACTTACAGCACACAGCCGCGCACACCCAGGAAAAATGGTTACAGAAGATTGGCTTGTGGCGAGCCACCGTCGGATCCTACGCCGATTAGCCATTGGTTGAGAAAAGGAGACTATGCAAACGCCACGAGAGCCCCTGGAGCATGACGGACGACTGCGTCATTGACGACATCACAGAAGGGGCGGGACCTAGAGGGGGTTTTTGCCATGCAACCCCTAGGCCCCTCCTCTTTGTGAAGTCATAAGGGACAGAGAGGAGATTCCAGAGAGGCCTTGCCTCTTAGTATGAAAGTCGCTTCATGGTGGCTCAGCATGGCGTCCCTCGGCCGGGACCCTGTGGAGAACCCCTATCCAGACCCCGGTGGAGCCTCCTTAGACGTCCTGCCAGCATTAAGGATGCTGCACGTGAGCCCGTCTAGAGAAGGTAAGTATAAGTTAATTAAGAACAATAAAAAGCTAAGTGTTGAACTTGTCACATGACCTGTGCTATAGGACATAAAGGCTTGTAATGGTCGGGGGGCCGGCTGGTTGGCCCTTGAGCCCTGGAATTACAAGCCCCTATGTTTGGTTTGCCAGGTTAGTAATGCTTATGGGAGTGGGGGGGGGGGGGGGGGACCCAAACATTTTTTTTTTGCATTTAAGACACGTGTCAAAAAATTAAAAAAACTACTGAATGGAGGTCCACCCCATAAAAACATTACCAACCTGGCAAACCAAACAAAGCACCTGCCAGACTTAGCGGGTGACATGCCGGTAAAATGACTTATTATCCGCACCCCCACTTGAGACATTGGGGGCGCAGAGGTGTCCATTAGGGTGGGCACAGGGTTTTTCCAGGGGTGCCCGAGCCCATAGCTAAGGTCATAGGGGCTCTTAACTTTCAGGGCCAAGGGCCCTCGTTTACAAGCCCTTATGCTTGTTGCCCAGGTGGTTGGCTTTGGGGGGGGGGACCACTTTTAAGCTTAAAAAAAAAAAAAAAACCTTGCTGTCACTTTCACTGCTTAAAGTGGGGGATCGGGGGATGCCCCACTGTGTGAAACCCCCCAGATCGCCGTTGACAACTCACCTCTGCCCGGTCCTACGACGCATGCGGGTCTGCTCGTCCAATCAGCGCACTCGGATCCGCACCCCCTCCGCTTCCCTCTAAAAGGGAAATGCTGCTCGCACATGCACCATTGAACCGGGAACAGAGGACAGTTTTCGGGCGACCTTGGGAGGCATCAAACAGTGTGGGCGCCCCTGAACAGGGTGCCATGGGGGGGCAAGTATGCCTCAGTTACCCAGGGACGCAGAGGCCTCAGTTACCCAGGGACGCAGAGGCCTCAGTTACCCAGGGACGCAGAGGCCTCAGTTACCCAGGGACGCAGAGGCCTCAGTTACTGGGAGGCTGAAGGAAGGCCGGAGTTCCGCCACAGACTGCAGTTACACAGCCTCTCCATGGACCTACCGTCCTCCGTCACTAGACTTAATAAATAGGTTAAACAAGAGGGCCGTCCCAAGATGGCGTCTCAGCAGAAGGAGGCCACCTGCGCGCGCAGCCTCTCCATCCTGGCCGGCAGCAGGGCCACCATCTCCTTGGTGAGCTCCAGCTCAGTCTCCACGGCCCTGGCGGCGTCGGGGTGCTGGGCGCAGTAGTCGGTCACGAAGGAGTAGCAGTTCAGCGAGGTCTGCATGTTCTCCAGCTGCTTCTTGGGATCCCCGGAGATGAGCTTCCCGTAGAGGCGCGCGATGTGGAACTTGGCCACCAGGGCGGGGCGCAGGACATCCTCCTCCAGCTTGTCGGGGAACTTTCCGTCGGGGGCGCGCAGGGACGCCAGGAAAGCCTCGTAGTACTTGATGGCCGACTGCGCCAGGCTGTTGATCTTCTTGACGGTGTGCGGGTCCATCTCGTCCAGCCTGTTGCCGATGGCGACCTTCAGGTCCATCATCTCGTAGAAGGTGTCGGCCAGCTCGAACTGCAGCTGCCGGCAAACCAGGAGGTAGTACTGCGGGTTCAGCTCGCGGCACAGCGGCTCCAGCGCGTCCACGCGGCGCTTGTGCATGCGGCAGCGGCGCTCGTAGTCCTCCTCGAAGAAGGCCAGCAGCTTGAAGAGCGCGCTGTGGTCCTGCGCCACCTCGATGTGGTCCGTGACGTGGCCGTCCAGCTGGAAGTACTCCTTGGCCTCGTTGACGTACTTCTGCCCCACCAGGAAAATTTCCCGGGCCTCCTGGAAATCCAGCGGGAGCGAGCACTCCACCTTCTCCTCCGCCGCCGAGATGGAGTCGTAGATGTCGCTGGAGCCGAACAGCACGGCCTTCTTGCGGCCCTTCTCCTTCTCGTCCTCCAGCTTCCTGCGCTCGGCCTTCAGCTCCTCCTGAAGGTCCGCGTCCAGCTCCCCGATATTGTCCTGCGGGAAAGAGGAGAGCGCGTCAGGTGGGAGGAGCGTGTCCCCCTATTGTAAACAAATTAATACTCCTGAATGGCTCGTTCAATTTATGTAATAACTAAAATATTAATAATATTATATATATTTATCCTGCCCGGCTCCACTCAAATAGGCAAACAAATATATAAATATCATTAACATATGGCCAATGATAACACATTGGATACAAGCATAAGACTGTAGATACTGACTCAAGAGACCTGGAGGAAGGGAAGAGACCCGACCCAAAGGACTTGGAGGAAAGGAAGAGACCCGACCCAAAGGACCTGGAGGAAGGGAAGAGACCCGACCCAAAGGACCTGGAGGAAGGGAAGAGACCCGACCCAAAGGACCTGGAGGAAGGGAAGAGACCCGACCCAAAGGACCTGGAGGAAGGGAAGAGACCCGACCCAAAGGACCTGGAGGAAGGGAAGAGACCCGACCCAAAGGACCTGGAGGAAGGGAAGAGACCCGACCCAAAGGACCTGGAGGAAGGGAAGAGACCCGACCCAAAGGACCTGGAGGAAGGGAAGAGACCCGACCCAAAGGACCTGGAGGAAGGGAAGAGACCCGACCCAAAGGACCTGGAGGAAGGGAAGAGACCCGACCCAAAGGACCTGGAGGAAGGGAAGAGACCCGACCCAAAGGACCTGGAGGAAGGGAAGAGACCCGACCCAAAGGACCTGGAGGAAGGGAAGAGACCCGACCCAAAGGACCTGGAGGAAGGGAAGAGACCCGACCCAAAGGACCTGGAGGAAGGGAAGAGACCCGACCCAAAGGACCTGGAGGAAGGGAAGAGACCCGATCCAAAGGAACAGGAGGAAAGGAAGGGACCCGACCCAAAGGACCTGGGCAGAATAGAAGGGACCAGACCCAAAGGACCTGGAGGAAAGGAAGGGACCCGACCCAAAGGACCTGGAGGAAAGGAAGGGACCTGACCCAAAGGACCTGGAGGAAAGGAATGGACCTGACCCAAAGGACCTGGAGGGAGGGAAGAGACCTGACCCAAAGGACCTGGAGGGAGGGAAGAGACCTGACTCAAGAGACCTGGAGGAAGGGTAGAGACCCGACCCAAAGGACTCGGAGGAAAGGAAGAGACCAGACCCAAAGGACCTGGAGGAAAGGAAGGGACCCGACCCAAAGGACCTGGAGGAAAGGAAGGGACCCGACCCAAAGGAACAGGAGGAAAGGAAGGGACCCGACCCAAAGGACCTGGGCAGAATAGAAGGGACCAGACCCAAAGGACCTGGAGGAAAGGAAGGGACCCGACCCAAAGGACCTGGAGGAAAGGAAGGGACCCGACCCAAAGGAACAGGAGGAAAGGAAGGGACCCGACCCAAAGGACCTGGGCAGAATAGAAGGGACCAGACCCAAAGGACCTGGAGGAAAGGAAGGGACCCGACCCAAAGGACCTGGAGGAAAGGAAGGGACCCGACCCAAAGGACCTGGGCAGAATAGAAGGGACCAGACCCAAAGGACCTGGGCAGAATAGAAGGGACCAGACCCAAAGGACCTGGAGGAAAGGAAGGGACCTGACCCAAAGGACCTGGGTAGAATAGAAGGGACCAGACCCAAAGGACCTGGGCAGAATAGAAGGGACCAGACCCAAAGGACCTGGAGGAAAGGAAGGGATCCGACCAAAAGGACCTGGCGGAATGGAAGGGACCCGACCCAAAGGACCTGGCGGAATAGAAGGGACAGAGAGGTGATGTACCTCCAGCTTCTTGCGCGCCTCCTGCAGCAGGTGCAGCGCATACTTCACCCAGCAGCGGGCGATCTCGGCCTTCTTTTGGCTCAGATGCTCCAGACGCTCCTGTTCGGCTTCATCTGCATGAAAGACAACACCAGGGCGTGACCACCAATCAGATATAAGCAAGCACAGGTCACGCCCCCTCCATGGGGGGGTGTAATGGAGGATAGCGGCCTAGGACTTACTTTCTTTGGCGGCTTCGGCGGAGGGGGCGTTCCCGGCTTTGCTGAAGACGACATTGGCGGCGGCCAGACAGTGCCGCGCCTCCATGAAGCATTGCTGCCGGGACAGAAGAGAGTCACATTAGGATAGAAATCAGCAATTCATATCTCTATTAAGATTATGGGCGGGCACTCGCACTAAGCCCCGCCTCCTGACATTCTGGGATTATGGGTTACGTCTTGTCCAAACTCTCATTCCATCCCCTTGTTAGAATGAGATACAGGCTACACAAGGTGTAATGCGTCAATCCCAGGTCGGGAGAGGGCGGGGCTTAGTGGGTGTGCCCCGCCCATTTCCCAGCTGCACGTTCCCTCCTGTGCTGCACCCACTTTGCTAGATCCTGGGCTCACCCTCCCCCTACAGCTGACTCCGTATTCCTGGGTCAGGTCGCTGCACTCTCCTGGAGGGGAGTGATACAGACCATAGGATCCCTCATCAGTCCCCGCCTTCTCCGGTGGCCCCGCCTCCCCACCAGTCCTCTCAGCCTGGCCCCACCCTCTACACGAAACTTCCTGTTCCCAAGTCAGGTCACTGCTGGGAGTGATACAGACCATATGATCACTCATCAGTCCCCGCCTTCTCCTGTGGCCCCACCTCCCCACGTCCTCTCTGCCTGGCCCCACCCCCCCAACAGCTGACTTCCTATTACTGGGTCAGGTCGCTGCAGTTCGACTTGGCAAAGCAAGGGTTACATCCTGATACAGACCATATGATCACTCATCAGTCTCCACCTTCTCCTGTGGCCCCGCCTCCCCACCAGTCCTCTCTGCCTGGCCCCACCCCCCTACATCTGACTTCCTATTACCGGTTCAGGTCCCTGCAGTTTGGCTTGGCAAAGCAATGGTTACATCCTGACCCCTAGAGGCTGCTGGTAGTGATACAGACCATATGATCCTTCATCAGTCCCCACCTTCTCCTGTGGCCCCGCCTCCCTGCCAGCCCCTCTCTGTCTGGCCCCACCCCCCTTCAGCTGACTCCCTAGTCCTGGGTCAGGTCGCTGCAGTCCTGCTTGGCAAAGCAATGGTTACATCCTGACCCCTAGAGGGTGCTGGTAGTGATACAGACCATATGATCCCTCATCAGTCCCCACCTTCTCCTGTGGCCCCACCTCCCCACCAGTCCTATTTGCCTGGCCCCACCCCCCTACACATGACTCCCTATTCCCAAGACAGGTTGCTGCAGTCCTGCTTGGCAAAGAAAGGGTTACAGCCAGATACAGACCATATGATCCCTCATCAGTCCCCGCCTTCTCCTGTGGTCCCGCCTCCCCCCCTCTGACTCCAGCTGACTCCCTAGTCCTGGGTCAGGTCGCTGCAGTCATGCTTGGCAAAGCAAGGGTTACATCCTGACCCCCAGAGGCTCCTGGGAGTGATACAGACCATATGATCCCTCATCAGTCCCCGCCTTCTCCTGTGGCCCCGCCTCCCCAACCGGCCCAATCTGCCTGGCCCCACCCCCTACACATGACTCCCTATTACAGGTTCAGGTAGCTACAGTCCTGCTTGGCAAAGAAAGGGTTACACCCCGATACAGACCATATGATCCCTCATCAGCCTTCCCTGTGGCCCCGCCTACCCTGCAGTCCTCTTATCCTGGCCCCATCCCCTACATGTGACCCAGACAGTGCGGCCCAGACAGTACCGCCAGAGGCTCGCCCGGCCCAGACAGTACCGCCAGAGGCTCGCCCGGCCCAGACAGTACCGCCAGAGGCTCGCCCGGCCCAGACAGTACCGCCAGAGGCTCGCCCGGCCCAGACAGTACCGCCAGAGGCTCGCCCGGCCCAGACAGTACCGCCAGAGGCTCGCCCGGCCCAGACAGTACCGCCAGAGGCTCGCCCGGCCCAGACAGTACCGCCAGAGGCTCGCCCGGCCCAGACAGTACCGCCAGAGGCTCGCCCGGCCCAGACAGTACCGCCAGAGGCTCGCCCGGCCCAGACAGTACCGCCAGAGGCTCACCCGGCCCAGACAGTACCGCCAGAGGCTCACCCGGCCCAGACAGTACCGCCAGAGGCTCACCCGGCCCAGACCGTACCGCCAGAGGCTCACCCGGCCCAGACAGTACCGCCAGAGGCTCACCCGGCCCAGACAGTAGTGCGAGAGGCTCACCCGGCCCAGACAGTAGTGCGAGAGGCTCACCCGGCCCAGACAGTACCGCCAGAGGCTCGCCCGGCCCAGACAGTACCGCCAGAGGCTCGCCCGGCCCAGACAGTACCGCCAGAGGCTCGCCCGGCCCAGACAGTATCGCCAGAGGCTCACCCGGCCCAGACAGTACCGCCAGAGGCTCACCCGGCCCAGACAGTAGTGCGAGAGGCTCACCCGGCCCAGACAGTACCGCCAGAGGCTCGCCCGGCCCAGACAGTAGTGCGAGAGGCTCACCCGGCCCAGACAGTAGTGCGAGAGGCTCACCCGGCCCAGACAGTACCGCCAGAGGCTCACCCGGCCCAGACAGTAGTGCGAGAGGCTCACCCGGCCCAGACAGTAGTGCGAGAGGCTCACCCGGCCCAGACAGTAGTGCGAGAGGCTCACCCGGCCCAGACAGTAGTGCGAGAGGCTCACCCGGCCCAGACAGTAGTGCGAGAGGCTCACCCGGCCCAGACAGTAGTGCGAGAGGCTCACCCGGCCCAGACAGTAGTGCGAGAGGCTCACCCGGCCCAGACAGTAGTGCGAGAGGCTCACCCGGCCCAGACAGTACCGCGAGAGGCTCACCCGGCCCAGACAGTAGTGCGAGAGGCTTACCTTGCCCAGGTAGTACTGCGAGAGGCTCACCCGGCCCAGACAGTACCGCCAGAGGCTCGCCCGGCCCAGACAGTAGTGCGAGAGGCTCACCCGGCCCAGACAGTACCGCCAGAGGCTCGCCCGGCCCAGACAGTACCGCCAGAGGCTCGCCCGGCCCAGACAGTAGTGCGAGAGGCTCACCCGGCCCAGACAGTAGTGCGAGAGGCTCACCCGGCCCAGACAGTAGTGCGAGAGGCTCACCCGGCCCAGACAGTACCGCCAGAGGCTCACCCGGACCAGACAGTACCTCCAGAGGCTCACCCGGACCAGACAGTACCGCCAGAGGCTCACCCGGACCAGACAGTACCGCCAGAGGCTTACCTTGCCCAGGTAGTACTGCCAGAGGCTTACCTTGCCCAGGTAGTACTGCGAGAGGGTGGCGGCATTGATGGCCCACTCCAGGGGGTTGTAGCCGTCGTACTGGAGCTGGCGCTGCAGGGTGGTGTGACAGTACTGCGCCGCCTTCTCGTCCTGCTTCAGGTGCTTGTAGACCTGCGCCAGGTAATACAGCGTGTGCGTGTAAACCCGCTCGAACCTGCAACAAGGGCAACACAGGAAGTGTAAAGAGAGGGACAATGGCGGGGGGGCGGCAAACTGACAGCCAGGTGTAAGGAAGACCACAGCAATATCTGCCTCCGGCTCCTGGCCCCGCCCCTTTGCCCGCTGGAGAGCTACAAAGTGACCGAAGCCCCGCCCCCTCAGGCACAACAGTTGCTTTAGGTGCCACCAGATCTCCGCCCTCATCCTGCTTTGTCATGCTCTGCTCTGTGACACCCCCCCGCCGTAAGACTTACCTGATCCCACTGCGCATGCGCCGGCTGCACTGAGCAATACCCTTAGCCTGATGCAGGCAGGCGCGTGCAAATCCGAGCGCGCTGATTGGACGAGCGGTCCCGCATGCGTCGTAGGACTGGATAGAGGCGAGTTTGGTCGGGCGGTCTGGGGTTTCACACAGCGGGGCATCCCAAATCAGGATTCCCCAAAGGCACAGGCTATAACCTCTGGATACTTAAGATTGCGAATTCTGGTGCCTATCCTGGGTTTTGGTCTTGCCCCCGATCGGGGATGCCCCGCTGTGCGATACCTCCCATATCGTCAAGGCCAACTCCCCTCATCCCGGTCCTATGGCACATGTGCGGCCGTTCAATCAGTGCGCTCGGAATTGCTGAGGTCACGTCGTCTGAGCCAGCGTCTCAGGCCAGCTGCTCCGAGCGCGCAGGTGGCCACATCCCTCACTTCCCTCTAATAGGGAGCGCGCCGGCGCCGGACATTCGCAAATACTCGGCTTGGGCACACGCCCTGCTAGAGGGATAGCGGGGATGCGGCTCGCGCATGCGCTGTTGGACCGGGAAACAAGGTAAGTGAATGGGGCGACCTGGGGGGGGGTTCACACAGGGGGGCATCCCGATTTTGTTTCCGTGGGTTTTGGTCCCACTTTAAAGCAGACCAAGACCTCGGAATTTCACTTCCCTGGGTTTTGGTTGGTATTACATGGGCAATTTGGGATGCAGGCGTGTGAAACCCCTTTGATCGGGACGCACGTTCCCGTCGCACATGTGCGGCCTTTCATCCAGTCAGAAATCACCGCAATCAGTTTTGAATGGAACAAATCGTCCGGCGCCCCCTGCTTGCCGCTCCTCCAATCATGACAAACTGTCAGGGGTGGCGCATCAGCTAAAGGAGTGCTGGGGATGCTGCAGGTGGCCGCGCATGTGACTATCTCTCTAATGCAGGGCTCACTGATGGTGTGAGGTGCAGTAGTTTCCTGTCCCCCATCAGATGGAGCTCTGCTAGGGAAAGGTGAGTATCTCTCTAATGCAGGGTCACTGATGGTGTGAGGGGGAAGGTGCAGTAGTTTCCTGTCCCCCATCAGATGGAGCTCTGCCAGGAAAAGGTGAGTATCTCTCTAATGCAGGGTCACTGATGGTGTGAGGGGGGAGGTGCAGTAGTTTCCTGTCCCCCATCAGATGGAGCTCTGCTAGGAAAAGGTGAGTATCTCTCTAATGCAGGGTCACTGATGGTGTGAGGTGCAGTAGTTTCCTGTCCCCCATCAGATGGAGCTCTGCTAGGAAAAGGTGAGTATCTCTCTAATGCAGGGTCACTGATGGTGTGAGGGGGGAGGGGGGGTCAGTTTAGTGCCCCCCGTGGGCTGGGCATCCCAATCGGGGGATCACATGTGAGGTTACCCAGGTTTTGTGGGGCACTTACCTCTTGGAGCGCTCCTGGTCAGAGTACTGCTCCTCCTCGGGGGTGAAATGCTCATCAGGGTCCATTGGGGGCTCCCCGACCTGCAAGATAAAAAAAGGGTCAGACAGTGTGGGGGCGGGGCTAATCACCAACCTACCCATAATTCCATGCTGGAGGACCTGCTCCTCTGTCCAACACAACCCTCAGCAAGTCCAGTGTGCGAGTTATGCGTTTCTAGGTCTGCTGCATCACGTGACCTGTAGTGACCAATAGCATTGCTGGGAAGGAGTCTGAGGTCATTAAAGGGAACCTGTACTTACCCAACCTCCCGGGTAAATACACACACTCCCACAGCGCGGCCTAGTGACAAACTGCCCCGGGCCATGCTAGAGCCTTTCTGATCAGACGCGCCTGGCAGGGAGATGTCAGGGGGAAATAGGATATACTGTGGCTTTAAAGTGGACCTCCAGCCAAAGCAACTACAGGGGCATCCCGAACTGGGAAGTTCCCTAGGAAGCCCAAAAATGAGGCCAGGTAAGTCATTGGGTCCAGTGCCGCCCCCTGGCAGCCAGTTTGCTGCATGACCGGTCCCCAGAGAAGAGATGAATAGAGTGGATGCGGTTGCCATGGGAACACAGATGTATTTTTTTCCAATGACCTGGCTTCTTAAGAGGTGAGGAGGGGTTTAAAGTGAGCTGGCTTCTTGAGAGGGAGGGTTAAAGTGGACCTTCAGCCAAAGCAATTACAGGGGGATCCCCAGCTGGGATGCCCATCGCTTGGAAGTTCCATAAATGAGGCCAGGTAAGTCACTGGTTCCAGTGCCACCCCCCTGGCAGCCAGTGACCGGTTCCCAGAGGAGAGATGAATAGAGTGGATGCGGTTGCCATGGGAACACATGTATTTTTCCCAATGACTTGGCTTCTTGAGAGGGGGGGGGGGGGGGGTTAAAGTGGACCTCCAGCCAAAGCAATTACAGGGGCATCCTGAACTGGGAAGTTCCATAGGAAGCCCAAAAAATGAGGCCAGGTAAGTAATTGGGTCCAGTGCCGCCCCCTGGCAGCCAGTTTGCACATGACTGCTCCCCAGAGGAGAGATGAATAGAGTGGATGCAGTTGCCATGGGAACACAGATGTATTTTCCCCAATTACCTTGCTTCCTGACGGAGGGGTTTGAAGTGGACCTATCAGCTGGTACGTCTGCAGACTGCACCAGCCCCGATTCGGGATGCCACACTGTGTGAGCCACCCCTAGTCGCCACACTCACCTTTTCCGCGCTCCTGCACCACATTCTCGGGCCACCACTCCCTTTCCTCTATGCCGTGCCTTAAAGAGGAACAAAACCCAACGGTGCCAGCCCTGGAATCTAAAAGAATCAACGGCCGGCTTCTGGCCTCCCCCCCGGGGCATCCCAATTCGGGAAGCCCCAATGTGTGCCGCAAAACTCAGCTCTCTCCTGGCTGCCTCACCAATGTAAATATCTGCGGCCGCATCCCCGGCATCTTTGGGCTGTGCGCGCTCCCGCCATTCAGATAGAAGCACGCCCCTGTCTGGCGCCATAAACAAGTTTGCCAACAGCCCTGGATTCTTTTAGCACTTTATGGTGTGCAATAATATGGAGAGAGAGTCCGTGCATGCACTATGGGACTCCCGGGTAGGTACGTTTATCTAGTGGGGCATCCCGACTCCAGACAAGGAGCCATCACGGGGACAGTAAATATCCTGCTGCTAACTCCACCGTCCTGGAAATCAATTAGCCCTGAAGAAGTGACATTGCATCACGTAACGCGTAGGACGGGGGAGGGGTGCTGTGGCCCATCTCTCATGTAAGAGCTTTTTTGTGCGTGGTTGTCCCTCTTGTGATCCCGCTGTGTCCTCTTTATTAAATATATTGCTGCTATTCAATTTTTTCAGTTAATTGCACTTTGTTACATTTTTTGTACACTGTCAATACTCTGTATATATTGTACGTTTTCACATATATTGCACCTGGCACTTTGTTACATTTTTTGTACTCTATATATTGTATGTTTTCACATATATTGCACTTTGTTTTGGGGGATAAATGGGACCCAGCTAATTTCACATAGGGACACATATATGAGATGTGACCATTTTGGCATTATTTGTTGTGCCACCAGCGCCCTCTAGTGTTAAGTTCATGTACTAATTGGTTTTAACTAATGTAATTTTTTTTTTTTAATGCATAGATGGCCATTGTATGTAGTTATACATATGAACTAATAAAAATTACATTTACACTTTGCAGTAGTGCAGTTTTATAGTTGAGTGTTGGGGGTTCTGTGGAAGGGCCCCTTTGGGTTTTTGTGCAATATTGGGCGAGAGTCCGCACATGCAGTATGGGACTCCCGGGTAGGTACGTGTATCGGGCAACCGCTGAGTTTCATCTTGTGGGGCATCCCGATTCCAGACAAGGATCTATCAGGGGGACAGTAAAAATCCTGCTGATAACTCCACTTTAAGGTGGACCAAAACCCACCACAATCATCCTGGGAACCTATAAGATTCCTGAACCAATCGATTCCCCCCGGGGAATCCCCCAGGTCGCCCTATACACTTACCTTGTTTCCCAGTCCAACGGCCCCGCTATCCCTGTAGCTGGGCATGTGCCAGGCATTTGTGAATGGCCGGTGTGGGCACGCTCCCTGTTAGAGGGAGGCGGGGGATGCCGCCACCAGCGCACTCGGAGTCACTGGTCTTAGACACCATCTTAGATGACGTGACATCAGCGGCTCTAAGCGAGCTGATTGGACGAGAGGTCGCGCATGCGCCGTAGGACCGGGAAGAGGCGAGTTGTACTCGGCGATCTGGGGGGTCACACACAGCGGGGCATCCCCAATCAGGGACCAAAACCCATGATAGTCGAAATGAGTGGATGGGCATGATAGACCAGGATGCCCAGGGGGTGGGAGTGAAGCAGTTGCCATGGTTACAGGACACTAGCAGCCTGTGCATGTCTGTGGGATGCCCATGAGCAAATGATAGGGGCGTGGCCGCTGCTCTACAAGCAGGTGGTGGTAAGGTGGTGATTTGTGTGCAGCGCGGGATATCTCACCCCACAGGAAATCCCGGGGGCACTGGGCGGGAGGCCCCTCTAGTGTAGACAGGGGGAGGGGGATCTCAGGATAAAGGGGATCCCTATGTACTGTAAATAGAGCTGGCTCCTCCCCCTGGGCTGGGGGGGCGGGGTCTCACCTTCTTCATGTACTGGCAGTAGAGGGACTCTGCGGCCTCCAGGTAAGTCTGTGCGATGATGATCTCTCCTCTGTCTGCCCACAGGATGCCCAGATTGTTCTGCAACATAAGATGGGGGACAGGTGAGTACCTGGGCCTGGGGGAGGGCGGGGTGAGTATCTGGGCCTGGGGGAAGGCGGGGTGAGTATCTGGGCCTGGGGGAGGGCGGGGTGAGTATCTGGGCCTGAAAGAAGAAGGGGTTAGGGGTGGGTGAGTACATGGGCAGGGTGAGGGGCGGGGGGGAGGTAACTGGGCCTGCAGCAGGGCAAACATACTGGGATGGGGCTCCAGCAGGGGGTGGGGTTGAGTACCTGGAACTGCAGCTGGGTGAACACGCATGGGCAGGCCAGGCGGTGGCAGGCAGGGGGGGCGGGATTATGGGTGGGGCCGATGGCAAGCAGGGGGCGGGATTATGGGTGGCAGGCAGGGGGGCGGGATTATGGGTGGGGCCGTGGCAGGCAGGGGGGCGGGATTATGGGTGGGCCCAGTGGCAGGCAGGGGTGTTAGGGGCGGGGCGAGAACCTGGGCCTGCAGTAGGGGTAGTCAAGGTAGTGGGGTTCCATCAGAGGGTGGGGTTAGGGGCAGGGCAATACCTGGTCCTGAAGCAGTGCAGGGTAAGGGGTGTGGTAAGCACCTGGGCCTGTAGGAGGGTGGGAGTAAGGAGGCGAAGTAAGTACCTGGACTTGTAAGAGGGCAGTGTCAGTACATGGGCCAGGGCCAGGGCCAGGGTCAGGGGTGGGGTAAGTACCTGGGTCTGCACAGCGGCGGGCCAGGCAGTGGGGCTCCAGCAGGGGGCGGGGTTAGGGGCAGAGTCAGTACCTGGTCCTGCAATAGGGCAGGCTAAGGGGTGGGGTAAGTACTTGGGTCAGCACAGCCGCGGGCCAAGTGGTGGGGCTCCAGCAGGGGGCGAGACCAGTACTTGGGCCTGCAGAAAGGTGGACATGCAGGGGGCGGGGTTAGGGGTGGAACCAATACCTGGGCCTGTAGAAGAATGGGGTTATGGGTGCGGCCAGTACCTGGACTTTCAGGGACAGGCCAGGGGGTGGAGTCAGTACATGGTCCTGCAGCAGGGAGGGCTAAGAGGTGAGGTAAGTACAAGGGCCTGTAAGAGGGCTGAGTGAAAACATGGGCAGGGTTAGGGGTGGGGCAGTACCTGGGCCTGCAGCAGGGTGGACACGCAGGGGCGGGCCAGACAATGAGGCCCCAGGAGGAGGCGGGGTTAGGGACGGGGCAGTACCTGGGCCTGCAGCAGGGTGTACACGCAGGGGCGGGCCAGACGATGAGGCTCCAGGAGGAGGCGGGGTTAGGGGTGGAGCACTACCTGAGCCTGCAGCAGGGTGTACACGCAGGGGCAGGCCAGACGATGAGGCTCCAGGAGGAGGCGGGGTTAGGGGCGGGGCACTACCTGAGCCTGCAGCAGGGCATACACGCAGGGGCGGGCCAGGCGGTGGGGCTCCAGTAGGAGGCGGGGTTAGGGGCGGGGCCGTACCTGGGCCTGCAGCAGGGCGGACACGAAGGGGCGGGCCAGACGATAAGGCTCCAGGAGGAGGCGGGGTTAGGGGCGGGGCAGTACCTGGGCCTGCAGCAGGGCGGACACGCAGGGGCGGGCCAGGAGGTGGGGCTCCAGGAGAAGGCAGGGTTAGGGGCGGGGCAGTACCTGGGCCTGCAGCAGGGCGGACACGCAGGGGCGGGCCAGACGATGAGGCTCCAGCAGGCGGGCGGCGCGCACCAGATGCTCCTCCCCCGCGGACATCTCCTCGGTGTCGGTGTGGTTGAGGCCCAGGCGCAGCTCCAGCACGGCCAGGCGGGCGGCCCGCTCCTCCCCTCGGTTCCCGGCATGCTCCTCTTCCTCCTCCTCGGGGCCCAGCTGGGCGCGCAGCTGGCGGAGCAGCTCCCGGGCGCGGTATTTGGAGCGGTACGGTTCGCTCTCGGGGTCGCTCTTGGACTCCACCTCGGAGGCGTGCAGCGCCTGGCGGTACGTGTCACAGGCCTGCTGCCGGCTCGCCGCCATCTTGCTGCTGATTCTGCTGCGTCCGCGGAATACGGCAGCGCTGTCACTGCTCCCTGACAAGAAACTCCGCCCACTCCAGCTCCGCCCAATGCAGCCATGGAAACAGGGGCGAGTCCAGACAGGCCACGCCCAGACACTGCTCCCTGACAAGAAACTCCGCCCACTCAAGCTCCGCCCTCCCAATGCAGCCAATGAAACGAACGAATCCAGTCAGGCCACGCCCACACATCGCTGCCACAGCTGAGGCAAAAGAAACTCCGCCCACTCCAGATCCGCCCTGACCCCTCCCCATGCAGCCATAGAAACGGGCGAGTCCAGCCAGGCCACGCCCACACACCGCTGCCACAGCTGAGGCATGAGAAACTCCAGCTCCGCCCTGACCCCACGCCCACACACCGCTGCACTAGTGAGGCAAAAGAAACTCCGCCCTGACCCCGCCCGATGCAGCCATGGAAACAGTGGCGAGTCCAGCCAGGCCACGCCCACACACCGCTGCACTAGTGAGGCAAAAGAAACTCCGCCCACTCTAGCTCCGCCCTGACCCCGCCCAATGCAGCCATAGAAACAGGGGCGAATCAAGCCAGGCCACGCCCACACATCGCTGCCACAGCTGAGGCATAAGAAACCCCGCCCACTCCAGCTCCGCCCTGACCCCTCCCAATGCAGCCTTAGAGACAGTGGCGACTCCAGCTAGGCCACGCCCACACGCCGCTGCCATTGCTGAGGCATAAGAAACCCCGCCCACTGACCGCTCGCCTGCTGCCATAGAAACCCGCACACCGCTGTCGCTGCGGTGATAAGAAACTCCGCCCATTCAGCTTCCGCCCTCACCCCTCCCCTGCAGCCATGGCAACCAGGGCGGCTCCGGGCTGCGGCTTCCGGCTGCAGATTCGCTACACGGCCTCATGTATAAAACACATCGCAAATAAGTAAATAATACATAAGTAATACATAATAATATATATTATTATATATCTGTATAGTATCATAAGAAATAAATATATATAAATAATATATAATAGTGTATTATTTTTCTATAATGTATCTGTTATAATATATATATTATACTGTCTCCTGTATTTTTCCCTTCCTTTAGGGTCATCTGCGAACTTGGTCCGTATCTGTAGTAATAAGTCGAAGCAACCGGATCTGTTGTTTTTCATTTCAGTCCCTAACCCAGAACCCCAACTTGCCCCCCATATTTCCCGCCCAGACCTTAACAGCCAGCTCACAGTGTCCCCTATATTAATCCTCTAACTCCAGAACATAACCTTATGGTATCTGTAGGGAAAAATCAAGGCAACCGGACCTGCTGTTTTGCCTTCTTTGAACTGGACCAAAACCCTGGATTTTTACTATCCTGGATTTTGCTCTTTTGCCCCAGGCCCGGGGGACGCTTGCTGTGTGAGACCCCTCACATCGCCGAGCACAACTCACCTCTTCCCGCTGACGTCACGGCGTCTAAGGCCAGCGGCTCCCAGCATGGTGACGGCCGCATCCCCCGCTTCCCTCTAACAGTGAGCGCGCCCGTACCGGCCAATCACAAATGCCTGGCACTGCTGGAGGGACGGCGGGGATGCGGCCGTGTCTCGCACATGTGCTGTTGGATTGGGAAGCAAGGTAAGTGTATGGGGCGACCTGGGGGGTATCACACAGCGGGGCATCACGATTTTAGATGCCCCGGGGGGAGGGAATCGATCTTATAGATTCCTGGGACAATCAAGCTGGGTTTTGGTCCACTTTAAGGAGGAATAAAACCCAATATTTTCACTTTCCAGATCACCTGACATACTCACCGCTCCTACTTGCCCGCTCCTCATCTCCGCGCCATGGCCGCATCCCAACAGCCATGGGCACACCCACGCCAAGACTTTTTGATTGGGCCACATGTGGGTGGACAGCTAGACACGGGGGGGTGGGAATGCGGCCCACGGTGCCCACTGCATTCAGATTTCCAGTGGCATACTGAGCAGCGTGGCAAAGGAAATCTGATTGGCTGAGCAGCCCCTGGGGGTGAGTTTACGGGCGGGTGATCCGTGGAGATCCCAAATTGAGATGCCCCACCAGTGGATACAGCACCTAAAAAAGTCATTTTTTTGGTGTTGTTCCTCTTTAAAGTGAGCCTATCACCTGGATTTTCACAATCCTGGTTATAGGTCCTTGTTTTGCGAGCATCCTGGTTTGGGATGCCCTGCTGTATGAAACCCCCACAATCGCGCACACAACTCGGGCTCTTGTCCAAGCAGCGTTCTATGCCGTGCATACTACTATAGGGCATTAGAACAAAGTGTTCCGGCACAGGGTGCGGGAACGGCTGCACACCCAGTTTCCCTGCAGAGCGCATGCGCGCCCACACCCAGCTTATCTGAATGGCTGGGTGCAGGAGCGTGCCTCGGCTGCAGGAATGGGATGCCCCAGGGGCACTTAGTCGGCCAGCCCTGGATGCACCTGGCGAGTCACCTATTGGGTCACACAAACTATTCTGATTAGAGGAGAGCATGTCCATCTGCCGTGGGATCCCCAGAGAGGTATGATTAGCAGCATTTTCTGACGCACCCCAAATCGGCATGAAGCAGTAAAGTGGACCAAAACCCAGGTGAGTTGGGGGGTGAGTTTTGCTCTGCTTTAAAGTCATTTTCGGCTGTGGGTCCTCTTTTAGAGCTGGAAGGTGTATGCACCCTCCTGTCCGGTGCAGAGGTCTATATGTAGATGAGTGATGAGTATATATATGAGCCATTTATGCACCCTACATATATTTAGAACCTATTTTTGGCTGTGGGTCAGCGGAGCCCCCTGTTGGGTGCAGAGGTCTATATATATAGATGAGTGATCTATATATATAGAGGATTTTTTTGTTTGTTTTTGTAGATGAGCTATTGTAGCCTCTGTGTTGGATACATACCCTGGCTCATAGCTCCTGATGACCCCCTTGGCCTCTGTGTTGGATGCACTTTCCTGTCTGGTGCAGATGTCTGCATTTATCGATTTATCGATCAGTGATCTATATATAGATGAGCTTTTTTTTATAGGGGAGCTATTTTGGGGTGTGGGTTTTATTTTAGGGCTGAAAGGTCCCCTCTATGCTCCCGGTTACCCCTGTGTTGGATTCACCCTCCGGACAGGATATATGTATATATGTCTATATATATAGGTGCATGATCTATATATAGATGAGCTATTTTTAGCTGTGGCTCAATGGCCCCCATAGGCTTTGTGTTGGATGCACCCTCCTGTCCGGTGCAGATGTTTATATATAGGTGAGGGATCTATTTATAGGCGAGGGGTCTATATATAGATGAGCTATTTTTGGCTCTGGGTCCTCTTTTAGGTCCCCTCTGGGCTCCCGGTGACCCCCGTCGCCTCTGTGTCCGATACACCCTTCTGTCCGGTGCAGATATTTATATATAGGTGAGTGATTTATTTATAGACAAGTGATTTATATATAGATGAGCTATTTTTAGCTGTGGCTCCCGGTGAACCCCTACATTGCGTGCACTCCCCTGGCCGGTGCAGATGTTTATATATAGGTGAGTTATGTATTTATAGATGAGATATTTTGGCTGTGGGTCCCCTTTTAGGGCTGGAAGGTCCCCTCTATGCTCCCGGTGACCCCCGTGGCCTTTGTGTTGGATGCACCTTTCTGTTTGGTGCAGATATTTATATGAGTGATTTATTTATAGATAAGTGATTTATATATGGATGAGCTATTTTTAGCTGTGGCTGTCGGTGACCCCCGTGGACTTTACGTTGCGTGCACTTCCCTGTCTAGTGCAGATGTTTATATATAGGTGGGTGATCTATTTATAGATAAGCTATTTTTGGCTTTGGCTGCCGGTGAACCCTGTGGACCTTTATGTTTATATATAGGTGAGTTATCTATTTATAGATGAGCTATTTTTGGATGTGGGTCCTCTTTTATTGCTGGAAGGTCCCCTCTCTGCTTCTGGTGGCCCCAGGGCTGTATTTGGTGTCCAGGCCGCCCTAGGCACTTTTTCGTACCCCACTTGAAGAGGGCACAAGATGTTTAAATGCAGACAGTGTGAGTGGTTTATATGCAAATAGTATGTGAGGAGGAGGCAGAGGATTCAAGAGGTTAAATGCAGATAGTGTGTGTGGAGGAAAGGGAGGGTGCAATGGGTTAAATTCAAACAGTGTATGTTAAGGGGGGAGAGGGTGCAAGGGGTTAGTATAGGGGGAGCCCTATACTTTTTACTGGCAGGTTCCTGACACACAGATGTGTCACGACCACAGCCTGGAGGCAGGGATATCAGGCCTTGTTAAAGTGGACCAACACCCAGGATTTTGACTATCCTGGGTTTTGGTCGACTTCGGTGGGGCACCCCGATCGGCCCGTGAAACCCCCCAGAACGCCCGGAAACACACACCTCACCACGCTTCTATGCGGGCGCTCGTCCAATCAGAGAGCTCAGAGCCGCTGTGGTATGCACGTACAAGCGGCGTCCAACCACAGCGGCCCTGATCGCTGGAGGCTGCGTCTCACGCTTCCTTCTAACAAAGAGCGTGCCCGCGCCGGCCATTCACAAACGGCCGGCGTGGGTGCGCGCCCTGCTAGAGGGAAGCGCGAGACGCGGCTGCGGCCCGCGCATGCGCCATTGGAATGGGGTTAAGGTAAGGTTTCTGGGTGTCCTGGGGGGTTTCACCCCGCGGGACATCCCGATTTCGGATAAGATTCCCGGGCCGATCCCCCCTGGGTGTTGGTGCACTTTAAGAGAGAGGCTCCCACTGCAGACTGTGTTTAACCCCTTGTACCTTCACACACACACACACTGCAGCTTTCTGTGGATGGAGGGCACTCATTAAAGTGTCAGCCATGGTTTGTTAGTTTTTTTTTTTTTTTAACTATAGCAGTAACAGCACACTCCATAGCACCCCCCTCTCTCTGCAAGTGGCCACCCTAGGCACAGGCCTAGGGTTGCCTAATGGTAAATACAGCCCTGGGTGGCCCCCGTGGCCTTTGTGTTAGATGCACATTTCTGTCCAGTTCAGACAATTATATATAGGTAAGTGATCTATTTATAGATGAGGGATATATATATATATATATATATATATGAGCTATTTTTGACTGTGGGTCCTCTTTCAGAGCTGGAAGGTCTCCTCTCTGCTCCCGGTGACCCCCGTGGCCTCTGTGTTGGATACACCCTCCTGTCCGGTGCAGATATTTTTATTTAAAGGGTGAGTGATTTATTTATTAAGTGACTTATATAAAGATGAGCTATTTTTATCTGTGGCTCCCGGTGGCCTTTGCGTTGCGTGCACCACGCGGTCCGGTGCAGATATTTATCTATAGGTAAGTGATCTATTTATAGATGAGCTATTTTCGGTTGTGGGTCCCCTCTTTGCTTCCGGTCACCCTTCTGCCCGGTGCAGATATTTATATGAGTGATTTATTTATAGATGAGTGATTTATATATAGATGAGCTATTTTTGGCTCTGGGTCCCGGTGACCCCCGTGGCCTCTGTCTCCCCGGTTGCCGCGCTGGCAGCTCCGGGTCAGCGAGTCCCTATTTCTGGGTGTGGGCGTGTCCGGAATGTGGGGAATGCGCCGGGCTCACTCCTGATTGGCTGCTGAGCCGGGGACGATCGCGGCGATCAGTTCTCCGGCAGTGTCCGGTGAGGATGGAGCAGGATCCGGGATCCCGGTGCCCGCTGTGCCGGGAGCTGTACTCGGACGCCCGGCTGTTGCCGTGTCTGCACACCGTGTGTCTGCCGTGTCTGCGCCGCCTGGAGCCGCTCACCTCACCCGCCGCCCGCCCGAGCCTCCGGCTGCTGCTGTGCCCGGTGTGTGACTGCGAGGCCCCGCTGCCGGCCCGAGGAGCCGCCGCTCTGCCGCCCGACCTGCCGGCCCTGGACGAGGCGCTGCGGGAGCGGCTGAGGGCCGGACACCGGGCTCCGTGTGACCTGTGCGGGGACGGGGCGGCGGAGAGGCGGTGTCTGGAGTGCCGCCTTAATGTCTGCGACTTCTGCGCCCAGGCCCACAGGTGAGTACTGTGCTATGGCGCCCACACACACCGGGGCCATGTACACAAACCCCAGCAGCTTACACTCTAACCCTGACCTTATCCCTTACACCCCCCTGACCCTATATCTAACCATGACCCCTAGTCCTAACCTGACCCTATATCTAACCCTGACCCCTAGTCCTAACCTGACCCTATATCTAACCCTGACCCCTAATACTAACCTGACCCTATATCTAACCCTGACCCCTAATACTAACCTGACCCTATATCTAACCCTGACCCCTAGTACTAACCTCACCCTATATCTAACCCTGACCCCTAGTCCTAACCTGACCCTAACTGTGTTCTCTGCATCAGTCCTGAACCCTGAAGTCTAACTCTGACCCTAAAGTGCCACCCACATCAGTCCCAAACCCTAAACCTCAGCCCCACACATCTGACCTTATCCCTTACACCCCCCCATCTCTCACCCTGACCCCTAGTCCTAACCTGACCCTAAGGTGTCCCCTACATCATCCCTGAACCCCAAATCTGACCCCCATCTCTAACCCTAAGGTGCCCCCACATCAGTCCTGAACCCTAAACCTGACCCCCGTCTCTAACCCTGACCCTAAGGTGTCCCCTACATCAGTCCAGAACCCTAGACCTCAGCCCTACACATAACCTCTGACCTTAAACCCCCAATCCCTAGTCCTAACCTGACTGTAAAGTGTCCCCTAGTGACCCCAAACCTGAGTCCTACACATAACCTCTGACCTTAATCTCTCACCCGTCCTCTAGCCCTAACCTGACCCTAAGGTGTCTCCCACATCATCATGAAGCCTAAACCTCAGCCCTACACTCTGAACCCCATGTCTCACCCTGATCCCCAGTCCTAACCTAAATTCTTGTCCTGACCCTCGGCCCTACATCTGACCCCTTACATCTCCCTCCTAACCCCCACCCCTAATTTGACCCTAGACCCTAAATCAGTCCCCTACATCAGTACTGAACCTCAGGATCTCATCCCTTACATCCCCTCCCCCATCTCTCAGTCTGACCTTTTGTCCTAACCTGAGCCCTGACCCTACATCAGTCCCTGACCCTAAACCTCAGCCCTACACCTGACCCCTGACCTGATCCCATACATTTCCCCCTGACCCATCCTCTTTACCTGAACTATTCTTTATAACAGACCCCAACCCTGACCTATTAACTTAAAAGTGTCCTCCACATCAGTCGCTGACCCTAAACCTCAGCCCTACACATGACCCCAAACCTTAGTCCAGACCGTGAGCCCCAATTTCTAAACATCAGTCCTGACCCCAAACCTCAGTGCAGACCCTGAGCCCCCAGTTCTAAACCTCAGTCCAGACCCTAAGCCCCAAATTCTAAACTTCAGTCCTGATCCTGAGCCTCAAATTCCAAACCTCAGTCCTGACCCCAAACCTCAGTCCTGACCCTGAGCCTCAAATTCCAAACCCCAGTCCAGACCTTGAGCCCCCCAATTCTAAACCTCAGTCCTGACCCTAAGCCTCAAATTCCAAACCTCAGCCCTGACCCTAAACCCCAGTCCTGACCCTGAGCCTCGAATTCCAAAACTCAGTCCTGACCCTAAACCTCAGTCCAGACCTTGAGCCCCCCAATTCTAAACCTCAGTCCTGACCCTAAACCTCAAATTCAAAACCTCAGTCCTGACCCTGAGCCTCAAATTCCAAACCTCAGCCCTGACCCTAAACCCCAGTCCTGACCCTGAGTCCCCAATTCTAAACCTCAGTCCTGACCCTGAGCCCCAATTCTAAACCTCAGTCCTGACCCTGAGCCTCAAATTCCAAACCTCAGCCCTGACCCTAAACCCCAGTCCTGACCCTGAGCCCCAATTCTAAACCTCAGTCCTGACCCTGAGCCCCAATTCCAAACCTCAGCCCTGACCCCAAACCCCCAATTCTAAACCACAGCCCTGACCCCAAACCTCAGTCCAGACCCTGAGCCCCAAATTCAAAACCTCAGTCCTGACCCTGAGCCTCAAATTCCAAACCTCAGCCCTGACCCTAAACCCCAGTCCTGACCCTGAGTCCCCAATTCTAAACCTCAGTCCTGACCCTGAGCCCCAATTCTAAACCTCAGTCCTGACCCTGAGCCTCAAATTCCAAACCTCAGCCCTGACCCTAAACCCCAGTCCTGACCCTGAGCCCCAATTCTAAACCTCAGTCCTGACCCTGAGCCCCAATTCCAAACCTCAGCCCTGACCCCAAACCCCCAATTCTAAACCACAGCCCTGACCCCAAACCTCAGTCCAGACCCTGAGCCCCAAATTCCAAACCTCAGCCCTGACCCCAAACCCCCAATTCTAAACCACAGCCCTGACCCCAAACCTCAGTCCAGACCCTGAGCCCCAATTCAAAACCTCAGCCCTGACCTCAAACCCCGAATTCTAAACCTCAGCCCTGATCTCAAACCCCCAAAACTAAACTTCAGCCTTGACCCCAAACCTCAGTTCAGACTCTGAGCCCCAAATTCTAAACCTCAGTCCTGACCCTGAGCCCCCAATTCTAAACCTCAGTCCTGACCCTGAGCCCCCTAATTACAAACCTCACTCCTAACCCCAAACCTCAGCCCTGACCCCAAACCTCAGTCCAGACCCTGAGCCCCAAATTCTAAACCTCAGTCCTGACCCCGATTCCTCAATCTTAAAACCCAGGCCTGACCCTAAACCTCAGCCCTGACCCCGTAACCCTAATGTTTTTCACGCCTCTCTCCCCTCTCTTCACAGGCGGCAGAAGCGGACGTCGGGCCATTCGCTGACGCGGCTGCAGGACCTCCCGGCAGGCTCCTCCCTCTCGCCGGCGCCATACTGCGCCCTGCACCCCCTGGAGGAGCTGCAGCTGTTCTGTGAAGCCTGTGCTGCTCCTTCCTGCAGGGACTGCGCCATCCTCAGGCATCAGGGGCACGAGCTGCGGGCGGTGGCGGAGGCGGCGGTGAGGCACAGGGAGCAGCTGCGAGCTGCGCTGGGGAAGTCCGAGCCACAGCTGGAGGATCTGGAGGCCGCGCTGAGCGCCGTGTCCCGGGCGGAGGAGGAGCTAAGGCAGAGGGCGGATCTCCTGCGCCATGAGGTGAACGCCTTCGCGGAGGGGTACGCGCGGGCCATAGAGGAGCACAGGCTCCGCCTCCTGCGCGACATCGACGCCGAGGTGCGATGGAAGGAGCAGGCGCTGAAGCTGCAGAAAGCTCGGACCAATCAGCAGCTGTGTGACCTGCGCACCGCCGCCGCCTTCACCCGAGGCCTCCTGGAGCGCGGGCCCGACCTCCACGTGGTGAGGACCAAGGGCCTGGCCACCAGCCGCCTGCAGGAGCTCAGCCAGGGGGAGCGCGCCAACGCCGAGCATGTGGAGGCCGTCACCATGCGCTTCAACCCCAAGGAGGAGGCGGAGCCCTGCCAGGGTTACCCTGTGTATGGCGCCATCCACAGGGGAGGGGTGCAGCCGGAGCAGTGCCAGGCCAAGGGCCAAGGTGAGCGGGGGCGGGGTGTGTGGGGTCATGTGACGCAAACACAGCGAGAGAAGGCGGGACAATAACAGTGCATTGCTCCACCTGCAGGTCTCCAGACGGGGGCGCCGGGTGTGCCGACAAGCTTCACCCTCCTGTGTAACGGTGACCCGCAAGAGCGCAGCGCCACCCAACCCAGAGTCACCATCCTGCACAAGGAGACCGGCAGGTAAGTGGCCGGCCTGTGCCATTACTTACCTCTCACCCTAACCCTCACCCTGACACTTACCTCTCACCCTAACCCAACCCAGAGTCACCATCCTGCACAAGGAGTCTGGCAGGTAAGTGGCCGGCCTGTGCCATTACTTACCTCTAACCCTCACCCTGACCCATAGCTCTCATCTTGACCCTTAGATCTACCCCTCACCCTCAGCTTTCACTCTGAATCTAACCCTCACCCTGACCCATAGCTCTTACCCTGACCCTTAGCTCTCCCCGACTCTAACCCTGACCCTTAGTTCTCATATTGACCCGTCTCTCTCGCCCTGACCCATAGCTCTCACCCTGAATCTAACCCTCCCCCTGACCCTTACCCTCACCCTGACCCTAACCCTCACCTTGTGTTGTGTCCGGCAGAGCTGTGCAGGCATCCATCCAGGAGCAGCAGGACGGAACCTTCCAGATCTCCTACACCCCGTCCGAGGCCGGGCAGCTCTCCATTGGGGTGTTCGTGAAGGGCCATCACATCAAGGTGAGACTGGAGCACCCCCTCCCACCGTCACCTCGCCCCCTCCGGCACACAGCCACCATATATGCAGGGGATTATGGGTAAATAGAGGCCTACTTGACAGGTCCTCTTTACAAACACAATGCAGCATGGTATTATTCAGCCTTCCATTCAGTTTATTTCTATGCAGCTCTGAGCACAGACTGATGGCTGCTCCTCGCAGGCCCGCACCAGCCATGGGTGCGCGTACTCGCAGTATAGCAGGGGTGCTCTGCGGGATCGCCGGTGAGATGAACAAACCGGGGATTATTGTTATTATTGTTTATTATTTCCTCATAGTCTGTGGCGCTGTACCAGTGATGGGTAGTCAGGACATCCCAATTTGAGATACCGCCGGCCCTGGAGTCTTTGAGACTCTAGGTTTGTGGTTGTTCCCTGTGTTGGGGGCATCCCGAATGCCCTTCTGTGCTGTAAATATATAATATATAATCTTACTTTTCAAATTGCTCCCCCCAGGTGAAATAGAGTTCCGCAATTGGCCGTTGCGGTCACATGATCTCCGGATACCCAGGGGAGGCCCGCAGACCGCCTGACTGCTGTGACCAATCACAGGGCTCGATCCCAGATTCTAGAGCCAGGCGATTAGGATTTTGGTCCACTTTAAAGTTTGATTTTGACTATCCTGGGTTTTGGTACCCCGATTAGGGATGCCCCGCTGTGTGACACGCCCTAGATTGCCGAGTGCAACTCACCTCTTCCCAGACCTACGGCGCATGCACAGCCGCTGACATGTCGTCTAAGGCGAGCGGCTCAGAGTATCCCCCGCTTCCCTCTAACAGGAAGCAGCCATTCACAAATGCCTGGTGTGGGCACGCGTCCGGCTAGACGGACAGGGGGGATGCGGCTGCGGCTCGTGCATGTGCTGTTGGACCAGGAAACAAGGTAAGTGTATGGGGCGACCTGTGGAGTTTCACACAGCGGGACATCCTGATTTTGGATCCTCCGGGGGGGTGGAAATCGATCAGCTTGGGAACCTTTCCCTGGCCGATCACACTGGGTTTTAAAACAAATAATCTTACCTTACCTTATCAAATTGCGTCTCCCAAGGTTGGCCATTGCGGTCACGTGGTCTCCGGATACCCAGGGGAGCCCCGCAGAACACATGACTGCTGTGGCCAATCACAGGGCTCGATCCCAGACTCTAGAGCCAGACAATTAGGATTTTGACTATCTTGGGTTGTGGTCCTTTCCCCTGATACCCCGCTGTGTGAAACCCTCCAGATCGCAGCTCACCTCTTCCCGGACCTTCCCAGTCACATGTGCGGCTGCTCGTCCAATCAGTGTGCTCGGAGCCACTGATGTCACATAGTCTAAGCCTTCGTCTAAGGCCAGCGACTCCGAGCACACTGCCGGCCGCATCCCCCGCTTACCTCTAACAGGGAGCGTGCCCACGCCGGACATTAACAAATGCCTGGTGCCCTGCGAGAGGGATGGCGGAGTTTCGGCCGCGGCTCGCACATGCGCTGTTGAACCAGGAAGTAAGGCAAGTGTATGGGGCGACCTGGGGGGTTTCACATAGCTGGGCATCCCGATTTTACATGCCCCCGGGGGGGGGGGGGGGGGGGGAAGCAATCGGCCCAGGAATCTTATAGATTTCTATATAAGGTCCCACGATTGGCCGTTACGGTCACGTGGTCTCCGGATACCCAGGGGAGGCCCGCACACCACATGGCTGCTGCGGCCAATCACAGGGCTCTTTCCCAGAATCTAGAGCCAGACTATTAGAGTTTTGGTCCACTTTAAACCCATTGTGATCGGCCCGGGAGTCTCAAGCCGATCGATTCCCTTCCCCCGGGGCATCCGAAAGGGGGATACCCCGCTGTGTGAAACCCTCCAGTCGCCCCATTCACTTACCTTGCTTCCCGGTCCAACGGCGCATGCACAAACCACAGCCGCGTCCCCACTATCTCTCTAGCAGGGCCAGACATTTGTCAATGGCCGGCGCGGGCGCGCTCCCTGTTAGAGGGAAGCGGGGGATGCGGCCTCCAGCGTGCTCCAAGCACTGGCTCTAGACGATGTGATGTCAGCAGCTCTTAGTGTGCTGATTGGACGAGCGGCCGCACATGCGCCGTAGGACTGGGAAGAGGTGAGTTGCGCTCGGTGATCTGGGGTGTGTCACACAGCGGGGCATCTCCGATCGGGGACCAAAACCCTGGATAGTCAAAATCCTGTGTTTTGTTCCAGTTTAAGGGGTGAATGAAGCCTGTGCAGCACAGTGGGGCTTCTCTGGGCCTTCTGTGTGTTATAGGGGGTAACAGTGTCTATTTTCCGGCAGGGATCCCCCTTTAATGTGCCAGTGAGCGGCGTCTCGTCCCGGCAGCACCGTGGCGTCTATCACTGCTGCACGTTCTGCTCCAGCGGAGGCCAGAAGGACGCGCGCTGCGGCTGCGGGGCCACCATGCCGGGTGAGTGTAAGCCCCTCCTCCTGCCCCTCCCATGCCCCGCCCCTGCAGGTCTCCTGTAACACCCCCCCCTCTCTCTCCTCCCCCTACAGGTGGCTTCCAGGGCTGCGGGCACGGCCACAAGGGGCATCCCGGACGCTCCCATTGGTCGTGCTGCGGCTCCACTGCAATGAAGTCGGAGTGCGGTGCGCCGGCGAAAGACTC
The DNA here is from genome assembly GCA_027917425.1 of Gastrophryne carolinensis. Lineage (NCBI taxonomy): Eukaryota > Metazoa > Chordata > Amphibia > Anura > Microhylidae > Gastrophryne > Gastrophryne carolinensis. The sequence goes on from CM051236.1 coordinate 524,084,199, forward strand.
CGCCCCCCGCAGCGTGCTCAGGACAGTCGCTCTGTGAGGGGTGTCGCCTTCCCGTATCGGACAGAGCGTCAGCTCTTCTGCCAAGTGCCTTTCCCTTCCTGGTCACACTTGATTTCCTATGCAGATCATCCTGCCTGCCACACCCCCGTGCAAGGCATCATGGGTAAACTGCCTTACAGAGCCGCAAAGCATCGTGGGTAAACTGCCATACAGAGCCACAAAGCATCGTGGGTAAACTGCCATACAGAGCCGCAAAGCATCGTGGGTAAATGGCCTTACAGAGCCGCAAAGCATCGTGGGTAAACTGCCTTACAGAGCCGCCAAGCATCGTGGGTAAACTGCCTTACAGAGCCGCCAAGCATCGTGGGTAAACGGCCTTACAGAGCTGCAAAGCATCGTGGGTAAACTGCCTTACAGAGCTGCAAAGCATCGTGGGTAAACTGCCTTACAGAGCTGCAAAGCATCGTGGGTAAACTGCCTTACAGAGCCGCAAAGCATCGTGGGTAAACTGCCTTACAGAGCCGCAAAGCATCGTGGGTAAACTGCCTTACAGAGCCGCCAAGCATCGTGGGTAAACTGCCTTACAGAGCCGCCAAGCATCGTGGGTAAACTGCCTTACAGAGCTGCAAAGCATCGTGGGTAAACTGCCTTACAGAGCCGCAAAGCATCGTGGGTAAACGGCATTACAGAGCCGCAAAGCATTGTGGGTAAACTGCCTTACAGAGCCGCAAAGCATCGTGGGTAAACGGCATTACAGAGCTGCAAAGCATCGTGGGTAAACTGCCATACAGACCTGCTGCCACGCCCCCTGTGCAAAGCATCATGGGTAAAGTGCCTTACAGAGCCGCAAAGCATCATGGGTAGACAGATATGCAAATACTTCTCGGGGGACAAAACGAGGGGAATAGGACTCCTGCTGAGCCAATAATAAAGACTGACTCAGACTCCGCCTTATTATTTATCACCTGATAGGGACACGCCCCCTCCGCTCAGCAGGCCGCTATTACCGCTTGCCCCCAATCAGACGCCGTCTGATAGGGAGTGATGGGGGCGTGGCAATTGCACGAGATGATCACACCCCACACATGGAACCCCTCCCCCGATATAGAACCAACCCAGAGATGTAATCTGATTGGACGGATCTGAGCCACTTAAAGTGGACCAAAACCCACCACGATCAGATTCCCGGGCCGATTGACTCCTCCCCCCCACCACTTACCTTTTCCCCGCTATCCCTCTAGCAGGAGGTGGCCGGTGTGGGCACGCTCCCTGTTAGAGGCAAGCAGGGGATGTGGCCACCAGAGCACTCGGGAGCCACTGGCCTTAAACGAAAGCTTAGACAATGTGACGTCAGCGGAACCGAGCTCTGTGATTGGACAAGCGGGGAAGAGGTGAGTTGACATCAGCAATCTGGGGGGTTTCACACAGTGGGGCATCCCCAATCCGGGACCAACACCCAGGATATAGTCAAAATCCTGGTATTCTTAGTATGTCACACACCCCGCTTCAAGAATCCATAACATGTGGGTAATATCGTCCTGAAGAGGGCGTTCCTGCAGAGATGATAGCAAAAGAAAGCCCCTCCCTGATCCATAAATACCTGGGACCTCCCACTCATTACCCAGTTTTCCATCTCTGCAGACGGCGAGCAAGTCAGAAGATGATGCCTCCTCCTTGCTCAGGGGGAGTTCAGGTAGCCGGGGTTGCCCCCGGCCCATTTAGTTTTATATTTCCGCTCGGCCTTATGTTCACCTAGGGGTCCCTAGTTTTATTAAGTTACATGCCTCCTCAGCTTTGACTGCGGGCCCGAGCGAGGGTATGAGAGCACCCACGGTGCTGAGGAGCTGCGCTCCCCCCCCCCCCGTGAGACCCTATCAGAGAGGGTAGGCGGTGGTCCGGGTTGGTGATCCCGGTTTGGGATGCCCCGTCCCTGAACTTTATCCCGGAGGGGGGGGTCCCTTCTTAGTTCCCACCTCCCCTCCTTACTATCCCCTGTGTGAGTAGTAGTGTTTTTTACTTCTGTGTGTCTTTCACTTTAATTCAGCGCTTGTGCGCTTGGGCTGCCTGGCTCTTCAGGCGTGAGGTAAGCTACCTCACGCCTGTGTCTACGGGGGGGGGGGGGCGGGGCCGGGCGGCGGCGCGTTGCCACGGCCCGTCTACCCTTACTGCCAGGCTGTTTCCCAGGGGGTGCCCCGCGTTGCGGAGGCACCCGCCTGGTGTCTTTCTACTAGCGCCGCGGCGGCGGCGCGGGTTCATTGTCTGGGAGCCTTGCTCCCGCCTGTTTCTCTCATGGTGGGGGGGGGGGGCGGGGCCGACTCGCGGCGCGTCAGCCGCGTTCCCGCCCCCCTTCTATCCTTCCCTCAGCGCTGATGCGCCTCAGTGTGCATTGACGTGGGGGGGCGCGCTGGTTCTCTGTCTGGGAGCCTTGCTCCCGCCTGTTCCTCTCATGGTGGGGGGGGGGCGGGGCCGACTCGCGGCGCGTCAGCCGCGTTCCCGCCCCCCTTCTATCCTTCCCTCAGCGCTGATGCGCCTCACTGTGCTTTGACGTGGGGGGGGGGGTGAGCTGTGTGCTGGCGCCGATCGAGCCTTTTTTCCAAGCCACGCCTGTGTCCCTCCTCCTCTCTGCTTCTCCTCGGAGGATCCTTCCCGCGTTTTTCTCTGGCAAGCAGATTCCTGGCTCCAAAACTGTGAGTGGCCCAGTGGGCCCTGTTTGATTCTGTTAATTATTTTTTAGAAGTGACATTATTCCAATATGGGTCCCTTATGTTTTTCAGGCGGAGGCCGTCTGGGAAGCCTCTTCATCTGGGATTAGAGGGTCCTTTCCTGTCCTAAATTCCTGGGTTCCATTATACTAATCCTCCCACTCGGGACATTAAAGGGGCATCCCGGGTTGCTTACTAGCGTAATTCCCTGGGTCTTAGCGACCACCTAAAAATCACCTAATGGAGGCATCCCCAGTTACTGGGCCTGGGACCCCTTCGGGGCATCCCAAAAAGTGTATTTTGTGCGGTGTGTCCATCACTGGGGACGATGTTTTAATGTGTATACCATGTGCACGGCAAACTATTGCGCGGCAGTCCGAACCCCGTACTTCGGGGTCAGTACGGCCGGTCGCCTCATCTCCTCCTCCCACCTTGACTCATACTCCGTGTGACGTAGTCATGGGCAGGGATCTTCAATCTGAGATGTGCGCCAGATTGGCTAACCTTGAGAAAATGGTTTCCGGCTCGGTCGCCCGTAAGGCTCCGACGAAGAGAAAGCATTTGTCACTGGTTCCGTTGGAGGATGACCTTGAAGATGTTGATAATCTAGATTGGTCTGATTATTCCCCGCTAGAGGAAGGGGAGGTTTATGAGGCGTCAGATGCTTCGGCCGATGAGCTGTCCTTTGCTGCTGAGGCCGAGTCTGCTGAGCTGAGGAAATCTGTGGATACTCCGCACGCTCTGGCTCTTATGTTGGAGGTCTTAAATATTTCTCCTCCTGAGGAAGTGTCACAGCGGAAGGACGAGTTGTTTGAGGAATCCAGGCCGCGCTTGGAGTTCCCTACACAACGGCATTTTGACAAGATCATTGATAAGGAATGGGACAGGCCGGCTCGGCTCCCTGGTATCCCTCAAGGGTGGGATAGAAAATATCCCTTCCCTTCGGAGGTAGTTAAGCGCTGGGCTTCCCCCCCCCCCCCCCCCGAGGTCGATGCTCCGGTTTTGGGGTTGTCCAATTCCTCGGTTTTAAATAGGCCTGATTGTTCCACCCTCAAAGATGGTGAGGATAAACGTATTGACCAGATGGCTTGCCATGGTTTCACTAGCGTTGGGTCAGCCATACGGCCTGTGTGTGCTTCTGAACTGATGGTCTTGGCTGCCAGGTCTGTGGTCAGGGACCTTTTGACTTCTTCCGGGCTTCGGCCGGGGAGTAATGAATTCATTAGCCTGAAACGGTGTGAGTTGGTTTTGTCCTTTGTGCTTACAGCCTTAGACGATACCTTGATGATGTGCGGAAGGACGTCGGCCCTACTGGTGTCTATCCGGCGGTCGGTGTGGCTGCGCCAGTGGGCGGCTGATTTTATGTCCAAAAAGTCGCTGACGGCTTTACCTTTTTGTCGGTCTTCGGCTCTTTGGGGAGACGTTGGACTCTGTTTCCAAGGGTGGTAAGTTACCTCAGCGCAAGAAGCAACGTCGTCCCTTTCGGGGGGCGCCTGCTTTTACCCCCTCCTTTCGTGGGGTCAGAGCTGGCAGGGGTTCTGCCTTCCCTTCTCCCAGAGGAGATTCTGGGGGTAGGGGCAGGGGACATGGCCGCTCTGGATACAGCTGGGGCTCTAAGCCCAAACCGGCGGCTAAGCCGGCCCAGCAATGAGGGGGCGCCCTCACCCATGCGGGTGGGGGGACGGCTGCGACACTTCTCCCAGCTCTGGGAGCAAGAGGTCTCGGACAGGTGGATACGGGAAGTGGTGTCTTCCGGCTACAAACTAGAGTTCGAGCTCCGCCCCCCCTCCAGGTTTCTCAGGTCTCGGATGCCTTCGGAGCCTCTGGCAGTGCAGGGGCTCCTGTTGGCAGTAGAGAATCTTCTGAAATTGGACGTAATTTGCCCAGTGCCCCCCTCGGAACGGGGGGGGGGGTTTTATTCCAATCTGTTCACGGTGCCCAAGAGGAACGGATCGGTCCGACCCATCTTGGATCTGAAGTTTCTCAACAGGTTCATCCGGCCGCGGAAGTTCCGGATGGAAACGCTGCGCTCGGCTATCCACTCCCTTCGCCAGGGAGACTCTCACGTCCATAGACATCCAGGACGCTTACCTGCATGTTCCAATTTTTCCGGCGCACCAGAGGTTTCTCAGGTTCGTGGTGGAGGATCGGCATTTTCAGTTTGTGGCTCTGCCTTCGGTCTCACCTCGGCTCCTCGGGTCTTCACCAAGGTGCTAGCAGGGGTGATGGCTCTGCTCAGAGTTCAGGGTATCCGTGTTGTGCCCTATTTGGACGATCTCATGATCATGGCCTCCTCATTCAGCCAAGCGGAGTCGGACACCGGATTGGTGGTGTCCACGTTGGAGAGGTTCGGTTGGGTGATCAACTACCCCAAGTCGACTCTGTCTCCGTCCAGAGTCCTGACTTTTCTGGGGATGTCTCTGGACACCTCGCGGGCCAAGGTTTTTCTGCCTCAGGCCAAGGTTCTTCTGATACAGGAGTTAGTTCGGCTTCTCTTGTCAGCCTCTCATCAGACCATTCGACTGGGGATGAGGCTGGTGGGGCTCATGGTGGCCTCGTTCGAGGCAGTTCCCTTTGCGCAGTTTCACACGAGGACGCTTCAGCTTCATCTGTTGAGGGTTTGGGACAAGTCTCCACGATCGTTGGATCAGTCCTTCCTGATGACCCCCCCGAGTTCGTCAGTCCCTGCGATGGTGGTTGCGATCTGTCAATCTGTCGAAGGGCAGGTCCTTTCTGGCTCCGCGTTGGGAAACAGTCGCCACGGATGCCAGTCTGTCAGGTTGGGGGGGTGTTTGGAAGGACCTCCAGTTCCAGGGTCTGTGGGGTCCGCAAGAAGCTCACGAACCCATCAGTGTTCTGGAATTGAGAGCCATCAGGCTGGTTCTGTTTCACTTGACTCATCAGTTGAGAGGCCTGCCGGTGCAGGTCCGGTCGGACAACAGGACGGCGGTGGCCTATATCAATCACCAAGGAGGGACTCGCAGCAGGAGTGCCCTCAGGGAAGTGTCCTTGATTCTGGACTGGGCAGAGACCCACGTCCCGTGTATCTCAGCAGTCTACATTCCGGGGGTGGAGAACACGGAAGCGGACTTGCTGAGCAGGGCCTCCTCTCGTCAGGGGGAGTGGTCTCTCAGTCCCAAGGTGTTTCGTTCGGTATGTCTCAGGTGGGGGGTCCCCGCGGTGGACCTCTTTGCCTCTCGTCACAATCACAAGCTCCCAGCTTTTGTGTCTCTCTCGCAGGATCCTCTGGCTCTGGCAGTGGATGCCATGTCTCTGAATTGGAGGGATCTGGGGTTCCTTTACCTGTTTCCCCCGTTCCCAATGTTAGCCAGAGTGGTGCGCAAACTAGCCTTGGAAGGCGCGTCGGCAATTCTAGTGGCCCCATGGTGGCCAAGGCGAGTTTGGTTCGCAGATCTTGTAAGTCTGGCAGAGGATCAGTTTGCACTGCCTCTGCTGCCAGACCTGCTCACTCAGAGTCGGCTATGCTATCCCAATTTACCATCGCTGGCTCTGACGGCATGGCTGCTGAATCCGCCATTTTGAAGGAAGAAGGTCTTTCTGACGCGGTGATTCAGACTCTTATCTGTGCCAGAAAGCGCTCTTCCTCTTCTATTTACTACAGGACTTGGAGGGCCTATATTGATTGGTGTGAAAGTAGGTCTCTCTCTTGTCGAGAGTTTTCCATACCTAGAATTTTGGAGTTTCTTCAACATGGTCTAGATCTGGGGCTCCAGCTTAGTACATTGAAAGGGCAGGTTTCTGCCCTGGCGGTGTTCTTCCAAGGGTCCTTTGCACTTCATCCGTTTGAGCCCTTGAATGAGGTAGATTTGTCTTCTCTTACGCAAAAGGTGGTCTTTTTGGTGGCGATCACTTCGGTTAGGCGTGTTTCTGAGTTGGCAGCTTTATCCATTACAGCTCCGTACTTCGAGAAACATCAGGACAAGGTTGTCTTTCGTTTCAAGCAGGATTTTCTTCCTAAAGTGGTCTCGGAGTTTCATCTGAATCAGGACATTGTTTTGCCTTCTCTATGCCCAAATCCCAGTGACGATAGGGAAAGGGCTTTGCATTCCTTGGATGTAGTTCGTGTTGTGGAGCATTATCTGGAGGTTACGTCTTCCTTTCGTAAGACTGATGCTTTTTTCGTGGTGCCCTTCGGGCCTAGGAAGGGTTTGGCTCCTGCCAAATCTTCCATTAGTAAATGGATTCGTCAGGCCATCCTTGGGGCCTATTCTGCCAAGGGGAGGAGTCCCCCTTTTCGTGTTACTGCTCATTCTACTCGTGCAGTTGGTGCGTCCTGGGCCTTCCAGCACCAGGCCTCTGTTGAGCAAGTTTGTAAGGCCGCTACTTGGTCTTCTGTTCACACTTTTTCCAAGTTTTACAAGGTTGATGTACGGGCTTCAGCGGATGCTGTTTTTGGCCGCAAAGTTCTGCAAGCTGTTGTGGTTTAAGGTTGTGCATTGTTGCCTAGTTTGGATCCCCGCCCTTGTTATGGACATTGCTGTTGGATGTCCCACATGTTATGGATTCTTGAAGCGGGGTGTGTGACATACTAAGAATAATACCATTTTGCATTTTGTGAATACTCACCTTGTAAAATGGGTATTATTAGTATGTCACACACCCCGCTTCAACCCGCCCTTTTGTATTTAGGATCCTCTTTATGGCGAACTTTGCGTGGTTGTTGTTTACTTTTGCCTCTTCCTGGTCCCTTACCTTACTGCTTCTGTATACTGGGTAATGAGTGGGAGGTCCCAGGTATTTATGGATCAGGGAGGGGCTTTCTTTTGCTATCATCTCTGCAGGAACGCCTCTTCAGGACGATATTACCCACATGTTATGGATTCTTGAAGCGGGGTGTGTGACATACTAATAATACCCATTTTACAAGGTGAGTATTCACAAAATGGTATTTTTAGGTCCACTTTAAGGGTTAGGACTGAGCATATACCAAGTGCGAGATTTAAAGCAGACCCAAACCCGTTTCCTAGCTGAGGAGTGTGAGGCCAAGACCACACTGACAGGCCGGAGCCCCCTGCGCCTCGAACCCCGCAAGCCTCGCCCCATAATGCTGATTGGGCGCCAGAGGTCACATGGGTCAGCTGGACGGGCAATGCGATCCCCAACCCATGAGACTGCGGACGGCCAATCGCAGGGCGAGAATTGCGGGGTTCAATGTGCAGCAGGGGGCCTGTCACACTGCAGCCTGGGTCACCCCAACACCCATTAGCTAGGCTAGGGAATGTGTGTGGGTCTGCTTTAAAATGGAATTTCATGTGTTCCTCTGGGGGGGGGGGGGGGGGGGGGGGATTTGGGATGCTCTGCTGCATGTCACCCCATACACTCATAAGGGGCAGTTGTGGCCTAGAGGTAAGGGGAGCGACTTGTGATCGGAGGGTCTTGTCTTGAACAAGGCAACTGCTCCCTGGGCGCCGTGATTAGGGCAGCCCACCGCTTCGGACATGTGAACACTAACTGCACAGATGGGTTAAATGCGGAGGATGAATTCCTATGTGTGCGCAAGCATACAATGGCCCACTAAAAATAAAATAATTTCATGTGCTCTGGATAAGGGATGCTCTGATGCAACCCCCACACTCCACGGTGCAGATTCGGGCGATAGCGTCCCCCTAAGCCAATCATCGAGCTCGCTTTCACTCGGCTCCCTTCAGCTCAGCTAAGCAACTGAGCGACGCCGCCAGCCGCATCCCCGCTCACCTTCTATCCGTGGCGTGCCGGTGTCGCCCAATCAGAAAGGAGGGAGCGGGTGTGCACACTGCTACAGGTGAGCGGGGAAGCGCCTGCAGCACGTTGGCTCTGGGAGAAGGTGAGTGTATTGGGGCTTCTAGGCGCTTTTACACAATGGGGCATCCTGACTCAGCATGCCCCAAAGAGTGGAACTCTGATGGCCCTGGAGTCCAGGGGGCCCCCTGAAGATCCTCTCCACAGAGATAGGCCTGGAAATTTATAAGATTCCTGGGCCAGTCAATTCCCTCCTCCTGGGGCATCCAGAATCGGGATGCTCCGCTGTGCGATACCCCCAGGTCGCCCCATTCACTTACCTTGTTTCCCGGTCCAGCGGCGCATGTGCGAGCCGCATCCCCGCCATCACAATCTGGCCACACGGGGGCCTCGCAGTGCCTGAGCCTCTTACACTTTCCTATGTGTGTAATACACAATCCCGTGTGGCCAGATTGTGTATTGCAGGCATGGGATAAGGTGTGTACCCCGCTTTACAGCTCAGGCACCGCAGGATCCCCACCTCTTATCAGGTGACCGACTCCTGCAGACACAGAACTACCAGGAGCATCTATTCCTCCCTTCATCACCATGGTAACGGCTCAGCTACCTGTGACATCAGAGAGACGCCATTGTAAGAGCTCAGCTTTATTACACAACATAAATATAAAAACATACGAGAATAATAAATAGAAGGGGCGTGCAGCATGTCCTGTCCCCCATGTGATCGGGGGGGAACTACACCCTGAGCAGTTATAAGGCACACAGGGGGGCAGATGTGTGATGTCACAGCAGCATCAGGGGGGAGACCTCATACCCCAAACAGCAGGCGCAGGTCGGCCAGGGTGAGTTTGGTGAAGGTGGTGCCGTTGCCGGTGAGAACTTTCTTGGCCAGTTCCTTCTTCTTTTCCTGCAGCTGACAGATCTTCTCCTCCACCGTCCCCTCACACACAAACCTGCCGGGGAGAACACACATCAGTGACATCACAGCACAGTGATGACATCACAGCAGCCGAGACCAAAGATCAGCGACATCACAGCACAGTCATGACATCACACTAGCCGAAAAATACAATTCTGTGAGTACTCACCTGTAGAATTGCTTTTACTATGCATGGCACGGCCTGTTTCAAGAAGTCCTTACGTATGGGATATTCCGCCACAAGGTGGCGCAGTGTACTGCAGAAGAGTTGTGGCTCCTCCCGGCACCATATAAAAACAGGATCACCAATAGACCTCCCCAGTGTTGACAAGCAGTTATACAAGAAGCCGGGCGGTAATAAAGGATAAAAAAAAACATAAATAACTTCGAACAATCACCATAAAGAGGCAACCAAGCATAACGATAACAAGGGTGGGGTGAAACAGGCCGTGCCATGCAAGAACAAAAACAATTCTACAGCTGAGTACTCACAGAATTGTCTTTTTCCTATTGCATGGCATGGCCTGCTTCCAGAAGTCTTTACGTATGGGACATCCAACAGCAGTGTCTGTAAGGTGGGGTGGGATCCCCAAAGAGTAACAACATGCAGTTCGGACCACTACCGCCTGAAGTACCTTGTGGCCAAAAGCAGCATCAGCTGAGGCCTTAACATCAACCTTGTAAAACTTAGAAAAAGTATGAACAGAAGACCAAGTAGCGGCCTTACAAACCTGTTCAACAGAAGCCTGGTGCTGAAAAGCCCAAGAGGCACCAATAGCATGAGTGGAATGAGCAGTAACCCTAAAAGGGAGGAACCTTCCCCTTAGAGGAATAGGCCTGCTCCACCGCCTGACGGATCCACTTGCTGATAGTGGATTTAGCCGGAGGCAAACCCTTCCTAGGTCCAGCTGGAAGAACAAAAAGAGTGTCAGATTTCCTGAAAGACTCAGTAGCAACCAAATAAAACTTCAGAGCCCTGACAACATCCAGAGTATGAAGGGTCCGTTCCTTAGAATTAGCAGGGTTAGGACACAAAGAAGGCAAAACAATGTCCTAATTGAGATGAAAGGAGGGGGGGAAAAGGAGCAGAACCTGGAGAAACCACAACCCACAGTTGTCCCGCCTGAAAGACATAAGTAACATGCACATAAGCATCCCGCAGCACATGGCCCAAGGAAACAAAACCCCCCAAAGGGGACTCACGGACCAAAGAGACCGAAGGCAGAGGAACACCAAGCCGCCAGACCACGGGAGGAAGCGACACAGGAAACGATCCCCGAAGAGCGCGAAAACGGTGCTCACGTGACCGCGCCGGCGCCATCACAATAGGAAAACACCTCACAGCGAGTACAAAGCTGCGGTGGCCGCTAAAGCCCCCCCCCCCAGAACACATGGCGTGGAGAGGAGAACAGCAGGCAGTGGCAGGAGCCAAGCCAGGGTAGGGGGGGGACCCCAAAGAAAAAAACACTCACCCCCTCAGAAGCTAGAACAGGAACTCCACATCCCTCAGTAGGCTCACCATAAAGCCTATGGCCGGCTACCCTTTGTGTTACAGGGTCTGCGGCTTGAGGCAGCGCTCCTTGAGCACCTGACCCTAGTGCTCCTCTACCTTCACCCGCTTCATCAGCTGAGGCTGGGAGGCACCGAGGGTGCGGAAACGGGTGGAAATAGCCATGCAGGGCAATATATAAGAGCCATCTTCTATCTTCGCAGAATCACTGCAGAGAGAACACTGGATAAGTCTATGGTGATTCCTGTTTTATATGGTACCGGGAGGAGCCACAAATCTTCTGCAGTGCACTGTGCCACCTTGTGGCGGAATAACCCATACGTAAGGACTTCTGGAAGCAGGCCGAGCCATGCAATAGGAAAATTCTTCTGTCTTCGCAGTCAGGACTGCAGAGAAACTCTGGGGTCTCTGGGTAATACCTGCCCTTTTTGTGGGCCGGGAGGAGCCACAAGTCTTTCTGCAGTTGACTGCGCCACCTTGTGGCAGATTACCCAAATGTGAAGAATTGAAATGAAGCAAGCCGTGCTGTATACCAGGAAAACAGATCAGTGCACATCGCTGAACAAACAGGTAACCCCCCCCCCCATGAGTCTATAGTGTCCCGCCCATCTCCTCACCATCTATAGGTGCTGCCACCCACCCACCCTGCTGTTACTTCCCTCTATCACCTACAGGACACACCCCCTCTTATAATTCACTGCAAGCTTCCTGCATCCAGCCCAGATCCCAGTCCTGCTCCACCCCCAACACTTCTGCCAGCACTTCCTCCACCACCACTCTGGCTCCTCCATCACATCTGCTCCAACACCATTTTCTTCCTCCATGCCACTACCTGTTCTGCTCTACGACCCACCACTCTTCTCTGCCACCACTTCTCCTCCTCTTCCTCCATGACCACCACCACCCCATCACCCGCCACCCACACTCCTCCAGCACCAGTCATCCCTTATCACCAACACCTCCACTTCTGCACCCAGCAGCCCTCTTTTGCCTCTTCCCTACCACTTCTGCTCAGATACCACCACCATCCCAACTCTTCCTCCATGGCCACTACCAACGCTCCTGCCAAACCACCCACCCCTCCCCCTCCTGCTTCACAATCACCACCACCATTCTCGCTCTTTTATTCGCCACCATCCCAACACCACCACTTCTGTCATCCCAACTTCCCCACCACTTCTGCTCCTATACCAACCACCTCTACCACCCCATCATTTCTATACCACCACTACGCCCACTCTACCACTACTTCTGCTCCTATACCAACCACCTCTACCACCCCATCATTCTATACCACCACCATCCCAACCTCGCCACTACTTCTGCTCCTATACCAACCACCTCTACCACCCCATCATTCTATACCACCACCCACCACCATCCCAACCTCGCCACTACTTCTGCTCCTATACCAACCACCTCTACCACCCCATCATTCTATACCACCACCATCCCAACCTCGCCACTACTTCTGCTCCTATACCAACCACCTCTACCACCCCATCATTCTATACCACCACCCACCACCATCCCAACCTCGCCACTACTTCTGCTCCTATACCAACCACCTCTACCACCCCATCATTCTATACCACCACCATCCCAACCTCGCCACTACTTCTGCTCCTATACCAACCACCTCTACCACCCCATCATTCTATACCACCACCCACCACCATCCCAACCTCGCTACTACTTCTGCTCCTATACCAACCACCTCTACCACCCCATCATTCTATACCACCACCCACCACCATCCCAACCTCGCCACTACTTCTGCTCCTATACCAACCACCTCTACCACCCCATCATTCTATACCACCACCCACCACCATCCCAACCTCGCCACTACTTCTGCTCCTATACCAACCACCTCTACCACCCCATCATTCTATACCACCACCATCCCAACCTCGCCACTACTTCTGCTCCTATACCAACCACCTCTACCACCCCATCATTCTATACCACCACCCACCACCATCCCAACCTCGCTACTACTTCGGCTCCTATACCAACCACCTCTACCACCCCATCATTCTATACCACCACCCACCACCATCCCAACCTCGCCACTACTTCTGCTCCTATACCAACCACCTCTACCACCCCATCATTCTATACCACCACTACGCCTACTCTACCACTACTTCTGCTCCTATACCAACCACCTCTACCACCCCATCATTCTATACCACCACCATCCCAACCTCGCCACTACTTCTGCTCCTATACCAACCACCTCTACCACCCCTCTCTTGCTTCTCCATCACCATTTCAGTGTCCTATATCACCACCGCTCCTACTCTACTACCCACCACCACCATCCCAAATCTTGCACCAGTTCGGCTCCTATACCAACACCATTCCTTCTCTTCCACCCATCACCGCCACCACTTCTTCTATACCAACCGCCTCTACCACCCCTCTCTTGCTTCTTCATCACTTCAGCATCCTATACCACCACCATTCCAACTCTTCCACCACTTCTACACTTATACTAACACCACCGCTCTCTTGCTTCTCTATCACCAATCCAGCATCCTATACCACCACTCTACTACCCACCACAATCATCCCAAATCTTCCACCACTTCTACTCCAATACCACCACCCCTCTCTTGCATCTCCACCGCCACTGCTTCTGCTCCTCTATGACTACCACCTCCAAAGCTCTGCCTCCACTTGCCCTGAACTCCGCCCTAAATCTCAGATCCTCCCCCATCCTCCGGTAGGAAGCCATCCCTATAATCAGCCTCTCTTACATTTGAGGGAGAGAGCACCTACAAGAGAGGCAGTCCCCAAAAAAAAAAAAAAAAAAAAAAAAAAAGAGAGGCAGTCCCCAAAAAAAAAAAAAAAAAAAGAGGCAGTCCCCAAAAAAAAAGAGAGGCAGTCCCCAAGAAAAGAGACAGACCCCAAGAAAAGAGACAGACCCCAAGAAAAGAGACAGACCCCAAGAAAAGAGACAGACCCCAAGAAAAGAGACAGACTGCTCGGAATAAAGATGGCTGCGATGGTGTCTGACCTGTGTATCACCACGTCCTTGCGCTGCCCCACGCGGTAGATGCGGTCGCAGGCCTGGTCCTCCAGTGCAGGATTCCTGCAGAGCGACACACAGATATATGAGAGCTGCGGCAATGCCCAGGAGCAACCTATACTGATTGCGGGGGAGTGCGAGGGCAAAGCCTGAGCCCTGAAGCTAACACTCCACAGCTTTGATAGGCCCAGGAATCTTAAAGATTCGCAGGCCAATCGCAGTTGGTTTTGGTCCAAAGCAGACCAAACGCCCTTTTTACAAAACATGGGTGTTGGTTGCTGCGGGGGCATCCCGATGGCCGGGGTCCCCCCTCTCTCGATCGAGTGCTGGAAAGCCTGTAAACCTAACCTGACAAACTCACTGCCGCAGGGTAATGCAGCCCTGTGATTGGCCGTCAGCTGTCACATGCGGAAGCCCGAGGACGGAGAGATGTGAAAGCCGACGGCCAATCAAGGGGCTGCATTACCCCTAGGGCATGAGTGGTCAGTCAGCCGTCACATCTCTCCGTCCTCAGGCTTCCACATGTGACAGCTGCCGGCCAATCACGGGGCTGCATTACCCCTAGGGCATGAGTGGTCAGTCAGCCGTCACATCTCTCCGTCCTCAGGCTTCCACATGTGACAGCTGCCGGCCAATCACGGGGCTGCATTACCCCTAGGGCATGAGTGGTCAGTCAGCCATCACATCTCTCCGTCCTCAGGCTTCAACATGTGACAGCTGCCGGCCAATCACGGGGCTGCATTACCCCTAGGGCGTGAGTGGTCAGTCAGCCGTCACATCTCTCCGTCCTCGGGCTTCCACATGTGACAGCTGCCGGCCAATCACGGACCTGCATTTCCCAGAGGCAGCGAGTTGCCAGGTAAGGTTTGTGGGCTTTAAAATGCAACGAGTGGGGGAGACCCCAGCAATCGGGATGCCCCCCCCCCCCCCCCCGCAGCGAACCTACACCCATGTCTTGTAAATTGGGTGTTGGTTTAGTTTAAAGAGGAACAACTCCCATGAAATTGACTCAACTCTGGTGGGGCATCCTGATTTGGGATGCCCGCTGTGGGTAACCCCCGGGGATCACCCATAAACTCACCTTTTCCCCGCCCCCAATGTGCGGGCTGCTCCATTCAGACTTCCTTTACTGCACTAAGCTCAATGTTCTGAATGGAGTGAGCGCCACTGGCGGCATCTCCGCTCCCCTCTAGCCGTGGGCACGCCCTTATCAGAAAGCCATGCCGCGGGTGGGTGCCTAGCTTGAGGCGTGCTGGGGATGCGGCTGTAGCACACAGATGAAACAAGGGTTAATGTAAGAACGGATCGGGCAATACAGAGGGTTTTAAAGTGGACCAAAACCCACAGCGATCGTCCTAGGAATCTATAAGATACCCGGGCTGATGAAATCCCCCCCCCTTCCCCCGGGGCACCCAAAATCAGGATGCCCCGCTGTGCGATAACCCCCCCAGGTCACCCCATACACTTACCTTGTTTCCTGGTCCAACGGATCAGTCGCATCCCCGCTATCCATCCCATGCCCGGCATTTGTGAAGGCCAATGCAGGCACACTCCGTTAGAGGGAAGCAGGTGATGCGGCCGCCGCTGGCCTTAGATGAAGGCTTAGATGATGTGACATCAGCGTCTCTGAGCGCACCGATTGGACGAGCGGCCGCACATGCGCCATAAGACAGGGAAGAGGTTAGTTACCTTCCACAATCTCAAGGGTGTCACACTGAGGGGCCCCGATCAAGACCAAAACGCAAGAATCCTGGGTTTTGGTCCACTTTAACACACCAAAACAATCTAATTTGGGATGAACCATAAAGAGGTAGACCAACCCCAATAGTCAAAGTGGACCAAAACCCAGGATTTTTCCTATCCTGGGTTTTGGTCCCTGATCGGGGATGCCCTGCTGTCTGACACCTTCCAGATCTCCGAGCGCAGCTCACCTCTTCCCTATAGTGCATGTGCGGCCGCTCGTCCAATCAGTGCACTCGGAACCTCTAACGTCACGCCGTGCGGCCGCATCCCCCGATTTCCTCTAACAGGGAGCGTGCCCGTGCCGGCCATTCACAAATGCCTGCCCTGCTAAAGGGACAGCGGGGATGCAGCCGCAGCCCGTGCATGCGTCATTGGACCAGAACGCAAGGTAAGTGTATGAGGTGACTTGGGGGTGTTTCACACAGCGGGACATCCCGATTTTGGATACCCCGAGAATCCAGGGCATTGATCGGCCTAGGAATCCTATATATTCCTGGGCCAATCACGCTGGGTTTTGGTATACTTTGAAGACTCAGGGAGGAGGGTGTTGCTCCACTTTAAAGTGGACCAAAACCCAGGATTTTCACTATCCTGGGTTTTGGTGCCCGATCGGGGATGCCCAGCTGTGTGAAACCCCCAAGAGACCGCGCATTAACTCACCTGATCCCAGTCCTCCCGCGCATGCACAGCCGCTCGTCCAATCAGCGCACTCGGATCCAGCCGGGTTTTGGTCCACTTTAAGGACGGCCAGGCTTCCCTCTGCACCCCGGGTTTTCGGGCGCCTGCTGTGTGAACCCCCCTAGAAACACACTTTGGCCCCTCCCCCGTGGCTGTGCGCGCCCACGCCGGGGATTCAGGGATGCAGCTGTGACCCGCACATGTGTCATGTGATCTCTGGATGTGATTGGAAGAGCTGACATTGGCCCCTCCCCCGCGGCTGTGCGCGCCCACGCCGGGGATTCAGGGATGCAGCTGTGACCCCGCACATGAGTCATGTGATCTCTGGATGTGATTGGAAGATGAGGAGGGGGCGGGGCACAGAGACAGCAAAGAATTAAAAGGGGCCTCACCAGTGCATGTCCAGCAGGAAGAGGTGGTTTCCACCAATCAGGTTCAGCCCCACACCACCGGCACACAGCGACACCAGCATCACCTGCAAGAGAGACACGCCCACAGATCAGTGCTTGCCACGCCCACACACAGGTAGCATGCACCCTGATCTCCAGAGCCCCGCCCACAAGTCTGTCTGGCCTTACAGTGGGTTAGTTGTGATTGCTGTGACCTAAAGACAACCAGCCTGGCCCCGCCCCCTGCCCAGGCAACCAGCCTGGCCCCCTGCCCAGGCAACCAGCCTGGCCCCCTGCCCAGGCAACCAGCCTGGCCCCCTGCCCAGGCAACCAGCCTGGCCCCGCCCCCTGCCCAGGCAACCAGCCTGGCCCCGCCCCCTGCCCAGGCAACCAGCCTGGCCCCGCCCCCTGCCCAGGCAACCAGCCTGGCCCCGCCCCCTGCCCAGGCAACCAGCCTGGCCCCGCCCCCTGCCCAGGCAACCAGCCTGGCCCCGCCCCCTGCCCAGGCAACGAGCCGGCCCCGCCCCCTGCCCAGGCAACGAGCCGGCCCCGCCCCCTGCCCAGGCAAAGAGCCGGCCCCGCCCCCTGCCCAGGCAAAGAGCCGGCCCCGCCCCCTGCCCAGGCAAAGAGCCGGCCCCGCCCCCTGCCCAGGCAAAGAGCCGGCCCCGCCCCCTGCCCAGGCAAAGAGCCGGCCCCGCCCCCTGCCCAGGCAAAGAGCCGGCCCCGCCCCCTGCCCAGGCAAAGAGCCGGCCCCGCCCCCTGCCCAGGCAAAGAACCGGCCCCGCCCCCTGCCCAGGCAAAGAGCCGGCCCCGCCCCCTGCCCAGGCAAAGAGCCGACCCCGCCCACTATCTATACAACGAGCCTGCCTCGCAACCCCCCACAACATGCCCAACCCCCACCCCCCCCCAAATCACGTATGTCACATGACCAGAGCTACTTCTACAGACAGAAAGCGGGTACAGACCTGGGGCCCGCGGGGGTTGATGTTGAACTCCTCCACCAAATCCATCCGCTGCTTGGGATTCACCGACCCATCGATATTAGCATAAGAAAGCCCCGCCCCCCGCAGGTGCGTGGCCACGATCCTCAGCATGCTGGTCCACTGCGACACGATGACACTGCGGGGGAGGGGCAAATGAG
The DNA here is from genome assembly GCA_027917425.1 of Gastrophryne carolinensis. Classification (NCBI taxonomy): domain Eukaryota; kingdom Metazoa; phylum Chordata; class Amphibia; order Anura; family Microhylidae; genus Gastrophryne; species Gastrophryne carolinensis. The sequence goes on from CM051236.1 coordinate 524,102,057, forward strand.
CCTTCTATATATAGGGATTAGATCCCCTCTATATTATACACAGCGATTAGATCCCCTCTATATTATACACAGCGATTAGATCCCCTCTATATATTATACACAGCGATTAGATCCCCTCTATATATTATACACAGTGATTAGATCCCCTCTAAGGCGTCTCTTTGTATTGGCCTTGTATATATTATACACAGTGATTAGATCCCCTCTAAGGCGTCTCTTTGTATTGGCCTTGTATATATTATACGCAGTGATTAGATCCCCTCTAAGGTGTCTCTTTGTATTGGTCTTGTATATATTATACGCAGTGATTAGATCCCCTCTAAGGCGTCTCTTTGTATTGGCCTTGTATATATTATACACAGTGATTAGATCTCCTCTAAGGCGTCTCTTTGTATTGGCCATGTATATATTATACGCAGTGATTAGATCCCCTCTAAGGCGTCTCTTTGTATTGGCCTTGTATATATTATACACAGTGATTAGATCTCCTCTAAGGCGTCTCTTTGTATTGGCCTTGTATATATTATACGCAGTGATTAGATCCCCTCTAAGGCGTCTCTTTGTATTGGCCTTGTATATATTATACGCAGTGATTAGATCCCCTCTAAGGCGTCTCTTTGTATTGGCCTTGTATATATTATACACAGTGATTAGATCTCCTCTAAGGCGTCTCTTTGTATTGGCCATGTATATATTATACGCAGTGATTAGATCCCCTCTAAGGCGTCTCTTTGTATTGGCCTTGTATATATTATACACAGTGATTAGATCCCCTCTAAGGTGTCTCTTTGTATTGACTTTGTATATATTATACACAGTGATTAGATCCCCTCTAAGGCCTTGTATATATTATTATATTATAAGGTCTGATGGTCACATGGGGTCTCACCTCTTTTGGGGGTCAGCACGGCAGGATATCGCCTTCAGCTCGGACATCAAAGAGTTAATCTGATAGGAGGAAAAAAAAAAAGTCCGTCATATGCCATAGCCAGCCCCGGGTTAGCGACGTCACAGCCAGCCCCGGGTTAGCGACGTCACAGCCAGCCCCGGGTAAGTGATGTCACACGCGTGTCGCCGCTCACCTTGGTGCTGCCGCTCTCTAATTCGAACAGCTCAGCGCTGAAGTTGGTGCCATTGAGGGAGACGGTGGACTTTGGGTCGGCGGCGGGGGCGTCGCACAGGCTCAGCGCGTTCAGCTGCTCCTCCAGCGTCAGGCTCAATCCCTCGCTCTTCAGCTCCTGCTGCTCCAGAGTCTACAGAGAGAGACCGGACTTATTTACGGAGTTCCCCTTTAATCTAACACAGTAAACCCATCTGTGTGATGAATGGCTGGGCGCGGGGAGGATTAGCCTGTAAACACAGCGCGGGACCCCCAAGAAAGGTGAGTGATTTTGGGGGTCATCAAGGGGACTTCTCTGCTACCTCTGTGAAATGCCTATTGGGAAGCCCCAGAGGTAGTAAACAGACTGGTGGTTCCCTTTAAACAGTGGTTGGTCCCCTTATTAAATCAAGATGTGACCTCGCCCCGCCCACCACAGTGATTGGAACACATCTACGTCATCTGGACACCGGGGGACCCGATCTCAGGAACTGGTAAGCTTTAAACATGCAAAATAGGACAGAACAGCTGCGTATATTAAACTTGCCAGGTACCGAGATCGAGTCCTGCAGCCTCCACTCATGGGTGACAGTGACCCGAGCAGGCCCACACCATGTGGTAGTGAGCGTGTCCAGCCGCTGTGACCAACGCAGATTGTGCTGATTGGTGGATGCCGCTGGACTCGATCTTAGGACTGGTTAGTTTAAAGTACCAGCAGCACAGAGCAGGAGGTGAGTATGTGTTTGATTTGCAGCTTGCCTGGGCAGACATTGTGACGCCCCCCCCACGTGGCCAGCGCCATCACCCCCCCCCCTTCCCCCCGTGGAGCACTTACCGTCTTGAGCAGGGAGAGGTGGCAGCAGCACTGGCGGAGGCGGAGCAGCAGGGACAGGATGTGGACGGTGCTGGACGCCTGATTGGCAGGCTGAGAGGAGAGCTCGCTCTGACTGGACCCGAACTCCCGAGCCACTGTGATGGGAGAGAGAGCGCCCCGTTAGCAACACAGGGCCAGAGGAGACCACGAGCTAAGCACAGGGGGCAGTACTTACCTCTCTCAAAGGGGTTGTCCACCCCCGCAGAGGAGGAGGAGGAGCGCGAGCCGCCCTCGTGTCTCTTCAGGTAGTTCTGTAGGGTGGACCTGTGGGGGAAGCAGAGGGAAGGTTACCTGTTCCCAGTCACCCCTGGGGGTATAGAAGGCCATTGTACGCTCGTGCACACATAGGAATGTTTCCGTCGCATTTAACTCATCCGTGCAGTAAGTGTGCAGGTGCCCGTAGCGGTGGGCTGCCCTAATTACGGCGTCTGGAGAGCAGTTTGTGTGGTAGGCGCATCACATAATACCAGCTGATGCCACATTTTGGACAATGTAGAACCTCTGGTGGGCACAAGAATATGGAGGTCGGGAGGGTCTAAGTACCCGGAGATCTGCATCTCTCATGTTCTGAGCCCATTATAGTGATGGGAAACCTATGTGCGGGGGAGTTTTCGTCGGCGGCACACAGCTCGCTCGCTACAGCCGCCTCAGGGAACACAGCTCACTACAGCCGTCTCAGGGAACGCAGCTCGCTCGGGTCACACAGCTCGCTACAGCCACCTCGGGTCACACAGCTCGCTACAGCCGCCTCAGGGCACGCCGCTCGCTACAGCCGCCTCAGGGCACGCCGCTCGCTACAGCCGCCTCAGGGCACGCCGCTCGCTACAGCCGCCTCAGGGCACGCCGCTCGCTACAGCCGCCTCAGGGCACGCCGCTCGCTACAGCCGCCTCAGGGCACGCCGCTCGCTACAGCCGCCTCAGGGCACGCCGCTCGCTACAGCCGCCTCAGGGAACACAGCTCACTACAGCCGTCTCAGGGAACGCAGCTCGCTCGGGTCACACAGCTCGCTACAGCCACCTCGGGTCACACAGCTCGCTACAGCCGCCTCAGGGCACGCCGCTCGCTACAGCCGCCTCAGGGCACGCCGCTCGCTACAGCCGCCTCAGGGCACGCCGCTCGCTACAGCCGCCTCAGGGCACGCCGCTCGCTACAGCCGCCTCAGGGAACGCCGCTCGCTACAGCCGCCTCAGGGAACGCCGCTCGCTACAGCCACCTCAGGGAACGCCGCTCGCTACAGCCGCCTCAGGGAACGCCGCTCGCTACAGCCGCCTCAGGGAACGCCGCTCGCTACAGCCGCCTCAGGGAACGCCGCTCGCTACAGCCGCCTCAGGGAACGCCGCTCGCTACAGCCGCCTCAGGGAACGCCGCTCGCTACAGCCGCCTCAGGGAACGCCGCTCGCTACAGCCGCCTCAGGGAACGCCGCTCGCTACAGCCGCCTCAGGGAACACAGCTCACTACAGCTTCCTCAGGGCACACAGCTCGCTACAGCTCAATCGAGTCACAGGTCGTTACAACAAATAATTGTAAAGGAATTCTATGTCACTCGCTTTGGCCCCATGTACAGGTCCAAGGAGACCCTAAGCGGGCACTGCAGCATCTATGGGACAGTTAGGTTACCTGGATCTGGCAAATATGACATCATACACCGATTGCTCCTTCTCAGACAGCTTCAGCTGATGCACTTTGCTGCTCCTCTGCGGAAGCTCCACCTGTGCAGAACGGGGGAAAGAGTTATCTCCATAATGTTAACACGAAGGGAGGTCTATGGTATAGAGAGGTGGGATCTACATATGACTAGGCCCGCCTCTGGGTCACATTACCAGGGGCTTGCCGGTGTGGTCCAGCTGGTCTTTGGTCCTCCTCAGTAGCAGACTCTTGGTCAGGATATTCAGCCTCTCGCCCCCTTTCCTGCTGCCGTTATCCACCTGATTCTTCCACAGCTTAAACTCGTCAAAGGGAGCGCAGCGCAGGAACCTGAAGGGCGGAAGGTAAGTATAAGTCACCAATCATAACTCCTTCCAGTTATTATAACTCCTCCCGGTCATTATAACTCCTCCCCCAGCCAGCTCTTACCGCAGCAAGGAGTAGAGGTCCAGCAGGTTGTTCTGTATAGGGGTCCCGGTCACCGCCCAGCGTGCCCCCGCCCGCAGCTTGCACACCGCTATGGACGTCTGGACTTTGGGGTTCTTGATGTTGTGAGCCTCGTCCAGGATGATGCGCGCCCACGCGATGCGCAGGAGCGGAGAGAAGGCAGACTTGTCCTAAGGAGGGGGGAGGAGGGTAAAAGGTGGAACCTACCCCATGCAAGCAGAATGGAGGACAGGAAACTGGGGGACACTGCAGACAAGCCATGTGACCGAGGATCCTACAGCCTGTAACCACCAATTATTGGCAATTGGGGGAGGTGGTATTAGGGCATAGATCATTGGTGATTGGGGAAAGGGATTATTAGGGCATACAGCTCAGCGCAGTCACATGTGATGCCACCTACCTCCAAGTCCTGATCCTGGGCCGGGGCATCTCCCTCCTCCTTTTTGGCCGGAATCTCTTTAGATACCAGACTGTAGGTGGTGACCACAATGTCGTACTGCGCCAGCCTGCCAACAACACGCACCACGGTTATGTATGACAAGGCACGCCCCTGCCAGTGCACGCATTCATGGCACAACATGGCTACACACAGAGGACAGCGAGAAGGTACCGGGCAGCTTCTGTCACACACACGGGGGGTACCTACCTGCTTGGACATTACCTCTCAGCCAATCAAGTTAAATATTAAATGATCTTCATATATACAGTTATGGATGAAGGAAAATGGGCGGATGCAAACTTCTGGCCCCTCCCCCCACATGGTTAGTACTTAGTACCGCCCCCTTTGGCAAGGGTTGGATCACGCCTGCTCCGCTCTTGTGGTGTCTATCTTTGGATGTTATGATGGTCACATTAGGGCCCCGATCACACCTTCAGCTTTTGAGGTCGTCTTGTGGATTCTGAGGTGCGTTTAGGATCATTATCCATTAGCTTGGTTACAAAAGGGGTTACGGCTGCTCTCAGAATTTGCTGGAATTTAATTGAATCCATCCCGTGAAACATTCCCTGTGCCATACAACCGCATAATGGTCCCCCCCATACTTTTGGAGGCGTGTCTATAAGACTTTTGGGGGTGTTGCTTTACCTCTTTACAGAGCATGCCTCTTTACAGGGCATCCCTATAGCTTCTTACAGCCTGCTCCTCCATTAGCAGAGTGTTAGACGGCTGCTTGACGTAAACCATGGCTGCGGAGTTCTGGGGACAAGGTTAGAGGAGTCCTGGGAAATTTGGGTCACCCGGCCTTTCCTAATGATGATGGTAAAAAGACAATTCTGTGAGTGCTCACCTGTAGAATTGCTTTTACTATGCATGACGCGGCCTGCTTCCAGAAGTCTTTACATACAGGTGGCTCAGTGTACTGCAGAAGAGTTGTGGCTCCTCCTGGTACCATATAAAAACGGAATCACCATAGACTTATCCAGTGTTGACAAGCAGTTATTCAAGAAACCGGGAGATAATAAAAGAAAAAAAAAAAAAGGTAACAAACCCCAACTAACTTGGAACAATCACCATAAAGAGGCAACCAAGAATAACGATAACAAGGATGGGGTGAAGCAGGCCGTGCCATGCATAGTAAAATCAATTCTACAGGTGAGTACTCACAGAATTGTATTTTTCCTATTGCATGGCACGGCCTGCTTCAAGAAGTCCTTACGTATGGAAAGTCCAACAGCAGTGTCCTTAAGGTAGGGTGGGATCCCAAAAGAGTAACAACAGGCAGCTCAAACCACTGCCGCCTGAAGTACCTTGTGGCCAAAAACAGCATCACCTGAGGCCTTAACATCAACCTTGTAAAACTTGGAAAGGTATGAACAGAAGACCAAGTTGCGGCCTTACAAACTTGTTCAACAGAAGCCTGGTGCTGAAAGGCCCAAGACGCACCAATAGCACAAGAGGAATGAGCAGTAACCCGGAAAGGAGGAACCTTCCCCCTGGCAGAATAGGCCTGCTCCACCGCCTGACGGATCCACTTGCGGATAGTGGATTTAGCAGGAGGCAAACCCTTCCTAGGTCCAGCAGGAAGAACAAAAAGAGCGTGAGACTTCCTGAAAGACTCTGTAGCAACCAAATAAAACTTCAATGCCCTGACAACATCCAAAGAGTGAAGGGTCCGCTCCTTGGAATTAGCAGGGTTAGGACACAAAGAAGGCAAAACAATGTCCTGATTGAGATGAAAGGCAGACACAACCTTAGGCAAGAAATCCGGCTTAAGCCGAATCACCACCTTATCCTGATGCCTTTCAAAATAAGGAGGTTTGATGGAAAGCGCCGCCAGCTCAGAAAATCGCCCGACAGAAGTAATGGACACCAAAAAAGCCACCTTAAGAGTCAGAATGGGCAAAGCAGCCCCACGGATAGGCTCAAAGGGAGGACCCTGCAGAGCAGACAACACCAGATTCAGGTCCCAAACAGGTAACATAGGCTTACGTGGCGGACGCACATGAGTAACTCCCAGGAAAAAGGTCTTAACCAACCGGTGATTGGCAAAGGATCTTTGGAAAAATATAGCCAGAGCTGACACCTGTCCCTTGAGGGTACCAAGTTGAAGGCCCGAATCCAAACCATGTTGCAAAAATTCCAGAATCCTGGGGATAGAAAACACCCAACAAGGAAGAGACTTGGACTCACACCAGGCAATGTAAGCATGCCAGATCCTGTAGTAAATAAAGGACGTGGATTTCTTCCTAGCCCTAATCATGGTAACAACAGAAGCCGGCAAATCCTTATCCATCAAGATGGAGGTTTCAGCAGCCAAGCAGTTAGGAAGCTTGTGATTGTGGCGGGACGCAAACAGGTACACATCCGGCTAACCCCAGCGGTGACACAAGGAGTGAAAAATCTTGTTGCTGAGGGACCATTCCCCCAGCCGAGACGTCCCCCTGCTCAGGGAGTTTGCCTCCTGGTTCCCCACCCCCGGAAAGTAAACCGCCAAGATGCAGGGGACAGTCTCTTCCGCCCAAGACCGTATCAGAGACACTTCCTTGAGGGCTCGCTTGCTCCGAGTCCCGCCCTGATGATTGATGTAGGCAAGCGCCGTCTGGTTGTCTGAGCGGATCTGAAAAGCCCGACCCCGAAGGTTTGTGGTCAGCTGAGACAGAACCAACCTGATTGCCCTCAGTTCCAGGACATTGATGGGAGCATGGGCCTCCTGGGGGCCCCACCGACCCAGGAACTTCAGACTTCCAAAAGCCCCCCCAACCTGTCAGACTGGCATCCGTGGTGACAGTCTCCCAGCACGGGGGGCAGAAAGGTCCTGCCCACTAGAAGGTTCCCTGAGCCCAGCCACCATGAGAGGGACTGTCTGGCCAGGGGAGACAGAGCAAATTCCTGATCCAGGGACACAGTGTCCCGATCCCAAACTGACAAGAGGTGCAACTGAAGAGTCTCATGTGAAATTGAGCAAAGGGGACCGCCTCGAAGCAGGACACCATCAGTTCCACTAACTGCATCCCTTGCCAGATGGAAGGATTGGGACACAAGAGCAGAGTCTGTGCCCGCTTCTGAAGGCCCTCTGCCTTCTGCTGAGGCAGGAATACCTTGACCTGAGAGGTATCCAGAGTCATGCAAGAAAGGACCTCAACAAAGACAGACAGTGAAGACTTGGGATAGTTGATCACCCAGCCGAAGGACTCGAGAGTGGAGCTCACCACCAGAGTATCCTTCTTGCCTGATGAAGAGACTGAGCCGCAATCAGAATGTCATCCAGGTAAGGGAGGATGCGAATGCCCTGATGCCGCAGAGAGCCATCATGCCCGCCAGCACCTTGGTGAACACCCGAGGCGATACCGAACGGTAAGGCCACAAACTGGTAATGCTGATCCTCCAGAGCAAACCTGAGAAATCTCTGATGACCCGGATAGATTGGCACGTGAAGGTAGGAATCCTTGATGTCCACTGAGGTCATGAAGTCGCCGGGGCGCAGGGTACTGACCGCCGATCGTAGAGTCTCCATGCGAAAATGCTTGAACCTGACTAACTTGTTGAGACCCTTCAAGTCCAGGACCCGTCCTTTTTGGGGACCATGAACAGATTGGATTGGACCCCTCAACCCCGTTCCTGGGAAGGCACCAGGAAAACGACTCCTGACTCTAACAGAAGTTGAACCGCAAGATTCAAAGCCTGAGCTGACAGAGGGTTTTGAGACATCCGGGATCTGATGAATCTTGGGGGCGGCCAGGCTGCAAACTCTTGTAACCGGAGGACACCACCTCCAGACGTGAGCAAAAAGCCGAAGCCATCCCCCCACCCAGACGGGCAAGGGTGCCTCCTCATGCCTGAGGGGGCTTGAGGGAAGGTTTGGGCTCGGGGACGACCACGTGATCTGCCACAGCCCCAAGAATCCCTGCGGGTACCCGAGAAGAGGGACCCAGTACCTCCTCTGGGAGCACAAAAGGAGTGGAGGGAAGAGGAGGGCTCCCGAAAAGGCCGAGGCTGCTTCCTACGTTGAGGCAGCCTACCATCCTTGGCTAGAACTTTCAGACACTCACCAAAGAGCCGCAGCCCCTTAAAGGGGAGCCCAGTGAGAGCCTTCTTGGCGGCAGTATCAGCCACCCACTGACACGCAGCCAAACAAAGCGGCGCATAGCCACCAAAAGGGCAGAGGCCCTACCACACATCCGTACCGCATCATTCATGGCAGTAAGGACAAAGGAAACAAAATCAGAGCAAAGCAAAAAGGGACCTATAATCCTCCCCCGTTACCAGCCGTAGCGCACTCAAGGAGACGCTTGAGCTGTTTCTTAAGGGCAATAGCTGTAATGGCAGCAGTGCAGACACGACGCAGCCCAGGCCCCACACACGTAAAAGCATGGCAGGCCAGCTGATCCATGCGCCAGTCCTCGCTGTCCCGCAGTGTAGTAGTGTCAGGGGAAGGCATGACCGAGGTGTTGGACAGCCCTAGCATGGGAGCGTCCACCTCAGGGGGACACGACCATTGCTTGACCAGGTCGGCAGGAAAAGGATAACTCCTATCCCACCCTTTGGGCACCGCGGGCAATCTACTAGGACGTTCCCACTCCTTGAGCACCATATCTGTGAAATGGCTCTGCTCAGGGAACTCCAGGCGCTGTTTATCAGGACGAAAGAGCTCACCCTGCTTCCTCTTAGCCACCTCAGGGGGGACAATGCGCAAGATTTCAAAAATGTGAGCTAACAGGCTATCAGTGTCCTCAGGGAACCATGAGTCCTCCCCAGACGCAGACCCAGGGTCACTTCCGTAACCCTCCTGCTGGTCCCCAGAGGAATCAGAGTCCTGAAAGAGTTCCCCCTCCTCTAGGGGGTAAAGGCCAACAAAAGTATCAGGTCCCTCATCCTCCTCAGGAAAGAGGGATGTCACAGGAGCTAGGTGCCACTTCTTGCCAGAGGCCTTACGTGGAACAGGCCTGGCAAGCTGCCTTTCAATACTGGCCCCAGGATTTTCACTATCCTGGGTTCTGGTCCACTTCGGTGGGGCACCCCGCTGTGTGAAACTCCCCAGAGCGCCCGGAAACACTCACCTCACCACGGTCGTCCAATCAGAGGGCTCAGAGCCACTGTGGTATGCACGTACAAGCGGCGTCCAACCACAGCGGCTCTGAGCACTGGAGGCCGCGTCTCGCGCTTCCCTCTCAGGGAGCGCGCCGGCCATTCACAAACGCCGCCCTGCTAGAGGGAAGTGCGAGATTCGGCCGCGGCCCGCGCATGTGCCGTTGGAACGGGGTTAAGGTAAGGTTTCTGGGCTTCCTGGGGGGTTTCACCCCGCGGGACATCCCGATTTTGGATGCCCTGCGGGGAGGGATCTGATCGGCCCGGGAATCTTATAGATCCCCCCTGGGTGTTGGTCCACTTTAAAGGGATAGACCACACAAAAAAAATTATTATAATTAATTATATTTTTTATATTATTGATTTTTATATTATTAATTGTATATTATTTATAATTTTATATTATATTTTTTATATTTGTATTTTTATAATATTTATTTTATATTTTTACATTTTTTATTATGAATTATATTTTTATTATTAATATTATATTTTTTATATTATTATTTTATTATTATTATTACAATATTTTTTATATTAGTATTATTTTTATTATTATATTTTGTATATTAGTATTATATTTTTTATATTTTATTTTTTTATTATTATTAAATAAATTAAAATTATTAAATAATTATTCTTTCTCCTTTTGATTGCTGCTAGTCTGGCGATCAGTAACTCACAGGATTCCTGGATCCAAGCCCACAGTGCAGTGAACAAGTGAGTTGCCGATTGCAGTATTAGCCCCAACCCAACCCTCAATCCGTTTAAAGAATACCTTACACAGAGTGGTGGAGGTAAGCCAGGTTTAATCTGCTCTTTCTAGTGGTTTGTGGTTCAGGCTTGTGGGCTGGAGAGGAAGTACCCTCCCCGGTGCCGCGCGCCCACACACTCGCATAAACAACTGATAACGGGCCGTAGTGCAGAGCTGCAGCGCCATCTAGCGGCTGCTATAGGCACTGCCACCGGGCCACAGTTATTAAAAGACTGTAGAGGCCAATATAAAAAAAAAATACTCACCTTTCCCCCACTGCAGATGCTGGTCCCATTTCAAGCACATGCCCCTGAGATTTCTTACAAGTTAGTTGTGACCTCGCCCCCCCCGTCAGTCAGTGATTTGAGAACCCCCAACTCCATTCAGTGCAATAAAAGGTGCGCGCCACGTACTTCACCGGGTGCTTCCAATTTAGTTCCAATTAAGGAAAGTTAAGTTTTATGGGAATCACAAGGGGAAACACAGCAGGGCATCAGAATCGGGATGCTCCCATGAAGAGGGAATTGGCCAGCCCTGGAGTCCTTAACATGCTGCCCAGCAATGGATTTTGGTCTGCTTTAAAGTTGAACAATGCAGCCATGAAGTCCTGACAGGCAACTAGGTGCCCCTGGGGCATCCAAATTTGCCCTCCCATAGCGTGACCCCACACCACACCCGCCCCATAGCATCACCCCGCACCACCCCCAAAGCGTCACCCCATAGCGTCACCCTGCACCACACCCCCCCGCCATAGTGTCACCCGGCACCTCTCCTGCCCCCCATAGCGGGACCCCCGCACCACCCTCCCCCCGTAGCGGGACCCCCGCACCACCCTCCCCCCGTAGCGGGACCCCCGCACCAACCTCCCCCCGTAGCGGGACCCCCGCACCAACCTCCCCCCGTAGCGGGACCCCGCAGCCCTCCCCCCGTAGCGTGACCCCGCAGCCCTCCCCCCGTAGCGTGACCCCGCAGCCCTCCCCCCGTAGCGTGAACCCGCAGCCCTCCCCCCGTAGCGTGACCCCGCAGCCCTCCCCCCGTAGCGTGACCCCGCAGCCCTCCCCCCGTAGCGTGACCCCGCAGCCCTCCCCCCGTAGCGTGACCCCGCAGCCCTCCCCCCGTAGCGTGAACCCGCAGCCCTCCCCCCGTAGCGTGAACCCGCAGCCCTCCCCCCGTAGCGTGACCCCGTAGCGTGACCCCGCAGCCCTCCCCCCGTGGCGTGACCCCGCAGCCCTCCCCCGTAGCGTGACCCCTGCCCGATGGCGTGACCCTACAACTCCCGCCCTTCCCCATATATGATGGCTCCCCGCAGGCCTCCCTCATAGTGTGACCCGGTCCCCTTCCCCGTACTCACTGCTTGCAGTCCTTCTCCCGGTTGGGCCCGTGGTAAAGGTAGACCTGCAGTTTGCCGTCGCGCACCCGCTTCTCCACCTCCTTCTTCCAGTGATGGACCAGTGAGGCCGGGCAGATGATCAGTGTCCCCCGTGACAGCGTGAGCGTGGAGTCTGCAGGAGCAGGGTCAGGAGCAGGGTCAGGGTCAGGTGAGTATTTTAGGAAATAAGTGGGTGGGGGGGGGCTCACACAGCAAGACAAGGCCCCATAATCAGCACACAGACATTCAGGATTCTTAAACCGGACCAAAACCCAAGAGGGCCGGCCATGGAATCCAACTGATTCCAGGGCCAGCCACTGGCCTTCCCATTGGGCATCCCAAATCGGGATGCCATGCTGTGTGTTAAACCAGGTCCCAGCAAAACTCACCTTTTCCGGCGGTTTCCTTGGCAATGTAAACCATGGGGAGCTCTGGGCTGTGGCGCGCTCCCGCTTTTCAGAGGCTGCGGGCGGGGCACGCCTGGGAATAGCCAAAACGCAGAGACGATCACCAATTATCAATAGACGTACCCCCGGGGCATATTGATTTGGGATACCCCCCTCCCCGTGTGTGAAACGCCCCCAGATAGCCAGTAAAATCCATCCCACGCTAAATGTGTGGGCTCTCATCCAATGAGAGCCGCCTGTCTTGACTGAGTCATTCGGCAGGTGCTGGCATTCAAATGAATGGGAATCGTGTGCATTGTCGCATCCCCGGTGGCACGCGCGCTCCCGCACCAGCCTATCAGATGCGCACACGCACAACGCTGGGGATGCAGCAACACAAGCTCCCCATCCATTGAATGAGAGCCGCCAGCCGAACGGCCCAGTCACAGCGGGCAGCTCCGATTGGATGAGAGTCTGCACGTGTCGCTGGAACGGGGAAAGGTGAGCGTTTACCGGCACCCCACGGTGGTTTCACACAGCAGGGCATCCCGATTCGGCAAATTGATACCAGGCCGGCCGCTGCTGCTGGGTTTGCTCTGCTTTAAAGAGGTCCACCAACCAGAATTTTCATCATCCTGGGTATGATTCCTTTCCACAATGCCAAACCCGGGATGCCCTGCTGTGTGTATGCCACTGTAAATGAAATACCTTTCCGGGGATTCCATGGTGCATGTGTGGGCTTCCAGCCAACTGTAACCGCGCTCCTGCCTACTCATTTCTATTTTCTCTCCTCACCTAGCAGCATCACTATGTGCCCCGTGTGCCACGCCCGGGCCGGGCGGGCAAATTCGCCACCCTGCTTGAAACATGGTTGGGACACAGGGCGATAGCTGCGGATGACGTCATTAGCTGGCGCCCATGCGAGCGCCGCCACCTAGCATGCTGGACAGGACACATTTTCACTATATAAAGGACACCTCACCTTCTCCCAGATAGCTCTTCTCTTATCCGCCGAAATGCGGAGTGCTCTCTGGTGTTATCCACTGCATCCCAGTCTGTAAGCTCTGCAAACTCATTTACTATTGTCTCTATTGCTATTTTGCATTCATTGTAAAGTGTTTTGCTTTGTCATTATGCCTATGGATGAAAACTATGGACTCTTTTGAACTTTCATATCTGTCATATTAACTTCTTTGTCAATTATATTCCTGATATTTCCCCACGGGTATCACAATATAGATGCTGGAACCAGTTCAATTGCGCCACCTAGAGGTCAGTTATGTAAATAGTTTTACTGATTATTCTGTTTATTGTTACGATTCACAGTATTAAATCACTTTATAGAATGCATAGCTGTTTCTATGGGTGTTCATTCTTCCCACCTATGTTTATATTCATGTACCATAAAGGTACATGCCTGGTGCAGGTGGCTGCGGACCATACATGCGCTGCGGGATCTCCGGAGAGGTGCATACAGTAGGTAATTTCCCAAGATGTTAAATCGGGATGCCCCAAAAGCAGGTAATTCTCCTCCCTGGAGCGGGGTTCCTCTTTAAGGTGGTACCTCCGGGAGACGCTCCGCCCAGTGGGATTGGTTATGAAGTGCTATGCGGTACAATAGAGACTTTACCGGTTTTGGAGATCCAGGACTCGAGCTTCTTCTCCTCGGCCTGGTCAGACTTGTGCTTCCTCCTCTGGGCCAGGATCAGAGCAACCATGGTCAGCGTCTTCCCCAGACCCATGTCGTCCGCTGCAGAGACACAATGACATCATCAGGGCGCTGGGGATGCCCCCTGCACATGCACTCCAGGGCCACATTAAGGTAATAGTAAAGAGTCATCAGGCACCATGGTGGTATACATTGCTTCTTCTGAACCAAAACCAAGGATTTTGACTATCCTGGGTTCTGGTCCCAGATCGGGTATGCCCCGCTGTGTGAAACCCCCCAGGTCCCAGTCCAATGGCACATGCACGAGCAGCAGCCGCATCCCAGCTATCCCTCTAGCAGGGTGTGTGTCCGCCCCAGGCATTTGTGAACGGCCGATGCGGGCACGCTCCCTGTTAGAGGGAAGAGGGGGATGCGGCTGCCAGCACGCTCGGAGCCGCTCACCTTAGATGTGAAACCCCAGCATAGTCAAAATCCTGGGTTTTGGACCACTTTAAGAACCTGCCAGTACAGGCTTCTAATCTGCTTTAAAAGAGGACCTGTACTGCGCACCCTTCACCCAGCCCCAGAGCGTAAGCTCTTCTGCCGGCCACGCCACCGTCGCAAGAAGCTGCAGGGCTATAGCGTGATGGCCTGGCCAATCAGGGCATCCCGATCTGGGGATGACAAAATGGCCGCACTGTGGAGGAGGGACTTAAAGAGGCTCTCCGGTTAGAAATGTCTGGACTCCCTCTTTTGTATTAAAGAGGGAGGCCGGAGTTTCTCTTTAAACAGGAACTAACGCGAAGGGCCCCACTCGTATGGCATCCAGCAACTACTCAGGTATGGGATAACACCCACCTGGCCAAGTCAGGTGATGTCAAGTCAGGTGATGTCAAGTCAGGTGATGTCAAGTCAGGTGATGTCAAGTCAGGTGATGTCAAGTCAGGTGATCACCACCAGCAACAGGGGACCCCACAATATCTGCTGGTCACCATCATCCTCAGGTCCGGATGGATCAGGAAATGAAGCTCCGCCTCAGTGAGGCGGAGTTTTGGCTGCAGTGGAGTCGGTTAATACTGATGGGATCATTGGAGCGAGGCCCCGACGTCCAATAACACAGGCACTTACCCAGAATCCCTCCCTGTGGCTTCTGGTTCTCCCTCCATTGCAGCCAGGCCAGGGCCTGCTTCTGGTGGAGGAGCAGCGGCACCTGTAACAGACAGAGGAAGCCATGAGGGCCGCGGCATCCTGTAACCAAGACCACCAGCAATAACATGGATCTGATCTGCCTGTAGCTACATACACCTCTTATTATAGCGCCATCATCTTCTGTAGCGATGTACAAAGCACCAAGTACAAAACAGGGGGGAGCAGTTAAGTGGGCCCAGCCCTGGAGTCTAAATCGGGATGCCCCACTGTGCTCTATCACTGCAGCAACCCTGGCTTCCCTTTAGCGGAGGCACGCTCCCGCACTCAGACGTTAAAAAAGGAGGCAGGAGCACTTCCCAGAATAGAAGAAATCCGGGGCATGGCAGCCAACATTCTTAAAATAGTTAAAATCATGGGTTTTGGTCCTTTCCCCGATTGGCCCTGCTGTGCGACACCCTCCAGTTCCTGGAAGGTAACCCACCTCTTCCCAGTCCTACGGCACATGTGCGGCCAGTCGTCCAATCAGCACACTGGGAGTGCGGCCGCTCCCTATTCCCGAGCTCTGAGTCCAAACAGAGGCGTATGCTGGGCATTAATATGCGCGGCATACGGCGCCAATTGGACGAGAGCCCGCGCATGCAGTGGGTGACCGGGGAAAGGTGAGATTTTTAGGAGTGATCTGGCTTCCCAAATCGGGATGCCCCTAGGGCAAGGAAGAAAACTCAGGATAGTAAAAACCCTGGGTTGTGTTCCACTACAAAGTGGACCAAAACCCAGGATTTTGACTATCCCGGGTTCTGGTTCTTGCCCCCGGGACACCCCAATTGGGGATGCTCCGCTGTGTGAAACCCCCCAGGTCGCCTGAACGAACTCACCTCTTCCCGGTCCTACAGCGCATGCGCAGTTTCTCGTCCAATCTGAGCGTGTTGGCGGTCGCATCCCCCGCTACCCTTTACAAATTCACAAATGCTTGGCGTGGGCATGCGCCCTGCTTAAGGGATAGCTGGGGATGCAGCTCGCGCTGTTGGATAGGGAAAGAAGGCGAGTTTGAGGAACCTGGGGGGGTTTCGGTCCACTTTAAAGCAGATGAGTATCTCCGGGGATGCGGTTGGCTCGGCGGTCGCCTGGTTATCCAACAAAACTTTTTTTTGTTTTTCTAACACAGCTGAAGCCACACGCAGTGGCAGTTTCGAGATAGCTGATTGGCCAATCACAAAACTGCCCTGTGGTGCATGCCAGTCGGCTGGCCACACCCTCTGCTTTCTGAATGGCTGGGTGCGGGAGCCCGTACAGCTACAGGGAAGCTGGAGGTGCAGCGGCCAGCGAACGCAGCTTTGTGGGAGCCGCCGGTAAACTCACTCACCCATGGGTTTTACATAGCAGGTTCCCCCGAGGGCAGTCTGGTGGGCAGCCCTGAAAACTTTTAGGTTTCTAGGGTCTGTCTCTGAGGGTTTTCATCCGCTTTAAATATGGAATTTAATCCCTGGCTGCTCTGTTATTTTGGTCCTGAATCCACTTGTTCCATGCTCGGATACATGCTCCTGGGTAACAGTCCAACAGCCACCGTCTCCCCGTGCCAACAGCCACCGTCTCCCCGTGCCAACAGCCACCGTCTCCCCGTGCCAACAGCCACCGTCTCCCCGTGCCTACAGTCACCGTCTCCCCGTGCCTACAGCCACCGTCTCCCCGTGCCTACAGCCACCGTCTCCCCGTGCCTACAGCCACCGTCTCCCCGTGCCTACAGCCACCGTCTCCCCGTGCCTACAGCCACCGTCCCCAACAGCCTCCTACAGCCACCGTCCCCAACAGCCTCCTACAGCCACCGTCCCCAACAGCCTCCTACAGCCACCGTCCCCAACAGCCTCCTACAGCCACCGTCCCCAACAGCCTCCTACAGCCACCGTCCCCAACAGCCTCCTACAGCCACCGTCCCCAACAGCCTCCTACAGCCACCGTCCCCAACAGCCTCCTACAGCCACCGCACCCAACAGCCACCGCACCCAACGGCCACCGCACCCAACGGCCACCGTCCCAACGGCCACCGTCCCAACGGCCACCGTCCCAACGGCCACCGTCCCAACAGCCACCGTCCCAACAGCCACCGTCCCAACAGCCACCGTCCCAACAGCCACCGTCCCAACAGCCACCGTCCCACCGTCCCTACAGCCACCGTCCCACCGTCCCTACAGCCACCGTCCCACCGAGCTACAGCCACCGTCTCACCGAGCTACAGCCACCGTCTCACCGAGCTACAGCCACCGTCTCACCGAGCTACAGCCACCGTCTCACCGAGCTACAGCCACCGTCTCACCGAGCTACAGCCACCGTCTCACCGAGCTACAGCCACCGTCTCACCGAGCTACAGCCACCGTCTCACCGAGCTACAGCCACCGTCTCACCGAGCTACAGCCACCGTCTCACCGAGCTACAGCCACCGTGCGTGCTACAGCCACCGTGCGTGCTACAGCCACCGTGCGTGCTACAGCCACCGTGCGTGCTACAGCCACCGTGCGTGCTACAGCCACCGTGCGTGCTACAGCCACCGTGCAACAGCCACCGTCTCCCCGTCCTACAGCCCCCATCCAACAGCCCCCTTCCAACAGCCCCCGTCCCACAGCCACCGCCCTACAGCCACCGCCCTACAGCCACCGCCCTACAGCCACCGCCCTACAGCCACCGCCCTACAGCCACCGTCCTACAGCCACCGTCCTACAGCCACCGTCCTACAGCCACCGTCCTACAGCCTCCTACAGCCACCGTCCAACAGCCTCCTACAGCCACCGTCCAACAGCCTCCTACAGCCACCGCACCCAACAGCCACCGCACCCAACAGCCACCGCACCCAACAGCCACCGCACCCAACAGCCACCGTCTCACCGTCCCAACAGCCACCGTCTCACCGAGCTACAGCCACCGTCTCACCGAGCTACAGCCACCGTCTCACCGAGCTACAGCCACCGTCTCACCGAGCTACAGCCACCGTCTCACCGAGCTACAGCCACCGTCTCACCGTGCTACAGCCACCGTGCGTGCTACAGCCACCGTGCGTGCTACAGCCACCGTGCGTGCTACAGCCACCGTGCGTGCTACAGCCACCGTCTCCCCGTCCTACAGCCACCATCCAACAGCCACCATCCAACAGCCACCATCCAACAGCCACCGTCTCCCCGTGCAACAGCCACCGTCTCCCCGTGCAACAGCCACCGTCTCCCCGTGCAACAGCCACCGTCTCCCCGTGCAACAGCCACCGTCTCCCCGTGCAACAGCCACCGTCTCCCCGTGCAACAGCCACCGTCTCCCCGTGCAACAGCCACCGTCTCCCCGTGCAACAGCCACCGTCCCACAGCCACCGTCCCACAGCCACCGTCCCACAGCCACCGTCCCACAGCCACCGTCCTACAGCCACCGTCCTACAGCCACCGTCCTACAGCCACCGTCTCACCGTCCTACAGCCACCGTCCTACAGCCACCGTCCTACAGCCACCGTCCCACAGCCACCGTCCTACAGCCACCGTCCAACAGCCACCGTGCCACCGTCCAACAGCCACCGTGCCACCGTCCAACAGCCACCGTCCTACAGCCACCGTCCTACAGCCACCGTCCTACAGCCACCGTCCTACAGCCACCGTCTCACCGCCCTACAGCCACCGTCCAACAGCCACCGTCTCACCGTCCTACAGCCACCGTCTCACCGTCCTACAGCCACCGTCTCACCGTCCTACAGCCACCGTGCCACCGTCCAACAGCCACCATCCAACAGCCACCGTCTCACCGTCCTACAGCCACCGCCTCACCGTCCTACAGCCACCGCCTCACCGTCCTACAGCCACCGCCTCACCGTCCTACAGCCACCGCCTCACCGTCCTACAGCCACTGTCCAACAGCCACCGTCTCACCGTCCCAACAGCCACCGTCTCACCGTCCCAACAGCCACCGTCTCACCGTCCAACAGCCACCGTCTCACCGTCCAACAGCCACCGTCTCACCGTCCAACAGCCACCGTCTCCCCGTCCAACAGCCACCGTCTCCCCGTCCAACAGCCACCGTCTCCCCGTCCAACAGCCACCGTCTCCCCGTCCAACAGCCACCGTCTCCCCGTCCAACAGCCGCCACCGTCCAACAGCCGCCACCGTCCAACAGCCGCCACCGTCCAACAGCCGCCACCGTCCAACAGCCGCCACCGTCCAACAGCCGCCACCGTCCTACAGCCACCGTCCTACAGCCACCGTCCTACAGCCACCGTCCTACAGCCACCGTCCTACAGCCACCGTCCTACAGCCACCGTCCTACAGCCACCGTCCTACAGCCACCGTGCCACCGTCCTACAGCCACCGTCCAACAGCCACCGTCCAACAGCCACCGTCTCACCGTCCTACAGCCACCGTCTCACCGTCCTACAGCCACCGTCTCACCGTCCAACAGCCGCCACCATCCAACAGCCACCGACTCACCGTCCCAACAGCCACCGTGCAACAGCCACCGACTCACCGTCCCAACAGCCACCGTGCAACAGCCACCGACTCACCGTCCCAACAGCCACCCGTGCAACAGCCACCCGTGCAACAGCCACCCGTGCAACAGCCACCCGTGCAACAGCCACCCGTGCAACAGCCACCGTCTCCCCGTCCTACAGCCACTGTCCTACAGCCACCGTCTCACCGTCCCAACAGCCACCGTGCAACAGCCACCGACTCACCGTCCCAACAGCCACCGTGCAACAGCCACCGACTCACCGTCCCAACAGCCACCCGTGCAACAGCCACCCGTGCAACAGCCACCCGTGCAACAGCCACCCGTGCAACAGCCACCCGTGCAACAGCCACCCGTGCAACAGCCACCCGTGCAACAGCCACCCGTGCAACAGCCACCCGTGCAACAGCCACCGTCTCCCCGTCCTACAGCCACTGTCCTACAGCCACCGTCTCACCGTCCCAATAGCCACCGTCTCACCGTCCCAACAGCCACCGTCCCAACAGCCACCGTGCCACCGTCCAACAGCGACCGTGCCACCGTCCAACAGCGACCGTGCCACCGTCCAACAGCGACCGTGCCACCGTCCAACAGCCACCGTGCCACCGTCCAACAGCCACCGTGCCACCGTCCAACAGCCACCGTGCCACCGTCCAACAGCCACCGTGCCACCGTCCAACAGCCACCGTGCCACCGTCCAACAGCCACCGTCCTACAGCCACACCGTCTCACCGTCCAACAGCCACCGTCCAACAGCCACCGTCCAACAGCCACACCGTCTCACCGTCCAACAGCCACCGTCCAACAGCCACCGTCCAACAGCCACCGTCCAACAGCCACCGTCCAACAGCCACCGTCCAACAGCCACCGTCTCACCGTCCAACAGCCACCGTCCAACAGCCACCGTCTCACCGTCCCAACAGCCACCATCCAACAGCCACCATCCAACAGCCACCATCCAACAGCCACCATCCAACAGCCACCATCCAACAGCCACCATCCAACAGCCACCGTCTCACCGTCCCAACAGCCACCATCCAACAGCCGCCACCATCCAACAGCCGCCACCATCCAACAGCCGCCACCATCCAACAGCCGCCACCATCCAACAGCCGCCACCATCCAACAGCCACCGTCTCACCGTCCAACAGCCACCGTCTCACCGTCCAACAGCCACCGTCTCACCGTCCAACAGCCACCGTCTCACCGTCCAACAGCCACCGTCTCACCGTCCTACAGCCACCGTCTCCCCGTCCAGCAACAGCCCCCGTCCAGCAACAGCCCCCGTCCAGCAACAGCCCCCGTCCAGCAACAGCCCCCGTCCAGCAACAGCCCCCGTCCAGCAACAGCCCCCGTCCAGCAACAGCCACCGTCCAGCAACAGCCACCGTCTCCCCGTGCAACAGCCACCGTCTCCCCGTGCAACAGCCACCGTCTCCCCGTGCAACAGCCACCGTCTCCCCGTGCAACAGCCACCGTCTCCCCGTGCAACAGCCACCGTCTCCCCGTGCAACAGCCACCGTCTCCCCGTGCAACAGCCACCGTCTCCCCGTGCAACAGCCACCGTCTCCCCGTGCAACAGCCACCGTCTCCCCGTGCAACAGCCACCGTCTCCCCGTCCCAACAGCCACCGTGCTACAGCCACCGTCTCCCCGTCCCAACAGCCACCGTGCTACAGCCACCGTCTCCCCGTCCCAACAGCCACCGTGCTACAGCCACCGTCTCACCGTCCCAACAGCCACCGACTCACCGTCCCAACAGCCACCGACTCACCGTCCCAACAGCCACCGACTCACCGTCCCAACAGCCACCGACTCACCGTCCCAACAGCCACCGACTCACCGTCCCAACAGCCACCCGTGCAACAGCCACCCGTGCAACAGCCACGGCCACCGTCTCCCCGTCCTACAGCCACCGTCTCCCCATCCCAACAGCCACCGTATCCCCGTCCCAACAGCCACCGTCTCCCCGTCCCAACAGCCACCGTCTCCCCGTCCCAACAGCCACCGTGTCCCCGTCCCAACAGCCACCGTGTCCCCGTCCCAACAGCCACCGTGTCCCCGTCCCAACAGCCACCATCCTACAGCCACCGTCTCCCCGTCCCAACAGCCACTGTCCTACAGCCACCGTCCCAACAGCCACCGTCCCAACAGCCACCGTCTCCCCGTCCCAACAGCCACCGTCTCCCCGTCCCAACAGCCACCGTCTCCCCGTCCAACAGCCACCGTCCAACAGCCACCGTCTCCCCGTCCAACAGCCACCGTCCAACAGCCACCGTCTCCCCGTCCAACAGCCACCGTCCAACAGCCACCGTCTCCCCGTCCAACAGCCACCGTCCAACAGCCACCGTGCCACCGTCCAACAGCCACCGTGCCACCGTCCCAACAGCCACCGTCTCACCGTCCCAACAGCCACCGTCTCACCGTCCCAACAGCCACCGTCTCACCGTCCCAACAGCCACCGTCTCACCGTCCCAACAGCCACCGTCTCCCCGTCCCAACAGCCACCGTCTCACCGTCCCAACAGCCACCGTCTCACCGTCCCAACAGCCACCGTCTCACCGTCCCAACAGCCACCGTCTCACCGTCCCAACAGCCACCGTCTCACCGTCCCAACAGCCACCGTCTCACCGTCCCAACAGCCACCGTCTCCCCGTCCTACAGCCACCGTGCCACCGTCCTACAGCCACCGTCTCCCCGTCCCAACAGCCACCGTCTCCCCGTCCCAACAGCCACCGTCTCCCCGTCCCAACAGCCACCGTCCAACAGCCACCGTCTCCCCGTCCAACAGCCACCGTCCAACAGCCACCGTCTCCCCGTCCAACAGCCACCGTCCAACAGCCACCGTCTCCCCGTCCAACAGCCACCGTCCAACAGCCACCGTCTCCCCGTCCAACAGCCACCGTCCAACAGCCACCGTCTCACCGTCCCAACAGCCACCATCCAACAGCCACCATCCAACAGCCACCATCCAACAGCCACCATCCAACAGCCACCATCCAACAGCCACCATCCAACAGCCACCGTCTCACCGTCCCAACAGCCACCATCCAACAGCCGCCACCATCCAACAGCCGCCACCATCCAACAGCCGCCACCATCCAACAGCCGCCACCATCCAACAGCCACCGTCTCACCGTCCAACAGCCACCGTCTCACCGTCCAACAGCCACCGTCTCACCGTCCAACAGCCACCGTCTCACCGTCCAACAGCCACCGTCTCACCGTCCTACAGCCACCGTCTCACCGTCCTACAGCCACCGTCTCCCCGTCCAGCAACAGCCCCCGTCCAGCAACAGCCCCCGTCCAGCAACAGCCCCCGTCCAGCAACAGCCCCCGTCCAGCAACAGCCCCCGTCCAGCAACAGCCCCCGTCCAGCAACAGCCCCCGTCCAGCAACAGCCCCCGTCCAGCAACAGCCCCCGTCCAGCAACAGCCCCCGTCCAGCAACAGCCCCCGTCCAGCAACAGCCCCCGTCCAGCAACAGCCACCGTCCAGCAACAGCCACCGTCTCCCCGTGCAACAGCCACCGTCTCCCCGTGCAACAGCCACCGTCTCCCCGTGCAACAGCCACCGTCTCCCCGTGCAACAGCCACCGTCTCCCCGTGCAACAGCCACCGTCTCCCCGTGCAACAGCCACCGTCTCCCCGTGCAACAGCCACCGTCTCCCCGTGCAACAGCCACCGTCTCCCCGTGCAACAGCCACCGTCTCCCCGTGCAACAGCCACCGTCTCCCCGTGCAACAGCCACCGTCTCCCCGTGCAACAGCCACCGTCTCCCCGTCCCAACAGCCACCGTGCTACAGCCACCGTCTCCCCGTCCCAACAGCCACCGTGCTACAGCCACCGTCTCCCCGTCCCAACAGCCACCGTGCTACAGCCACCGTCTCACCGTCCCAACAGCCACCGACTCACCGTCCCAACAGCCACCGACTCACCGTCCCAACAGCCACCGACTCACCGTCCCAACAGCCACCGACTCACCGTCCCAACAGCCACCGACTCACCGTCCCAACAGCCACCGACTCACCGTCCCAACAGCCACCCGTGCAACAGCCACCCGTGCAACAGCCACGGCCACCGTCTCCCCGTCCTACAGCCACCGTCTCCCCATCCCAACAGCCACCGTATCCCCGTCCCAACAGCCACCGTCTCCCCGTCCCAACAGCCACCGTCTCCCCGTCCCAACAGCCACCGTGTCCCCGTCCCAACAGCCACCGTGTCCCCGTCCCAACAGCCACCGTGTCCCCGTCCCAACAGCCACCATCCTACAGCCACCGTCTCCCCGTCCCAACAGCCACTGTCCTACAGCCACCGTCCCAACAGCCACCGTCTCCCCGTGCCAACAGCCACCGTCTCCCCGTGCCAACAGCCAACAGCCACCGTGCCAACAGCCACCGTGCCAACAGCCACCGTGCCAACAGCCACCGTGCCAACAGCCACCGTGCCAACAGCCACCGTGCCAACAGCCGTCTCTCCGTCCCAACATCCACCGTGCAACAGCCACCGTCCTACAGTCACCGTCTCCCCGTCCCAACAGCCACCGTCCTACAGCCACCGTCTCCCCGTCCCAACAGCCACCGTCTCACCGTCCCAACAGCCACCGTCCTACAGCCACCGTCTCCCCGTCCCAACAGCCACCGTCTCCCCGTCCCAACAGCCACCGTGCAACAGCCACCGTCTCCCCGTCCCAACAGCCACCGTCTCCCCGTCCCAACAGCCACCGTCCTACAGCCACCGTCTCCCCGT
Organism: Gastrophryne carolinensis; assembly: GCA_027917425.1. Taxonomy (NCBI): domain Eukaryota; kingdom Metazoa; phylum Chordata; class Amphibia; order Anura; family Microhylidae; genus Gastrophryne; species Gastrophryne carolinensis. The sequence continues at coordinate 524,126,168 of CM051236.1, forward strand.
CCCAACAGCCACCGTCTCCCCGTCCCAACAGCCACCGTCCTACAGCCACCGTCTCCCCGTCCCAACAGCCACCGTCCTACAGCCACCGTCTTACAGCCACCGTCCCAACAGCCACCGTCTCCCCGTCCCAACAGCCACCGTCTCCCCGTCCCAACAGCCACCGTCTCCCCGTCCCAACAGCCACCGTCCTACAGCCACCGTCTCCCCGTCCCAACAGCCACCGTCTCCCCGTCCCAACAGCCACCGTCCTACAGCCACCGTCTCCCCGTCCCAACAGCCACCGTCTCCCCGTCCCAACAGCCACCGTCCTACAGCCACCGTCCCAACAGCCACCGTCTCCCCGTCCCAACAGCCACCGTCTCCCCGTCCCAACAGCCACCGTCTCCCCGTCCCAACAGCCACCGTCTCCCCGTCCCAACAGCCACCGTCTCCCCGTCCCAACAGCCACCGTCTCCCCGTCCCAACAGCCACCGTCCACCAGCCACCGTCTCACCGTCCCAATAGCCACCGTCTCACCGTCCCAGCAACAGCCCCCGTCCAGCAACAGCCCCCGTCCAGCAACAGCCCCCGTCCAGCAACAGCCCCCGTCCAGCAACAGCCCCCGTCCAGCAACAGCCACCGTCCAGCAACAGCCACCGTCCAGCAACAGCCACCGTCTCCCCGTGCAACAGCCACCGTCTCCCCGTGCAACAGCCACCGTCTCCCCGTGCAACAGCCACCGTCTCCCCGTGCAACAGCCACCGTCTCCCCGTGCAACAGCCACCGTCTCCCCGTGCAACAGCCACCGTCTCCCCGTGCAACAGCCACCGTCTCCCCGTGCAACAGCCACCGTCTCCCCGTGCAACAGCCACCGTCTCCCCGTGCAACAGCCACCGTCTCCCCGTGCAACAGCCACCGTCTCCCCGTGCAACAGCCACCGTCTCCCCGTCCCAACAGCCACCGTGCTACAGCCACCGTCTCCCCGTCCCAACAGCCACCGTGCTACAGCCACCGTCTCCCCGTCCCAACAGCCACCGTGCTACAGCCACCGTCTCACCGTCCCAACAGCCACCGACTCACCGTCCCAACAGCCACCGACTCACCGTCCCAACAGCCACCGACTCACCGTCCCAACAGCCACCGACTCACCGTCCCAACAGCCACCGACTCACCGTCCCAACAGCCACCCGTGCAACAGCCACCCGTGCAACAGCCACGGCCACCGTCTCCCCGTCCTACAGCCACCGTCTCCCCATCCCAACAGCCACCGTATCCCCGTCCCAACAGCCACCGTCTCCCCGTCCCAACAGCCACCGTCTCCCCGTCCCAACAGCCACCGTGTCCCCGTCCCAACAGCCACCGTGTCCCCGTCCCAACAGCCACCGTGTCCCCGTCCCAACAGCCACCATCCTACAGCCACCGTCTCCCCGTCCCAACAGCCACTGTCCTACAGCCACCGTCCCAACAGCCACCGTCTCCCCGTGCCAACAGCCACCGTCTCCCCGTGCCAACAGCCACCGTGCCAACAGCCACCGTGCCAACAGCCACCGTGCCAACAGCCACCGTGCCAACAGCCACCGTGCCAACAGCCACCGTGCCAACAGCCGTCTCTCCGTCCCAACATCCACCGTGCAACAGCCACCGTCCTACAGTCACCGTCTCCCCGTCCCAACAGCCACCGTCCTACAGCCACCGTCCTACAGCCACCGTCTCCCCGTCCCAACAGCCACCGTCTCACCGTCCCAACAGCCACCGTCCTACAGCCACCGTCTCCCCGTCCCAACAGCCACCGTCTCCCCGTCCCAACAGCCACCGTGCAACAGCCACCGTCTCCCCGTCCCAACAGCCACCGTCTCCCCGTCCCAACAGCCACCGTCCTACAGCCACCGTCTCCCCGTCCCAACAGCCACCGTCTCCCCGTCCCAACAGCCACCGTCCTACAGCCACCGTCTCCCCGTCCCAACAGCCACCGTCCTACAGCCACCGTCCTACAGCCACCGTCCCAACAGCCACCGTCTCCCCGTCCCAACAGCCACCGTCTCCCCGTCCCAACAGCCACCGTCTCCCCGTCCCAACAGCCACCGTCCTACAGCCACCGTCTCCCCGTCCCAACAGCCACCGTCTCCCCGTCCCAACAGCCACCGTCCTACAGCCACCGTCTCCCCGTCCCAACAGCCACCGTCTCCCCGTCCCAACAGCCACCGTCCTACAGCCACCGTCCCAACAGCCACCGTCTCCCCGTCCCAACAGCCACCGTCTCCCCGTCCCAACAGCCACCGTCTCCCCGTCCCAACAGCCACCGTCTCCCCGTCCCAACAGCCACCGTCTCCCCGTCCCAACAGCCACCGTCTCCCCGTCCCAACAGCCACCGTCCACCAGCCACCGTCTCACCGTCCCAATAGCCACCGTCTCACCGTCCCTACAGCCACCGTCTCACCGTCCCTACAGCCACCGTCCCAACAGCCACCGTCTCACCGTGCAACAGCCACCGTCCAACAGCCACCGTCTCACCGTCCTACAGCCACCGTCCAACAGCCACCGTCTCACCGTGCAACAGCCACCGTCCAACAGCCACCGTCTCACCGTCCTACAGCCACCGTCCAACAGCCACCGTCTCACCGTCCTACAGCCACCGTCCAACAGCCACCGTCTCACCGTCCTACAGCCACCGTCTCACCGTCCTACAGCCACCGTCCAACAGCCACCGTCTCCCCGTCCAACAGCCACCGTCTCCCCGTCCAACAGCCACCGTCTCCCCGTCCAACAGCCACCGTCTCCCCGTCCAACAGCCACCGTCTCCCCGTCCAACAGCCACCGTGCCACCGTCCCAACAGCCACCGTCCCAACAGCCACCGTCCCAACAGCCACCGTCCCAACAGCCACCGTCCCAACAGCCACCGTCCCAACAGCCACCGTCCCAACAGCCACCGTCCCAACAGCCACCGTCCCAACAGCCACCGTCCCAACAGCCACCGTCCCAACAGCCACCGTCCCAACAGCCACCGTCCCAACAGCCACCGTCCCAACAGCCACCGTCTCACCGTCCTACAGCCACCGTCCCAACAGCCACCGTCTCACCGTCCAACAGCCACCGTCCAACAGCCACCGTCCCAACAGCCACCGTCTCACCGTCCTACAGCCACCGTCCCAACAGCCACCGTCTCACCGTCCTACAGCCACCGTCTCCCCGTGCAACAGCCACCGTCCTACAGCCACCGTCCAACAGCCACCGTCCTACAGCCACCGTCCAACAGCCACCGTCCAACAGCCACCGTCCAACAGCCACCGTCCTACAGCCACCGTCCAACAGCCACCGTCCTACAGCCACCGTCCTACAGCCACCGCCTCCCCGTCCAACAGCCACCGTCCAACAGCCACCGTCCTACAGCCACCGTCCTACAGCCACCGTCCTACAGCCACCGTCCAACAGCCACCGTCCAACAGCCACCGTCCAACAGCCACCGTCTCCCCGTCCTACAGCCACCGTCCTACAGCCACCGTCCTACAGCCACCGTCCTACAGCCACCGCCCCCCCGTCCTACAGCCACCGTCCCAACAGCCACCGTCCCACCGTCCCAACAGCCACCGTCCTACAGCCACCGTCCCAACAGCCACCGTCTCACCGTCCCAACAGCCACCGTCTCACCGTCCCAACAGCCACCGTCTCACCGTCCCAACAGCCACCGTCTCACCGTCCCAACAGCCACCGTCCAACAGCCACCGTCCAACAGCCCCCGTCCAACAGCCCCCGTCCAACAGCCACCGTCCAACAGCCACCGTGCAACAGCCACCGTGCAACAGCCACCGTGCAACAGCCACCGTGCAACAGCCACCGTGCAACAGCCACCGTGCAACAGCCACCGTGCAACAGCCACCGTCTCCCCGTCCCAACAGCCACCGTCTCCCCGTCCCAACAGCCACCGTCTCCCCGTCCCAACAGCCACCGTCTCCCCGTCCCAACAGCCACAGTCTCCCCGTCCCAACAGCCACAGTCTCCCCGTCCCAACAGCCACAGTCTCCCCGTCCCAACAGCCACAGTCCCCCCGTCCCAACAGCCACAGTCCCCCCGTCCCAACAGCCACAGTCCCCCCGTCCCAACAGCCACAGTCCCCCCGTCCCAACAGCCACAGTCCCCCCGTCCCAACAGCCACAGTCCCCACGTCCCAACAGCCACAGTCCCCACGTCCCAACAGCCACAGTCTCCCCGTCCCAACAGCCACAGTCTCCCCGTCCCAACAGCCACAGTCTCCCCGTCCCAACAGCCACAGTCTCCCCGTCCCAACAGCCACAGTCTCCCCGTCCCAACAGCCACCGTCCAACAGCCTCCTACAGCCACCGTCCAACAGCCACCGTCCCAACAGCCACCGTCCCAACAGCCACCGTCCCAACAGCCACCGTCCCAACAGCCACCGTCCCAACAGCCACCGTCCCAACAGCCACCGTCCCAACAGCCACCGTCCCAACAGCCACCGTCCCAACAGCCACCGTCCAACAGCCACCGTCCAACAGCCACCGTGCAACAGCCACCGTCTCCCCGTGCAACAGCCACCGTCTCCCCGTGCAACAGCCACCGTCTCCCCGTGCAACAGCCACCGTCTCCCCGTGCAACAGCCACCGTCTCCCCGTGCAACAGCCACCGTCTCCCCGTGCAACAGCCACCGTCTCCCCGTGCAACAGCCACCGTCCAACAGCCACAGTCTCCCCGTGCAACAGCCACCGTCCAACAGCCACAGTCTCCCCGTGCAACAGCCACCGTCCAACAGCCACAGTCTCCCCGTCCCAACAGCCACAGTCTCCCCGTCCCAACAGCCACCGTCCAACAGCCACAGTCTCCCCGTCCCAACAGCCACCGTCCAACAGCCACAGTCTCCCCGTCCCAACAGCCACCGTCCAACAGCCACAGTCTCCCCGTCCCAACAGCCACCGTCCAACAGCCACAGTCTCCCCGTCCCAACAGCCACCGTCCAACAGCCACAGTCTCCCCGTCCCAACAGCCACCGTCCAACAGCCTCCTACAGCCACCGTCCAACAGCCTCCTACAGCCACCGTCCAACAGCCTCCTACAGCCACCGTCCAACAGCCTCCTACAGCCACCGTCCAACAGCCTCCTACAGCCACCATCCAACAGCCACCGTCCTACAGCCACAGTCTCCCCGTCCCAACAGCCACCGTCCAACAGCCTCCTACAGCCACCGTCCAACAGCCTCCTACAGCCACCGTCCAACAGCCTCCTACAGCCTCCTACAGCCACCGTCCAACAGCCTCCTACAGCCACCGTCCAACAGCCTCCTACAGCCACCGTCCTACAGCCACCGTCCAACAGCCACCGTCCAACAGCCACCGTCCTACAGCCACCGTCCTACAGCCACCGTCCAACAGCCACCGTCCAACAGCCACCGTCCAACAGCCACCGTCCAACAGCCACCGTCCAACAGCCACCGTCCTACAGCCACCGTCCTACAGCCACCGTCCTACAGCCACCGTCCAACAGCCACCGTCCAACAGCCACCGTCCAACAGCCACCGTCCCAACAGCCACCGTCCCAACAGCCACCGTCCCAACAGCCACCGTCTCACCGTCCCAACAGCCACCGCACCCAACAGCCACCGCACCCAACAGCCACCGCACCCAACAGCCACCGCACCCAACAGCCACCGCACCCAACAGCCACCGCACCCAACAGCCACCGTCCCAACAGCCACCGCACCCAACAGCCACCGCACCCAACAGCCACCGCACCCAACAGCCACCGCACCCAACAGCCACCGCACCCAACAGCCACCGCACCCAACAGCCACCGTCCCAACAGCCACCGTCCCAACAGCCACCGTCCCAACAGCCACCGTCTCACCGTCCCAACAGCCACCGTCCCACCGTCCCAACAGCCACCGTCTCACCGTCCCTACAGCCACCGTGCGTGCTACAGCCACCGTGCGTGCTACAGCCACCGTGCGTGCTACAGCCACCGCGCGCGCTACAGCCACCGCGCGCGCTACAGCCACCGCGCGCGCTACAGCCACCGCGCGCGCTACAGCCACCGCGCGCGCTACAGCCACCGCGCGCTACAGCCACCGTGCCAACAGCCACCGTGCCAACAGCCACCGTGCCAACAGCCACCGTGCCAACAGCCACCGTGCAACAGCCACCGTGCAACAGCCACCGTGCAACAGCCACCGTGCAACAGCCACCGTGCAACAGCCACCGTGCAACAGCCACCGTCTCCCCGTCCCAACAGCCACCGTCCCAACAGCCACCGTCCCAACAGCCACCGTCCCAACAGCCACCGTCTCCCCGTCCCAACAGCCACCGTGCCAACAGCCACCGTGCCAACAGCCACCGTGCCAACAGCCACCGTGCCAACAGCCACCGTGCCAACAGCCACCGTCCCAACAGCCACCGTCCCAACAGCCACCGTCCCAACAGCCACCGTCCCAACAGCCACCGTCCCAACAGCCACCGTCTCACCGTGCCAACAGCCACCGTGCCAACAGCCACCGTCTCCCCGTCCAACAGCCACCGTGCCAACAGCCACCGTCTCCCCGTCCTACAGCCACCGCCCAACAGCCACCGTCTCCCCGTCCCAACAGCCACCGTCTCCCCGTCCCAACAGCCACCGTCTCCCCGTCCCAACAGCCACCGTCTCCCCGTCCCAACAGCCACCGTCTCCCCGTCCCAACAGCCACCGTCTCCCCGTCCCAACAGCCACCGTCTCCCCGTCCCAACAGCCACCGTCTCCCCGTCCCAACAGCCACCGTGCCCCCGTCCCAACAGCCACCGTGCCCCCGTCCCAACAGCCACCGTGCCCCCGTCCCAACAGCCACCGTGCCCCCGTCCCAACAGCCACCGTGCCCCCGTCCCAACAGCCACCGTGCCCCCGTCCCAACAGCCACCGTGCCCCCGTCCCAACAGCCACCGTCTCCCCGTCCCAACAGCCACCGTCTCCCCGTCCCAACAGCCACCGTCTCCCCGTCCCAACAGCCACCGTCTCCCCGTCCCAACAGCCACCGTCCTACAGCCACAGTCTCCCCGTCCCAACAGCCACCGTCCAACAGCCTCCTACAGCCACCGTCCAACAGCCTCCTACAGCCTCCTACAGCCACCGTCCAACAGCCTCCTACAGCCACCGTCCAACAGCCTCCTACAGCCACCGTCCTACAGCCACCGTCCAACAGCCACCGTCCAACAGCCACCGTCCAACAGCCACCGTCCTACAGCCACCGTCCTACAGCCACCGTCCTACAGCCACCGTCCTACAGCCACCGTCCTACAGCCACCGTCCTACAGCCACCGTCCAACAGCCACCGTCCAACAGCCACCGTCCTACAGCCACCGTCCTACAGCCACCGTCCTACAGCCACCGTCCTACAGCCACCGTCCAACAGCCACCGTCCAACAGCCACCGTCCAACAGCCACCGTCCCAACAGGCACCGTCCCAACAGCCACCGTCCCAACAGCCACCGTCCCAACAGCCACCGTCTCACCGTCCCAACAGCCACCGCACCCAACAGCCACCGCACCCAACAGCCACCGCACCCAACAGCCACCGCACCCAACAGCCACCGCACCCAACAGCCACCGTCCCAACAGCCACCGCACCCAACAGCCACCGCACCCAACAGCCACCGCACCCAACAGCCACCGCACCCAACAGCCACCGTCCCAACAGCCACCGTCCCAACAGCCACCGTCCCAACAGCCACCGTCCCACCGTCCCAACAGCCACCGTCTCACCGTCCCTACAGCCACCGTGCGTGCTACAGCCACCGTGCGTGCTACAGCCACCGCGCGCGCTACAGCCACCGCGCGCGCTACAGCCACCGCGCGCGCTACAGCCACCGCGCGCGCTACAGCCACCGCGCGCGCTACAGCCACCGCGCGCGCTACAGCCACCGTCCCAACAGCCACCGTCCCAACAGCCACCGTCCCAACAGCCACCGTCCAACAGCCACCGTCCCAACAGCCACCGTCTCACCGTCCTACAGCCACCGTCCCAACAGCCACCGTCTCACCGTCCTACAGCCACCGTCTCCCCGTGCAACAGCCACCGTCCTACAGCCACCGTCCAACAGCCACCGTCCTACAGCCACCGTCCAACAGCCACCGTCCAACAGCCACCGTCCAACAGCCACCGTCCAACAGCCACCGTCCAACAGCCACCGTCCAACAGCCACCGTCCAACAGCCACCGTCCAACAGCCACCGTCCAACAGCCACCGTCCAACAGCCACCGTCCTACAGCCACCGTCCTACAGCCACCGCCTCCCCGTCCAACAGCCACCGTCCAACAGCCACCGTCCTACAGCCACCGTCCTACAGCCACCGTCCTACAGCCACCGTCCTACAGCCACCGTCCAACAGCCACCGTCCAACAGCCACCGTCCAACAGCCACCGTCTCCCCGTCCTACAGCCACCGTCCTACAGCCACCGTCCTACAGCCACCGTCCTACAGCCACCGCCCCCCCGTCCTACAGCCACCGTCCCAACAGCCACCGTCCCACCGTCCCAACAGCCACCGTCCTACAGCCACCGTCCCAACAGCCACCGTCTCACCGTCCCAACAGCCACCGTCTCACCGTCCCAACAGCCACCGTCTCACCGTCCCAACAGCCACCGTCTCACCGTCCCAACAGCCACCGTCCAACAGCCCCCGTCCAACAGCCACCGTCCAACAGCCCCCGTCCAACAGCCCCCGTCCAACAGCCACCGTGCAACAGCCACCGTGCAACAGCCACCGTGCAACAGCCACCGTGCAACAGCCACCGTGCAACAGCCACCGTGCAACAGCCACCGTGCAACAGCCACCGTGCAACAGCCACCGTCTCCCCGTCCCAACAGCCACCGTCTCCCCGTCCCAACAGCCACCGTCTCCCCGTCCCAACAGCCACCGTCTCCCCGTCCCAACAGCCACCGTCTCCCCGTCCCAACAGCCACCGTCTCCCCGTCCCAACAGCCACCGTCTCCCCGTCCCAACAGCCACAGTCTCCCCGTCCCAACAGCCACAGTCTCCCCGTCCCAACAGCCACAGTCTCCCCGTCCCAACAGCCACAGTCTCCCCGTCCCAACAGCCACAGTCTCCCCGTCCCAACAGCCACAGTCTCCCCGTCCCAACAGCCACAGTCCCCCCGTCCCAACAGCCACAGTCCCCCCGTCCCAACAGCCACAGTCCCCCCGTCCCAACAGCCACAGTCCCCCCGTCCCAACAGCCACAGTCCCCCCGTCCCAACAGCCACAGTCCCCCCGTCCCAACAGCCACAGTCCCCACGTCCCAACAGCCACAGTCTCCCCGTCCCAACAGCCACAGTCTCCCCGTCCCAACAGCCACAGTCTCCCCGTCCCAACAGCCACAGTCTCCCCGTCCCAACAGCCACAGTCTCCCCGTCCCAACAGCCACCGTCCAACAGCCTCCTACAGCCACCGTCCAACAGCCACCGTCCCAACAGCCACCGTCCCAACAGCCACCGTCCCAACAGCCACCGTCCCAACAGCCACCGTCCCAACAGCCACCGTCCCAACAGCCACCGTCCCAACAGCCACCGTCCCAACAGCCACCGTCCCAACAGCCACCGTCCCACAGCCACCGTCCAACAGCCACCGTCCAACAGCCACCGTCCAACAGCCACCGTCTCCCCGTGCAACAGCCACCGTCTCCCCGTGCAACAGCCACCGTCTCCCCGTGCAACAGCCACCGTCTCCCCGTGCAACAGCCACCGTCCAACAGCCACAGTCTCCCCGTGCAACAGCCACCGTCCAACAGCCACAGTCTCCCCGTCCCAACAGCCACAGTCTCCCCGTCCCAACAGCCACCGTCCAACAGCCACAGTCTCCCCGTCCCAACAGCCACCGTCCAACAGCCACAGTCTCCCCGTCCCAACAGCCACCGTCCAACAGCCACAGTCTCCCCGTCCCAACAGCCACCGTCCAACAGCCACAGTCTCCCCGTCCCAACAGCCACCGTCCAACAGCCACAGTCTCCCCGTCCCAACAGCCACCGTCCAACAGCCTCCTACAGCCACCGTCCAACAGCCTCCTACAGCCACCGTCCAACAGCCTCCTACAGCCACCGTCCAACAGCCTCCTACAGCCACCGTCCAACAGCCTCCTACAGCCACCGTCCAACAGCCTCCTACAGCCACCATCCAACAGCCACCGTCCTACAGCCACAGTCTCCCCGTCCCAACAGCCACCGTCCAACAGCCTCCTACAGCCACCGTCCAACAGCCTCCTACAGCCACCGTCCAACAGCCTCCTACAGCCTCCTACAGCCACCGTCCAACAGCCTCCTACAGCCACCGTCCAACAGCCTCCTACAGCCACCGTCCTACAGCCACCGTCCAACAGCCACCGTCCAACAGCCACCGTCCAACAGCCACCGTCCTACAGCCACCGTCCTACAGCCACCGTCCAACAGCCACCGTCCAACAGCCACCGTCCAACAGCCACCGTCCAACAGCCACCGTCCTACAGCCACCGTCCAACAGCCACCGTCCTACAGCCACCGTCCAACAGCCACCGTCCAACAGCCACCGTCCAACAGCCACCGTCCCAACAGCCACCGTCCCAACAGCCACCGTCCCAACAGCCACCGTCTCACCGTCCCAACAGCCACCGCACCCAACAGCCACCGCACCCAACAGCCACCGCACCCAACAGCCACCGCACCCAACAGCCACCGCACCCAACAGCCACCGCACCCAACAGCCACCGTCCCAACAGCCACCGTCCCAACAGCCACCGCACCCAACAGCCACCGCACCCAACAGCCACCGCACCCAACAGCCACCGCACCCAACAGCCACCGTCCCAACAGCCACCGTCCCAACAGCCACCGTCCCAACAGCCACCGTCTCACCGTCCCAACAGCCACCGTCCCACCGTCCCAACAGCCACCGTCTCACCGTCCCTACAGCCACCGTGCGTGCTACAGCCACCGTGCGTGCTACAGCCACCGTGCGTGCTACAGCCACCGCGCGTGCTACAGCCACCGCGCGCGCTACAGCCACCGCGCGCGCTACAGCCACCGCGCGCGCTACAGCCACCGCGCGCGCTACAGCCACCGCGCGCTACAGCCACCGTGCCAACAGCCACCGTGCCAACAGCCACCGTGCCAACAGCCACCGTGCCAACAGCCACCGTGCCAACAGCCACCGTGCCAACAGCCACCGTGCCAACAGCCACCGTGCAACAGCCACCGTGCAACAGCCACCGTGCAACAGCCACCGTGCAACAGCCACCGTGCAACAGCCACCGTCTCCCCGTCCCAACAGCCACCGTCCCAACAGCCACCGTCCCAACAGCCACCGTCTCCCCGTCCCAACAGCCACCATGCCAACAGCCACCGTGCCAACAGCCACCGTGCCAACAGCCACCGTGCCAACAGCCACCGTGCCAACAGCCACCGTGCCAACAGCCACCGTCCCAACAGCCACCGTCCCAACAGCCACCGTCCCAACAGCCACCGTCCCAACAGCCACCGTCTCACCGTGCCAACAGCCACCGTGCCAACAGCCACCGTCTCCCCGTCCAACAGCCACCGTGCCAACAGCCACCGTCTCCCCGTCCTACAGCCACCGCCCAACAGCCACCGTCTCCCCGTCCCAACAGCCACCGTCTCCCCGTCCCAACAGCCACCGTCTCCCCGTCCCAACAGCCACCGTCTCCCCGTCCCAACAGCCACCGTCTCCCCGTCCCAACAGCCACCGTCTCCCCGTCCCAACAGCCACCGTCTCCCCGTCCCAACAGCCACCGTCTCCCCGTCCCAACAGCCACCGTCTCCCCGTCCCAACAGCCACCGTCTCCCCGTCCCAACAGCCACCGTCTCCCCGTCCCAACAGCCACCGTGCCCCCGTCCCAACAGCCACCGTGCCCCCGTCCCAACAGCCACCGTGCCCCCGTCCCAACAGCCACCGTGCCCCCGTCCCAACAGCCACCGTGCCCCCGTCCCAACAGCCACCGTGCCCCCGTCCCAACAGCCACCGTGCCCCCGTCCCAACAGCCACCGTGCCCCCGTCCCAACAGCCACCGTCTCCCCGTCCCAACAGCCACCGTCTCCCCGTCCCAACAGCCACCGTCTCCCCGTCCCAACAGCCACCGTCCTACAGCCACAGTCTCCCCGTCCCAACAGCCACCGTCCAACAGCCTCCTACAGCCACCGTCCAACAGCCTCCTACAGCCTCCTACAGCCACCGTCCAACAGCCTCCTACAGCCACCGTCCAACAGCCTCCTACAGCCACCGTCCTACAGCCACCGTCCAACAGCCACCGTCCAACAGCCACCGTCCAACAGCCACCGTCCTACAGCCACCGTCCAACAGCCACCGTCCAACAGCCACCGTCCTACAGCCACCGTCCTACAGCCACCGTCCTACAGCCACCGTCCTACAGCCACCGTCCAACAGCCACCGTCCAACAGCCACCGTCCAACAGCCACCGTCCTACAGCCACCGTCCTACAGCCACCGTCCTACAGCCACCGTCCAACAGCCACCGTCCAACAGCCACCGTCCAACAGCCACCGTCCAACAGCCACCGTCACAACAGCCACCGTCCCAACAGCCACCGTCCCAACAGCCACCGTCTCACCGTCCCAACAGCCACCGCACCCAACAGCCACCGCACCCAACAGCCACCGCACCCAACAGCCACCGCACCCAACAGCCACCGCACCCAACAGCCACCGCACCCAACAGCCACCGTCCCAACAGCCACCGCACCCAACAGCCACCGCACCCAACAGCCACCGCACCCAACAGCCACCGCACCCAACAGCCACCGCACCCAACAGCCACCGCACCCAACAGCCACCGTCCCAACAGCCACCGTCCCAACAGCCACCGTCCCAACAGCCACCGTCCCAACAGCCACCGTCCCAACAGCCACCGTCTCACCGTCCCAACAGCCACCGTCCCACCGTCCCAACAGCCACCGTCTCACCGTCCCTACAGCCACCGTGCGTGCTACAGCCACCGTGCGTGCTACAGCCACCGCGCGCGCTACAGCCACCGCGCGCGCTACAGCCACCGCGCGCGCTACAGCCACCGCGCGCGCTACAGCCACCGCGCGCGCTACAGCCACCGCGCGCGCTACAGCCACCGCGCGCGCTACAGCCACCGTGCCAACAGCCACCGTCCCAACAGCCACCGTCCCAACAGCCACCGTCCCAACAGCCACCGTCCCAACAGCCACCGTCCCAACAGCCACCGTCCCAACAGCCACCGTCCCAACAGCCACCGTCTCACCGTGCCAACAGCCACCGTGCCAACAGCCACCGTCTCCCCGTCCAACAGCCACCGTGCCAACAGCCACCGTCTCCCCGTCCCAACAGCCACCGTCTCCCCGTCCCAACAGCCACCGTCTCCCCGTCCCAACAGCCACCGTCTCCCCGTCCCAACAGCCACCGTCTCCCCGTCCCAACAGCCACCGTCTCCCCGTCCCAACAGCCACCGTCTCCCCGTCCCAACAGCCACCGTCTCCCCGTCCCAACAGCCACCGTCTCCCCGTCCCAACAGCCACCGTCTCCCCGTCCCAACAGCCACCGTCTCCCCGTCCCAACAGCCACCGTGCCCCCGTCCCAACAGCCACCGTGCCCCCGTCCCAACAGCCACCGTGCCCCCGTCCCAACAGCCACCGTGCCCCCGTCCCAACAGCCACCGTGCCCCCGTCCCAACAGCCACCGTGCCCCCGTCCCAACAGCCACCGTGCCCCCGTCCCAACAGCCACCGTGCCCCCGTCCCAACAGCCACCGTCTCCCCGTCCCAACAGCCACCGTCTCCCCGTCCCAACAGCCACCGTCTCCCCGTCCCAACAGCCACCGTCTCCCCGTCCCAACAGCCACCGTCTCCCCGTCCCAACAGCCACCGTCCCAACAGCCACCGTCCCAACAGCCACCGTCCCAACAGCCACCGTCCCAACAGCCACCGTCCCAACAGCCACCGTCCCAACAGCTTTTAAAGCAACCCTTACCAAGATTAATGTCCACTAATTATGCACAGCACACTTAGAACCTTAAAGCAGACCTCTACTGAGCTCCAGACCAGGGAGGATATCTGCAAAGCGCCTTGGAAATCTGGTAATGCGAGTACTACATTTTCTTTATGTGTTGACATATTTTGGACACCGATCGAGTATGACTAACTATAGCACAACACCCCTATCATCAACAATTAGGTTTACACTTTGAAGAAGCTGCCTTAGGCGAAACGCGTCTGATTGCGAAAAGACACTTGCTATAAACAAGGTCAGCAAATTGCTGCAAACATGCTACAAACTTTGGAGACCTAGGAGACTAATTTGGGTGCACATGAGGCGGCAAATCAGCCCGAACTTACAACACCTGTGAATCAACAGGCTTTGCTTACCTTGGTCTTAACCCTGGACCAATAAGGACTTATTTTCTAATGTTTGTTTATCTACGTATCTTTTCTACGCATTGTAATAATACCATTTTGCGAATACTCACCTGTAAAATGGATATTATAAGTATGTCACACACCCTGCTTCAAACATTAAATTATTACACTTGGGTTATACCACCAGCAGGTGGCGACGTTGCAGAGAAGTCATGAAAAACGAGCCCCTCCTGGCCTATAATACCTGGTACCTCCCACTCATTCCCCAGTATTCAAACAGCAATAAAGACAAGGTACCAGGTAAAAAACCATTGGAAACCCTCAAACTGTAAACGAAACTTCACCCTATAAAGAATCCAGGATACCAAAAAGGGCGGGTGAAGCAGGGTGTGTGACATACTTACCTGTAAAATGGATATTATGAGTATTCACAAAATGGTATTATTCTAAGTATGTCACACACCCTGCTTCAAACAATTATTACACTTGGGACATCCAAAAGCAGTGTCCACAAAAGGGCGGGTATCCAACAAGGCCATAATGCAAAACTCAACCACTGCAGCCTGCAGAACCTTGCGGCCCAACACAGCATCCACTGAAGCCCGCACATCAACCTTGCAAAAACTTGGAAAAAGTGTGAACCGAAGACCAAGTAGCAGCCTTACAAACTTGTGCAACAGAGGCCTGGTGCTGAAAAGCCCAAGACGCTCCAACAGCACGAGAAGAATAAGCAGTTATACGAAAAAGAGGAAACCTTCCCCTTGGTAGAATAGGCCCCAACAACAGCCTGACGAATCCATTTGCTAATGGAAGACTTAGCGGGAGCCAAACCCTTCCTAGGCCCAACAGGGCACCACGAAAGACACCAGTCTTACGAAAAGGAGTAGTAAACAAACAGTACTTCACACAGCGTACCACATCCGAACAGTGCAAACCCTCTCCTCCTCATTCCTAGGCTTAGGACACAAGGAAGGAAGAACAATGTCTTGGTTAAGATGAAAGGCAGAGACCACCTTAGAAAGAAAGTCCGGTTTGAAGCGGAAAAACCACCTTGACCTGATGTCTCTCAAAGTGAGGAGCCTGAACCGACAAGGCTGCCAACTCCGAGACACGCCGAACAGAAGTGATGGCCACCAACAAGGCAAACCCTCTGAGTCAGAGTCGGAAGAACAATAACCTGCAAAGGCTCAAAGGAGAAGCCTGAATAGCAGAGATAACCAAAATCAAATCCCAAACAGGGAGCAAAGGCTTCCTAGGAGGCCGCAGATGCGAAACCCCCTGGAAAAAAGTCCTGACCAAAGGATGGAGTGCAAATGACCTAAAAAGATAAACAAGGCAGAAACCTGCCCCTTCAAAGTACTCAGCTGAAGACCAGAGTCCAGCCTAGATTAAAGAAATTCCAAAATCCTAGAAACAGAAGAGACCCGACAGGGCAAAGTTCTAGCCTCACACCAATCAATATAAGATCTCCAAGCCCTATAAAAGATGGAAGAAGAGGATTTCTTCCTGGCACTAATAAGAGTCCGAATGACCGAATCCGAAAGACCCTCCTCCTTGAAGATGGAGGTTTCAGCAGCCAAGCCGTCAAAGCCAGCGTTGGTAAACTGGGATAACACAGGTGGCCCCGAGTGAGAAGATCCGGCCGAAGAGGCAGATCGAACTGATCCACTGCCAGACGAACGATGTCTGCGAACCACACCCGCCTTGGCCACATTGGAGCCACGAGAATGACGGGAACTCCTTCCAGAACCAACTTTCGCAGCACCCTGCCTAGCATGGGAATCGGAGGAAACAGATAAAGAAACCCCAGGTCCCTCCAGCTCAGAGCCATGGCATTCGCCGCCAGAGCCAGAGGATCCTGAGAAAGCAACACAAATGTCGGGAGCTTGTGATTGTGACGAGAGGCAAACAGATCCACCTCCGGCGTCCCCCACCGGAGACAAAGCGACCGAAACACCTGGGAATGGAGAGACCATTCCCCCCGGCGAGACGAACACCGGCTCAGAAAGTCCGCCTCCGTGTTTTCCACTCCTGGAATGTACACTGCCGAGATGCAAGGGACATGAGTCTCTGCCCAAACTAGGATCAGAGACACCTCTCTGTGGGCACCCAGACTGCGAGTCCCTCCTTGGTGATTGATGTAAGCAACCGCCGTCCGATTGAAACTGAACCGGCAGGCCCTGTAAATGCTGCATCAAGCGAGGCAGAACCAACCTGATGGCTCGCAACTCCAGAACTTTGATGGGCAAGTGGGCTTCCTGAAGGCCCCACCGCCCCCGGAACCGAAGATCCTTCCAGAAAACACCCCATCCTGACAAACTGGTGTCCGTGGTGACAAACGGGGTCAGAAATGACCTGCCCTTCAGAAGATTGTCCGAGACCATCCACCACAGAAGAGACTGCCGAACCCGGGGGGACATCTGGAAGGACCGATCCAACGACCGCGGTCGCCGGTCCCAAGACGCCAAAAGATGAAGCTGAAGCGTCCTCGTGTGAAACTGCGCGAAGGGAACTGCCTCGAAAGAGGCTACCATCAACCCCACCAGTCTCATCCCTAGCCGGATGGACGGGCGAGGATTGGAGAGAAGAAGCTGAGCCAATTCCTGAATCAAAAGAACCTTGGCCTGAGGGAGAAAGACTCTGTGCTGGCAAGAGTCCAAGGACATCCCCAGAAAGGTCACCACCCTGGCCGAAACCAGAGAGGGGTAGTTGATCACCCAGCCGAACCTCCCCAGCATAGACACCACCATACTGGTGTCCCCTTCCGCTTGACTGAAGGAAAGTGCCATGATGAGAAGATCGTCCAGGTAAGGCACAATGCGAATCCCCTAAGCTCTGAGCAGGGCCATCACCCCCGCCAACACCTTGGTGAACACTCTCGGAGCCGAGGTGAGGCCGAATGGAAGAGCTACAAAGTGGAAATGCCGATCCTCCGCCACAAAACGAAGAAACCTCTGTGCCAATTCCAGAAGATTCCTCACCGCCGCCAGGAGCCCCTGCGCGGCCAAAGGATCTGAAGATACCCGAGACCTGAAAAACCTTGGAGGAGGGCGGGACTCAAACTCCAGCTTGTAACCGGCCGACACCACCTCCCGGATCCATCTGTCCGAGACCTCCTGGTCCCATACCCGGGAGAAGAGTCGCAACCGTCCCCCCACCCTTACAGGTGAGGGCGCCCCCTCATTGCTGAGCGGGCTTGGCAGCTGGCTTGGGCTTGCGGCCCCATACGTGAACGGGACGGCCACGGCCTCTACCCCTATTCCAACTGGCGCCCCTGGAGGCCGAGAAGCCCGCACCCCTGCCGGCTCTGGCTCCCCGAAAGGACGGATTGAAGGGGGCCGCCCCCCGAAAGGAACGACGAAATTTCTTGCGCCGAGGTAACTTACCTCCCTTGGCAACAGAATCCAGCTTTTCACTGAAAAGCCTCAAACCCAGAAAGGGAAGAGCCGTGTGCGATCTTTTAGAATTAAAATCAGCCGTCCACTGTCTCAATCACACAGAACGGCGAATAGCCACCAACAGAGCAGTAGCCCTGCCACACATCCACATCCCCGATCGGGGGTGCCCCGCTGTGTGAAACCCCCCAGAAACCCCAAAAAACTCACCTCTCAACGCTCCCACGTGAGCGCCGCAGCCAATCCCCGCCAACGTCCAGGCGGGGATCAGGAACGTCCAGGCCGCTTCCGCCGCCGCCGCCTCCCGCGCGTCACTCTCGGCGCGCGCGCGCCCCCGCCGGCCATTCACAGAGGGCCGGCGCGGGCGCGCGCACGTCTGGAGGGGTGCGCGGGAGGCGGCGGCGGCGGAAGCGGCGGCGGATCAGGTAAGGTGTTTTGGGGGTTTCACCCCGCGGGACATCCCGATCTCGGATGTCCCGCGGGGTGGGGGGTGATCGGCCCGGGAATCTTATAGATTTCCGGGCCGATCACCCCTGGGTGTTGGTCCACTTTAAGGACAACATCCTCAAAATGCTGTTGACTAGGAAACTCCAAGCGCGGCTTGGACACCCCAAAAAGCTGACCCTTAGGTCGAGGAGCAGCTTCAGGAGGACCCAAATCTTCAAACATCTGGGCCAGAATGGATGTCGTATCAGGAACGGACCCCTCAGCTGGGTCACGCTCATCGCCCAGCAACTGCTGAACCTCAGGATCCTCTAATTCTTCAACCAGCTCACCTTCTTCAAGAGGACGATCTGGCCAATCCAGATCCTCAATAACCTCCTCATCTGAGTCCGGCGTAGGCGGAGACAGGTGTTTCCGTTTAGCCGGAGCCTTCCGAGCGACCACAGCAGAGAACATCTTCTCAAGACTGGCCAAACGGGCACATACTTCCGACTGCGAATCACCCCAATGACAACGTCACACGGGGTCCTGAACAGGCGAGGAGGAGAGGGGGATGGCGCGTCCGACAAAGTACCGGGCACCGGGGTGCCGGACTGGCGCTCAATGTTCCGCTGTGCACATGGAATACATAAAATGACATCATCCCCTGGGAGCGGAGTCCCACCCCCCCACACATCCTGGACTGCCCGAAGGACCATTTCCGGTATCTTTGGTAGCCTCCATATGGTGAATTTATGGTATTCGCAGACCCCAGGGATTTACGCAGTAAGCGACCCGGGATGCCCCTCTCGTAAATCAACATTATATATAAATATATAGATATATTATGTTTGTATAGCCCTGACCAGGGGAATTCAACAAAAAACCCAAAACCAAAAGGGACTATAACTCCAACCCCAACTAGCCAGGTATATAAAACCGGGAGAGCCCAAAAGGACGGAGAAAACAGTCATTCCACACACACAACCAAACTGTAAAAACACAATTAATAGAATACTGAGATGCAAGAGCAGATCGTGCAAGAAAAGGAGAGCCAAGGCCATAATAAAAGACCAGTATACATATAAGTCAATAGCTGTAAAACACTACACATTAATAGGAGCCAGAATAGGAGCCAGAATAAAAAACTTCCAACCAGCATGTCCAGAGCCTGGCTGAAAAATCCCTGCAGTCACCCCCCGCGAGGAGGGGGGGGGGGGGGGGGATGGGAGAAGGGAACGGAGAAGGAGAGGGGTGTAACAGAGGCCCCAATACAATAATGGCTGTGGTAAAACTTTAAATCCCCTGCACCAATAACGCTCCCTAATAAGAAAAAACCTTGAAAGGAAGGCAATTCATACACTATAAACAAGAGAAGCGCAATAAAAAAAACACACGACGTCCTACCTGGATCCCCGCAGGAAGATGGCGGTCAAACGCTGAAGTGAAGAGAGACGAGGGGCTGCCCCAGTAAAAACGCGGGAGCCGCTGTAGCCCCGCCCCTCAACAAGCCGCCAAACACGGCGCGGGCCGCGCTAGACGCGGTCCCGCCCACCTCCGCCAACAGAGCGAGCAGCGGGCGCCACAAGTAATGGCGCCCGCAGAGGCCGTCAGGCGGACTGGCGCCGCGCATGCCGCCCGGTCCCGCCCGCCATGAAAATGACATGGCCAGCGGGCGTCGAGGAGCCCTCGGCGCCCCAACGTCCAGGCAGCGCGCCGCCAGGCCTCGCCCCTATAAGTCCAATACAATGAAGGGCGCCCGGACATAAAATTAAAATGGCGGGCCGACGGAACCCCGCCCGACCCGTCCCCGAACAAAGTAACAACACAGGCAAACGGCAGACATGGACGGGCCAGCGCCGCAGGCCACCCATCCCTGCCACAAAACACACACAACATCTATCCATAACACACATAATGGCTGGGCTATCAAAGGAAGACCTAAGGGGGTATAAGGCTGGGGCATCCCACTTCCGGATCGCCGCTATGCCCCATAATATGGGGTCGAGCGAAGGAGCTAATCTCCTAGGCACCTTAAGTGCCATCTACCCTTGCCCGGCCGACAGCCTAAGCTGGGAGGCTACCAATCAATCAGGGGATTAAAAACAACAGAACCGGGCAGAAATAGACCATGGGGGGGGGGGGGGGGGGGGCGGGGTGACACCCCGGCTACCTGCAAGCAGGAGACTTATTTCTTCTGTCTTGTCGCCATCTTGCAGAGAAGAAACACTGGGGAATGAGTGGGAGGTACCAGGTATTATAGGCCAGGAGGGGCTCGTTTTTCATGACTTCTCTGCAACGTCGCCACCTGCTGGTGGTATAACCCAAGTGTAATAATTAATGTTTGAAACAGGGTGTGTGACATACTTAGAATATATGAATGTCACAACTTATTAACTACTTGATGTATATTGTAAAAGAATAAACTCTTCAGATAGCCTAAACATTTAGAACCTAGTGAGTGAAATACGGTACCATGGACCCACAAAAAAAACCCCAGGGGCATCCCATAGCCCTAAGAGGGATGTGGTTCTCTTCACTCTTTTTTTCCTCTAATAGTGTATAGAATCGATTTCCTCCCGTGTTAGTGGTGGGGTACCTTATACTAGCTAGCAGGGCTCTGATCACTGGCGGTAGTGACACGGCCCCGCAGCCTGTTAGGGTCTCGAAGGCCTGTGTCAGTGGACGGTACCGCGTGACGTCATTGGAGGCGCCATTCCACATAAGTGCTCTATAAGCGACAGTAATAATAAATACCTTGAGGCCGGGCGGGTCCTCGGCGGCAGTGTCAGGGCTGGGGCAGGACTCCAGGCTGGTGTGCAGGTGATCGATGGCCTCGCCGGTTGCGCTCTTAACGGCAAACAGACGCTCTTCGGTCATGCGGCCACCGTATAGGCTCTGCCCCTGCGGCGCTGCAGAGACAGACGCGCAGTTAGTCACGCGATAACATACAGATTATGCCGACCTCCCACAATGCAACTGTCCCAGTACAGGAATGTGATGAAAGTGCTTGTGCCAATTACCTGCATGGGAGCGGCCATCTTGCTACACCTCTGACAGCCCTGCTTACACATGAGCACGAGGGAGGAGCTGTGCTGGCAACAGCAGACAGAGCAGACAGATATGCCTGAGAAACACTGGGCAGCATCTCTGTCAGGACAGCCCAGACACTACTCACCTCCCCGGAGAGCCCAGACACTACTCACTTCCCCAGAGAGCCCAGACACTACTCACTTCCCCAGAGAGCCCAGACACTACTCACTTCCCCAGAGAGCCCAGACACTACTCACTTCCCCAGAGAGCCCAGACACTACTCACTTCCCCAGAGAGCCCAGACACTACTCGCCTCCGCGGACAGCCCAGACACTACTCGCCTCCGCGGACAGCCCAGACACTACTCGCCTCCGCGGACAGCCCAGACACTACTCGCCTCCGCGGACAGCCCAGACACTACTCGCCTCCGCGGACAGCCCAGACACTACTCGCCTCCGCGGACAGCCCAGACACTACTCGCCTCCGCGGACAGCCCAGACACTACTCGCCTCCGCGGACAGCCCAGACACTACTCGCCTCCGCGGACAGCCCAGACACTACTCGCCTCCGCGGACAGCCCAGACACTACTCGCCTCCGCGGACAGCCCAGACACTACTCGCCTCCGCGGACAGCCCAGACACTACTCGCCTCCGCGGACAGCCCAGACACTACTCGCCTCCGCGGACAGCCCAGACACTACTCGCCTCCGCGGACAGCCCAGACACTACTCGCCTCCGCGGACAGCCCAGACACTACTCGCCTCCGCGGACAGCCCAGACACTACTCGCCTCCGCGGACAGCCCAGACACTACTCGCCTCCGCGGACAGCCCAGACACTACTCGCCTCCGCGGACAGCCCAGACACTACTCGCCTCCGCGGACAGCCCAGACACTACTCGCCTCCGCGGACAGCCCAGACACTACTCGCCTCCGCGGACAGCCCAGACACTACTCGCCTCCGCGGACAGCCCAGACACTACTCGCCTCCGCGGACAGCCCAGACACTACTCGCCTCCGCGGACAGCCCAGACACTACTCGCCTCCGCGGACAGCCCAGACACTACTCGCCTCCGCGGACAGCCCAGACACTACTCGCCTCCGCGGACAGCCCAGACACTACTCGCCTCCGCGGACAGCCCAGACACTACTCGCCTCCGCGGACAGCCCAGACACTACTCGCCTCCGCGGACAGCCCAGACACTACTCGCCTCCGCGGACAGCCCAGACACTACTCGCCTCCGCGGACAGCCCAGACACTACTCGCCTCCGCGGACAGCCCAGACACTACTCGCCTCCGCGGACAGCCCAGACACTACTCGCCTCCGCGGACAGCCCAGACACTACTCGCCTCCGCGGACAGCCCAGACACTACTCGCCTCCGCGGACAGCCCAGACACTACTCGCCTCCGCGGACAGCCCAGACACTACTCGCCTCCGCGGACAGCCCAGACACTACTCGCCTCCGCGGACAGCCCAGACACTACTCGCCTCCGCGGACAGCCCAGACACTACTCGCCTCCGCGGACAGCCCAGACACTACTCGCCTCCGCGGACAGCCCAGACACTACTCGCCTCCGCGGACAGCCCAGACACTACTCGCCTCCGCGGACAGCCCAGACACTACTCGCCTCCGCGGACAGCCCAGACACTACTCGCCTCCGCGGACAGCCCAGACACTACTCGCCTCCGCGGACAGCCCAGACACTACTCGCCTCCGCGGACAGCCCAGACACTACTCGCCTCCGCGGACAGCCCAGACACTACTCGCCTCCGCGGACAGCCCAGACACTACTCGCCTCCGCGGACAGCCCAGACACTACTCGCCTCCGCGGACAGCCCAGACACTACTCGCCTCCCGCGGACAGCCCAGACACTACTCGCCTCCGCGGACAGCCCAGACACTACTCGCCTCCGCGGACAGCCCAGACACTACTCGCCTCCGCGGACAGCCCAGACACTACTCGCCTCCGCGGACAGCCCAGACACTACTCGCCTCCGCGGACAGCCCAGACACTACTCGCTCCGCGGACAGCCCAGACACTACTCGCCTCCGCGGACAGCCCAGACACTACTCGCCTCCGCGGACAGCCCAGACACTACTCGCCTCCGCGGACAGCCCAGACACTACTCGCCTCCGCGGACAGCCCAGACACTACTCGCCTCCGCGGAGCAGCCCAGACACTACTCGCCTCCGCGGACGAGCCCAGACACTACTCGCCTCCCCGGAGAGCCCAGACACTACTCGCCTCCCCGGAGAGCCCAGACACTACTCGCCTCCCCGGAGAGCCCAGACACTACTCGCCTCCCCGGAGAGCCCAGACACTACTCGCCTCCCCGGAGAGCCCAGACACTACTCGCCTCCCCGGAGAGCCCAGACACTACTCGCCTCCCCGGAGAGCCCAGACACTACTCGCCTCCCCGGAGAGCCCAGACACTACTCGCCTCCCCGGAGAGCCCAGACACTACTCGCCTCCCCGGAGAGCCCAGACACTACTCGCCTCCCCGGAGAGCCCAGACACTACTCGCCTCCCCGGAGAGCCCAGACACTACTCGCCTCCCCGGAGAGCCCAGACACTACTCGCCTCCCCGGAGAGCCCAGACACTACTCGCCTCCCCGGAGAGCCCAGACACTACTCGCCTCCCCGGAGAGCCCAGACACTACTCGCCTCCCCGGAGAGCCCAGACACTACTCGCCTCCCCGGAGAGCCCAGACACTACTCGCCTCCCCGGAGAGCCCAGACACTACTCGCCTCCCCGGAGAGCCCAGACACTACTCGCCTCCCCGGAGAGCCCAGACACTACTCGCCTCCCCGGAGAGCCCAGACACTACTCGCCTCCCCGGAGAGCCCAGACACTACTCGCCTCCCCGGAGAGCCCAGACACTACTCGCCTCCCCGGAGAGCCCAGACACTACTCGCCTCCCCGGAGAGCCCAGACACTACTCGCCTCCCCGGAGAGCCCAGACACTACTCGCCTCCCCGGAGAGCCCAGACACTACTCGCCTCCCCGGAGAGCCCAGACACTACTCGCCTCCCCGGAGAGCCCAGACACTACTCGCCTCCCCGGAGAGCCCAGACACTACTCGCCTCCCCGGAGAGCCCAGACACTACTCGCCTCCCCGGAGAGCCCAGACACTACTCGCCTCCCCGGAGAGCCCAGACACTACTCGCCTCCCCGGAGAGCCCAGACACTACTCGCCTCCCCGGAGAGCCCAGACACTACTCGCCTCCCCGGAGAGCCCAGACACTACTCGCCTCCCCGGAGAGCCCAGACACTACTCGCCTCCCCGGAGAGCCCAGACACTACTCGCCTCCCCGGAGAGCCCAGACACTACTCGCCTCCCCGGAGAGCCCAGACACTACTCGCCTCCCCGGAGAGCCCAGACACTACTCGCCTCCCCGGAGAGCCCAGACACTACTCGCCTCCCCGGAGAGCCCAGACACTACTCGCCTCCCCGGAGAGCCCAGACACTACTCGCCTCCCCGGAGAGCCCAGACACTACTCGCCTCCCCGGAGAGCCCAGACACTACTCGCCTCCCCGGAGAGCCCAGACACTACTCGCCTCCCCGGAGAGCCCAGACACTACTCGCCTCCCCGGAGAGCCCAGACACTACTCGCCTCCCCGGAGAGCCCAGACACTACTCGCCTCCCCGGAGAGCCCAGACACTACTCGCCTCCCCGGAGAGCCCAGACACTACTCGCCTCCCCGGAGAGCCCAGACACTACTCGCCTCCCCGGAGAGCCCAGACACTACTCGCCTCCCCGGAGAGCCCAGACACTACTCGCCTCCCCGGAGAGCCCAGACACTACTCGCCTCCCCGGAGAGCCCAGACACTACTCGCCTCCCCGGAGAGCCCAGACACTACTCGCCTCCCCGGAGAGCCCAGACACTACTCGCCTCCCCGGAGAGCCCAGACGCTACTCGCCTCCCCGGAGAGCCCAGACGCTACTCGCCTCCCCGGACAGCCCAGACGCTACTCACCTCCCCGGACAGCCCAGACGCTACTCACCTCCCCGGACAGCCCAGACGCTACTCACCTCCCCGGACAGCCCAGACGCTACTCACCTCCCCGGACAGCCCAGACGCTACTCACCTCCCCGGACAGCCCAGACGCTACTCACCTCCCCGGACAGCCCAGACGCTACTCACCTCCACGGACAGCCCAGACGCTACTCACCTCCACGGACAGCCCAGACGCTACTCACCTCCACGGACAGCCCAGACGCTACTCACCTCCACGGACAGCCCAGACACTACTCACCTCCACGGACAGCCCAGACACTACTCACCTCCACGGACAGCCCAGACACTACTCACCTCCACGGACAGCCCAGACACTACTCACCTCCACGGACAGCCCAGACACTACTCACCTCCACGGACAGCCCAGACACTACTCACCTCCCCGGACAGCCCAGACACTACTCACCTCCACGGACAGCCCAGACACTACTCACCTCCCCGGACAGCCCTGCTTACACATGAGCACAAGAGAAGGTTGTGCCGGCAGCAGCACACAGATATACTTGAGAAACACTGGGCAGCATCTCTGTCAGGAGACAAGCAGAGAGAGCGACACTACTCACCTCCTCAGTATTGCCTGAGAAACACTGGGCAGCATCTCAACAGTCTAAAAGGATAGGGGGTGGCCCCTTTAAATCTAAATGGTTGCTGGCAGTCACATGATCGGCTGCCATGGAAGTGGCGCCATGACTCGAGTTCCTCTTTAGTTTGTGGACGGGAAACTACTGCAGTGAAGGGGCAGGTTGGGGGCTTACCTCCATACAGGCTGTTGTAGCTCTGGCTGGAGCTGGGGGCAGGGGCGTGCAATCCCAGGGAGCTCGGGGGCAGCTCATGGAAAGCCAGGGGCTTGGTGCCCCGATTCTGCTCCGCGGGGGCGGGTCTGCCGAACGGGTTTCTGGGATCTGATTGGACCTTGGTGATCGTTTCCTGTCCGCTGCCTGAAAGAGAACAGCAAACAAATGGGGGAGATGAGTTATACACTTGCCCCACACCGCCCCCACGCACACACACACACACACTTAGCTCACACCGCCCGCCCACACACACTTAGCTCACACCGCCCGCCCACACACACTTAGCTCACACCGCCCGCCCACACACACTTAGCTCACACCGCCCGCCCACACACACACACACACACACTTAGCTCACACCGCCCACACACACACACACTTAGCTCACACCGCCCACACACACACACACACTTAGCTCACACCGCCCACACACACACACACTTAGCTCACACCGCCCACACACACACACACTTAGCTCACACCGCCCACACACACACACACACACACTTAGCTCACACCGCCCACACACACACACTTAGCTCACACCGCCCACACACACACACACTTAGCTCACACCGCCCACACACACACACACTTAGCTCACACCGCCCACACACACACACACTTAGCTCACACCGCCCACACACACACACACTTAGCTCACACCGCCCACACACACACACTTAGCTCACACTTAGCTCACACCGCCCACACACACAAACTTAGCTCACACCGCCCACACACACACTTAGCTCACACCGCCCACACACACACATAGCTCACACCGCCCACACACACACACACTTAGCTCACACCGCCCACACACACACACTTAGCTCACACCGCCCACACACACACACTTAGCTCACACCGCCCACACACACACACTTAGCTCACACCGCCCACACACACACACACACACACACTTAGCTCACACCGCCCACACACACACACACACACACTTAGCTCACACCGCCCACACACACACACACACACACTTAGCTCACACCGCCCACACACACACACACACACTTAGCTCACACCGCCCACACACACACACACTTAGCTCACACCGCCCACACACACACACACTTAGCTCACACCGCCCACACACACACACACTTAGCTCACACCGCCCACACACACACACACTTAGCTCACACCGCCCACACACACACACACTTAGCTCACACCGCCCACACACACACACACTTAGCTCACACCGCCCACACACACACACACTTAGCTCACACCGCCCACACACACACACACTTAGCTCACACCGCCCACACACACACACACTTAGCTCACACCGCCCACACACACACACTTAGCTCACACCGCCCACACACACACACTTAGCTCACACCGCCCACACACACACACTTAGCTCACACCGCCCACACACACACTTAGCTCACACCGCCCACACACACACACACACTTACCTCACACCTTGATCGGAGATGCCCTGCTATGTGAAATTCCCCAGATCACCGAGCGCAACTCACCTCACCGGCCATTCACCAATGCCTGGCACCCTGCTAGAGGGATAGTGGGGATGCGGCTTGCACATGCGCCATTGGACCGGGAAACAAGGTAAGTGTATGAGGTGACCTGGGGGGGGGGGGGGGATGGGGGAGGGAATCGATGGTCCGGGAATCTTATAGATTTCTGGACCAATCGCAGTGGGGTTTTGGGCCACTTTAAAGTGGAACAAAATCTACGGAGACTGTCTCGGAATCGATAAGATTCCCGGGCTGCTGGATTCCCTCCCCCTGGGGTATCCAAAATCGTGATGCCCCGCTGTGCGATACCCCCCAGAGCTACAACAGCCTGTATGGAGGTAAGCCCCAAACTGCCCTTCACTGCAGTAGTTTCCCGTCCACAAACTAAAGAGGGACTCGCCACTTCCTCATTCACTTGTATGGCATCCGATCATGTGACTGCCAGCAAGCGCATCCCCGCTATCCCTCTAGCAGGGCACCAGGCATTTGTGAGTGGCCAACGCGGGCATGTGCCCCGTTACAGGGAAGCGGCCGCCGGCGTGCTCGGACCCCGCTCATCTCAGACGAAGAGGCGGGATCAGATCTGAGCGCGCTGATTGGACGAGAAGCCGCGCATGCGCCGTAGGACTGGAAAGAGGCAAGTTCATTCGGGTGATCTGGGGGGGGGGGGGGGGGTTCACACAGCGGGGCATTACTGACGGGGGTGTCCCGGGGGCAAGGACCAAAACCCAGGATAGTCAGCCTCAGTTTTGGTCCACTTTAACCTATGCCCAGAACTGCTCCGTTTTAAAGTGGAACAACCCTCCGAGATTCCAGAACCTCGTGAGTTTTGGTTCACTTAAAAAAAAAAAAAAAAAGTAAAAAAAGGTTATTAATTACAGGGGCCCCAGTGTGTTTAACAAAGTGTGGCATCTCGAATCTTAACCTAATGGAAGGTCAGCGGCCAGCCCTGGAATCTTTTAGATGACAGAGTTGGCCCGGGTGGGTTAAAGAGGAACACTATGATTTAACTATCCCAGGTTTTGTTCCTCGCCCTGGAGGTATCCTTGGGCGGAGTCGGGAGCCAGTCACATGGTGCTCTGGTAGGGAGAGCTGGGTGGGCGTGGCCTGTTAGTGGGTGTTACCTTGGCCGGAGTCAGGAGCCAGGCACATGCTGCTCTGGTAGGGAGAGCTGGGTGGGCATGGCCTGTTAATGGGCGTTACCTTGGGTTGGCGTGGCCTGTTAATGGGCGTTACCTTGGGTGGGATCAGGGGCCAGTCACATGGTGCTCGGACGGTGAGAGCTGGGTGGGCGTGGCCCGTTAGTGGGTATTACCTTGTGCGGGGTCAGGCACATGATGCACCATTGGGAAGAGCTTAGTGGGCGTGGCCTGTTAGTGGGTGTTACCTTGGGCGGGGTCAGGCACATGATGTACCATTGGGATGAGCTTAGTGGGCGTGGCCTGTTAGTGAACATTAGCTTGGCTGGGGGCCAGGCACATGGTGCTCCGGTGGGGAGAGTTTAGTGGGCGTGGCCTGTTAGTGGGCGTTACCTTGGGCGGGGTCCGGGGCCAGGCACATGGTGCTCAGCGCGTCCTCCAGCTCCTGCACCTGTTTCCGCAGTCGGTCGCCTTTATCCGGGAGCGCGGCCAGATTGACGGACGCCAGCGTGGCCTGAGGAGAGAGAAGGACAATGAATGGAGGGTCCGCCCCATGCCCCTCCCAACAAGGCTTACACTTACACAATCTCACATGGATTTTGTTCCGCTTTAAAGGGATCGCTCGGGCAAAAAATACCATTTTGTGAATACTCACCTGTAAAATGGGTATTATAAGTATGTCACACACCCAGCTTCAGATATTAAATAGTTAGACTTGGGTATACTCACCGCTAGGTGGCACTGTTGCAGAGAAGTCCAGAAAACAACAAGCCCCTCCCGGTCTATACATACCTGGTACCTCCCAACAATTCCCCAGTATTCAAACAGCAGTAAAGACAAGGTACCAGGAAAAAAAACAATGGTAACCCTCAACTGTAAATGAAAAACTTCACCATATAAAGAACCAGGATACCAAAAAGGGCGGGTGAAGCGGGGTGTGTGACATACTTATAATACCCATTTTACAGGTGAGTATTCACAAAATGGTATTATTCTAAGTATGTCACACACCCCGCTTCAGATATTAAATAGTTAGACTTGGGACATCCAACAGCAGTGTCCAAAAAGGGCGGGTATCCAACCAGGCAATAATGCAGAAACTCAAACCACTGCAGCCTGCAGAACCTTGCGGCCAAAAACAGCATCCGCTGAAGCCCGCACATCAACCTTGTAAAAAACTTAGAAAAAGTGTGAACAGAAGACCAAGTAGCAGCCTTACAAACTTGTTCAACAGAAGCCTGGTGCTGAAAAGCCCAGGACGCTCCAACCGCACGAGTAGAATGAGCAGTAACACGAAAAGGGGGATCCTTCCCTTTGGCAGAGTAGGCCCCAAAAACCGCCTGACGAATCCACTTGCTAATGGAAGACTTAGCCGGAGCCAAGCCCTTCCTAAGCCCACAGGGCACCACGAAAAAAGCATCAGTCTTACGAAAAGGAGATGTAGTACGCAAATAGCACTTAACACAACGTACCACATCCAAACAATGCAAAGCGCGCTCCTTGTCATTCCTAAGCTTAGGACACAAGGAAGGAAGAACAATGTCCTGGTTAAGATGAAAAGCCGAGACCACTTTAGGAAGAAAGTCTGGTTTGAAGCAAAAAACCACTTTGTCCTGATGTTTCTCAAAATAAGGAGCCTGAATAGACAAGGCTGCCAACTCCGAAACACGCCGAACCGAAGTGATGGCCATCAGAAAGGCAACCTTCTGAGTCAGAGTAGACAGAGCAATATCCTGCAAAGGCTCAAAAGGAGGAGCCTGAAGAGCAGAGAGAACCAAATTCAAATGCCAAACAGGGAGCAAAGGCTTCCTAGGAGGCCGCAGATGCGAAACCCCCTGGAAAAAAGTCTTGACCAAAGGATGGAGTGCAAATGACCTTTGAAAAAAGTTAGACAAGGCAGAAACCTGCCCCTTCAAAGTACTCAGCTGAAGACCAGAGTCCAGCCCAGATTGAAGAAATTCCAAAATCCTAGAAACAGAAAAGACCCGACAGGGCAAAGATCTAGCCTCACACCAATCAATATAAGATCTCCAAGCCCTATAATAGATGGAAGAAGAGGATCTCTTCCTGGCACTAATAAGAGTCTGAATGACCGAATCCGAAAGACCCTCCTCCTTTAAGATGGAGGTTTCAGCAGCCAAGCCGTCAAAGCCAGCGTTGGTAAATTGGGGTAACATAGTTGACCCTGAGTGAGAAGATCTGGCCGAAGAGGCAGATTGAACTGATCCACTGCCAGACGAACGATGTCTGCGAACCACACCCGCCTTGGCCACCTTGGAGCCACGAGAATGGCGGGAACCCCTTCCAGAACCAACTTTCGCAGCACCCTGCCTAGCATGGGAATCGGAGGAAACAGATAAAGAAACCCCAGTTCCCCCCAGCTCAGGGCCATGGCATCCGCCGCCAGAGGATCCTGAGAAAGCGACACGAAGGTCGGAAGCTTGTGATTGTGACGAGAGGCAAATAGATCCACCTCCGGCGTCCCCCACCAGAGACAAAGCGACCGAAACACCTGGGGGTGGAGAGACCATTCCCCCCGGCGGGAAGAACACCGGCTCAGAAAGTCCGCCTCCGTGTTTTCCACTCCTGGAATGTACACTGCCGAGATGCAAGGGACAGGAGTCTCTGCCCAAACTAGGATCGGAGACACCTCTCTGAGGGCACCCAGACTGCGAGTCCCTTCTTGGTGATTGATGTAAGCAACCGCCGTCCGATTGAACCTGAACCGGCAAGCCCTGTAAATGCTGCGTCAAGTGAGACAGAACCAATCTGATGGCTCTCAACTCCAGAACATTGATGGGCAAGTGGGCTTCCTGAGGACCCCACCGCCCCCGGAACCGAAGATCCTTCCAGAAACCTCCCCATCCTGACAAACTGGCGTCCGTGGTGACAGTTTCCCAAAGCGGGGTCAGAAATGACCTGCCCTTCAAGAGATTGTCCGAGACCATCCACCACAGTAGAGACTGCCGAACCCGGGGAGGGGACATCCGGAAGGACCGATCCAACGACCGCGGTCGCCGGTCCCAAGACGCCAACAGATGAAGCTGATGCGTCCGCGTGTGAAACTGAGCGAAGGGAACTGCCTCGAAAGAAGCTACCATCAGCCCCACCAGTCTCATCCCTAGACGGATGGACGGGCGAGGATTGGAAAGAAGAAGCTGAGCCAATTCCTGAATCAAAAGAACCTTGGCCTGAGGGAGAAAAAGGAAGGAGCCATGATGAGAAGATCGTCCAGATAAGGCACAATGCGAATCCCCTGAGCTCTGAGCAGGGCCATCACGCCCACCAACACCTTGGTGAACACTCTCGGAGCCGAGGTGAGGCCGAATGGAAGAGTCACAAACTGAAAATGCCGATCCTCCACCACAAAGCGAAGAAACCTCTGGTGAGCCGGAAAGATCGGAATGTGAAGGTATGCATCCTTGATGTCTATGGACGTCATAAAGGCCCCCTGCCGAAGCGAATTGATCGCAGACCGCAGAGTTTCCATGCAAAACTTCCGGGGACGAATAAACAGGTTGAGAAACTTCAAATCCAGGATGGGACGAACGACCCATCCTTTTTGGGCACTGTGAAGAGATTGGAATAATACCCGTGCCCCACCTCCGAAGGAGGGACCGGGCAGATGACTGCCATTTCCAGAAGATTCCTTACCGCCGCCAGGAGCCCCTGCTCGGCCAAAGGATCTGAAGGGACACGAGACCTGAAAAACCTTGGAGGAGGGCGGGACTCGAACTCCAGCTTCTAACCGGCCGACACCACCTCCCGGATCCACCTGTCCGAGACCTCCTGGTCCCATACCCAGGAGAAGAGTCGCAACCGTCCCCCCACCCGTAAGGGTGAGGGCGCCCCCTCATTGCTGAGTGGGCTTTGCAGCTGGTTTGGGCTTGGCGCCCCAAAAGTGAACGGGACGGCCACGGCCTTTACCCCTGTTCCAGCTGGCACCCCTGGAAGCCGAGAAGCCCGCACCCCTGCCGGCTCTGGCTCCCCGAAAGGAAGGATTGAAGGGGGCCGCCCCCCGAAAGGAGCGACGAAATTTCTTGCGCTGAGGTAACTTACCTCCCCTGGCAACAGAATCCAGCTTCTCACCGAAAAGTCTCAAACCCAGAAAGACAAGAGCCGTGAGCGATCTCTTGGAATTAAAATCCGCAGTCCACTGCCTCAACCACACTGAGCGGCGGATAGCTACCAACAGAGCCGTAGCCCTGCCACACATCAACATGGCATCATCCTGAGCGGCAAGAATAAATGACACGAAGGATTCACAACGCTTAAGGGCAAGAAACTCATCACAAGTAGGATCAAGATCCACACATAAGTCCCTGACAATAGACCTAACCGCCAACAATAAAAGTGCCGAAGCACAAACAGGCCTCAACACCGAACCCGCACAGACAAACCCATGTTGGGCCAGCTGATCAATCCGGCGATCCTCGCCGTCCTTAAGAGAAGTCGTGTCAGGAGAATGCAAAACCGACGCTGAGGCCCGCCCCTCCACCAATCCCGGCGAAGCGCGGGCCGCGCACGACGCGCCCCCGCCCCCCTCCACCTCCAAGGAGCAATGCGCAGAAGGCGGGCGCCCAGGACAATGGCACCCGCACCGATAGCCAGGCGGGCCGGCGGCACACACGCCGCCCGGCCCGCACCACCTCCGGGAGACCAAGGCAGCGGGCGCCTGGATAAGGCAGCCGCTCCAACAGACAGGCGGGCCCACCACCGTCCGGAGCATAGTAGCGGGCGCCACGGACATGGCACCCGCAGTGACAAAACACCCGCAGAGCGGCGGGCCGGCGGCACACACGCCACCCGACCCCTGCACCGGAACACAGTCCGGGGAGCCCAGCAGAGCCACCAACAAGCACACACAAAACGGGCGGGCCGGCGGCACACAACACCCAGGCCGCCCGGCCCCGCCACCCAAAGTCAAAACAGACACCTGGCACACACAAAGACCCCCCCTGAAGGGACCAAGCGGGAAGGAGGAACTTAAAGGGGGACAACAGGGCTGGGGCATCCCAAATCCTGATCACCAGGCCAGATAACCGCATTGCCCCATAATATGGGGTCTAGCGGAGGAGCTAATCTCCTAGGCACTATGAGTGCCATCTACCCTTGCCCGGCCGACAGCCTAAGCTGGGAGGCTACATTATATAATCAAGGGGCTAAAAAAGAAAAGCCGGGCAGAAATAGACCATGGGGGGGGGGGGGCGGGGTGTTACCCCGGCTACCTGCAAGCAGGAGACTTCTTTCTTCTCTGCAAGGTGGCGACAAGACAGAAGAACACTGGGGAATTGTTGGGAGGTACCAGGTGTGTGTAGACCGGGAGGGGCTTGTTGTTTTCTGGACTTCTCTGCAACAGTGCCACCTAGCGGTGAGTATACCCAAGTCTAACTATTTAATATCTGAAGCGGGGTGTGTGACATACTTAGAATAACACAGTGCTACCCCCACTTTGTCCGACACAGCTCCACCCCCCCCCCCCTCCCCCACTGGAATAAAACTTACTGAGCATGCGGCGGGAAATCGGACACCCCCAAACAATCCAAGATGGCGGTTATGGATGTGCCAGGCATATGTCATGCAGCACGCCAACTGCATTCAATGCAGTTGAGGGGGCGTCTCCACAAACCCCACAACCTCAGCACCACCTCCTCCCTTGCAATGAATGGAGTGGGTGTGCTGCTGGGCATATACCAGACACGCCCACAGCTGCCAGGAGGAGGCGAGGTCCAATCATCCAATCAGATGCAAGCCAACTAAGAAAACCGATTGGTCAGTGGCAGCCATAGTGAGCAAATGAATGAATTAATGAATGAAGGAAGGAAGGAAGGAAGGGACAAGCATCGGCTGACGTGCCTTTAATTCCCCTTTAAAGTGGACCAAAACCCAGGATTTTTACTATCCTGCGGTTTGGTTCTTGCTCCTGGGGCAGCTGCGATCAGGGATGCCCCACATTGTGGAACTCCTCAGGTTGCCCGAACTCTTATAGATTCCAGTGCCGTTGGTTTTGGTCCTCTTTAGGCAGGCTGGCCGATTCCCTCTCTCCTGAATCGGGATGCCCCGCTGTGTGACACCTCCCAGATCGCCCGAACTCACACCTTCCCATTCCTGCAACGCATGCGCGGCGACCACTGACATCACTTCATCGAAGCTTTGTCTAAGGCCTGCGGCTACGAGTGCGCTGGCGGCCGCATCTCCCGCTTCCCTCTAACAGGGAGCGTGCCCTGGGGCAGGCACGCACCCTGCTGAAGGCTGGCTCATGTGCCGTTGGACCGGGAAGTAAGGTATATGCATGGGGCGACCTGGGGGGGGGGGGGGGGGGGGGGGGAGAATTGATTGGCAGGAATCTTATAGATTCCTGGGCCAATCGGCTTGGGTTTTGGTCCACTTTAAAGGGTAGTGGGGGATGCGGCTGTCAGCGCTCTCGGACCCGCTCTCGTTAGATAAGCTCCTGGACGAAGGGGCGGAAGCGGCTCCGAGCGTGCTGATTGGACAAGCGGCTGCACATGCGCTGTAGGACCGGGAATAGGTACGTTTGTTCGAGTGACCTGGTGGAAAAGACCAAAACCCAGGATAGTCAAAATCCTGGGTTTTGATCCACTTTAAAGTTTAGGTTTACAGAAGCTCCTTCCCTGCCCCTCAGCACCAAAGAGATGAGCCTGTCACAAGAGGAGGAAGAGGGGGTCCAATAAGAATGGAGGGGGCTGGGAAAGGTAAGCAGCACATTACAGGGGGATGGGATCACGACTGGAAAGTGAGGGCAATAGAGGACTAGCACTCACCTTCCTCTGCTGGAGCTGGGCGCTGAGCATGTTGTGGAGTCCCGCAGGGTTCTGGGCCCCGCTCTGCGCAATGAATCCTGGGAAGGAAGTGATGGTCCTCTGCTTGGCCGCCCCCGATGTCCGGGCCACGTCCTTCTCCTTCCCAGGCCGGGAGCCCACAAACACAATGTCGTCTTCATCGCTGGCTTCCCTCTGCTGACCACTGCCCTCAGACTGATAACTGTCACCTGTTGCTATGGCAGCTTTCTGGCGGGCCGGTCTCTCGTCACCGCTCCCTGACCTTGTGACATCCCCATCCGGTGCGGGACCTGCGCTCTCCATGGTGACATCACAAAGCTTCTTCTTGATCTTTATCCCGGCAGGCAGCTCCTTTCCCCGCCAGCCCTGGAAGCTGATCGCCGGCTCCTCCTCCGGGATCCCGCTCTCCTCTCCATGGTGGAACTTCGGTCCTGAGCTCGGCTTCTCCTGCCCAGATTTTCCCAGCTTCCCTTTCAGCTCAGGCCGGTCATGTGACAGATTCATCTCGCCATCAGAAGTCTCCCGATTACTGCTCGGACGCTTGTCCTGATTGGATGGCTTCTCCTGGGGCCGGAGGATCTCCCCATCATCACTAGGCAACCTCTGGTCCTGATGGGACTTCTTGTCACTAGGCAACCTCTCTTCCTGATGGGACTTCTTGTCACTAGGCAACCTCTCTTCCTGATGGGACTTCTTGTCACTAGGCAACCTCTCTTCCTGATGGGACTTCTTGTCACTAGGCAACCTCTCTTCCTGATGGGACTTCTTGTCACTAGGCAACCTCTCTTCCTGATGGGACTTCTTGTCACTAGGCAACCTCTCTTCCTGATGGGACTTCTTGTCACTAGGCAACCTCTCCTCCCTTTGCAACTTCTTGTCACTAGGCAACCTTGGGTCCTGAGAAGACTTCTTGTTACTAAGCAACCTCTCTTCCTGATTGGACTCCTTGTTACAAGGTAACCTCTCCTCCTGATGGGACTTCTTGTCACTAGGCAACCTCTCCTCCTTATGCAACTTCTTGTCACTAGGCAACCTTGGGTCCTGAGCAGACTTCTTGTCACTAGGTAACCTCTCCTCCCGATGGGGCATCTTGTCACTAGGCAACCTCGGGTCCTGAGCAGACGTCTTGTTACTAAGCAACCTCGGGTCCTGAGCAGACTTCTGGTTACTAAGCAACCTCTCCTCCTGATGAGACTTCTTGTCACTAGGCAACCTCTCCTCATCAGAAGTCCATTCCTGGTGTCGGAGGATGTCGGCGCCACCGCTATTCTTATCACGCCCGTGTCTGTCGGCGCTCTTCGTCGTCTCCCGGTCGCCACGGATCTTCCTCTCGGGATCACCCCCCCGTTTCCCGTCCTCAGGCTTTGCATTGCGGCTCGGCTCGTCCCTCCGGTCCCCGCTCTGCCTTTTCTCATGGTCCCGATTCTGGCCTCTGGCCTCCTCCTCCTCCTTATGACTTCTCTCTTCTACCAGCTGCCTCCAGGCCGGCGGCTTGGGACCCTCGTTGAGGACTTTGAAGGGATTCCTCTGAGGCTTCTCCAACGTCTCCAATGCGACTTCCTTCCGGGAGGACGATTTCTGCTTTCCCTGCTGAGGAAGAGGATGGAAACATGTTACCCCAAGAGTGGAAATACTACTGTGCACACATAGGAATTGTTCCTCCCTGGTGTGGCGAGTCGAGATGCTCCGCTGTGTGTATCCCCCCCCACAGATCTGATTGAAGACTCACCTCTTTCTGTGCAACAAGGAAATCCAAATGGATTGTGCACTGCTGTCTTGCATCCCTGCTCACCTCTAGCTGTGAGTGTGCCCACACCAGAAGAAAGGAGGAGGAGACGAGGGACAAACGAGAAGGGCGAGGAGGAGGAGGAGACGAGGGACAAACGAGAAGGGCGAGGAGGAGGAGGAGACGAGGGACAAACGAGAAGGGCGAGGAGGAGGAGGAGACGAGGGACAAACGAGAAGGGCGAGGAGGAGGAGGAGACGAGGGACAAACGAGAAGGGCGAGGAGGAGGAGGAGACGAGGGACAAACGAGAAGGGCGAGGAGGAGGAGGAGACGAGGGACAAACGAGAAGGGCGAGGAGGAGGAGGAGACGAGGGACAAACGAGAAGGGCGAGGAGGAGGAGGAGACGAGGGACAAACGAGAAGGGCGAGGAGGAGGAGGAGACGAGGGACAAACGAGAAGGGCGAGGAGGAGGAGGAGACGAGGGACAAACGAGAAGGGCGAGGAGGAGGAGGAGACGAGGGACAAACGAGAAGGGCGAGGAGGAGGAGGAGACGAGGGACAAACGAGAAGGGCGAGGAGGAGGAGGAGACGAGGGACAAACGAGAAGGGCGAGGAGGAGGAGGAGACGAGGGACAAACGAGAAGGGCGAGGAGGAGGAGGAGACGAGGGACAAACGAGAAGGGCGAGGAGGAGACGAGGGACAAACGAGAAGGACGAGGAGGAGACGAGGGACAAACGAGAAGGACGAGGAGGAGACGAGGGACAAACGAGAAGGACGAGGAGGAGACGAGGGACAAACGAGAAGGACGAGGAGGAGACGAGGGACAAACGAGAAGGACGAGGAGGAGACGAGGGACAAACGAGAAGGACGAGGAGGAGACGAGGGACAAACGAGAAGGACGAGGAGGAGACGACGGACAAACGAGAAGGACGAGGAGGAGACGACGGACAAACGAGAAGGACGAGGAGGAGACGACGGACAAACGAGAAGGACGAGGAGGAGACGACGGACAAACGAGAAGGACGAGGAGGAGACGACGGACAAACGAGAAGGACGAGGAGGAGACGACGGACAAACGAGAAGGACGAGGAGGAGACGACGGACAAACGAGAAGGACGAGGAGGAGACGACGGACAAACGAGAAGGACGAGGAGGAGACGACGGACAAACGAGAAGGACGAGGAGGAGACGACGGACAAACGAGAAGGACGAGGAGGAGACGACGGACAAACGAGAAGGACGAGGAGGAGACGACGGACAAACGAGAAGGACGAGGAGGAGACGACGGACAAACGAGAAGGACGAGGAGGAGACGACGGACAAACGAGAAGGACGAGGAGGAGACGACGGACAAACGAGAAGGACGAGGAGGAGACGACGGACAAACGAGAAGGACGAGGAGGAGACGACGGACAAACGAGAAGGACGAGGAGGAGACGACGGACAAACGAGAAGGACGAGGAGGAGACGACGGACAAACGAGAAGGACGAGGAGGAGACGACGGACAAACGAGAAGGACGAGGAGGAGACGACGGACAAACGAGAAGGACGAGGAGGAGACGACGGACAAACGAGAAGGAGACGACGGACAAACGAGAAGGACGAGGAGGAGAAGACGGACAAACGAGAAGGACGAGGAGGAGAAGACGGACAAACGAGAAGGACGAGGAGGAGAAGACGGACAAACGAGAAGGACGAGGAGGAGAAGACGGACAAACGAGAAGGACGAGGAGGAGAAGACGACAAACGAGAAGGACGAGGAGGAGAAGACGACAAACGAGAAGGACGAGGAGACAAAAAAAAAAGGGGGAGAACAAAGGAGCCGATCTGAGTCCCTCTCACAATTTGGGATGCCCCGCTGTGTAAAACCTTCCGGATCCCTAGTAAAACTGCATGGACGAAGCTTTGCTAGACCTTTAACCACATTCCTGCCCTGAGGATCTGACTTGGGATGCCCCCACTGTGTGAAGCCCCCCAGAACGCCTCCATACAAAACTCACCCTTCCCCGTAGGCTTGACTACGTCATTCGGCAAAAGGCTCTGACTGAAATCAATGGGGAGCGCGTACTGCCGCACCCCCGGCCTATCTGAGTGCCTGTGACAGGAGCGCGCACACGCTACCGGGGGCGCAGCAGTGCGTGCTGCCCATTGTAAACAATCAGAGATGTATGCCGAAAGCCAAATGGCTCCGATTGGACCAGAGCCTGCACACGCGCCGTTGGGAGCTGGGAAAGGTGAGTTTTTAAAGTTGACCTAGAGGGGCAGAGGCCTAATCACACCACGGAGCATCCCCCAGTCAGTCCAGGACGGTCGCTATTGGGTCTCACAGAAAAGGAATAGGAAGTAGCGGTGACGCGACGTCCACTTACCTGCCACGGGACGTGCCCGCAGTACTTCTTGCCGTCAGCCTTGCTCTTGGTGCAGCGATAGTACAACCTGTGAGGGGAGGAAAGGCCGGGTCACATAATCGTCAGCAGAGCCCCCGCATTACAGCTGCTCGGGCTATATCACACATAAGGTCACCTAAAAAAGGGGTCAGCAACATTAAAGTGGACCAAAACACAGGATTTTGGACTATCCTGGATTTTGGTCCTTTTCCCCAGGGCACCCTGTTCAGGGACGCCCCGCTGTGTGAAACCCCCCAGATCACCGATGCCAACTCACCTCTTCCCGGTCCTACAGCGCATGCACGGCCGCTCATCCAATCAGCGCACTCGGATCCGCTGACCACACGTCGTCTAAGGCCGGCGGCTCGAAGTGCACCGATGGCTGCACCCCACTAACAGGGAGCGTGCCCGTGCCGGTCATTCACAAATCCCCCTGCTAGAGGGATAGCGGGGATGGGGCTCACACATGCGCCGTTGGACCGGGAAGCAAGGTAAGTGTATGGGGCGACCTGGGGGGTTTCACACAGCGGGTCATCCTGATTTTCGATGCCCTGGAGGGAGGGAATCAATCAGCCCGGGAAACGTATAGGTTAAAGCAGAACAAAACCAAGATTTTTTTTTTGACTGTTCCCAGGTTTTGTTGCTTTGGGATGTTCCGCTGTGTTAAACCCACTAGTTCAGCCAGTAAAAAAAAAACAAAAAACAAAAAACTCACCTCTCCTCGGTTCTACGCTGCATGCACCCAGTAAGGTATCCCGATTTGTGATGCCCAGAGGGAAGGTAAGCCCTAGAAACTTTTAGATTTAAGGGCCGGCTGCGCTTGGTTTGGTTTTGCTTTAAAGCGGAGCAAAACTCAGCAGCGCTGACTTTTCTTCAGGGCATCCCGAATCACTGCCACCAGTTCACCCATAAAAACTCACCTTTCCCTGCTCCGACGAGGCATGTGCGGGCCTTTCACCCAATGAGAGCTGTCTGCTGTGTCTACGTCATCCGGTAGGCGGCTCTCATAGTTTTGAATGGGGAGCATGCAACGTCGCATCCCCTGCGGCATGCGCCCGTTCCAGCCATTCAGATAGAACGGCCGCACAGAGCCTGCAAGGGATGCCGCCGGCCGCACATGTGCCGTGGAGTCGTTGACTAGGAAAGAAAGGCCGGTGGCTGGTGGGGCATCGCAATCCGGGGTGTTATATAACAGGACACCATCAGATTGTCTGCACTCACCATTAATATCCAGGGGCAGCAGCAGAAAGGGGGAGGGGCCTGGCAAGAGACTCCGCCCCAACAGGACACCATCAGATTGTCTGACTAATATCCAGGGGCTTCTCATTATAGCAGCAGAAAGGGGGAGGGGCCTGGCAATAAACTCCACCCCCAGCATAGCGCCAGTAACTGCGGGGCTTCCCAATCCGGGATGTTATATAACAGGACACCATCAGATTGTCTGCAGTCACCATTAATATCCATGGGCAGCAGCAGAAAGGGGGAGGGGCCTGGAAATAGACTCCGCCCCCAGCATAGCGCCAGTGACCGTGCCGGAGTATATATATATATATATATGTTATAGATGAACCAATGGCTGACCTGTAAGCCCCGGAGTCTTGCTTCACCAGCGTCTGTAGGTCCACCGGGTGTTCCTCATGCAGCAGGCAGAAGGACGCAGGGAGGCTGTGTGCAAAGAAAACACACGGCGTTACCAAACGGAGCGCGCTCCTGGGGGGCTGCAAGGTCCTGAGCCCGCGTGTGCACGCAAAATCATTAAAATATTGTTTAACATCTCAGAGATCCTGACCTAAAGACCCACTTAAAGCCGACCTTCACCCTGAATAAGAGCCTATCTTGTATGTTTCCCCCTGTACATACAGATTGCCCACATTAATCCGGACCCTCACCCTGAATAAGAGCCTATCTTATATGTTTCCCACACCCTATACATACAGATTGCTCACATTAAAAATCATCCTACCTGCATCTACTGCATGTTATGAGCCTTTAAACTTCCAAGATGGTGGCTCATGGAGCATCAGGCAGCCCACAAACAGGAAGTGCCTTCTGATTGCGTTGCTCTGCATTCTGGGATTGCTGACCTTTTCCTGACCCCAGCTCTGCTCTGTCTGTGCAAAGCACAGCTATATCCCGGCTGTATTTTATCCCGCTCTCCTCTCCTCAGTACATGATGCTACGGAGCCAAGATGGCGGCGCCCGTATCCTAGAGTCCTGAACAGAGTTGCAGCCCAGTGGGGGAAAGAATAATAAGTGACTAAAAACTTAAAATATATTAACTTTAGATGCTGGGGAATCGTTTTATAAGGGTTTGGGCTTTTCAATAAATCATGGTGAAGGTCCGGATTAACCCATCTTTCAGATTCCAGGGCCGTCTGATAGCACCCCCCCCGGATCCTATAGCAGGATGAAACCCCTGGGGTCGCCAGTATACTCACCTTTTACTGGGCAGCCCCGGCTTTCCTGCAGCTGTGCATTCACCCCGCTTATCTGAAATGGCGAGACGCAGGAGCGCGCTAACCCGGCGTGAATGCAGCGTCACTCCCCGAACCTCAGCCAATGGGCGATCTTAAAAGATGCTAAGTGGGTGTGGCCTCAGCCGTGGAAACTGGGCCACTGCCAAGCGGTGGTGTGGACACCCCCCCCCCCCCATCAGGATCAGCACCCAAAATGGGGTTCACTCCGCTTTAAAGTGGGCAAAACCCCGGATTTTGGCTCTTGCACCCCCGATGCGGAATGCCCAGCGAAACACCCCAACTCACTTTCCCCCCGGCCCTATGAGGCATGCGCGGCCTCCGGTTCAATCAGGTCGCTCAGCTGCACGGACGCGAACTCGTCTAAGGACTCCAGCCGCATCCCCTCTAACAGGAAATGTGCCGGCCATACAGGGAGCCATTGAATCGGGGGAGAGAAGGCGAGTTTACCAGCCAACCTGGGGGGAGTTTTACACAGCGGGGTATCCCCGAATCTGGATGCCCCCGGGGAGGGAATCAAGCAGCCCTGGAATCCTATAGATAGACTTCCTCCCTCCCACCAAGGAAAAGAGGGCGGGGCAAGAGACCCCAGTATAAGCGCAGTGCCCAGCTTCTATATAGGTAATAGGTGACAGTAACGTGCTGCTAGGACCTGGAATCGCAGGCACAGCTCGCCCCCCGGTGGCCGCCCTGTGTCACTACACATCGGCCGTTTGACTAAGCTAAGTGGACCAAAACCTAGGATTTTGACTATCCTGGGTTTTGGTCCACTTCGGTGGGGCACCCCGATCGGGCGCGCCCCGCTGTGTGAAACCCCCCAGAAATCCCCGAAAACTCACCTAACCCAGCTCCCACGTGACCGCTGCATCCAATCCCCGTCGCGACGGACAAACGAGAGGCAGCGCCGGACAAGCAGAGCGCGTCCGCCGCCAACTCCCACACGTCCCTCTTACCTTTACAAATGGCCAGTGCGGGAGCGCGCCCTGCCAGAGGGACGCGCGGGAGGCTGTGGCGGACACACATGCGCCGCTGGAAAGGGGAAAGGGTAGGCTTCCTGGGGGGTTTCACCCCGCGGGACATCCCGATTTCGGATGCCCCGCAGGGATGGATCTGATCTGCCAGGCAATCTTATAGATCCCCCCTGGGTGTTGGTCCGCTTTAAGTGGACCAAAACCTAGGATTTTGACTATCCTGGGTTTTGGTCCTTGCCCCCTGAGCACCGCTATAGGGGGGGGGGGGGTTCCCCTCTTGTGTGAAACCCCCCAGGTCGCCCCATCTGACTTACCCTTCCCCGGTCCTACAGTGCATGCGCGGCCTCTTGTCCAATCAGCGCGCTCACATCTGCTCCCGCCTAAGGCGAGTGGATCCAAGCACGCTGGTGGCCGCATCCCTCGCTCGCCCACGCCGGCCATTCACAAATGCCTGGCGCGGGTACACGCCCTGCTAGAGGGATAGCGGGGATGCCGCCACTGCTTGCACATGCACCGTTGGCCCGGGAGAGAAGGTGCGTTTCCGGGTGACCTGGGGGGATTTGCACAGCGGGGCATCCCGATTTTAGATGCCCCGGGGGGAGGGAATCAATCAGCCCAGCAATCTTATAGATTCCTCTGTGGGTTTTGGTCCACTTTAAAGTATTAACTTTTATTTTAAACCTCTGGAAGAAATACAGCGTTGGGTGCCCCAGTGATCAAGACCCAGGTGACCCCATCCCTGACTATGCCCCTCGCTCCAGCAATGCTCTGGGTGACTCTATATGGGAGGGGCTTCAGGTGGGTGGGGACTTACTCCACAGGCTGGGTGAAGGTGCAGGGCGTGCTGCGATTGGCCATGCAGATGTAGAAGCTCCTCCCCTTGCTGGGTCCATCGCGGGTTCCGGTCTTCAGGAAGCACAGGCAGCCTGTGGAGAGAGGGGGAGAGAGGAGAGGGTGAGGTGAGAAGCCACGCCCAATAATGGGCACACCCAGGAGAGGCGGGGACTCACCGTGCTCCGGGCATCGAACCTTCTCCATTCCACAAAGGGTTAAATCCGGGGCGGCCTGCAAAAAGGAAAACGTGAGAATGCGATGGGCGACGCCAATCATTACCACCCATCATCACACTCTGCCAGGGGGTCACTGACCTCATAGAAAATAAGGGGTTCCTGTGTGTGTGAGGTGCGGAAACTGCTGCACACTGGTTATTTAACCTAACCGGAGTGCTGCCCTATCATAATACATTCCCTGCTCTGATGCTGGGGGGAAGGGGCGGGGCCTAAGCCCAGTGACCCCTCCTCCACACAGGGCGACACCTCCTCCTCTCGCTGTACACAATGCGGAATTAGTTTTATTTCCCGCCTTCTTATAAAGGGAAATGGTCATTAATGATGCCAGTTATTCTATAGACGCTCTGAGTAATATTATTATTGTCTATTTATATAGCGCCATCATTTTCTGTAGCGCTGTACGAGGTATAATTACAGACCAGGTAAAACATATAATACAGGGGCCAATAGATTATTAATAATAATAATAA
This sequence comes from Gastrophryne carolinensis, assembly GCA_027917425.1. NCBI lineage: Eukaryota > Metazoa > Chordata > Amphibia > Anura > Microhylidae > Gastrophryne > Gastrophryne carolinensis. The sequence goes on from CM051236.1 coordinate 524,170,711, forward strand.
TAATAATGTTTATTTATATAGCGCCATCATCTTCTGTAGTGCTGTACAAGGTATAATTACAGACCAGGTAAAACACAACACAGGGGCCAATACATTATTTATTTATATAGCGCCATCATCTTCCGTAGCGCTGTACAGAGTAGTAATTACAGACAGGGCAGAAACATACATTACCTGCTCTAATGCTGGGGGAAGAGGCGGGGCCTAAGCACAGCGACACCCCCCACATCCAGCCACGCCTCCCACACAGGGCGACGCCCCCTCCTTCCTCTGCACACAATGCTGAATTGGTTTTAATTCCCGGCTTCTTATAAAAGGGAAATGTCCATTAATGATGCCAGTTACTCTATAGGCGCTCTGAGTAATATTATTATTATTGTTTATTTATATAGCGCCATCAACTTCTGTAGCGCTGTACAAAGTAGTAATTACAGACAGGGTAGAAACATACATTCCCTGCTCTAATGCTGGGGGAAGAGGCGGGGCCTAAGCACAGTGACCCCCCCCACATCCAGCCACGCCTCCCCAAACAGGGCGACGCCCCCTCCTCCCTCTGCACACAATGGTGAATTCGTTTTATTTCCCGGCTTTTTCTTATAAAGGGAAATGGTCAATAATGATGGCGGTTATTCTATAGACGCTCCGAGTATTATTATTATTGATTTACATAGCGCCATCATCTTCTGTAACGCTGTACAAAGTAGTCATTACAGACAGGGCAGAACATACAGCACATTGACTATTATAAATGGATATTCTGAATACAACATACAATAGGAGGGAGAGCCCGGCCCTTATCACATTAAAAGCTGCCACAAATCCTGCCCGATAATGGGCATCAAAATAGGCAACAAGGAATGTGATTAGAAGGGGTTACATGGCTTTGGGCCGCTGATGGCACAGCTGACACAGGGGGACCCCCAGCATGGCATACAGCCCGGCCCAGAGGGGTTCTGCCCATAAAACTGGCATCAAACTGGACACAAAGCCCTATTATCTTATTATCATTATAACTTATTACCACAGTTTGATTAAGTAACAGCAGTTTTTAAGGGGTTAAATGGCTTTGGGCCACTGATGTCAAAGTGCCAACTGACACAGGGTGACCCCCTGCACCACATACAGGGAATATCAGCCCGGGCCAAAGAGAGTCTGCCCTTAAAACTGGCATAAAGTGGGCACAAGGCCCTATTTTTGCTTATTTGAATAGGTGACAACTTTAAGGGGTTAAATGACTTTGGGCCACACAGGGGGACCCCCTGCACCATATACAGGCACGTTCAGCCTGGCCCAAAGTTGTTCTGGCCATAAGACGAGCATCAAAGCAGAGAATAAGTAACAGCTTTCCAAGGGGTTATGGGGGTGATGCCAGTTGCAAAGCCAGGCTGATCTCTCCCATATATGGTGCAGGGGGCCGCCATGTGAGTTGGCGCTGTGCGGCATCAGTGGCTCAAAGCCATTTAACAATTAAAGTGATTTTGACTATCCTGGGTTTCGGTCCTGTCTCCTGGGGCGCCCCCAATTGGGGCTGCCCCACTGCAATACCCCCCAGATGACCCATGCCAACTCACCTCTTACCGGTCCTACAGCTCGTCCAATCAGCGCGCTCTGAGCCGCCGACATCACGTCATCTAAGCCTTCGTCTGAGGCCAGCGACTCAGAGCACGCCAGCGGCCGCATCCCCCGCTTCCCTCTAACAGGGAGCGCGCCCGCGCCGGCCATTCACAAATGTCTGGCCCTGCTAGAGGAATAGCGGGGATGTGGTTGCACCGGGTGGGCAACCAGGTAAGTGTATGGGGCAACCAGGTAAGTGTATGGGGCAACCAGGTAAGTGTATGGGGCAACCAGGTAAGTGTATGGGGCAACCAGGTAAGTGTATGGGGCAACCAGGTAAGTGTATGGGGCAACCAGGTAAGTGTATGGGGCAACCAGGTAAGTGTATGGGGCAACCAGGTAAGTGTATGGGGCAACCTGGGGGGTTTCACACAGCGGGGAATCCCCAGTTTTGGATGCTCCGGGGGGAGGAAAGTTGATCTTATAGATTCCTGGGCCGATCCGTGTGGGTTTTGGTCCACTTTAAAGTCTGCTGTTACTTATTCGCTCCTTTGAAAATAGCGCCTCGTGCCCAGTTTGATGCCAGTTTTATGGCCAGAACCCCTCTGGGCCGGGCTGTATGTGGTGCCGGGGGGGGGGGGGGGGTCGGGTCCCCCTGTGTGAGTTGGTGCTGTGCCATCAGTGATCCAAAGCCATTAACCCCTTATAGTCACATTCCTCATTGGCCCATTTTGATACCAATTTCTGTGGCGGCTAATTCAGGGTCTTGGCCACTATTGCAGTGTTTCTCAGAGCGACAAACAAGCAATTGGGGTCCCCGCGCACCCCCAAATCCTGCCAAAGACCTACAAAAAGTGGTACTACCCTCAGAAATACTAATAAAAAAACAACTATTTTATTGAAAGTACATATAGCTACCAAAAACAACAAATTACAATTTAAGACAACATCACATATACACAATAGACACTGGGGGGCGCCAGAGATCCATCATAACAATTCATAGTAATACAAGTCAATAACTATCCCAACGCTAGGAATAATGGTCCACAATGATCTGATAAACTACCACAAAAAATACTAATCACCATCTAATAAAAATACATTATATACAATAATACACAATGTGCAAATATAATAATGTGCAAAAAACATATATGCAGATAATAAAGTGCCTGTGCTATGAATCTATATTCATTTGATAAGAATAAAGACCAACCGAGGTAGATGAAAAGATATAGAACAAAAGATACATAGAAATACAGACAAACTGGGCCTCCCCCCGCCAATATGTCCGCCAACGCGCGTCGTAACGTCGCCCGTTACTTCCTCAGGACGACAGTGCTGCTCAGAGAGTCCATAGAATAACTGCCATCTAAGTGGACCAAAACCCAGCTGGATCGGCCCAGAAATCTTATAAGATTCCCAGGCGATCCATTTCCTCCCTGCGGGGAATCCGAAATTGGGATGCCCCGCTGTGTGAAACCCCCCAGGATGCCCCCTACACTTACCTTACTCCTGGTCCAACGGCGCACGCGCGGGTCGCATCCTCGCTATCCCTCGAGCAGAGCGCGTGCCATTTGTGAACGGCTGGTGTGGGGCGCTGCCTGTTAGAGCGAGGTGCGAGATGCGGCTGCCAGCGTGCTCTGAGCCTCCGAGCTAAGATGTGCATAGCTCAGCGTCTCCGAGCGCGCTGATTGGACGAGCCGTAGGACCGGGATGAGATGAGTTGATGCAGGAGGTCTGGGGGGGGTTTCACGTAGCAAAAAGGACCAAAACCCAGGAGATTCAAAATCCTGTGTTATGGTCCACTTTAACCCCTTACAAACAGCCGTTACTTATTCACACCTTTGAAAAGAGAGAAGGCCTTGTGCCCAGTTTGATGCCAGTTTTATAGCTACAACCATTCTGGGCCGGGACCATCTGCCTGTATGTAGGGGAGGGGGTGCCCCCGTGTCAGTTGGTGCCCCGCCCCCCCGCATGTCAGTTGGTGCCCCGCCCCCCCGCATGTCAGTTGGTGCCCCGCCCCCCCGCATGTCAGTTGGTGCCCCGCCCCCCCCGCATGTCAGTTGGTGCCCCGCCCCCCCCGCATGTCAGTTGGTGCCCCGCCCCCCGTGTCAGTTGGTGCGCCGCCCCCCGTGTCAGTTGGTGCGCCGCCCCCCGTGTCAGTTGGTGCCCCGCCCCCCGTGTCAGTTGGCGCTGGGATATCAGTGGCCCAAAGCCATTTAACACTTTAAAAAGTGCTGTTGCTTATTCAAACAGTGATAATAGGGCTTTGTGGCCAGTTCTATAGCCGGGTCCCCTCTGTATATGATGCAGGGCGTCTCCTGTGCCAGTTGGTTCCGTGACATCAGTGGCCCAGATCCATGTAACCCTTCTAATCACATTCCTCATTGGCCCATTTCTGTGGCAACCAATTCAGGATTTGGGCCACTTTTTAAGCGGACCTTCACCCTGAATAAGAGCCTATCTTATATGTTTCCCACACCCTGTACATACAGATTGCCCACATTAATCCGGACCCTCACCCTGAATAAGAGCCTATCTTATATGTTTCCCACACCCTGTACATACAGATTGCCCACATTAATCCGGACCCTCACCCTGAATAAGAGCCTATCTTATATGTTTCCCACACCCTGTACATACAGATTGCCCACATTAATCCGGACCCTCACCCTGAATAAGAGCCTATCTTATATGTTTCCCACACCCTGTACATACAGATTGCCCACATTAATCCGGACCTTCACCCTGAATAAGAGCCTATCTTATATGTTTCCCTCGTACATACAGATTGCCCACATTAATCCGGACCTTCACCCTGAATAAGAGCCTATCTTATATGTTTCCCTCGTACATACAGATTGCTCACATTAATCCAGACCTTCACCCTGAATAAGAGCCTATCTTATATGTTTCCCACACCCTGTACATACAGATTGCCCACATTAATCCGGACCTTCACCCTGAATAAGAGCCTATCTTATATGTTTCCCTCGTACATACAGATTGCCCACATTAATCCAGACCTTCACCCTGAATAAGAGCCTATCTTATATGTTTCCCCCGTACATACAGATTGCCCACATTAATCCGGACCCTCACCCTGAATAAGAGCCTATCTTATATGTTTCCCACACCCTGTACATACAGATTGCTCACATTAATCCGGACCCTCACCCTGAATAAGAGCCTATCTTATATGTTTCCCACACCCTGTACATACAGATTGCTCACATTAATCCGGACCCTCACCCTGAATAAGAGCCTATCTTATATGTTTCCCACACCCTGTACATACAGATTGCTCACATTAATCCGGACCCTCACCCTGAATAAGAGCCTATCTTATATGTTTCCCACACCCTGTACATACAGATTGCCCACATTAATCCGGACCCTCACCCTGAATAAGAGCCTATCTTATATGTTTCCCACACCCTGTACATACAGATTGCCCACATTAATCCGGACCCTCACCCTGAATAAGAGCCTATCTTATATGTTTCCCACACCCTGTACATACAGATTGCTCACATTAATCCGGACCCTCACCCTGAATAAGAGCCTATCTTATATGTTTCCCACACCCTGTACATACAGATTGCCCACATTAATCCGGACCCTCACCCTGAATAAGAGCCTATCTTATATGTTTCCCACACCCTGTACATACAGATTGCCCACATTAATCCGGACCCTCACCCTGAATAAGAGCCTATCTTATATGTTTCCCACACCCTGTACATACAGATTGCCCACATTAATCCGGACCCTCACCCTGAATAAGAGCCTATCTTATATGTTTCCCACACCCTGTACATACAGATTGCCCACATTAATCCGGACCCTCACCCTGAATAAGAGCCTATCTTATATGTTTCCCACACCCTGTACATACAGATTGCCCACATTAATCCGGACCCTCACCCTGAATAAGAGTCTATCTTATATGTTTCCCCCCTGTACATACAGATTGCCCACATTAATCCGGACCTTCACCCTGAATAAGAGCCTATCTTATATGTTTCCCACACCCTGTACATACAGATTGCTCACATTAATCCGGACCCTCACCCTGAATAAGAGTCTATCTTATATGTTTCCCCACCCTGTACATACAGATTGCTCACATTAATCCGGACCCTCACCCTGAATAAGAGTCTATCTTATATGTTTCCCACACCCTGTACATACAGATTGCCCACATTAATCCGGACCCTCACCCTGAATAAGAGTCTATCTTATATGTTTCCCACACCCTGTACATACAGATTGCCCACATTAATCCGGACCCTCACCCTGAATAAGAGTCTATCTTATATGTTTCCCCACCCTGTACATACAGATTGCTCACATTAATCCGGACCCTCACCCTGAATAAGAGCCTATCTTATATGTTTCCCACACCCTGTACATACAGATTGCTCACATTAAAAATCATCCTACCTGCATCTACTGCATGTTATGAGCCTTTAAACATCCAAGATGGCGGCACATGGAGCATCAGGCAGCCTGCAAACAGGAAGTGCCTTCTGACTGTCCCGCTCTGCATTCTGGGATTGCTGACCTTTCCCTGACCCCAGTTCTGCTCTGTCTGAGCAAAGCACAGATATAACCCCGCCCCTGTACTTTATCCCACTCTCCTCAGTAAGTGTGATGCATCTGAGTCAAGATGGCAGTGCCCGTACCCTAGAGTCCTGAACAGAGTTGCAGCCCAGTGGGGGAAATTATAATAAGTGACTAAAAACTAAAATATTAATTTTAGATGCTGGGGAAGTTTTATTTAAGTGTTCAGGCTTTTCATGAAATGATGCTGAAGGTTTAATGCGATGTTGCCCAGAATGATCAGCACAGGACATTTTCCTTTATAATAACACAGGAAATAAACACAAGCTAATTCAGTGCCTATAAGAAAGCCCCCCTCCCCCTCCTGTACATACATCCCCTTTATTGGCGCTGCTGGGACTTGTAGTTCGCCAGCAGCAGCCGGCTCTGCGCTCTCACCTGTTCCGGACACACGCGCTGCGCTCTCAAACCCTCCGACCAATAGGAAGGCATGCTGCTTCTCGTCAGCTGACCAATCACAAGGCAGGCCAGCGCGTCACTATTTTTAAATTCCACAGGCGCATAAATAAGTGGGCGGAGCCTCGCGTGTGGTGACCAATAACAGTCTACCTCTGGTTCTCCGCAATCACAACACCCAGCTCACCCAACCAATCGGCGTGCTCGACGTTACAATCACTAGAGCGCGATAAACTTTTTTACCTGTCTCCTCTCTGACAACTGGTGCTAAGCGGCGCCGCCATGTTTCCTGCGACGCCCAAATTATATCTGCTGATAGGAACTACGACAACATGGCGCCTCTCATGGGTACTATAATAATAGTATATAACAAATAGTATATAATACTATAATAATATAAAACAGTGAGCAGCCCGCCCTGTTATCAGAGTGGTTACCCCGGTCTGAGGTCACCGACACTGTCTGCTCATAATATGAAATAATTCATACCTTCCAACTTTTCAGGATGGGAAAGAGGGAGAATTGTTAATGTAAGCCACGCCCCTATTGCGTTTGATGAAAACACGCCCCCTCACTATAGGATGGACAGGAGATACATTGTAACAGTTACAACAATAGAAACACTTTGAATAGGCAAATTAATAATTTATTGCTGCAGATCTGCATGTTACACCTCAAAGAGGGACAATATGTAAATGAAGCCACGCCTCCTCATTGAGGATGGATAAAGCCACGCCCCTCATTGAGGGATAGATGAAGCCACGCCCCCTCATTGAGGGATGGGTGAAGCCACGCCCCCTCATTGAGGGATGGATAGGAGATACATTGTAACAGTTACAACAATAAAAACACTTTGAATAGGCAAATTAATCATTTATTGCTGCAGATCTGCATGTTACACCTCAAAGAGGGACAAATGGGAACAATGAGGGGCAGGGGGACATGGACTCAAATGAGGGACAGTTGGGACGTATGCTATCTCCTAGCCATCTCTCAATGAGGAGGTGTGGCTTAATTTACATATTGTTCCTGTAACATGCAGATCTGCAGCAATTGTCCCTCTTTTGCATCCTGAAAAGGTTGAAGGTATGATAATATAACATAATACAGGGGAGGACTGCTCTTTATCAATCTTTTTATTGTGTATATTCTGAATAGGGCAGCCCACCGCTCCAGGCATGTGTATACTCACTGCATGGATGGGTTAAATGCGGAGGACAAATTCCTATGTGTGCGCAAGCATACAATGGCCATCTATGCATTAAAATTAAATTAAACATTATTCTATTAGCATAATTCTGTTCATACACAGAATTTAAAGATTACAGACAACTTAAAGCGGTCCTTCACCCTGAATAAGAGCCTATCTTATATGTTTCCCACACCCTGTACATACAGATTGCCCACATTAATCCGGATCTTCACCCTGAATAAGAGCCTATCTTATATGTTTCCCACACCCTATACATACAGATTGCTCACATTAATCCGGACCTTCACCCTGAATGAGTCTATCTTATATGTTTCCCACACCCTGTACATACAGATTGCCCACATTAATCCGGACCCTCACCCTGAATGAGTCTATCTTATATGTTTCCCACACCCTGTACATACAGATTGCCCACATTAATCCGGACCCTCACCCTGAATGAGTCTATCTTATATGTTTCCCACACCCTGTAGATACAGATTGTCCACATTAAAAATCATCCTACCTGCATCTACTGCATGTTATGAGCCTTTAAACATCCAAGATGGCGGCTTATGGAAGCCACCATCTTATCAGGCTGCCTGCAAACAGGAAGTGCCTCCTGACTGTGCTGCTCTGCATTCTGGGATTGCTGACCTTTACCTGACCCCAGCTCTGCTCTGTCTGAGCAAAGCACAGCTATAACCCACCCCCCAGTACCTTATCCCGCTCTCCTCTCCTCAGTATGTGTGATGCTTCTAAGGCAAGATGGCGGCGCCCGTATCCTAAAGTCCTGAACAGAGTTGCAGCCCAGTGGGGGAAAGAATAATACGTTAGTGACTAAAAACGTAAAATATATTCATTTTAGATGCTGGGGAACCGAGTTTGGGCTTTTCATTAAATCACGCTGAAGGTCCGGTTTAAAGTGGACCAACACCCAGGATTTTGACTATCCTGGGTGTTGGTCCACTTAGGTGGGGCACCCCGCTGTGTGAAACCCCCCCGATCGCCGCAAAAACTCACCTCTCCCCGCTCCCACGTGACCTCGTCCGGCCAATGACAGCGCTCAGAGCCGCTCTGGTATGCGCGTCCAAAGCCGCTTGGACGCGCATACCAGAGCGCTGTCATTGGCTGCGTCTCTCGCTTCCCTCTAACAGGGAGCGCGCCTGCGCCGGCCACTCACAAAACGGCCGGCGCGGGAGCGCGCCCTGCTAGAGGGAAGCGAGAGACGCGTCCGCGTCTCGCGCATGTGCCGTTGGATCGCCGGTAAGGTGAGGATTGTGGGCCTCCTGGGGGGTTCCTCCCCGCGGGACATCCCGATTTCGGATGCCCCGCGGGGAGGGATCTGATCGGTCCGGGAATCTTATAGATCCCCCCTGGGTGTTGGTCCACTTTAAGTCACAATCAGAAGCTTATTCACTGCAGACAAGAAACTCGATTCAAGAGTTACTAAAAGACTTCAATTCAAATAAATTAAAGAAAAATAACAACCCTTATGAGGCGGCGAGAGGAGGTAAGTGGGGGGAGTAAGGGAAGGGGTTGAGGAAGGATCAGATGCTCATTAGGTTTACATTAAAATCTGTAGGCAGAAAATTCTGAACCCAAGGATTCCACACCTCCCTGAACAGCTCCAAAGTCCCATTGTGATGAGGACTGCTCAACTCTTAAAGTGGACCAAACCAAGGATTTTGACTATTCTGGGTTTTGGTCCTTTCTCCGACCGGGGATGCCCCGCTGTGTGATACCCCCCAGATCGCCCGATCTCACTCACCTCTTCACGGTCCCATGGAACGCCTAAGAGCAGTGGCTCTGGTGGCTGCATCCTCCGCTTCCCTCTAACAGGGAGCGTGCCCCCACCTCCAATTCACAAATGCCTGGTGTGGGCACGCACCCTGCTAGAGGGATGGCGAGGATGCGGCTCGTGCATGCGCTGTGGGACCACAAAACAAGGTAAGTGTATGGGGCGACCTGGGGGGAGGGAATCGATCAGCCCGGGAATCTTATAGATTCTTGGGCTAATCGAGCTGGGTTTTGGTCCACTTTAACTGCCCCCCCCCCCCCCCCGAGCCAGCTTGCAGCATTAGGTGTCTGCATCCTCCTATTGTGAGCAGACGAATGGCGCCACTGCGGATGAGTAACTATCAAATAAGAGTCCAGGGCTGGCCGCTGGCCTTCTGAATCGGCATACCCCACTGTGTGACAAGCTCCCGATCCGGTCCCCCCACCTCAGCTTGTCTGCATACCTCCCAAGTGTCCCTCTTTTAAGTCTATGTCCCTCGTTGTTCTCATTTGTCCCTCTTTGAGGTGTAACATGCAGATCTGCAGCAATAAATGATTCATTTGCCTATTCAAAGTGTTTCTATTGTTGTAACTGTTACAATGTATCTCCTATCCATCCCTCAATAAGGGGGCGTGGCTTCATCCATCCCTCAGTGAGGGGGCGTGGCTTCATCCATCCCTCAGTGAGGGGGCGTGGCTTCATCCATCCCTCAATGAGGGGCGTGGCTTCACTCATCCCTCAATGAGGGGTGTGTCTTCATTTACCTATTGTCCCTCTTTGAGGTGTAACATGCAGATCTGCAGCAATAAATGATTCATTTGCCTGACTGAAGGGACTGAGCCTTGGCGGGGCCTCTCTACGTCTGTACTGGCTGCCACCATCTTGCCTGTCCTTTACCTCCTGGCACAGGAGCCTCCTGCTATGGCAGACATTTCATGGCACCATCTTAATGTCAGTTAAAGGGACTGTCCAGGCACAATGCAAAAAGCATGATGGGGCAGCTCAGCGCATCATATCTGGCCTCTCTCTTCCTGTAACCTCGCTGCAGTACCTAGAATCAGAACCTTGGCCCTGATCTCTGGCACCCGGCCTGATTCCTCTAGCAGCAGACCACCGATGATAGGGCACGACTGGTGGTCTATGACTCTGCTCCCGGTGGCCATCTCTGTATTGCAGCCTTGTGATTAGGTGCCGATAGAAACACGCTGCCTGCTATGGTGCTGGGGAGTGGCCGCACCCACACACTGGGAATTTCAAACCTCAAAATAAGTTTTCTCTGCTTTGAGGTGTTTGTTTAAAAAAAGGAAACTGAGAGCCTTAGAAGCTTTAGAGTGATGTGATTATATGTGGTTGCCCGGACAATCCCTTTAAACCTACCGCAATCATCCCTGGAATCTATAAGGTTCCTACCCCCAAAATAGGATGCCCCGCTGTGTGACACCCCCCAGGTCGCCCCATACACTTACCTTGTTTCCTGGTCCAATGGTGCATGTGCGAGCCGCATCCCCGCCATCCCTCCAGCAGGGTCAGGCATTTGTGATTGGCCAGTGCGGCACGCTCCCTGTTAGAGGGAAGCGGGGGATGCGGCCGCGAGCGCGCTCGGAGCTGCTGCTCTTAGACAAAGGTTTGGACGACGTGACGTCATTGTCTGCGAGCGTGCTGATTGGACGGGGGAAAAGGACCAAATCTCAGTATAATCAAAATCCTGGGTTTTGGTCCACTTTAAAGCGGAACAAAACTCACCAGCGGCTGCCCTGCAATCTATAAGATTTCAGGACCAGCTGTTGGCTTTACCCTGGGGCATCCCAAACCAGGATGCCCTGCTGTGTAACCCCACAGGGCGCTGATAACCTCTTACCTTTCCCTGGTCCAGCAGCGCATGCTCGGGCTCTCATCCAGTGAAGGGCATCTATTCAAAGATAGATAGGAGATAGGGTGCCACACCCCCGGCGGCATGCACGTGCTACTGCCCCACCAATTCAGATAGGGAGGGAGCGTGCCATTGAAGTCAATGAGCGTACCTCCCAAGTGTCCCTGATTTCGAGGGACTGTCCCTCATTTAAATCCATGTCCCCATGCTCGGGCTCTCGTCCAGTGAAGGGCATCTATTCAATGTTAGATAGGAGATAGGGTGCCACACCCCCGGCGGCATGCACGTGCTACTGCCCCACCAATTCAGATAGGGAGGGAGCGTGCCATTGAAGTCAATGAGCGTACCTCCCAAGTGTCCCTGATTTCGAGGGACTGTCCCATCATTTACATATTGTCCCTCTTTGAGGTGTAACATGCAGATCTGCAGCAATAAATTATTCATTTGGCCTATTCAAAGTGTTTCTATTGGTGTAACTGTTACACCCTATCACCTATCCATCCCTCAATGAGAGGGTGTGGCTTAACCCATTCCTCAATGAGGGGGTGTGGCTTCATCCATTGCTCAATGAGGGGGCGTGGCTTAATTTAACAATTGTCCCTCTTTCCCACCCTGAAAAGTTGGGAGGTATGAATGAGAGACAATTGCCAAAGAATATACACAAGCAAACCACACTGTTTGGCTCGCGCACACTACGTAGGAACAAGGAAGAGGAGGGTTTCCCACAAATTGTGATGCCCCCAAGGAACGGAACAATACCCACGAAATGTGTCTATATATATATATATGTATATACAATAAGTGGAAATGTACACTGAGAATAGGTAACAATATGCAAATAGGTAGGACCACAGATAAATAGAAGAAAGGCAGGTATCCAGCATCAGTGGGGGAATGGCGGCCCCAAGGCTTCTGAGCACGGGATGAGGCAGAGCTTTACACAGAGATATAACCGTTCACACGATACAGCATAAGGAGAAATTGCCCCTGGACACAATTTGTGTTACACACACTCAAATGCAGAGTAAGAAATTCATGATCCCCATTAATTTCTTAGTTAAATGAGCCCAAACACCAAATGTATCATCCAGGGTCCGATACTATGTGGATTATCAGGCCCTGGACAATATGTGTAGACTATGTTTGATATCAAATGAAAGGTCTCATAGTCCTGAATAAGATCCTCTCATTATTATAGTCATAACCGACATATTACAAGAGTTACAATACTTCCCAGAAATATCATCCAATGCCCAACGTTTATTGAAATGTCTGGGTCTGGAGACCTTATTAGGAATTCAAGGATTCCTTTTCAAGTCCAGCTTGTTGGCAGCTCGGTGTGATAGGTGTCTATTATCAAGGTCTGTTTTCTTATAGACACGGCAGGATGTGGGACCACTATTTCAATGTTAATGTGTCCTTTAACAGCAGCATAATGACTTACAAAGATAGACAGCAAGCTGGGATACCAGGTGGGCACAGAACACTACACGTTTCGGCCTGTTACAGCCTTTCTCAAGAGATGTGGTCCTACCTATTTGCATATTGTTACCTATTCTCAGTGTACATTTGCACTTATTGTATATACACAACTAAAAAAAAGAATAGATGACACAGGAGATGTAAAGAGAACAGAAGGAATGATAAAGCCAAAAAGAAAGAATAGAAAACACAGGAGATGTAAAGAGAAGAGAAGGAATGATAAAGCCAAAAAGAAAGAATAGAAGACATGGGGGATGTAAAGAGAACAGAAGGAATGATGAAGCCAAAAAGAAAGAATAGAAAACACAGGAGATGTAAAGAGAACAGAAGGAACGATAAAGCCAAAAAGAAAGAATAGAAGACACGGGGGATGTAAAGAGAAGAGAAGGAATGATAAAGCCAAAAAGAAAGAATAGAAGACACAGGAGATGTAAAGAGAAGAGAGGGAATGATAAAGCCAAAAAGAAAGAATAGAAAACACAGGAGATGTAAAGAGAAGAGAAGGAATGATAAAGCCAAAAAGAAAGAATAAAAGACACAGGAGATATAAAGAGAACAGAAGGAATGATAAAGCCAAAAAGAAAGAATAGAAGACACAGGAGATGTAAAGAGAAGAGAAGGAATGATAAAGCCAAAAAGAAAGAATATAAGACGCAGGAGATGTAAAGAGAACAGAAGGAATGATAAAGCCAAAATGAAAGAATAGAAAACACAGGAGATGTAAAGAGAAGAGAAGGAATGATAAAGCCAAAAAGAAAGAATAGAAGACACAGGAGATGTAAAGAGAAGGAAGGAAGGAAGGATAAAGCCAAAAAGAAAGAATTGAAAACACAGGAGATGTAAAGAGAAGAGAAGGAACGATAAAGCCAAAAAGAAAGAATAAAAGACACAGGAGATGTAAAGAGAAGAGAAGGAAGGAAGGAAGGATAAAGCCAAAAAGAAAGAATAGAAAACACAGGAGATGTAAAGAGAAGAGAAGGAACGATAAAGCCAAAAAGAAGAATAAAAGACACAGGAGATGTAAAGAGAACATGAGGTCCTACCTATTTGCATATTGTTACCTATTCTCAGTGTACATTTGCACTTATTGTATATACACATCTATTTTTGTGATTCTATATATTGTATTTTCAGTTCATCTCTAATGGTTCAGCACTCCACAATAAAATGTATCACCACATCCGTCTGAGGAAGGGCCGGAATGGCTGGAAACGGGCGTCAGGTTTCAGGTTTCTATTCATGTGATGTATTGTTGATTCTTTGTTTCTTGTTATATATGAGAGTTGTCATGTTTAGATACAAAAAAAAAAATATATATATATATAAATAAATAAATATAAATTAAATATATTAAATAATAAATAATATTATATATAATATATAATAATAAATAAAATAATAATAATAATAATACTAATATATAATAATAACAATAATAATAATAATAATAAAATAATAATTAATAAATAAATATAAATAAAATAAAATAAAATAAAAATGTACACATCACCACATACGTCTGAGGAAGGGCCGTAATGGCTGGAAACGGGCGTCAGGTTTCAGGTTTCTATTCATGTGATGTATTGTTGATTCTTTGTTTCTTGTTATATATGAGAGTTGTCATGTTTAGATACAAAAATAAAAAAAAATAAAAAAATAAAATATAAATATAAATTAAATATATTAAATAATAAATAATATTATATATAATATATAATAATAAATAAAATAATAATAATAATATATAATAATAATAAAATAATAATTAATAAATAAATTACATAAATAAATATAAATAAAATAAAATAAAAATGTACACATCGCCACATACATCTGAGGAAGGGCCATAATGGCTGGAAACAGGCGTCAGGTTTCAGGTTTCTATTCATGTGATGGTATCGTTGATTCTTTGTTTCTTGTTATATACAGTATGAGAGTTGTCGTGTTTAGATACAAACTACCTACAGATGGTGCGTGCAATTGTAATAACATTTGGGACTGGCGCAATATGTTTCTTATGGGCTTGTGCAATTAACCTTTATCTAATGAACTTCAAATGACAATATTATCAGCAAACTTTTGCCATATATTATGTCTGCACAAAGCACTTTAGATACAATTGTGTCAAGACCCTTGTGATGCAAATACATTTACATGGATTGTTATTAAATACTATCAGGCTGATTCATCACTAACGCCAGGTAGCGACAGATGAGCGTCTGTAGCAGCATTTTTAGAGCGCCCGCTAGTAGTCGCTGTGCTCTGCCGTGGGTCGCTAGTTCTTAGCGACTCAATGGCTGTGCAGCAATGATGAATCGCGGAGTCGCTATTTGACCAGTACAGCGCTGTATGGGAGCGCATGGTAGCGACTCGTCATAGCGACCGACTCACACCATATTCAGCAAAAAACATCCTCACAAAACTCAGGCGCTGAAAAATGTTTCTCTGAAGCCCAGAGCGCAGGAGGCGGTGTGATTAAAGTCTGTTTCTCAGCATCTATCCACCAGTAACAAAGCGAAAACATATGGAATTACATTGTAACAACATTGTAACATGACACTTTAATGGCAGAGCTGTGATGTCATTTCTGAGGAAATATATAAAAAATGATAAAATTGTGAAAAAACTGCTTATTCAATGTCAGGAGAGGTCACAGAATTATTTGTGATTTTTTGAAAAAAACAAAAACCCGGTTTAAAGAGAAGGAAAGGATCGTCCATTGAAATGTATGGGAGAGCGACAGGTAGCGAGAGGTCATACCTGGCGCTGTGCAAGGCTGAACGCTGGCGCTGTTCGCTGAGGCTGTGAAAATGATGAATCAGACGCTACATGGCGCTATCCCAGTCGCTAAACAGATTCTGCTTGATAAATGTGGAATTGCTGCCGTGTCCAGCGCTCACCAGTCGCTACCTGTCGCTACCTCTCATTAACCAGCCGCTACCTGACGCTATCCCTTCATGAATAAGGCCCTAAGTAAAACTGCACTTGATATAGTATATGTACCGTATGTTTCTACCCTGTCTGTAATTACTACTTTGTAAAGCGCTACGGAACATGATGGTGCTATATAAATAAACAATAATAATACACAGTGTCCAGCAGGTGGCGATGAAGCGCTGTGATTGTAATGCAGTCAGGCGGGTGCAGTATCACACAGTGACCAGAGGGGGAGCCAGAGACCTGGTGAGGGCCGAGTCACCCCTTAGTTACAGTAAATCTCTGGCTGGTGTTATAAGCACAGGAAATGCCCCCCCCCCGCCTCCTGCCCCCCCCCCCCCCCCCGCCTCCTCCCCCCCCCCCGCCTCCTCCATAGCAATTAGTTCAGGAGAAATGATGGAGAGCTTCATAACTGTGTTATTATCAGCCAGAGACACACACTGCGGCATTGCTGTGTACTGCGCCACGGAGCGCTGCGGAGCTATACAGCAACATGCAGCATTGCAACCCTCACACAGCATCCAGGGCCGGCACCAGGCTTTCATTCACTGCTGTGTACTGCGCCACGGAGCGCTGCGGAGCTATACAGCAACATGCAGCATTGCAACCCTCACACAGCATCCAGGGCCGGCACCAGGCTTTCATTCACTGCTGTGTACTGCGCCACGGAGCACTGCGGAGCTATACAGGAACATGCAGAGCCCAACCCTCACACAGCATCCAGGGCCGGCACCAGGTTTTCATTCACTGCTGTGTACTGCACCACGGAGTGCTGCGGAGCTATACAGCAACATGCAGCATTGCAACCCTCACACAGCATCCAGGGCTGGCACCAGGCTTTCATTCACTGCTGTGTACTGCGCCACGGAGCGCTGCGGAGCTATACAGCAACATGCAGCATTGCAACCCGCACACAGCATCCAGGGCCGGCACCAGGCTTTCATTCACTGCTGTGTACTGCGCCACGGAGCGCTGCGGAGCTATACAGCAACATGCAGCCCAACCCTCACACAGCATCCAGGGCCGGCACCAGGCTTTCATTCACTGCTGCTGTGTACTGCGCCACGGAGCGCTGCGGAGCTATACAGCAACATGCAGCATTGCAACCCTCACACAGCATCCAGGGCCGGCACCAGGCTTTCATTCACTGCTGTGTACTGCGCCACGGAGCACTGCGGAGCTATACAGCAACATGCAGCCCAACCCTCACACAGCATCCAGGGCCAACACCAGGTTTTCATTCACTGCTGTGTACTGCGCCACGGAGCACTGCGGAGCTATACAGCAACATGCAGCCCAACCCTCACACAGCATCCAGGGCCGGCACCAGGCTTTCATTCACTGCTGTGTACTGCGCCACGGAGCGCTGCGGAGCTATACAGCAACATGCAGCGCTGCAACCCTCACACAGCATCCAGGGCCGGCACCAGGTTTTCATTCACTGCTGTGTACTGCGCCACGGAGCGCTGCGGAGCTATACAGCAACATGCAGCACTGCAACCCTCACACAGCATCCAGGGCCGGCACCAGGTTTTCATTCACTGCTGCTGTGTACTGCGCCACGGAGCACTGCGGAGCTATACAGCAACATGCAGCCCAACCCTCACACAGCATCCAGGGCCGGCACCAGGTTTTCATTCACTGCTGCTGTGTACTGCGCCACGGAGCGCTGCGGAGCTATACAGCAACATGCAGCACTGCAACCCTCACACAGCATCCAGGGCCGGCACCAGGCTTTCATTCACTGCTGCTGTGTACTGCGCCACGGAGCACTGCGGAGCTATACAGCAACATGCAGCCCAACCCTCACACAGCATCCAGGGCCGGCACCAGGTTTTCATTCACTGCTGCTGTGTACTGCGCCACGGAGCGCTGCGGAGCTATACAGGAACATGCAGCCCAACCCTCACACAGCATCCAGGGCCGGCACCAGGCTTTCATTCACTGCTGCTGTGTACTGCGCCACGGAGCGCTGCGGAGCTATACAGGAACATGCAGCATTGCAACCCTCACACAGCATCCAGGGCCGGCACCAGGTTTTCATTCACTGCTGTGTACTGCGCCACGGAGCGCTGCGGAGCTATACAGCAACATGCAGCATTGCAACCCTCACACAGCATCCAGGGCCGGCACCAGGTTTTCATTCACTGCTGCTGTGTACTGCGCCACGGAGCACTGCGGAGCTATACAGCAACATGCAGCCCAACCCTCACACAGCATCCAGGGCCGGCACCAGGTTTTCATTCACTGCTGCTGTGTACTGCGCCACGGAGCGCTGCGGAGCTATACAGCAACATGCAGCGCTGCAACCCTCACACAGCATCCAGGGCCGGCACCAGGTCTATGTGGGGCCCCCTGGGCGACAGAGTATTTGGGGCCCCTGTGGTGTTACAGAAAGACACAAAAGGGAATGCAAAAAAAAAGAATAAAGGGAAAGAAACACAAAGAAAAAGAATTGAAGGAATGACGAAGAGAGAGAAAAATACAACAGATGGAAGGACAGAATAGAATAAAAGGCACAAAAGAAAAAATAGGAGTAGAGTGAAAAAAATAGAACGACTGAAAGGAAGAACAAAAGGAATGATAAAGTAAAAAAAGAAATAAGAGAAGACAGGGAAATGTAACGAGAACAGAAGGAATGATAAAGCCAAAAAGAAAGAATAGAAGACACAGGAGATGTAAAGAGAAGAGAAGGAAGGATAAAGCCAAAAAGAAAGAATAGAAGACACGGGAGATGTAAAGAGAAGAGAAGGAATGATGAAGGCAAAAAGAAAGAATAGAAGACACAGGAGATGTAAAGAGAAGAGAAGGAAGGATAAAGCCAAAAAGAAAGAATAGAAGACGCAGGAGATGTAAAGAGAAGAGAAGGAATGATGAAGGCAAAAAGAAAGAATAGAAGACACGGGAGATGTAAAGAGAAGAGAAGGAATGATAAAGCCAAAAAGAAAGAATAGAAGACACGGGAGATGTAAAGAGAAGAGAAGGAATGATAAAGCCAAAAAGAAAGAATAGAAGACACGGTGGATGTAAAGAGAAGAGAAGGAATGATAAAGCCAAAAAGAAAGAATAGAAGACACGGTGGATGTAAAGAGAAGAGAAGGAATGATAAAGCCAAAAAGAAAGAATAGAAGACACGGGGGATGTAAAGAGAAGAGAAGGAAGGATAAAGCCAAAAAGAAAGAATAGAAGACACGGGGGATGTAAAGAGAAGAGAAGGAAGGATAAAGCCAAAAAGAAAGAATAAAAAACACAGGAGATGTAAAGAGAAGAGAAGGAAGGATGAAGCCAAAAAGAATGCAAATCAGTTATCTGGTGACAGGAAAAGGGCGGAGACTTATGCAAATCAGTTATCTGGTGACAGGAAAAGGGCGGAGACTTATGCAAATCAGTTATCTGGTGACAGGAAAAGGGCGGAGACTTATGCAAATCAATTATCTGGTGTTAGGAGAAGGACAGTCCTGCCAGGGTTTTGTTCCGCTTTAAAGGTGTATTAGTGGGGACCTGTCACCACTAAAATGCTAGCGCCCTGTGCCCTGGTCATCTCCCGCCTGGACTACTGCAACACCCTCCTCTGTGGTTTGCCAACAAACAGAATGACTTGTGACCCCGCCCCTTTGTCTCCACCCCCACATGCCGCCCGACTCAAGCTTCTACCACTTGTGATCCCGCCCCTTTGTCTCCGCCCCCATATGCAGCTCGACTCAAGCTCCTACCACTTGTGACCCCGCCCCTTTGTCTCCGCCCCCATATGCCGCCCGACTCAAGCTCCTACCACTTGTGACCCCGCCCCTTTGTCTCCGCCCCCATCCTTTAGACAGGGGCGCGGCTCTACTTCCTATTGTCTCCTGTGCTCACAACTCTTGGTTTTAACCTGTGGCATTTAATTTTTTTCTGTAATCAAGTCACCTTGTACAGCGCTATGGAATGTGATGGCGCTATATAAATAATAATAATAGTAGAAAGGGGCGGAGACTTATGCAAATCAGTTGGTAGTTTATTCTTTGATATCAGCTGGAATCACGTTTTACGCAGCGTAAGTGGCTAAAACAGCGACTCCGGTTGCCTTGATTTATTATTACAGCTATAACAAGAGATATAGGATTTGTCCTGGACCTGAGATGTGAGACCACCTTGGGGGGCGAGTTGCTGTGATGTCACTGGCGGGGGTGCGTCGCTGTGATGTCACTGGCGGGGGTGCGTTGCTGTGATGTCACTGGCGGGGCTGCGTTGCTGTGATGTCACTGGCGGGGGGGCGCGTTGCTGTGATGTCACTGGCGGGGGGTGCGTCGCTGTGATGTCACTGGCGGGGGTGCGTTGCTGTGATGTCACTGGCGGGGGTGCGTCGCTGTGATGTCACTGGCGGGGGCGCGTCACTGTGATGTCACTGGTGGGGGGCGGGTTGCTGTGATGTCACTGGCGGGGGTGCACTGCTGTGATGTCACTGGTGGGGTGCGTCGCTGTGATGTCACTGGCGGGGGTGCACTGCTGTGATGTCACTGGTGGGGTGCATTGCTGTGATGTCACTGGCGGGGGTGCACTGCTGTGATGTCACTGGCGGGGGCGCGTTGCTGTGATGTCACTGGCGGGGGTGCGTTGCTGTGATGTCACTGGCGGGGGGCGCGTTGCTGTGATGTCACTGGCGGGGGCACGTTGCTGTGATGTCACTGGCGGGGGTGCGTCGCTGTGATGTCACTGGCGGGGGTGCGTCGCTGTGATGTCACTGGCGGGGGTGCGTTGCTGTGATGTCACTGGTGGGGGTGCACTGCTGTGATGTCACTGGCTGGGGTGCATTGCTGTGATGTCACTGGCGGGGGCGCGTTGCTGTGATGTCACTGGCGGGGGTGCACTGCTGTGATATCACTGGCTGGGGTGCATTGCTGTGATGTCATTGGCGAGGGGCGCGTTGCTGTGATGTCACTGGCGGGGGTGCGTTGCTGTGATGTCACTGGTGGGGGCGCGTTGCTGTGATGTCACTGGCGGGGGCGCGTTGCTGTGATGTCACTGGCGGGGGCACGTTACCGTGCTGTCGCTCTTTGATGTGGTGATTGGGGGTTGGGGGTTGGTATGTTCTCCCCTCCTCTGACACCTGGAAGGATCAGGACGACCCGAAACACCTGGACGGCTTCAAAGAGACGATTGTGTTACCTGTAATGTCATCACCAGACGCGCCAGGTGTGACATCATCGTCGCCATCCATATTCCCGATTCGGGAGTCCAGCGACTGGCCCTGGGTTTTGCTCCACTTTTATATCTGTGTGAGATCCCCCAGGTCGCCCCATTCACTTACCTTTCCCCGGTGCAGCATCGCATGTGCCAGCCCTCATCCAATCAGAGCTTGTCTCTGCTTGTTTGCGGGCACATCCCCTGCATCCTCGGGCTGTGCCTGCGCTCCATTCAGATAGGCTGCGGCGGGAGCGCGTGCGTCGCTGACCATGCAGCGCTCTTACTCCCCATTAAACCCCATAAGACGTAATCATGGCAAAAGGCTCTGATTGGATGAAAACCCGCGCATGTGCCATAGGACCAGGAAGAGGTGAAGGCAAGAGGATCTGCACAACACCCCATAATCATTATAGGTGCCGCTACCAAAGCTACATAAAGCTCATCTCAAGAACACAGAATCATAGAGGGAGGCACTCAAGAAATGTATCAAAAAAATATATTATTCCAAGTATACAGCACTTCCTAGGGTTGTCAGATACCCCTGTCATGCATTCCCCTGACACTACTACCCTGCGGGATGGTGAGGGCCGGTGCATGGACCAGCTGTCCTGTGTGGGATCTGTGCTGCGTCCGGTTTGTGCCTCGGCCATAACGGCTATTGCTATTAAAAGGGCTGCTCAAGTGTCTCTTAGATGGGGCCTCTGATGGCGCGGGAGGAGAAGACTATAGATCTCTCCTGCTTTGCTATGAATTTGTTTCATATGTTCTATCTGCTATGGATGATGCCATTAGAATGTGTGGCACCCTGTTGGTGGCTATACGCTGCTCTGTCTGGCTGCGTCAGTGGGTCGCTGATAATGCTGCTAAGAAGGCTCTTACTGGGTTCCCTTCAAGGGGCTGCGCCTCTTTGGTGAACGTTTGGACCTGTTTGCAAGGGGCGGTAGGTTACCCCAACGCAGGAGGCCGTCTCGGCCCTTTCCGGGGTCTGGTGCCTCTCTCCCCTCCTTTCGGGCTCCAAGGGCCGGACGAGGGGTCTCTTTTACTGGAGCATGCGGAGACTAATGGGTCAGGGGACGTGGCCGCCCCGGCCTCTCCTGGGGTCCCAAAACCAAATCCTCTCCCAAGCCCCCTCAGGCATGAGGAGGTGCCCTCACCCATCCAGGTGGGGGGGGCGGCTTCGTCTCTTTGCTCATGTTTGGAGGCGACGTGTAGCAGACAGGTGGATCCAGGAGGTGGTTTCCTCCGGTTACAAGATAGAGTTTGCAGCCTGGCCGCCCCCAAGATTCATCAAATCCCGGATGGCTCAAAATCCTCAGTCAGCTCAGGGCTTGTGTCTTGCTGTCCAAAACCTTCTGGAGATGGGTGTCATCTGTCCGGCAGAGGCTTCTATTCCAATCTCTTCACGGTCCCTCAGGCCCATCTTGGATTTAAAGCGTCTCAACAAGTTTGTCAGGTTCAAGCATTTTCAATTCACTGCACCCGGGCAACTTCATGACTTCTGTAGACATCAAGGATGCTTACCTTCATGTACATATCTTTCCAGGTCATCAGAGATTCCTCAGGTTCGCTCTGGAGGATCAGCACTACCAATTTGTGGCCTTGCCTTTCGGTATCACCTCAGCTCCCAGGGTATTCACCAAGGTTCTGGCAGGCGTGATGGCCTTGCTGAGAGCTCAGGGCATTCGCATCCTTCCTTATCTGGACGACATTCTCATCACGTCTCAGTCCTTCCATAGGGCTGAGCTGAATACCCAGTTGGTGGTGTCCACACTAGAGTCCTTCGCTGTCACCAAGTCTTCCCTGTCACCGTCTTGGGTGCGGTCCTTTCTGGGCATGACTCTGCATACATCTCAGGTCAAGATTTTTCTCACTCAACAGAAGGTGGAGAGTCTTCAAGTTCAGGCCCAGTTCCTTCTTTCTTGTCCTCATCCCTCCATCCGGCAGGGAATGCAGTTGGTGGGCCTGATGGTGTCTTGTTTCGAGGCGGTACCCTATGCTCAGTTTCACATGAGACCTCTTCAGCTTCGCCTCTTATCAGTATGGGATCGGGACCCGGTGTCCCTGGATCAGGTGTTTGCTCTGTCCCCCCTGGCCAGATGGTCCCTCTCGTGGTGGCTGGACTCAAGGAACCTCTTGGTGGGCAGGACCTTTCTGTCCCCTTGCTGGAAGACTGTCACCACGGATGCCAGTCTGACAGGTTGGAGGGCTTCTGGAAGTCTTTGAAATTCCAGGGTCAGTGGGGCCCTCAGGAGGCCCACACCCCTATCAACATTCTGGAACTGAGGGCGATAAGGTTGGTTCTCCCCCATTTGACTCGACACCTTCGGGGTCGGGCTGTTCAGATCCGCTCAGACAACCAGACAGCTGTGGCCTACATCAATCATCGGGGAGGGACCCGGAGCAAGAGGGCCCTCAAGGAAGTGTCCCTGACTCTGTCATGGGTGGAAGAGAATGTTCCCTGCATCTCAGCTGTGTACATCCCGGGGGTGGAGAATCTGGAGGTGGACTCTCTGAGCAGGGGGACTTCTCGTCTGGGGGAATGGTCCCTCAGCAGCAGGGTGTTTCGCTCCCTGTGCCACCGCTGGGGTCAGCCAGATGTGGATCTGTTTGCGTCCCGCCACAATCACAAGCTTCCAGTCTTTGTCTCTCTGTCACAGGACCCTCTCGCCTTGGCCATGGATGCACTAGCAATGTCTTGGAAGAGCTTTCGGCTCCTCTATGTGTTCCCTCCGTTTCCTCTCCTTGGCAGGGTGCTGCGCAAGATAGCCCAGGAAGGGGTGCCAACCATTCTGGTGCAGGGGTCTCCTTTTGAGCCTCTGCGTGTGGTTCCTTTGTCCATTTTGACTCTTAAGGTTGTCTTTTTGGTGGCCATCACTTCTGTTAGGCGTGTTTCTGAGTTGGCGGCGCTTTCCATTAAACCTCTAGGACAAGGTGGTGTTTCGGTTTAAGCCAGATTTCCTGCCTAAGGTTGTGTCTGCCTTTCATCTCAACCAGGACATTGTTTTGCCTTCTCTGTGTCCAAATCCTAGTAACCCTAAGGAGAGGGTATTACATTCTCTGGACGCGGTTAGGACTTTGAAATTTTATCTGGTAGCTACTGAATCCTTCAGGAAGACTGATGCTCTTTTTGTTCTCCCTTCTGGACCTAAGAAGGGGTTTGTCTCCGGCTAAATCCACTATCAGCAAGTGGATCCGTCAGGCTGTGATTCAGGCCTATTCTGCTAAGGGGAAGTATCCTCCCTTCCGCCTTAATGCTCATTCCACTCGTGCTATTGCATGCCTCCCAACTGTCCCAATTTTCCCGGGATTGTCCCGATTTTTTAGAAGGATCCCGCGGTCCCGGAACATTACCAAATGTCCCGGGACCCCCTGCGCTGTGACAGCCCAGGGCCGCAATGACGCCGGCGGGAAGATAACTTCCTGGCGCGTGGGGTGAGAGTGGGGCGGGCGCACGGGGGTGGGTGGGCAGGCGCACAGGGGTGGGGGGGCTACGTACCGCATGCAGGGGTGAAGGCAGCCGACATTGCTGGAGCTGGAGAGCGTGACGGGGGCGTGGCCGGGGCGTGACGGGGCGTGACGGGGGTGTGGCCGGGGCGTGACGGGGGTGTGGCCGGGGCGTGACGGGGGTGTGGCCGGGTGCATGGCTTGTCCCGCTTTCAAGTTTTCAGAAGTTGGGAGGTATGCTATTGGTGCTTCTTGGGCTTCTCAGCACCAGGCTTCTGTTGAGCAAGTTTGCAAGGCCGCTACTTGGTCTTCTGTTCATACTTTTTCCAAGTTTTACAAGGTTGATGTTAGGGCCTCAGCTGAAGCTGTTTTTGGCCGCAAGGTTTTGCAAGCGGCAGTGGTCTAAACTGTCTGCTGTTACTTTTTGGGGATCCCACCCTACCTTACGGACACTGCTATTGGATGTCCCAAGTGTAAGGAATTATCTGGAGCAGGACGTACTGTATACTTGGAATAATACAATTCTGTGAAATACTCACCTGTAGAATTGGTATTATACGTATACAGCACGTCCTGCTCCACCCCACCCCTTGTTATCATTGTTCTTGGTTACCTCTGTATGGTGATTGTTCATTTGGATTCTTATTCCTTTTTGATTTGCCCGGCTTCTTGTATAACTGCTTGTCAATACTGGGAATTAGTGGGAGGCTCCTGGCTATTTAAGGGGCCGGGAGTGGCCACAAGTCTTTTTCTGCAGTCCAGCGCCATCTAACTATAAGTGCCACCAATCAATAGACACAAATAACAATGTGCAAATCCTGCCTATGATCCGGATCCTATATCAAATAACTATAAAGTGCAAATCCTGCCTATGATCCGGATCCTATATCAAATAACTATAAAGTGCAAATCCTGCCTATGATCCGGATCCTATATCAAATAACTATAAAGTGCAAATCCTGCCTATGATCCGGATCCTATATCATATAACTATAAAGTGCAAAGTGCAACCAATCAATAGATACAAATAACAATGTGCAAATCCTGCCTATGATCCGGATCCTATATCAAATAACTATAAAGTGCAAATCCTGCCTATGATCCGGATCCTATATCATATAACTATAAAGTGCAAAGTGCAACCAATCAATAGATACAAATAACAATGTGCAAATCCTGCCTATGATCCGGATCCTATATCAAATAACTATAAAGTGCAAATCCTGCCTATGATCCGGATCCTATATCATATAACTATAAAGTGCAAATCCTGCCTATGATCCGGATCCTATATCATATAACTATAAAGTGCAACCAATCAATAGATACAAATAACAATGTGCAAATCCTGCCTATGATCCGGATCCTATATCATATAACTATAAAGTGCAACCAATCAATAGATACAAATAACAATGTGCAAATCCTGCCTATGATCCGGATCCTATATCAAATAACTATAAAGTGCAAATCTTGCCTATGATCCGGATCCTATATCATATAACTATAAAGTGCAAATCCTGCCTATGATCCGGATCCTATATCAAATAACTACCAATCAATAGATACAAATACAATGTATGATCACAAACAGAACCTACAAGATTACCCAATAACTAAATACCCTATAAGAAATATGAATGACCACAAAATACCTCACCAATGTAGATGCTGGTATCAATCAACCATTAAATACCAAATACAGCACAAAAATATATCCAACCAAAATATACTCAAAGTGTCACAGGTATGCAAGTAAAGGGTCTCCCCCCCGCCTACAGCACCAGGAGCCACGCGTTCCATGGGTGTATCCCCCACTTCATCAGGCTGGGAAGAGGTGAGTCGTATAGGGCGATCTGGGCGGTCTCACCCCCGATTCCGGATTCCCCTGGGGCGTGTCAAAATCCCGGGTTTTGTGCTGCTTTAAAGTGGACCAAAACCCGCCCGGGAATCTATAAGGTTCCTGGGCCAATCGATTCCTTCCATGGGGCATCCAAAGTCGTGATGCCCCGCTGTGTGAAACCCCCCAGGTCGCCCCATACACTTACCTTTCTTCCTGGTCCAACGGCGCATGCGTGAGCCACGGCCGCATCCTCGCTATCTCTCTAGCAGGGCGCACACCAGGCATTCGTGAGTGGCCGATGCGGGCACACTCCCTGTTAGAGGGAAGCGGGGGAATGCAGCCGCCGGCGCGCTTCGAGCCGCTGCTCTTAGACGATGTGAAGTCAGAAGATCCGAGCGCGCTGATTGGACGAGCAGCCGCACATCCCCCGTGGGACCGGGAAGAGGTGAGTTGCCCTTGGCGATCTGGGGGGTTTCACACAGCGGGGCATCCTCCTGGGACCAAGACCCAGGATAGTCAAAATCCTGGGTTTTGGTCCACTTTAAAGCAGAACAAAAACTGGGATTTTCACTATCCTGGGTTTTGGTCCACTTTAATGCAGAACAAAACCTGGGATTTTCACTATCCTGGGTTTTGATCCTTATCCCGGGGCATCCCGATGCGGGACTCTCTCCTATGTGACCCCATCCCGAATCGCCCATAAAAATGCACCTTCTTCCCGTCCCACGGTGCATGCGTGGGCTCTCGTCCAATCAGCGCTCTATGCTGTGCATATTAATGATCGGCACAGAGTCCAGATCTCCATCCAGTAGAAAGTGTTGCACTCACCTTGCCCAGTTGGGACGCAGCGGACTTCAATGTGAATGAACTGGGCGCCTTGCGGTGAGTGTAACCGCCCTCAGCCATATAAATATGGCGGCAGAGACCCCGTGCATGCGCCGTGGGATCGCGGAACAACGAGGTAATACATAGTGTGGAATCCCTACTCGGGATGCCCCCTTAGGATGGCTTCCTGGGAGATCTGGGGGCGGAGCCACGTGTGTGTGCGTTGCTGGATCTCCTGATTACCGACTGTGCGCCTATTAGGGGATAGCAGCGGCCGCGGTGACGCGCGATGATGTCACAGCGTTACCGGCAGTGACTAATCAGAGGGAAGTAATGGCCGGTAATCAGATTACAGGGCAGCTGCAGAGCCTCTGTCTGATCAGATAAGAGGAGACGCGTCTCTCTCAGAGCGCGCCCAACGCCGCCATCGCTCAGGACCTGGATAATAATAATATAATATTTCTTTATATAGCGCCAACATATTCCGCAGCTCCTCACAATCGGAGGGTTCAGAAATGACTGGGAAATAGGGGCCCTGCCCGCAAGAGCTCGCAATCTAATAGGGAGAACACGAGGGGTGGTGCCGGCCATGGCTGTGCTGGGTCTCCGGAAGCCCTGGAAACCCGGCACGGCACGTTCCCATACCTCCCAAGTGTCTATCTTTGAAGTTCATGTCCCTGATTCTTCCCATTTGTCCCTCTTTGAGGTGTAACATGCAGATCTGCAGCAATAAATGATTCATTTGCATATTGAAAGTGTTTCTATTGTTGAAACTGTTACAATGTATCTCCTATCCATCCCTCAATGAGAGGGCGTGGCTAGACCCATACCTCAACGAGGGGGCGTGGCTTCGTCCATCCCTCGATGAGGGGGCGTGGTTTCATCCATCCCTCAATGAGGGGGCGTGGCTTCATCCATACCTCAATGAGGGGGCGTGGCTTCGTCCATCCCTCGATGAGGGGGCGTGGCTTCATCCATCCCTCAGTGATGGGGCGTGGCTTCGTCCATCCCTCAATGAGGGGGCGTGGCTTCATCCATCCCTCAGTGATGGGGCGTGGCTTCATCCATCCCCCAATGAGGGGGCATGGCTTCATTTACATATTGTCCCTCTTTGAGGTGTAACATGCAGATCTGCAGCAATAAATGATTCATTTGTCTTTTCAAAGTGTTTCTATTGTTGTAACTGTTACAATGTATCTCCTATCCATCCCTCAATGTGGGGGCGTGGCTTCATCCATCCCTCAGCGATGGGGCGTGGCTTCATCCATCCCCCAATGAGGGGTGTGGCTTAATTTACATATTGTCCCTCTTTGAGGTGTAACATGCAGATCTGCAGCAATAAATGATTCATTTGCCTATTCAAAGTGTTTCTATTGTTGTAACTGTTACAGTGTATCTCCTGTCCATTTATCACTGCACCCAGCTCTGATCATGTGATCGGTTTTGCTTCCCTCCTTTGGAATTCCCTTCCACGTGCCATTCAGCACTCCCAACCCTTCAACAGAAACCCCTGCAATCTGGCACAGCGCTGCCTTCACACTCTTTTACCGGTGATTAGATTGTCAGCTCATATGCCCAGGCCCCTCCCTCCTGTCTTGCCTCGCAATCATGAAATGTATTGCTACTGTAATGATTACTTTGTACTGCGCCACAGAAGGTGACGGTGCCATATAAATATCAGTAGCCGGAACGCTCCTCATGCAGCAAGTCTCTACCTGTCTGGTGACATCATCTGGCCAAAGGCAGTATAGACACGCAGTGGTGAGGTGAGTTGTGATGTCACAGGAGTGATGTCATCATCACACAGAGCTCATCGTGACATGCTGACTACTGGATAGAACCGAGCCGCACCCCCCCCCCCCCCCCCATAGTGTAACATGGGGATAAAGTAAGCAGTGTATTGTAACTGGGCAGCGGTGCTCTATACATCCTGCCCTGCACTGCAGCGCTGTTTCCTGTCCCCTGATAGGTGGCCTGGAGCTAAGCAAGAGATCTTGTGACCGGAGGATTGCAGGTTTTATTCCTGGGCAGGACACATAACCCTCCAACTGCTCCCCAGACACCTAACCCTCCAACTGCTCCCCAGACACCTAACCCTCCAACTGCTCCCCCGGAACCTAACCCTCCAACTGCTCCCCAGACACCTAACCCCCCAACTGCTCCCCAGACACCTAACCCTCCAACTGCTCCCCAGACACCTAACCTTCCAACTGCTCCCCAGACACCTAACCCTCCAACTGCTCCCCAGACACCTAACCCTCCAACTGCTCCCCAGACACCTAACCCCCCAACTGCTCCCCAGACACCTAACCCTCCAACTGCTCCCCAGACACCTAACCCTCCAACTGCTCCCCAGACACCTAACCCCCCAACTGCTCCCCAGACACCTAACCCTCCAACTGCTCCCCAGACACCTAACTGCCTCCAACTGCTCCCCAGACACCTAACCCTCCAACTGCTCCCCAGACACCTAACCCTCCAACTGCTCCCCAGACACCTAACCCTCCAACTGCTCCCCAGACACCTAACTGCCTCCAACTGCTCCCCAGACACCTAACCCTCCAACTGCCCCCCAGACACCTAACCCTCCAACTGCTCCCGGACACCTAACCCTCCAACTGCTCCCCAGACACCTAACCCTCCAACTGCTCCCCAGACACCTAACCCTCCAACTGCTCCCCAGACACCTAACCCCCCAACTGCTCCCCAGACACCTAACCCCCCAACTGCTCCCCAGACACCTAACCCTCCAACTGCTCCCCAGACACCTAACCCCCCAACTGCTCCCCAGACACCTAACCCTCCAACTGCTCCCCAGACACCTAACCCCCGAACTGCTCCCCAGACACCTAACCCTCCAACTGCTCCCCAGACACCTAACCCTCCAACTGCTCCCCAGACACCTAACCCTCCAACTGCTCCCCCGGAACCTAACCCTCCAACTGCTCCCCCGGAACCTAACCCTCCAACTGCTCCCCAGACACCTAACCCCGCAACTGCTCCCCAGACACCTAACTGCCCCCAACTGCTCCCCAGACACCTAACTGCCCCCAACTGCTCCCCAGACACCTAACTGCCCCCAACTGCTCCCCAGACACCTAACCCTCCAACTGCTCCCCAGACACCTAACCCCCCAACTGCTCCCCAGACACCCAACCCTCCAACTGCTCCCCAGACACCTAACCCTCCAACTGCTCCCCAGACACCTAACCCTCCAACTGCTCCCCAGACACCTAACTGCCTCCAACTGCTCCCCAGACACCTAACCCTCCAACTGCTCCCCAGACACCTAACTGCCTCCAACTGCTCCCCAGACACCTAACCCTGCAACTGCTCCCCAGACACCTAACCCTCCAACTGTTCCCCAGACACCTAACCCTCCAACTGCTCCCCAGACACCTAACCCTCCAACTGCTCCCTCGACACCTAACCCTCCAACTGCACCCCAGACACCTAACTCCCCAACTGCTCCCCAGACACCTAACCCTCCAACTGCTCCCCAGACACCTAACCCTACAACTGCTCCCCAGACACCTAACCCTCCAACTGCCCCCCAGACACCTAACCCTCCAACTGCTCCCCAGACACCTAACCCTCCAACTGCTTCCCAGACACCTAACCCTCCAACTGCTCCCCAGACACCTAACCCTCCAACTGCTCCCCAGACACCTAACTGCCTCCAACTGCTCCCCAGACACCTAACCCTCCAACTGCTCCCCAGACACCTAACCCTCCAACTGCTCCCCAGACACCTAACCCTCCAACTGCTCCCCAGACACCTAACCCTCCAACTGCTCCCCAGACACCTAACCCCCCAACTGCTCCCCAGACACCTAACCCTCCAACTGCTCCCCAGACACCTAACCCCCCAACTGCTCCCCAGACACCTAACCCTCCAACTGCTCCCCAGACACCTAACCCTCCAACTGCTCCCCAGACACCTAACCCTCCAACTGCTCCCCAGTCACCTAACCCTCCAACTGCTCCCCAGACCCCTAACCCCCCAACTGCTCCCCAGACACCTAACCCTCCAACTGCTCCCCAGACACCTAACCCCCAACTGCTCCCCAGACACCTAACCCTCCAACTGCTCCCCAGACACCTAACCCTCCAACTGCTCCCCAGACACCTAACTGCCTCCAACTGCTCCCCAGACACCTAACCCCCCAACTGCTCCCCAGACACCTAACCCCCCAACTGCTCCCCAGACACCTAACCCTCCAACTGCTCCCCAGACACCTAACCCCCCAACTGCTCCCCAGACACCTAACCCCCCAACTGCTCCCCAGACACCTAACCCTCCAACTGCTCCCCAGACACCTAACCCTCCAACTGCTCCCCAGACACCTAACCCCCAACTGCTCCCCAGACCCCTAACCCTCCAACTGCTCCCCAGACACCTAACCCTCCAACTGCTCCCCAGACACCTAACCCACCAACTGCTCCCCCGGAACCTAACCCTCCAACTGCTCCCCAGACACCTAACCCTCCAACTGCTCCCCAGACACCTAACCCCCCAACTGCTCCCCAGACACCTAACTGCCTCCAACTGCTCCCCAGACACCTAACCCCCCAACTGCTCCCCAGACACCTAACCCCCCAACTGCTCCCCAGACACCTAACCCTCCAACTGCTCCCCAGACCCCCCGGACAAACATCATTCATGGTCCTGGAATGTAACTGCAGCAGATGTGGTTGGAAAAATCATCAGGAAGTGAATAGAAACATGTTGGAGATAAACACGAGCTCGGCCCCAGATAGAGAGAAGAATAAACAACCAGGACCGGATGGCTGGACCAGCTGCAGCTTCTCTGCCGCCAACATCTCCAGAGCCCGGGAGTGATGTCACCAACATAGGGACTGTGCCGAGAAGATTTCCCAGAAGAACGGAAGAGGGAGGAGGAGGGACGCGCAGGAGGGATTGTATCTGGAGGAGATTCAGTGTCGCTGCATCTTCGGAGCAATGCGAAGACGCCGATAAGGCGAAAAGAGCTACAGAATTGTGTTTGAGAGGCACAACATGTCCCAGAATGCATTGCATCTCACCACGTGCCACTGTGCATACCTCCCAAGTGTCCCTCTTTGGAGTCAGTCTCCCTGTCCCTCATTGTCCCTCTTTGAGGTGTAACGTGCAGATCTGCAGCAATAAATGATTAATTTGCCTATTTAAAGTGTTTTTATTGTTGTAACTGTTACAATGTATCTCCTATCCATCCCTTAATGAGGGGGCGTGGCTTCATCCATCCCTCAATGAGGGGGCGTGGCTTAATTCATACCTCAATGAGGGGCGTGGCTTAATTCATACCTCAATGAGGGGGCATGGCTTCATCCATCCCTCAATGAGGGGCGTGGCTTCATTCATCTCTCAGTGAGAGATGTTCCTTTATCCCTTGTTAGCTGTTTACTAATCATATATACATTTAATTCCGGAGTGTCCTCGCTGATGAACTAGTGGTGAGTGTGCAGTGTGATGGAGGGTGTAATACACACACTGACCACTAGAGGGAGCACGCTCCTACATCACACTAAGCAGAAGGAGCTCATAATGGCAGTGTGCTCCCTCTAGTGGTCAGTGTGCAGTGTGATGGAGGGTGTAATACACACACTGACCACTAGAGGGAGCACACTGCCATCATGAGCCCCTTCTGCTTAGTGTGATGTAGGGGTGCACAGTCGCGCAGTGATGGCGGCGGCGGCACTTTGCGTTATTGTTGTGCGGTTTCTGCGGTTGGTTCTGGTTTCCTCCTGGCTCATGAATATCATGAATAAGTGATCAGAGAGTGTAAAATCTTTCCGGCAGTTTCTCTGTAATCTTGGTCGTTCCCCTGACGCCGCGCCTCCCGCTGATACCGAAATAACCGTCGCCGAAAGAAACAGCCGGGCGAGCGCTCCCCCCCCGCTGCCGCGCTCCCATAAATAATGCAGAGCGGGCGCCAGCAGACACGTGTAAACGCACGCACACTCTTCAGCACGCATAAACACGCTCATGCGGGTAAACAGCGGGGGCGCGCTCGTGCGTCACAATGATTCAGGGGGAAGGGCGAACACCCTGAGGGCCCAGGGGCATCCCAAGATGGAGACTCCAGGGCGCCAGTGACAACAGGGCCCCAAAGGATAACCACAACTCCAGAGTGACAGCCAATGGCAGGATACGAGGCCGCAGCACAACACAGCTGAATATCAAGAGACAGATTAAAGTGGCAAGTGCCTCGCCTCGCCTCATTAGAGGAGGTCCCGAGAAGGACAAACGTATCCTGAAACAGCAGCACAGGACTAAGTATTAACTGTTATAACCTTGTGGCCCAACATGGCGTCTGCAGGCTGAGACTGGGGCCCCCCAGAGAGCTAACACTAGGGGCCCACCAATCAAATGCTAGTACCACCGGCTCATATTTGGGGCACAGGCACAGAAACATGGGTTTAGTGAGGAAGACCCTCACAAGGGCCCCGGGGACCAGGGGCCCACCCGTAACCAGATGGGCCAGTCTGCCAACGCCCCCACCACCATATTCACCTATGTGATGGTAAGTATCCAAGACCGGGCGAAAGGCCCCGAGGACCCCACAGCCCCTGACCCTGAATGGCGGCTTCATCTCCCTCCTCACCAGCTGGTGGGTCTATTTATCATTGGATGACTCTCCGGCTCCGCCCCTCAGGTACCAAAAATGGATGAAGCTGCGGACAGGTGATACTTTCGGGTGCTGGGCCCATCCAGAGATGTGACCACAGAAGGACCAGCTACTTACATATCAACTGTTCATTGAGGGATGGATGAAGCCACGCCCCCTCATTGAGGGATGTATGAAGCCACGCCCCCTCATTGAGGGATGGATAGGAGATACATTGTAACAGATACAATAGAAACACTTTGAATAGGCAAATGAATCATTTATTGCTGCAGATCTGCATGTTACACCTCAAAGAGGGACAAATGGGAGCAGCGAGGGACATGGACTCCAAAGAGGGACAGTTGGGATGTTCTTCATAGGAGCAGATCTCTGGGAAGTGTCCTGCTGTATATCTGAGCAGGTTATCTGCACAATGCCGGGCTCTGGTGAGTGGGTGGGCGCTCCAGCAAGCGTTGCCAAGCTCTGAAACACTTGGGTGTATTCCAGGTTTATAAACCAGCCCTGGAGGCTGTTGCTGCCCTTTAAGGCTTGTTTATATTTTTCAGCTGGCCCGGCTCCTCCTAAGTGATGAAGAGGGATCGTGACCATCAATCTATCTACATCATACTGACCAAGAACCATCCGATATGTGCGAGGAGAGACTAACTGACCTCTGCCCAACCGGGCCGCCTCACCCAGAGGAGACGCTGGGCGTTCTGACCCCCCCGGGGCAAAGATTAAAAATGGCGCCCCCTACCTGTGCTCAGGCTCCTCCTATGGTGCCCCCCTGACCTGCTGCACCCGGGGTAAGTGCCCCATCTGCCCCTGTCCTCAGCAAGCAGATGTCCTGCCCATACCCCAGGGTATGAGGAGCGGGTATATGTTACATTGTATTATGTAGTCTGCAGACGGTTATTGTTCTGTATCTCTGGACATATATTTTTGTATCAATCAATTGCCAGGATATTTATATAGAAATGCTTCACTTTTACTCTCTCCTCTGTTCGGGGCATGACACAGCCTCTTTCATTTTAGCTTGGGATTTGGTGTCCAGCCGCTATTAAATCAATTGCACCTGATTGGCCTTGAATGAGATGTGTAGAGCGCATGTCTCACACTCTGATGTCATGAGTAAGGACTGGTCAGTCTGAAACGCGTAGACACAAACTTCAGCTTCTGTATTGTCTCTTTTACTGCTGTACTTTGGATGGACTTTTAAACTGTGATGGAATAAAGCGCTGGAAATTTTACCTTTGGCTGGCCCCTTTCTACAACATATGAGGAGCGGGTAGCTTGGGATCCGGGGTATCTGTGTGGGCACAGGTGAGACTGAGGGAAGGTGTATAAAACGGGGAACCCAGACATGATGGGATTGCATAAACTGTTTGCTTAGTGACCGAACGATCGTATAAATCTTCTGTGATTGAGTGACTGATATGCTAATACATACCTCCCAATGAGGGGCGTGGCTTAATCCATCCCTTCAATGAGGGGGCGTGGCTTCATTTACATATTGTTCCTCTTTGAGGTGTAACATGCCGATCAGCAGCAATAAATGAAACATTTTCCTATTCAAAGTGTTTCTATTGTAAGTGTTACATCCTATCTCCTATCAATCAATGAACGAGGGGGCGTGGCTTTATGTATCCCTCAATGAGGGGCGTGGCTTAATCCATCCCTTCAATGGGGGTGTGGCTTAATTTAAATATTGTCCCTCTTTGAGGTGTAACATGCCGATCAGCAGCAATAAATGAAACATTTTCCTATTCAAAGTGTTTCTATTGTAACTGTTACATCCTGTCTCCTATCCATCAATGAATGAGGGGGTGTGGCCTAATCCAACCCTCAATTAGGGGGCGTGGCTTAATTTAACCATTCTCTTTTTCCCACCCTAAAAGTTGGAAGGTATGAGTATAGCGCCTTGTTTACCCTTGTTGTTTGCACTTATGATGTGATGGATTTCCCTGGATGGCTGACAGAGGTCACTGCCCTGGTGCTAGTCCGAGCTGATGCCTATGGACGAGAATCCAGGACCTACCCTCAGTTCCGGGACATTTATAGGGAGTCTGCTTTCATGACGACCTCATGGTCCGCGGGCTGTCCATCAGTCCACCATGTATTCTCACAATGTTCTACTGAAGCCCTAGGAATGAGCGATTCCGCTACATCACTGTAGATCTGGGGCTTCGTGTGACTGTCTCTCCAAAATCCTGACCACCACTTGACCAAAAGACAAGCAGGAACTATAAAGCCACCCGTGCACATTAATCATAAACAGAGCACATCTATGGAATCATAACACACACGTAGGTGGGTCTCGCGTCATTCCAGGAAGATCAGGGCCTGAGATATGGAGAATGTGGGTTAGGAGCCACATCAAACAGCAGCGTGCGCAGCACATGACGGGGTGGTGGATCCATGAGTTATTAGCTTTATCCGGACAAGGCCGAGGAGGAGGCCGAAGCAAAGACCCTCCAGGGGGGGAGGAGCCAGGAGTTTAAATGTTTGGGGAGGGAACAGCTGAACTGGGACAGGTCACAATGGATTTGCGCATCATCTAACTACAATAATGTAACCGACTGATTTATTTTCTCTGACTTCTATTTGCACCATATGACGTGTATATGTATCAGTTCCTTACATGTATATAGTTTGTCTAGTGTGCTCTTACGGTGATTAAACAGAGCTGGTGGCAGCAGTATGGGGCTGGCAGGGCTCCGATCAATGGAGTTAATGAAATGCCCCTCTCCAGGTCCTGAACAAGAGGCTGTACCATGTGATCTGGATGTCGCAGTGACGTCAGCCAGGGCCGCGAGGTACGCGTTTTATCACACCTTCGGAGGCCAGAATCTTCGGAATTTTGCCGTGTTGTGTCATTTGTAGGCGGGGATTGCTTTCAGGATTAGTTCCGGTAGCTCGTTGTTTGTGCGTCGCTGGGTTTTGTGTATATTCGGCGAGTTTCAGGCACATAATAAATCACTTCCTTGTTACGTCATCGCTGCTCTCACCTGGTTTCCCTCTCACCTGTCGGGAGCTTCAGTCAGGTGGTTAAACCCGGATCTGGGTCTGCTCGGCCACGCCCCCCACATAGCTGAGATTTTTGGGTCCAAATTTTCCCCCCAGGGCAACCAACCCGGAGCAATGCCGGGCCTCGGGGGTGGAATGGCTGATGGGCACCTATTGCCGGGGGTGGTCAATGGGATGGGAATATCAGCCAACCACTTACAGCGCACAGGTAAGTGACCCTTTAGAAGCCCTCGGGACCCCTCATCAATACTTATAAAAGTTACCCCCCCCCCCCCGCCTAAATAATAAAGAAAAAAAGGCTTATAGTGGACGAAAATGAATTAAATCCGAGCAACACAACAATCAGCGCTCGTACGCATCCCTCCCCGG
This sequence comes from Gastrophryne carolinensis, assembly GCA_027917425.1. Classification (NCBI taxonomy): domain Eukaryota; kingdom Metazoa; phylum Chordata; class Amphibia; order Anura; family Microhylidae; genus Gastrophryne; species Gastrophryne carolinensis. Next base: position 524,207,833 of record CM051236.1, read on the forward strand.
GGCAATTTAGATTGCTGCACATCAAAACTAATTTACCTTTCTCTAACACCTACTGGAATACATTTTAAAAACAAGATGGCAGCGTATGGGCTCGCAGGCCACCTGCAAACAGGAAGTCACGCTGGGCTTCCTGTTACTGTGCATTTCAGTTATGTCAGTTGGGAGAGGAAGCTCCAAAATGGCCGCTACCTTACTCCTCCAACTGTGCCGGGCTGTTGGTCCGGTTTAAAGAGGAACAAGACACGTGAATTTGACTTACCCGTGTGTTGTTCATCTCTGCGGCAGCATACAGAATCGGTACGCCCCGGTGTGTGTGCCCCCAGGTCGCCCCGCTGTGTGTGCCCCCAGGTCGCCCCGCTGTGTGTGCCCCCAGGTCGCCCCGCTGTGTGTGCCCCCAGGTCGCTCGCTGTGTGTGCCCCCAGGTCGCTCGCTGTGTGTGCCCCCAGGTCGCCCCGCTGTGTGTGCCCCAGGTCGCTCGCTGTGTGTACCCCCAGGTCGCTCGCTGTGTGTACCCCCAGGTCGCCCCGTTGTGTGTGCCCCCAGGTCGCTCGCTGTGTGTGCCCCCAGCTCGCCCCGCTGTGTGTGCCCCCAGGTCGCTCGCTGTGTGTACCCCCAGGTCGCCCCGTTGTGTGTGCCCCCAGGTCGCCCCGTTGTGTGTGCCCCCAGGTCGCCCTGCTGTGTGTGCCCCCAGGTCGCTCGCTGTGTGTGCCCCCAGGTCGCCCCATTGTGTGTGCCCCCAGGTCGCCCCGCTGTGTGTACCCCCAGGTCGCCCCGCTGTGTGTGTGCCCCCAGGTTGCCCCGTTGTGTGTACCCCCAGGTCGCCCGGCTGTGTGTACCCCCAGGTCGCCCGGCTGTGTGTACCCCCAGGTCGCCCGGCTGTGTGTACCCCCAGGTCGCCCTGCTGTGTGTGCCCCAGGTCGCCCCACTGTGTGTACCCCCAGGTCGCCCCGCTGTGTGTGTGCCCCCAGGTCGCCTCGCTGTGTGTGTGCCCCCAGGTCGCCCTGCTGTGTGTGTGCCCCCAGGTCGCTCGCTGTGTGTGCCCCCAGGTCGCTCGCTGTGTGTGCCCCAGGTCGCCCCGCTGTGTGTGTGCCCCCAGGTCGCCCCGCTGTGTGTGTGCCCCCAGGTCGCTCGCTGTGTGTGCCCCCAGGTCGCCCCGCTGTGTGTGTGCCCCCAGGTCGCTCGCTGTGTGTGCCCCCAGGTCGCCCCGCTGTGTGTGTGCCCCCAGGTCGCCCCGCTGTGTGTGCCTCCAGGTCGCTCGCTGTGTGTGTGCCCCCAGGTCCCCCGCTGTGTGTGCCCCCAAGTCGCCCCGCTGTGTGTGCCTCCAGGTCGCTCGCTGTGTGTGTGCCCCCAGGTCCCCCGCTGTGTGTGCCCCCAGGTCCCCCGCTGTGTGTGCCCCCAAGTCGCCCCGCTGTGTGTGCCCCCAGGTCGCCCCGCTGTGTGTGCCCCCAGGTCGCCCCGTTGTGTGTGCCCCCAGGTCGCCCCGTTTCACTCACCTTCCTTATGCTCCCATGGCGCAGACTCTGGCGAAAGCAAGTGCGCTGACTGGCTGAGCGGCTCACACAGCCAATCGGCGCGCTCACTGTCACTCGGCTCTCTTCGGCGCTGAGGCCGCATCCCCCGCCTACCTGGCAGCCGAGACGCGACTGTGCCGCCCATTCAGAAAGGTCAGGAACAGGCGCGTGCACGGCTAGAGGTGAGCGGGGATACGGGCGGAACGCACAGACGCGACGAGGGCTCCGGGAGAGGGTGAGTGTTCCGGGGGGTTTCACACAATTCGGGATGCCCCAAAGACTGGAACTCGGGAGGCCCTGGAGACTTTTAGACTCCAGGGCCTCCAATGTTCCTCTTTAAAGTGAACCAAAACCCAGGCTGTTCATTATTCGTCCCCCCCTGGGGCATCCCGATTTGGGGCGGCCCACTTTTCTTAACGCAGGTAAGTGGTCTCAGGTCCTTTCCCCTGTGCCAACAAGCCATTGTAGAGTTTGTCCTTGTTCTGAGCCTGTCACCCCAGCTCCTGCCCCCTCTTACTATCTAGCTATCTCAGCACATATCTCAGGATAAGGCCAGTTCCTGCCCTAGTTATAACCGGGTTCCTTGGTTTTGCCCCCTGCACCAAGTGTGCTCTATCAGAGCTCCTGCCCCAGAAGAGTAGCTCCTGCCCCCGGCATGTCTCAGACTCTCAGGTCCTTTGTCTTGACCCCTTGTACTAGATGTGTTAAGGTTTCTGCCCCTACCCCCTGTACCTAATGTGCCAACCCAGCTCCTGCCCCCCATGCCAGGTAAGTCATCTCAGGTCCTGTCCCTTGGTATTGCCCCCTGCACCAGATGAGTAGCTCCTGCCCCAGAATGTCTCAGGCTCTCAGGTCCTTTGTCCCGGCCCCTTGTAGCAGGTCCTGGTCCTGCCCCTGCTCAGCAGTCCAATTCTCTATGCCCCTGCATATCATGTGCCCTCCCATTTCCTTCCTCCTGCATTAGGTAAGTCATCTCAGGTCCTGCCCCAGTTATCACCAGGTCCTTTGTATTTTCCCCTCTACCAGATGACTAGCTCCTCCCCCCGGCATGTCTCGGACTCTCAGGTCCTTGTTCCAGATGTGTTAAGGTTTCTGCTCCTACCTGCTGTGCCTAATGTACCATCCCAGCTTCTGCCCCCCCCCCCCCCCATGCCAGGTAAGTTCTCCCAGGTCCTTTGTCCCTTGTTCCAGATGTGTTGTTTCAGCTCCTACCTCATGTGACCAATGTGTCATCCCAGTTCCTGCCCCCCATCTCAGGTCCTACCCTAGTTATCACCGGGTCCCTTGGTCTTGCCTCCTGCACCAAATGTGCCGTATCAGAGCTCATGTGCCAGATGAGTAGCTCCTCCCCCGGGATGTCTCAGGTCCTTGTCTTGGCCCCTTGTACCAGGTCCTGCCCCTGCTCAGCGTCTCGGTATTCTCTGCCCCTGCATATCACATGTTCTCCCAGCTCCTTCCTCCTGCATTAGGTAAGTCACCTCAGGTCCTTTGTCTTGACATCTTGTACCAGATGTGTTGTTTCAGCTCCCACCCCCTGTGCCATCCTAGTTCCTGCCCCCCTTGCCAGGTAAGTCATCTGAGGTCCTGTCCTAGTTATCACCAGGGTCCCTTGGTCTTGACCCCTGCCCCAAATGTGTCCTATCGGAGCTCCTGCCCTGGAATATCTTAAGACTCTCAGGTCCTTTGTCCTGACCTCTTGTAGCAGGTCCTGCCCCTGCTTAGCATCTCAGTTCTCTCTGCCCCTTAATACCACATGCGCCCTCCCAGTTCCCCCCTACTGCATTAGGTAAGCCATCTCAGGTCCTTTGCCTTTTCCCCTCTACCAGATGACTAGCTCCTCCCTCAGACATGTCTCAGACTCTCAGGTCCTTTGTCTTGGGCCCTTGTATCAGATGTGTTAAGGTTTCTGCCCCTAACCCCCTCCCCCGTGCCTAATGTGCAAACCCAGCTCCTGCCACCCATACTAGGTAAGTCATCTCAGGTCCTTTGTCTTTTCCCTTCTACCAGATGAGTAGCTCTGCCCCCGGCATGTCTCAGACTCTCAGGTCCTTTGCCCTGGGCCCCCTGCACCAGATGTGTGGTTTCAGCTCCTACCCCATGTGCTCTCCTAATTCCTTCCTCCTGCATTAGGTAAGTCATCTCTGTTCTTGCCCCAGTTATCACCAGGTCCTTTGTCTTTTCCCCTCTATCAGATGACTAGCTCCTCCCCCCGCCATGTCTCAGACTCTCAGGTCCTTTGTCTTGGGCCCCTTGTACCAGATGTGTTAAGGCTTCTGCTCCTACCCCCTGTGCCTAATGTGCCATCCCAGCTCCTGCCCCCTATGCCAGGTAAGTCGTCTCAGGTACTTTGTCTTGACCCCTTGTACCAGATGTGTTTTAGCTCCTACCTCATGTGACCAATGTGCCATCCCAGTTCCTGCCCCCCATCTCAGGTCCTGCCCTAGTTATTACCGGATCCCTTGGTTTTGCCCCCTGCACCAAATGTGCCCTATCAGAGCTCCTGCCCCAGAATGTCTCAGATTCTCAGGTCCTTCGTCCCGGCTCCTTGTACCAGGTCCTGCCCCTGATCAGCAGCTCCTTTCTCTCTGCCCCTGCATATCACAGGTGCCCTCCCAGTTCCTTCCTTCTGCATTAGGTAAGTCATCTCTGGTTCTGCCCTAGTTATCACCAGGTCCTTTGTCTTTTCCCCTCTACCAGATGACTAGCTCCTGCCCCAGAATGTCTCAGACTCTCAGGTCCTTGTTCCAGATGTGTTAAGGTTTCTAGCCCTGCCCCCCCATGCCAGGTAAGTCACATCAGGTCCTTTGTCTTGACCCCTTGTACCAGATGTGTTGTTTCAGCTCCTTCCCCATGTGACCGATGTGCCATCCCAGTTCCTGCCCCCCATCTCAGGTCCTGCACTAGTTATCACCGGGTCCCTTGGTCTTGCCCCCTCCCCCAAATGTGCCAAATCAGAGCTCCTGCGCCAGATGAGTAGCTCTTCCCCCCGGAACGTCTCAGACTCTCAGGTCCTTTGCCTTGGGCCCCTTGCGCCTGATGTGTGGTTCCCGGTCCTGCCCTGGTGCTCAGTGGCTCCTGTGTCTTTGCCCCAGATGTGCCTTTTTAGCTTCTACTCCCCATGGCAGGTGTGTCATCTCAGGTCCTGCCCAAGTGATCATCAGGTCCTTTCTCTTAGCCCCTTGCCCCAGATGTGCCCTTCCAGCTCCTGCCAGGTAAGTCATCTCAGGTCCTTTCCCTTCAGCTGCGCGCTCCCGCCAGATAGAAGAAGTCGCAGACACACAGAGAAACAGACACAAACTTTACTGATCATAAAAAACAGCTTCAGTGCAACCTACCACAAAATGGCGGACACAGGTGCAGCCCCGCCATTACCAATAGCAGGGTGGGCATCCCGGGTATGTACAAGGCCCCTCCCCCGCCCATGTGACCCGGCGGAGGGAGCCAATAGAAAAAGGAAGACTCGTTCCAGGAATATCTGAAAAACGCAGCAGCTGGAGACAAGATGGCCGCCGGAGACAAGCTGGCTGCCGGCGACAAGATGGCCCCCAGAGACAAGATGGCTGCCGGCAACAAAATGGCCGCCGGGAAGCCTCAGCGCCACCATTAACACGTTCACTCCTGGAGTGCATTACAAACAAGCCCCGCCCTCCCCCCTCCCTTACCCACAATCCCGCAGTGCAACAAATAAAATAGGGATAAAAACATAATTTACATAAAAATGGCGCGCAGGCACCGCGCCCCTCCCAGCGGGGCCCTCATCAGCGTCCTTCAATGTGGATACGGTTCCCCCCCCCCCTAATTCCAGCACAGGGCCCTCGCGCGCTGCCGGGTGCCGTCATGTTATATATACACACGGTGACGGGGGGTGCCCCCCAGAATCCTTTGCAGCGTCAGCCCTCGGGGGCGTCGCCCCCGGCAACAAGGAGCAGCAATATGTCGGAGTCTCTCTAGTCGATGGTGCCGGGGTGGATGCTGAGGACGGGCGGCTCCAGGCAGGTGGGCGAGTAGTTGAGGTGGGGTTCCTTGATCCACAGCAGGGGGACCCCGTTCTTACCCTCGCCCGTCTTGCTGGACGGCCGGCTCCGGAAACGCACCAGCAGGATGGTGATGATGAGGATCCCGAAGATGGGGAACGGGTAGAAGAAGACCAGGTAGAAGAGCGCGTCGTTGGAGCAGATGACGGACTGCAGGTTGGACTCTGCAGGGGCGGGAAGAAGAACACACGCACAAATGTAAGACTCCCGGCCCTTTAAGAGCACAAGCAGCCATAGGAAAACATGGAGGGTGACTGTTGCCATAGCGACTCTCTGTCTGCAGCCACAGGATTGGGCCGGAGGAGCATACAAGAGAGTTGCTATGGCGACAGGCAGTCATGGCGGTCTCCATATTCCCCACTTTCATTCCAGGCAAAAATAAGTTGACCCCACACACTCTAGGCTTATAAAAAACACCCGTAACCATGGAAACATGGAGGGCTGCCATTGCTAAGGAGACTGTTGCCATACTGACTCTCTGTCTGAAGCAACAGGCCCGGGACAAAGAGACAAGAGTTGCTATGGCGACAGGCAGTAATGGCGGCCTCCATATTCCCCACTTTCATTCCAGGCAAAAATCGGTTGACCCCACACGCTCTAGGTTCAAAACACAAAATGTAAGACTCCCGACCCTTTAAGAGCCCCCGTAACCATGGGAACATGGAGGGCTGCCAAGCAGGAGAAGGTGACTGTTGCCATAGCGACTCTCTGTCTACAGCCACAGGCCCGGTACAGAGGATACTGGCTGCCAGTCAGGGTTGCTATGGCGACAGGCAGTAATGGCGGCCTCCATATTCCTCTCATGACAGGTTCACTTTACCACACAGCAGAGCTTCTAATGGGCTTCCGATTAAAAATGACCAGGTAACGCCCCCCCCCTCTGAAAGCATGTAAAAACATGGCGGCTGCCGGTGCTGAAGTGACTGTTGTCATGGCGACTCTGGTGACTGACAACAAGTGTGTAGCCACAGGCCCGGAACAAGTGTGCATACAAGCCTGGTACCATGGAGATGCTCAGTAATGGCGGCCTTCATATTCCCCACTATTATTCCAGGCAAAAATCGGTTGACCCCACACACTCAGGCCCGGGACAGAGGAGCATACAAGCTGGATACCGGTTACCATGGTGACAGACAGTAATGGCGGCCTCCATGTTCCCCTCACCACACGTTCACTTTCATTCCACACAAAAAACCTGGGATTTTGACTGTCCCTGTTTTGGTTCCATGTCCCTCTGTGTGGGGAAAGTGGCCACTGTGTCACATCAGAGGGAGAGGGGGGTAAGTGGCCACTGTCACATCAGAGGGAGAGGGGGGTAAGTGGCCACTGAGTAAAATCAGGGGGAGAGGGGGGTAAGTAGCCACTGTCACATCAGAGGGAGAGGGGGGTAAGTGGCCACTGAGTAAAATCAGGGGGAGAGGGGGGTAAGTGGCCACTCTGTCACATCAGAGGGAGAGGGGGGTAAGTGGCCACTCTGTCACATCAGGGGGAGAGGGGGGTAAGTGGCCACTCTGTCACATCAGAGGGAGAGGGGGGTAAGTGGCCACTGAGTAAAATCAGGGGGAGAGGGGGGTAAGTGGCCACTGTGTCACATCAGGGGGAGAGGGGGGTAAGTGGCCACTCTGTCACATCAGAGGGAGAGGGGGGTAAGTGGCCACTGTCACATCAGGGGGAGAGGGGGTAAGTAGCCACTGTATCACACCAGAGGGGGAGGGGGGTAAGTGGCCACTGAGTAAAATCAGGGGGAGAGGGGGTAAGTGGCCACTGTGTCACACCAGAGGGAGAGGGGGGTAAGTGGCCACTGAGTAAAATCAGGGGGAGAGGGGGTAAGTGGCCACTGTGTCACATCAGAGGGAGAGGGGGGTAAGTGGCCACTGAGTAAAATCAGGGGGAGAGGGGGGTAAGTAGCCACTGTATCACACCAGAGGGAGAGGGGGGTAAGTGGCCACTGAGTAAAATCAGGGGGAGAGGGGGGTAAGTGGCCACTGTGTCACATCAGAGGGAGAGGGGGGTAAGTGGCCACTGAGTAAAATCAGGGGGAGAGGGGGGTAAGTAGCCACTGTCACATCAGAGGGAGAGGGGGGTAAGTGGCCACTGAGTAAAATCAGGGGGAGAGGGGGGTAAGTGGCCACTGTGTCACATCAGAGGGAGAGGGGGGTAAGTGGCCACTGAGTAAAATCAGGGGGAGAGGGGGGTAAGTAGCCACTGTCACATCAGAGGGAGAGGGGGGTAAGTGGCCACTTAGTAAAATCAGGGGGAGAGGGGGGTAAGTGGCCACTGTGTCACATCAGAGGGAGAGGGGGGTAAGTGGCCACTGAGTAAAATCAGGGGGAGAGGGGGTAAGTGGCCACTGTGTCACACCAGAGGGAGAGGGGGGTAAGTGGCCACTGAGTAAAATCAGGGGGAGAGGGGGTAAGTGGCCACTGTGTCACATCAGAGGGAGAGGGGGGTAAGTGGCCACTGAGTAAAATCAGGGGGAGAGGGGGGTAAGTAGCCACTGTATCACACCAGAGGGGGAGGGGGGTAAGTGGCCACTGAGTAAAATCAGGGGGAGAGGGGGGTAAGTGGCCACTGTGTCACACCAGAGGGAGAGGGGGGTAAGTGGCCACTGAGTAAAATCAGGGGGAGAGGGGGGTAAGTGGCCACTGTGTCACATCAGGGGGAGAGGGGGGTAAGTGGCCACTGTGTCACATCAGAGGGAGAGGGGGGTAAGTAGCCACTGAGTAAAATCAGGAGGAGAGGGGGGTAACAACCAATGAGAAAGCCCAGCATTATAACTGGAGTAGCAGCAACAAAATTGAGGGAGAAAACAATAAGCAGCCCCGCCCCTGAGCAGTTTTGAAGGGAGGGGCTTAGTATTTTAAAAGGAACAGCCGGATCAAGCAAGTGGAGGCAAGCGTAGCCCTGCCCCTGAGGGTGGAGCCAGTTATTGTAAGCAGAGGATTAGTCACCCCGCCCCTGAGCAGCCAGCAGTGTTTACAGGATGGGGCTTGTTACTTTAAGCAGAAGAGGATTAGTAGCCCCGCCCCTGAGCAGCCAGCAGTGTTTACTGGGTGGGGCTGGTTACTTTAAGCAGAGGAATGGTAGCCCCGCCCCTGAGCAGCCAGCAGTGTTTATAGGGTGAGGCTGGTTACTTTAAGCAGAGGAATGGTAGCCCCGCCTCTGAGCAGCCAGCAGTGTTTATAGGGTGAGGCTGGTTACTTTAAGCAGAGGAATGGTAGCCCCGCCCCTGAGCAGTCTTAGTTTAGAAGGGGGTGGAGCCACCCTCCCCGGTTAGTGCGATTTCCGGTAGTATTTATAGCCGGGCCTCCTCCGCCCGCCGGTACCTTTGTGGTGCACGGTGACCCAGCCCACCAGGGCTTCCTCCTGGGCGAGGAGGTACCAGTCCCCCCGCGGCGTCTGCATCCACTCCTGCACGGCACACGTGTAGTTCCCAGAATCCCCCGGGGCGGCCTGAGGGAGGCGGAGCTTGAAGACTGTTGGAGAGAGCTGGAGCTGATGCAGTCGGCCCTCCCAGCGCGGGTTCAGCGGGCGCCACACCCCCGCGCGGTCCGTGCTCAGGATGGTCTCGGGCTGGGCGCTGCGGGCGGAGCTATGGAAGGTCCAGGACACGCCCAGCTGGGAGGCGGGGTCAGAACGCGAGGCCACGGCGCAGTCCAGGGAGAAGGGATCGCCCACCAGCACCGAGACGTTCTGCGGAGTGCCGCCGTCCAGCTGTAGGGCCGCCTCTGTGGGGGGAAAGGGGAGGAGTTACTAATGAGGGGGAGGGGTTACTGAGGGGGAGCAGTTACTCATGAGGGGGCAGCAGTCTCCGGGACAACAGTCACTGGCAGCCGCGCGTAAAGGGGCAACAGTCACTGGCAGCCGCGCGTAAAGGGGCAACAGTCACTGGCAGCCGCGCGTAAAGGGGCAACAGTCACTGGCAGCCGCGCGTAAAGGGGCAACAGTCACTGGCAGCCGCGCGTAAAGGGGCAACAGTCACTGGCAGCCGCGCGTAAAGGGGCAACAGTCACTGGCAGCCGCGCGTAAAGGGGCAACAGTCACTGGCAGCCGCGCGTAAAGGGGCAACAGTCACTGGCAGCCGCGCGTAAAGGGGCAACAGTCACTGGCAGCCGCGCGTAAAGGGGCAACAGTCACTGGCAGCCGCGCGTAAAGGGGCAACAGTCACTGGCAGCCGCGCGTAAAGGGGCAACAGTCACTGGCAGCCGCGCGTAAAGGGGCAACAGTCACTGGCAGCCGCGCGTAAAGGGGCAACAGTCACTGGCAGCCGCGCGTAAAGGGGCAACAGTCACTGGCAGCCGCGCGTAAAGGGGCAACAGTCACTGGCAGCCGCGCGTAAAGGGGCAACAGTCACTGGCAGCCGCGCGTAAAGGGGCAACAGTCACTGGCAGCCGCGCGTAAAGGGGCAACAGTCACTGGCAGCCGCGCGTAAAGGGGCAACAGTCACTGGCAGCCGCGCGTAAAGGGGCAACAGTCACTGGCAGCCGCGCGTAAAGGGGCAACAGTCACTGGCAGCCGCGCGTAAAGGGGCAACAGTCACTGGCAGCCGCGCGTAAAGGGGCAACAGTCACTGGCAGCCGCGCGTAAAGGGGCAACAGTCACTGGCAGCCGCGCGTAAAGGGGCAACAGTCACTGGCAGCCGCGCGTAAAGGGGCAACAGTCACTGGCAGCCGCGCGTAAAGGGGCAACAGTCACTGGCAGCCGCGCGTAAAGGGGCAACAGTCACTGGCAGCCGCGCGTAAAGGGGCAACAGTCACTGGCAGCCGCGCGTAAAGGGGCAACAGTCACTGGCAGCCGCGCGTAAAGGGGCAACAGTCACTGGCAGCCGCGCGTAAAGGGGCAACAGTCACTGGCAGCCGCGCGTAAAGGGGCAACAGTCACTGGCAGCCGCGCGTAAAGGGGCAACAGTCACTGGCAGCCGCGCGTAAAGGGGCAACAGTCACTGGCAGCCGCGCGTAAAGGGGCAACAGTCACTGGCAGCCGCGCGTAAAGGGGCAACAGTCACTGGCAGCCGCGCGTAAAGGGGCAACAGTCACTGGCAGCCGCGCGTAAAGGGGCAACAGTCACTGGCAGCCGCGCGTAAAGGGGCAACAGTCACTGGCAGCCGCGCGTAAAGGGGCAACAGTCACTGGCAGCCGCGCGTAAAGGGGCAACAGTCACTGGCAGCCGCGCGTAAAGGGGCAACAGTCACTGGCAGCCGCGCGTAAAGGGGCAACAGTCACTGGCAGCCGCGCGTAAAGGGGCAACAGTCACTGGCAGCCGCGCGTAAAGGGGCAACAGTCACTGGCAGCCGCGCGTAAAGGGGCAACAGTCACTGGCAGCCGCGCGTAAAGGGGCAACAGTCACTGGCAGCCGCGCGTAAAGGGGCAACAGTCACTGGCAGCCGCGCGTAAAGGGGCAACAGTCACTGGCAGCCGCGCGTAAAGGGGCAACAGTCACTGGCAGCCGCGCGTAAAGGGGCAACAGTCACTGGCAGCCGCGCGTAAAGGGGCAACAGTCACTGGCAGCCGCGCGTAAAGGGGCAACAGTCACTGGCAGCCGCGCGTAAAGGGGCAACAGTCACTGGCAGCCGCGCGTAAAGGGGCAACAGTCACTGGCAGCCGCGCGTAAAGGGGCAACAGTCACTGGCAGCCGCGCGTAAAGGGGCAACAGTCACTGGCAGCCGCGCGTAAAGGGGCAACAGTCACTGGCAGCCGCGCGTAAAGGGGCAACAGTCACTGGCAGCCGCGCGTAAAGGGGCAACAGTCACTGGCAGCCGCGCGTAAAGGGGCAACAGTCACTGGCAGCCGCGCGTAAAGGGGCAACAGTCACTGGCAGCCGCGCGTAAAGGGGCAACAGTCACTGGCAGCCGCGCGTAAAGGGGCAACAGTCACTGGCAGCCGCGCGTAAAGGGGCAACAGTCACTGGCAGCCGCGCGTAAAGGGGCAACAGTCACTGGCAGCCGCGCGTAAAGGGGCAACAGTCACTGGCAGCCGCGCGTAAAGGGGCAACAGTCACTGGCAGCCGCGCGTAAAGGGGCAACAGTCACTGGCAGTCGCGCGTAAAGGGGCAACAGTCACTGGCAGTCGCGCGTAAAGGGGCAACAGTCACTGGCAGTCGCGCGTAAAGGGGCAACAGTCACTGGCAGTCGCGCGTAAAGGGGCAACAGTCACTGGCAGTCGCGCGTAAAGGGGCAACAGTCACTGGCAGTCGCGCGTAAAGGGGCAACAGTCACTGGCAGTCGCGCGTAAAGGGGCAACAGTCACTGGCAGTCGCGCGTAAAGGGGCAACAGTCACTGGCAGTCGCGCGTAAAGGGGCAACAGTCACTGGCAGTCGCGCGTAAAGGGGCAACAGTCACTGGCAGTCGCGCGTAAAGGGGCAACAGTCACTGGCAGTCGCGCGTAAAGGGGCAACAGTCACTGGCAGTCGCGCGTAAAGGGGCAACAGTCACTGGCAGTCGCGCGTAAAGGGGCAACAGTCACTGGCAGTCGCGCGTAAAGGGGCAACAGTCACTGGCAGTCGCGCGTAAAGGGGCAACAGTCACTGGCAGTCGCGCGTAAAGGGGCAACAGTCACTGGCAGTCGCGCGTAAAGGGGCAACAGTCACTGGCAGTCGCGCGTAAAGGGGCAACAGTCACTGGCAGTCGCGCGTAAAGGGGCAACAGTCACTGGCAGTCGCGCGTAAAGGGGCAACAGTCACTGGCAGTCGCGCGTAAAGGGGCAACAGTCACTGGCAGTCGCGCGTAAAGGGGCAACAGTCACTGGCAGTCTCCAGTAAAGGGGCAACAGTCACTGGCAGTCTCCAGTAAAGGGGCAACAGTCACTGGCAGTCGCGCGTAAAGGGGCAACAGTCACTGGCAGTCGCGCGTAAAGGGGCAACAGTCACTGGCAGTCGCGCGTAAAGGGGCAACAGTCACTGGCAGTCGCGCGTAAAGGGGCAACAGTCACTGGCAGTCGCGCGTAAAGGGGCAACAGTCACTGGCAGTCGCGCGTAAAGGGGCAACAGTCACTGGCAGTCGCGCGTAAAGGGGCAACAGTCACTGGCAGTCGCGCGTAAAGGGGCAACAGTCACTGGCAGTCGCGCGTAAAGGGGCAACAGTCACTGGCAGTCGCGCGTAAAGGGGCAACAGTCACTGGCAGTCGCGCGTAAAGGGGCAACAGTCACTGGCAGTCGCGCGTAAAGGGGCAACAGTCACTGGCAGTCGCGCGTAAAGGGGCAACAGTCACTGGCAGTCGCGCGTAAAGGGGCAACAGTCACTGGCAGTCTCCAGTAAAGGGGCAACAGTCACTGGCAGTCTCCAGTAAAGGGGCAACAGTCACTGGCAGTCTCCAGTAAAGGGGCAACAGTCACTGGCAGTCTCCAGTAAAGGGGCAACAGTCACTGGCAGTCTCCAGTAAAGGGGCAACAGTCACTGGCAGTCTCCAGTAAAGGGGCAACAGTCACTGGCAGTCTCCAGTAAAGGGGCAACAGTCACTGGCAGTCTCCAGTAAAGGGGCAACAGTCACTGGCAGTCTCCAGTAAAGGGGCAACAGTCACTGGCAGTCTCCAGTAAAGGGGCAACAGTCACTGGCAGCCTCCAGTAAAGGGGCAACAGTCACTGGCAGCCTCCAGTAAAGGGGCAACAGTCACTGGCAGCCTCCAGTAAAGGGGCAACAGTCACTGGCAGTCTCGTGTAAAGGGGCAACAGTCACTGGCAGTCTCCAGTAAAGGGGCAACAGTCACTGGCAGTCTCCAGTAAAGGGGCAACAGTCACTGGCAGTCTCGCGTAAAGGGGCAACAGTCACTGGCAGTCTCGTGTAAAGGGGCAACAGTCACTGGCAGTCTCCAGTAAAGGGGCAACAGTCACTGGCAGTCTCCAGTAAAGGGGCAACAGTCACTGGCAGTCTCGCGTAAAGGGGCAACAGTCACTGGCAGTCTCGCGTAAAGGGGCAACAGTCACTAGCAGTCTCGCGTAAAGGGGCAACAGTCACTAGCAGTCTCGCGTAAAGGGGCAACAGTCACTAGCAGTCTCGAGTAAAGGGGCAACAGTCACTGGCAGTCTCACGTAAAGGGGCAACAGTCACTGGCAGTCTCACGTAAAGGGGCAACAGTCACTGGCAGTCTCGAGTAAAGGGGCAACAGTCACTGGCAGCCTCCAGTTAAGGGGCAACAGTCACTGGCAGTCTCGAGTAAAGGGGCAACAGTCACTGGCAGTCTCGAGTAAAGGGGCAACAGTCACTGGCAGTCTCCAGTAAAGGGGCAACAGTCACTGGCAGTCTCCAGTAAAGGGGCAACAGTCACTGGCAGTCTCGAGTAAAGGAGCAACAGTCACTGGCAGTCTCGTGTAAAGGGGCAACAGTCACTGGCAGTCTCGCGTAAAGGGGCAACAGTCACTGGCAGTCTCGCGTAAAGGGGCAACAGTCACTGGCAGTCTCGCGTAAAGGGGCAACAGTCACTGGCAGTCTCCAGTAAAGGGGCAACAGTCACTGGCAGTCTCGCGTAAAGGGGCAACAGTCACTGGCAGTCTTGCGTAAAGGGGCAACAGTCACTGGCAGTCTCCAGTAAAGGGGCAACAGTCACTGGCAGTCTCGCGTAAAGGGGCAACAGTCACTGGCAGTCTTGCGTAAAGGGGCAACAGTCACTGGCAGTCTCCAGTAAAGGGGCAACAGTCACTGGCAGTCTCCAGTAAAGGGGCAACAGTCACTGGCAGTCTCGCGTAAAGGGGCAACAGTCACTGGCAGTCTCGCGTAAAGGGGCAACAGTCACTGGCAGTCTTGCGTAAAGGGGCAACAGTCACTGGCAGTCTCCAGTAAAGGCGCAACAGTCACTGGCAGTCTCCAGTAAAGGAGCAACAGTCACTGGCAGTCTCACGTAAAGGAGCAACAGTCACTGGCAGTCTCCAGTAAAGGAGCAACAGTCACTGGCAGTCTCACGTAAAGGAGCAACAGTCACTGGCAGTCTCCAGTAAAGGAGCAACAGTCACTGGCAGTCTCCAGTAAAGGAGCAACAGTCACTGGCAGCCTCCAGTAAAGGAGCAACAGTCACTGGCAGCCTCCAGTAAAGGGGCAACAGTCACTGGCAGTCTCCAGTAAAGGGGCAACAGTCACTGGCAGCCTCCAGTAAAGGAGCAACAGTCACTGGCAGTCTCCAGTAAAGGGACAACAGTCACTGGCAGCCTCCAGTAAAGGGGCAACAGTCACTGGCAGTCTCCAGTAAAGGGGCAACAGTCACTGGCAGTCTCCAGTAAAGGGACAACAGTCACTGGCAGCCTCCAGTAAAGGGGCAACAGTCACTGGCAGTCTCGCGTAAAGGGGCAACAGTCACAGGCAGTCTCCAGTAAAGGGGCAACAGTCACAGGTAGTCTCCAGTAAAGGGGCAACAGTCACAGGCAGTCTCCAGTAAAGGGGCAACAGTCACTGGCAGTCTCCAGTAAAGGGGCAACAGTCACAGGCAGTCTCCAGTAAAGGGGCAACAGTCACAGGCAGCCTCCAGTAAAGGGGCAACAGTCACTGGCAGTCTCCAGTAAAGGGGCAACAGTCACAGGCAGTCTCCAGTAAAGGGGCAACAGTCACAGGCAGTCTCCAGTAAAGGGGCAACAGTCACAGGCAGTCTCCAGTAAAGGGGCAACAGTCACTGGCAGGCTCCAGTAAAGGAGCAACAGTCACTGGCAGTCTCCAGTAAAGGGACAACAGTCACTGGCAGCCTCCAGTAAAGGGGCAACAGTCACTGGCAGTCTCGCGTAAAGGGGCAACAGTCACTGGCAGTCTCCAGTAAAGGGGCAACAGTCACAGGTAGTCTCCAGTAAAGGGGCAACAGTCACTGGCAGTCTCCAGTAAAGGGGCAACAGTCACAGGCAGTCTCCAGTAAAGGGGCAACAGTCACAGGCAGCCTCCAGTAAAGGGGCAACAGTCACTGGCAGTCTCCAGTAAAGGGGCAACAGTCACAGGCAGTCTCCAGTAAAGGGGCAACAGTCACAGGCAGTCTCCAGTAAAGGGGCAACAGTCACAGGCAGCCTCCAGTAAAGGGGCAACAGTCACAGGCAGTCTCCAGTAACCAAGGCAGGGTGTGCAGGTCTCTAGGCGTGGCCCCCTTCAGCATGGGGGACAGGAATGCGGGTGCACACTCACCTGGGCGGCGCACGGTGACGTAGGTGGCCCCCGATGGCTCCTGGGCCCTCTTGTACCAGTGGCGGGCGGGGTGGTGCAGCCACTCCTGGACTCTGCAGCTGTAGGCCCCGGTGTCCGTCTCCTCGGCCCGGCGCAGGGTGAGTGTGTAGAGGCCGGGGGACGGCTGGGAGAGCTGCAGACGCCTCATCAGCTCGCCGCTCCCCCGCTGCTCCTCCTCCTCCTCCTCGGGGGCGGGCTCAGTGACGGCGTCAGCTGACAGCCTGGCCAGGGTCCTCCTCTCCGATTCGCCGGCCCGCCACACCAGCCACTCCAGGGAGAGGCGGGACTCCGGCAACGTGCGATTCAGGACGTGGCACGCCACCGTGAAACTGCCCCCCTCCGGGGCAGAAAGGTTCCGGGGCAACTGGTCCACCTGCAGGTTCACATCTGTGGGGGACAAAAACGCGGGAGAGATCAGACCACCGGGATCTAATTGTACGATCAGACTATCGGGATCTAATTGTATGATCAGACCACCGGGATCTAATTGTACGATCAGACTATCGGGATCTAATTGTACGATCAGACTATCGGGATCTAATTGTCTGTACGATCAGACTATCGGGATCTAATTGTACGATCAGACTATCGGGATCTAATTGTCTGTATGATCAGACTATCGGGATCTAATTGTCTGTGCGATCAGACTATCGGGATCTAATTGTCTGTACGATCAGACTATCGGGATCTAATTGTACGATCAGACTATCGGGATCTAATTGTACGATCAGACTATCGGGATCTAATTGTACGATCAGACTATCGGGATCTAATTGTACGATCAGACTATCGGGATCTAATTGTATGATCAGACTATCGGGATCTAATTGTCTGTACGATCAGACTATCGGGATCTAATTGTCTGTACGATCAGACTATCAGGATCTAATTGTCTGTACGATCAGACTATCGGGATCTAATTGTATGATCAGACCACCGGGATCTAATTGTACGATCAGACTATCGGGATCTAATTGTCTGTACGATCAGACTATCGGGATCTAATTGTACGATCAGACTATCGGGATCTAATTGTACGATCAGACTATCGGGATCTAATTGTATGATCAGACTATCGGGATCTAATTGTCTGTATGATCAGACTATCGGGATCTAATTGTCTGTACGATCAGACTATCAGGATCTAATTGTCTGTACGATCAGACTATCGGGATCTAATTGTCTGGACGATCAGACTATCGGGATCTAATTGTCTGGACGATCAGACTATCGGGATCTAATTGTATGATCAGACTATCGGGATCTAATTGTCTGTACGATCAGACTATCGGGATCTAATTGTATGATCAGACTATCGGGATCTAATTGTCTGGACGATCAGACTATCGGGATCTAATTGTATGATCAGACTATCGGGATCTAATTGTCTGTACGATCAGACTATCGGGATCTAATTGTCTGGATGATCAGACTATCGGGATCTAATTGTACGATCAGACTATCGGGATCTAATTGTACGATCAGACTATCGGGATCTAATTGTCTGTACGATCAGACTATCGGGATCTAATTGTCTGTACGATCAGACTATCGGGATCTAATTGTCTGTACGATCAGACTATCGGGATCTAATTGTCTGTACGATCAGACTATCGGGATCTAATTGTCTGTACGATCAGACTATCGGGATCTAATTGTCTGTACGATCAGACTATCGGGATCTAATTGTCTGTACGATCAGACTATCGGGATCTAATTGTCTGTACGATCAGACTATCGGGATCTAATTGTCTGGATGATCAGACTATCGGGATCTAATTGTACGATCAGACTATCGGGATCTAATTGTCTGTACGATCAGACTATCGGGATCTAATTGTCTGGATGATCAGACTATCGGGATCTAATTGTCTGGATGATCAGACTATCGGGATCTAATTGTCTGGACGATCAGACTATCGAGATCTAATTGTCTGGACGATCAGACTATCGGGATCTAATTGTCTGGATGATCAGACTATCGGGATCTAATTGTACGATCAGACTATCGGGATCTAATTGTCTGGATGATCAGACTATCAGGATCTAATTGTACGATCAGACTATCGGGATCTAATTGTCTGGATGATCAGACCACAGGGATCTAATTAGGTGATTTAAACACCAGAATCTAGGTGGACGATCACACCACTAAGATCTGATTGTCTATATGATCAGACTGTCGGATCTGATTGGATGATCGAAAAGGCAGAATCTAATTGAACGATCAGACCCCTGGGACCTGGCTGTCTGGATCTGCGTCTTGCTGTTCACACATTGGATTGTATTGTGTTGTATGCCCGGTTGGGGGGGGGGGCATCTGCAGGGGGCCCGGCGGGGGGAGGGGGGGGCATCTGATCAGCCCCACAACTGGCTCGGGTCACGTTTTTCTGCACCGATATCCGATCTAGAGCACGCACCTCGCACCTGCCTCATAGGCGAAGGATCTGGTACATAACCATAGCTGTGGGTCTGATCGTTCGGGAAGCCATATCTGACAGATACGATTGCATCCTGGACTTGTGGCTCGATTGGGGGGCAGCAGAACAATCGGCTTTGCCTCACGGGAGACATTTACACGTGGCCCTAGGGCAACACTGGTCATGTGATCGTTCATTTTCTGATCAACCAGACCCACGACAACCGGCAGATCCCTCCGGGGAACCCCGATGGTGTGCACACAGGGACGTCCGATCGAATGAAGAGACTATAAAGCCATTGGCAGGTGTGTGGGCAGCTGCAGGAGCCTCTTTATATAACATTACCATTAGGGAGTCCTTATGATTATATCCGATCAGTCTGATCATACAATACAGAATCCCGATTGTAGGGACTGATCCCTGTGTGGTGGAAGAATTGGGTCTGGTTGATCAGAGACTGAACGATCACATGGCTCTTGGGCCGGGATCTCCTATGTAAACGTCGCCCGTCAGCCGATTGTTCAGCTGCCTCCCGATCGAGACGAAAGTGACATATCTGGCTTCAGACTGGAACCGATCGTTCAGTCACGAACAATCAGACCCACAGCTTTGGTTACGTATCAGATCTTCCCCCTATGAGGCAGGCTGTTGCTTTAGATGGAGAAGAAAATCCAGCCCCGGCGGTCCCATCCTAGTAGATCAATCATACAATCAGATCCACGGTCCGATTGTCCACACGATCGGATCCCGTGGTTTTAGTGTCCGATCCGGCACCGTCAGTCTGAGCGACCAATCGGGTCCCGGCGGTCTGATCATCCAGACGGATCTGATTGTATGATCGATCTACCGGGGAGCGGACGCTCAGACCACCGGCGCCGTATTCACTGCTAAAACCTCGGCATCCGATCATGTGGGCGATCAGACTGTTGGATGGACTGGGATGAGACACGCGATCGGGTCTGTGGTCTGATCATGTGGTTCTAGTGGCCAATATGACGCCGGCGATCCAAGCGTACAACCCTAGTAGATCGATCATTCAATCAGATCCAACAGTCTGATTGTCCACACGATCGGATCCCGTGGTTTTAGTGTCCGATCCGGCACCGGCAGTCTGAGCGACCAATCGGGTCCCGGCGGTCTGATCATCCAGACGGATCTGATTGTATGATCGATCTACCGGGGAGCGGACGCTCAGAACACCGGCGCCGTATTCGCTGCTAAAACCTCGGCATCCGATCATGTGGACGATCAGACTGTTGGATGTACTGGGATGAGACACGCGATCGGGTCTGTGGTCTGATCATGTGGTTCTAGTGGCCAATATGACGCCGGCGGTCCAAGCGTACGACCCTGGTAGATCGATCATTCAATCAGTCCGCACGATTGGAACCCATGGTCTGATCCTGTGGTTTTGGTGGCCATTACGGCCCGAGCATCCGATCACAGTAGTTCGATCATTCAATCAGATCCGACAGTCCGATTGTCCACATGATCGGATCCCACGGTTTTAAGGTCCAGCAGTCCGTCTGATCAAACTACTGGGATCTCTCTGGATGATCAATAAGATCCAAGAGTCTGATCGTCCGTACAATCCAATCCTCCTCACTGCCCGCCAGCGAAGCAAAGCATGATGGGACGATAGAGATTAACCCTCCGCTGCCCCCTGCAATCTGATTGGAACAATCTCCAAACAGTGCGATCAACCCTCTGCAGCACACGAGGCCTTATTAATAGGAAGCGATCGTTCCGCCATGATGAGATCGTACAGATTAGATCGGGCCGATGTGACATCACAGGAAGTGTCTCTCCCAGATCAGATCAGGCCGATATGACATCACAGGAAGTGCATCTCCCAGATCAGATCGGGCCGATGTGACATCACAGGAAGTGTCTCTCCCAGATCAGATCGGGCCGATGTGACATCACAGGAAGTGTCTCTTCCAGATCAGATCGGGCTGATGTGACATCACAGGAAGTGTCTCTCCCAGATCAGATCGGGCCGATATGACATCACAGGAAGTGTCTCTCCCAGATCAGATCGGGCTGATGTGACATCACAGGAAGTGCATCTCCCAGATCAGATCGGGCCGATGTGACATCACAGGAAGTGTCTCTCCCAGATCAGATCGGGCCGATGTGACATCACAGGAAGTGTCTCTCCCAGATCAGATCAGGCCGATATGACATCACAGGAAGTGTCTCTCCCAGATCAGATCGGGCCGATGTGACATCACAGGAAGTGCATCTCCCAGATCAGATCGGGCCGATATGACATCACAGGAAGTGTCTCTCCCAGATCAGATCGGGCTGATGTGACATCACAGGAAGTGTCTCTCCCAGATCAGATCGGGCCGATGTGACATCACAGGAAGTGTCTCTCCCAGATCAGATCGGGCCGATGTGACATCACAGGAAGTGTCTCTCCCAGATCAGATCGGGCTGATGTGACATCACAGGAAGTGTCTCTCCCAGATCAGATCGGGCCGATGTGACATCACAGGAAGTCTCTCCCAGATCAGATCGGGCCGATGTGACATCACAGGAAGTGTCTCTCCCAGATCAGATCGGGCCGATATGACATCACAGGAAGTGTCTCTCCCAGATCAGATCGGGCTGATGTGACATCACAGGAAGTGTCTCTTCCAGATCAGATCGGGCCGATGTGACATCACAGGAAGTGTCTCTCCCAGATCAGATCGGGCCGATATGACATCACAGGAAGTGTCTCTCCCAGATCAGATCGGGCTGATGTGACATCACAGGAAGTGCATCTCCCAGATCAGATCGGGCTGATGTGACATCACAGGAAGTGTCTCTCCCAGATCAGATCAGGACGATGTGACATCACAGGAAGTGTCTCCCCCAGATCAGATCGGGCCGATGTGACATCACAGGAAGTGCATCTCCCAGATCAGATCGGGCCGATATGACATCACAGGAAGTGTCTCTCCCAGATCAGATCGGGCTGATGTGACATCACAGGAAGTGTCTCTCCCAGATCAGATCAGGCCGATATGACATCACAGGAAGTGCATCTCCCAGATCAGATCGGGCCGATGTGACATCACAGGAAGTGTCTCTCCCAGATCAGATCGGGCCGATGTGACATCACAGGAAGTGTCTCTTCCAGATCAGATCGGGCTGATGTGACATCACAGGAAGTGTCTCTCCCAGATCAGATCGGGCCGATATGACATCACAGGAAGTGTCTCTCCCAGATCAGATCGGGCTGATGTGACATCACAGGAAGTGCATCTCCCAGATCAGATCGGGCCGATGTGACATCACAGGAAGTGTCTCTCCCAGATCAGATCGGGCCGATGTGACATCACAGGAAGTGTCTCTCCCAGATCAGATCAGGCCGATATGACATCACAGGAAGTGTCTCTCCCAAATCAGATCGGGCCGATGTGACATCACAGGAAGTGCATCTCCCAGATCAGATCGGGCCGATATGACATCACAGGAAGTGTCTCTCCCAGATCAGATCGGGCTGATGTGACATCACAGGAAGTGTCTCTCCCAGATCAGATCGGGCCGATGTGACATCACAGGAAGTGTCTCTCCCAGATCAGATCGGGCCGATGTGACATCACAGGAAGTGTCTCTCCCAGATCAGATCGGGCTGATGTGACATCACAGGAAGTGTCTCTCCCAGATCAGATCGGGCCGATGTGACATCACAGGAAGTCTCTCCCAGATCAGATCGGGCCGATGTGACATCACAGGAAGTGTCTCTCCCAGATCAGATCGGGCCGATATGACATCACAGGAAGTGTCTCTCCCAGATCAGATCGGGCTGATGTGACATCACAGGAAGTGTCTCTTCCAGATCAGATCGGGCCGATGTGACATCACAGGAAGTGTCTCTCCCAGATCAGATCGGGCCGATATGACATCACAGGAAGTGTCTCTCCCAGATCAGATCGGGCTGATGTGACATCACAGGAAGTGCATCTCCCAGATCAGATCGGGCTGATGTGACATCACAGGAAGTGTCTCTCCCAGATCAGATCAGGACGATGTGACATCACAGGAAGTGTCTCCCCCAGATCAGATCGGGCCGATGTGACATCACAGGAAGTGCATCTCCCAGATCAGATCGGGCCGATATGACATCACAGGAAGTGTCTCTCCCAGATCAGATCGGGCTGATGTGACATCACAGGAAGTGTCTCTCCCAGATCAGATCAGGCCGATATGACATCACAGGAAGTGTCTTTCCCAGATCAGATCGGGCCGATGTGACATCACAGGAAGTGTCTCTCCCAGATCAGATCGGGCCGATATGACATCACAGGAAGTGTCTCTCCCAGATCAGATCGGGGCGATGTGACATCACAGGAAGTGCATCTCCCAGATCAGATCGGGGCGATGTGACATCACAGGAAGTGTCTCTCCCAGATCAGATCGGGCCGATGTGACATCACAGGAAGTGTCTCTCCCAGATCAGATCGGGCCGATGTGACATCACAGGAAGTGTCTCTCCCAGATCAGATCGGGCCGATGTGACATCACAGGAAGTGTCTCTCCCAGATCAGATCAGGCCGATGTGACATCACAGGAAGTGTCTCTCCCAGATCAGATCGGGCCGATGTGACATCACAGGAAGTGTCTTTCCCAGATCAGATCGGGCCGATATGACATCACAGGAAGTGTCTCTCCCAGATCAGATCGGGCTGATGTGACATCACAGGAAGTGCATCTCCCAGATCAGATCGGGCCGATGTGACATCACAGGAAGTGTCTCTCCCAGATCAGATCGGGCCGATGTGACATCACAGGAAGTGTCTCTCCCAGATCAGATCAGGCCGATATGACATCACAGGAAGTGTCTCTCCCAGATCAGATCGGGCCGATGTGACATCACAGGAAGTGCATCTCCCAGATCAGATCGGGCCGATATGACATCACAGGAAGTGTCTCTCCCAGATCAGATCGGGCTGATGTGACATCACAGGAAGTGTCTCTCCCAGATCAGATCGGGCCGATGTGACATCACAGGAAGTGTCTCTCCCAGATCAGATCGGGCCGATGTGACATCACAGGAAGTGTCTCTCCCAGATCAGATCGGGCTGATGTGACATCACAGGAAGTGTCTCTCCCAGATCAGATCGGGCCGATGTGACATCACAGGAAGTCTCTCCCAGATCAGATCGGGCCGATGTGACATCACAGGAAGTGTCTCTCCCAGATCAGATCGGGCCGATATGACATCACAGGAAGTGTCTCTCCCAGATCAGATCGGGCTGATGTGACATCACAGGAAGTGTCTCTTCCAGATCAGATCGGGCCGATGTGACATCACAGGAAGTGTCTCTCCCAGATCAGATCGGGCCGATATGACATCACAGGAAGTGTCTCTCCCAGATCAGATCGGGCTGATGTGACATCACAGGAAGTGCATCTCCCAGATCAGATCGGGCTGATGTGACATCACAGGAAGTGTCTCTCCCAGATCAGATCAGGACGATGTGACATCACAGGAAGTGTCTCCCCCAGATCAGATCGGGCCGATGTGACATCACAGGAAGTGCATCTCCCAGATCAGATCGGGCCGATATGACATCACAGGAAGTGTCTCTCCCAGATCAGATCGGGCTGATGTGACATCACAGGAAGTGTCTCTCCCAGATCAGATCAGGCCGATATGACATCACAGGAAGTGCATCTCCCAGATCAGATCGGGCCGATGTGACATCACAGGAAGTGTCTCTCCCAGATCAGATCGGGCCGATGTGACATCACAGGAAGTGTCTCTTCCAGATCAGATCGGGCTGATGTGACATCACAGGAAGTGTCTCTCCCAGATCAGATCGGGCCGATATGACATCACAGGAAGTGTCTCTCCCAGATCAGATCGGGCTGATGTGACATCACAGGAAGTGCATCTCCCAGATCAGATCGGGCCGATGTGACATCACAGGAAGTGTCTCTCCCAGATCAGATCGGGCCGATGTGACATCACAGGAAGTGTCTCTCCCAGATCAGATCAGGCCGATATGACATCACAGGAAGTGTCTCTCCCAGATCAGATCGGGCCGATGTGACATCACAGGAAGTGCATCTCCCAGATCAGATCGGGCCGATATGACATCACAGGAAGTGTCTCTCCCAGATCAGATCGGGCTGATGTGACATCACAGGAAGTGTCTCTCCCAGATCAGATCGGGCCGATGTGACATCACAGGAAGTGTCTCTCCCAGATCAGATCGGGCCGATGTGACATCACAGGAAGTGTCTCTCCCAGATCAGATCGGGCTGATGTGACATCACAGGAAGTGTCTCTCCCAGATCAGATCGGGCCGATGTGACATCACAGGAAGTCTCTCCCAGATCAGATCGGGCCGATGTGACATCACAGGAAGTGTCTCTCCCAGATCAGATCGGGCCGATATGACATCACAGGAAGTGTCTCTCCCAGATCAGATCGGGCTGATGTGACATCACAGGAAGTGTCTCTTCCAGATCAGATCGGGCCGATGTGACATCACAGGAAGTGTCTCTCCCAGATCAGATCGGGCCGATATGACATCACAGGAAGTGTCTCTCCCAGATCAGATCGGGCTGATGTGACATCACAGGAAGTGCATCTCCCAGATCAGATCGGGCTGATGTGACATCACAGGAAGTGTCTCTCCCAGATCAGATCAGGACGATGTGACATCACAGGAAGTGTCTCCCCCAGATCAGATCGGGCCGATGTGACATCACAGGAAGTGCATCTCCCAGATCAGATCGGGCCGATATGACATCACAGGAAGTGTCTCTCCCAGATCAGATCGGGCTGATGTGACATCACAGGAAGTGTCTCTCCCAGATCAGATCAGGCCGATATGACATCACAGGAAGTGTCTTTCCCAGATCAGATCGGGCCGATGTGACATCACAGGAAGTGTCTCTCCCAGATCAGATCGGGCCGATATGACATCACAGGAAGTGTCTCTCCCAGATCAGATCGGGGCGATGTGACATCACAGGAAGTGCATCTCCCAGATCAGATCGGGGCGATGTGACATCACAGGAAGTGTCTCTCCCAGATCAGATCGGGCCGATGTGACATCACAGGAAGTGTCTCTCCCAGATCAGATCGGGCCGATGTGACATCACAGGAAGTGTCTCTCCCAGATCAGATCGGGCCGATGTGACATCACAGGAAGTGTCTCTCCCAGATCAGATCAGGCCGATGTGACATCACAGGAAGTGTCTCTCCCAGATCAGATCGGGCCGATGTGACATCACAGGAAGTGTCTTTCCCAGATCAGATCGGGCCGATGTGACATCACAGGAAGTGCATCTCCCAGATCAGATCGGGGCGATGTGACATCACAGGAAGTGTCTCTCCCAGATCAGATCGGGCCGATGTGACATCACAGGAAGTGTCTCTCCCAGATCAGATCGGGCCGATGTGACATCACAGGAAGTGTCTCTCCCAGATCAGATCGGGCCGATGTGACATCACAGGAAGTGCATCTCCCAGATCAGATCGGGCCGATGTGACATCACAGGAAGTGCATCTCCCAGATCAGATCGGGCCGATGTGACATCACAGGAAGTGCATCTCATAGACAAGCCCTGGGTGTCGCCGTCACACCCTAAGCCCCGCCCCTTTCGCGATGGCTCACCCGGCATCCTGACGCTGAGCTCGGTGACCCCGGAGGCTCCCTTGTCCAGCTGGTACCAGACCTGGTTGGGGTCCAGGGCCCATTCCTCCACGTGGCAGTAGTAGCTCCCGCTGTCCTCCAGCAGCGCCCCCTGCAGGGTGAGCGTGTACTGCCCCGGCGCCGCCGCCTCCAGCTGCAGACGCTCCTTTAGCCCCGCCTCCTCCGCGTACGTGCCGTACTCCACGCCCCCGCCGCCGCTGCGCACGATCAGCTTCCCGTCCGACCCCTGCGACCGGTGAGCGAACCACAGGATGGAGAAGCGCGATCCCGCCACCGACTGAGAGCGAACCCAACATGACAGGCTGACCGAGGAGCCCAACACCGCCATCACCGAGCGCTGCGCCTTGTCTACCTGCAGCCGCGACACTGCGGGGGAGACTCACTGTTATTATACATTATATAGCGCTGACATATACCACAGCGCTGTACATAGAAGCAGTCACATGACCTCCTGTCCCTCAGAGCTCACACTCTAATGTCTCCCCCACACTCACACACTGTTATTATACATTATATAGCGCTGACATATACCACAGCGCTGTACATAGAAGCAGTCACATGACCTCCTGTCCCTCAGAGCTCACACTCTAATGTCTCCTCCACACTTACACACTGTTATTATACATTATATAGCGCTGACATATACCACAGCGCTGTACATAGAAGCAGTCACATGACCTCCTGTCCCTCAGAGCTCACACTCTAATGTCTCCTCCACACTTACACACTGTTATTATACATTATATAGCGCTGACATATACCACAGCGCTGTACATAGAAGCAGTCACATGACCTCCTGTCCCTCAGAGCTCACACTCTAATGTCTCCTCCACACTTACACACTGTTATTATACATTATATAGCGCTGACATATACCACAGCGCTGTACATAGAAGCAGTCACATGACCTCCTGTCCCTTATACATTATATAGGGCTAATAATCGTGGATCCTGGGATCGCTCGGCGTTGGAGGCAGCGGGACACGTCATTGGTCGCCCTTTGCACGCCCACGCCGCGCTTTATATTCCAGGTTCCTCCTCGCTCTTCCCTGTGCCCCAATTTCTCTGCTGCTGGTACCCGGCGACTTCCATCACTTCCCTCCCAAGCAACAGTTGCTAAGGAGACGGGCGTTGCCAAGGAGACCCCTCTCTATGCACACAGCAGCCAGGAGTGGGCGGCCAAGACGTCAGGATGCCTGGCAAGGAGGGGGCGGGGCCAGCAGCCGGTGACACTCTATGCAAATGAAGCTGGACCAGGATGCTTTGGGAGTTTTATGCAAATTAGAGAGCAGAGCGCCAGCACCAACAGCTTATTTATAAAGCAGGCAGATGGTGAACCATGTGATGGGGGACAGGAAACTGCACCTCCCCCTCACACCATCAGTGACTCTGCATTAGAGAGATACTCACCTTTTCCTAGCAGAGCTCCATCTGGTGGGGGACAGGAAACTACTGCACCCCCCCTCACACCATCAGTGACCCTGCATTAGAGAGATACTCACCTTTTCCTAGCAGAGCTCCATCTGATGGGGGACAGGAAACAGCAGAGAATGCTGATGGTGGAGCCCTGTAATCATTGAGGGATATTCCAGAATGTGGAGCATGGAGGAGAGCGCACTCATGCTGGCGGGGGGGGGGGAGCGATCGCTGTAATAAACACAAATGGCTCCTCTGGGCGCAGAGACATTATTACTGCGAGAGAGAGAGAGAGAGACGCTTCCTCCGGGACACACTAATGTCTGATACATTATGGGATGTCTGAGGAGGGAGCGAGAGGAGAGAAAAGAGAGAGAGCGCAGGCGAGACTGCAGAGAGAGAGAGAGAGAGAGAGAAAGGAAAAAAAGCCAAAGTAAGAATAGAGAGAGAGAGAGAGAGAGAGAGAGAGAGAAAGCACATGAAACAGACAACAAAACAGTACAGGGAGAGCGGAGGGAAATAAATTAAAGTAATTAAAAAAGAGAGAGAGAGAGAAAGCGAGCAAGAGAAAGAGAGCGAGCGAGCGAAATAAAGAGCGAGCGAAAGAGAGCGAGTGAAGAGAGAGAGCGCGCGAGCGAAAGACAGAGCGCGAGCAAGCAAAAGAGAAAGAGCGAGCAAAAGAAAAAGAGCAAAAGAAAGAGAGAGAGCGGGCGAGCGAAAGAGAGAGATAGAGAGCGAGCGAAAGAGAGCGAGCGAGCAAAAGAGAGAGAGAGCGAGCAAAAGAGAGCAAGCGAAAGGGAGAGAGAGCGAGTGAAAGGGAGAGAGAGCGAGCGAAAGGGAAAGGGGGAGAGAGCGAGCGAGCGAAAGGGGGAGAGAGCGAGCGAAAGGGGGAGAGAGCGAGCGAAAGGGGGAGAGAGCGAGTGAAAGGGAGAGAGAGCGAGCGAAAGGGAAAGGGGGAGAGAGCGAGCGAGCGAAAGGGGGAGAGAGCGAGCGAAAGGGGGAGAGAGCGAGCGAAAGGGGGAGAGCGAAAGGGGGAGAGAGCGAGCGAAAGGGGGAGAGAGCGAGCGAAAGGGGGAGAGAGCGAGCGAAAGGGGGAGAGAGCGAGCGAAAGGGGGAGAGAGCGAGCGAAAGAGAGAGCGAGCGAAAGGGGGAGAGAGCGAGCGAAAGGGGGAGAGAGCGAGCGAAAGGGGGAGAGAGCGAGCGAAAGAGAGAGAGCGAGCGAGCGAGCGGGAGAGAGCGAGCGAGCGGGAGAGAGCGAGCGAGCGAAAGGGAGAGAGCGAGCGAGCGAAAGGGAGAGAGCGAGCGAGCGAAAGGGAGAGAGCGAGCGAGCGAAAGGGAGAGAGCGAGCGAGCGAAAGGGAGAGAGCGAGCGAGCGAAAGGGGGAGAGAGCGAGCGAGCGAAAGGGGGAGAGAGCGAGCGAGCGAAAGGGGGAGAGAGCGAGCGAAAGAGCGAGCGAGCGAAGGGGAGAGAGCGAGCGAGCGAAAGGGAGAGAGCGAGCGAGCGAAAGGGAGAGAGCGAGCGAGCGAAAGGGAGAGAGCGAGCGAAAGGGAGAGAGCGAGCGAGCGAAAGGGAGAGAGCGAGCGAGCGAAAGGGAGAGAGCGAGCGAGCGAAAGGGAGAGAGCGAGCGAGCGAAAGGGAGAGAGCGAGCGAGCGAAAGGGAGAGAGCGAGCGAGCGAAAGGGAGAGAGCGAGCGAGCGAAAGGGAGAGAGCGAGCGAGCGAAAGGGAGAGAGCGAGCGAGCGAAAGGGAGAGAGCGAGCGAGCGAAAGAGAGAGCGAGCGAGCGAAAGAGAGAGCGAGCGAGCGAGCGAAAGAGAGAGCGAGCGAAAGAGAGAGCGAAAGAGAGAGCGAGCGAGCGAAAGAGAGAGCGAGCGAAAAGAGAAAAAGAGCGAGCGAAAGAGAGAGCAAGTGAAAGAGAGAGTAAGTGAAAGAGAGAGCGAGCGAAAGGGAGAGAGTGAGCAAGCGAAAGGGAGAGAGCGAGCGAGCGAAAGAAAGAGAGAGAGAGCGAGCGAAAAAATACCATTTTGTGAATACTCACCTTGTAAAATGGGTATTATAAGTATGTCACACACCCCGCTTCAAGATATTCATAACCTGTGGGGTATACTGACCTGAAGAGGGCGATCTGCAGAGATGATTGGAGGAAAGAAAGCCCCTCCCAGTCCATAAATACCTGGGACCTCCCACTCATTCCCCAGTATAAAGATAGCAGTAAGGCAAGGGACCAGGAAGAGCCAAATATAAGTCATAACAACGCAAAGTTCACAATATGAAGGATCCAGAATTCAAAAAGGGCGGGTTGAAGCGGGGTGTGTGACATACTTATAATAACCATTTTATAAGGTGAGTATTCACAAAATGATATCATTCTAAGTATGTCACACACCCCGCTTCAAGATATCCATAACCTGTGGGACATCCAATAGCAGTGTCCATAAAGGGCGGGGATCCAAAAACAAGGTATAAAGCACAACTTAAACTACTGCAGCCTGCAGAACTTTGCGGCCAAAAACAGCATCCGCTGAGGCCCGAACATCAACCTTGTAAAACTTGGAAAAAGTGTGAACAGAAGACCAAGTAGCAGCCTTGCAAACTTGCTTAACAGAGGCCTGGTGCTGAAAAGCCCAGGAGGCCCCAACCGCACGAGTAGAATGAGCTGTAAAACGAAAAGGAGGATTCCTCCCCTTAGCAGAATAGGCCCCAACAATGGCCTGACGAATCCACCTACTGATGGAAGACTTGGCGGGCACAAAACCCTTCTTGGGCCCAAATGGCACCACAAAGAAAGCGTCAGTCTTGCGAAAGGAAGACGTTACCACCAAATAGTACTTCACAACGCGAACCACATCCAAGGAATGCAGGGCCCTCTCCTTGTCATTACTGGGATTAGGACACAGAGAGTGCAGAACAATATCCTGATTTAGATGAAAGGAAGAAACCACCTTAGGAAGGAAGTCCGTCTTGAAACGGAAAACCACCTTGTCCTGATGTCTTTCAAAATACGGAGCTTGAATAGACAGAGCCGCCAACTCAGAAACACGCCGAACAGAAGTGATAGCTACCAAAAAGGCCACCTTCTGTGTAAGGGAAGACAAAGGAATATCATGCAAAGGCTCAAAGGGAGGACCCTGAAGAGCAGAAAGAACCAAATTCAAATCCCAAACCGGAATCAGAGGCTTCCTAGGAGGGCGCACATGCGTAACCCCCTGGAAAAAGGTCTTAACCAACGGATGAAGCGCAAAAGATCTTTGGAAAAACACCGCCAGGGCAGACACCTGCCCCTTCAGAGTACTGAGTTGGAGCCCTAGATCCAAACCATGTTGCAGGAACTCCAAGATTCTAGAAATAGAGAATTCCCTACAAGGGAAGGCCCTAGTCTCACACCAATCAATATAAGACCTCCAAGTCCTATAGTACACGGATGAGGAAGACCTCTTCCTAGCGCTAATAAGAGTCCGAATCACAGCATCAGAAAGACCTTCCTCCTTCAAGATGGAGGTTTCAGCAGCCACGCCGTCAAAGCCAGCGTTGGTAAATTGGGGTAACGAAGATGACCCTGTGTGAGTAGATCTGGCAGCAGGGGCAGAACGAACTGATCTTCTGCTAACCTTACCACGTCTGCGAACCAGACCTGTCTTGGCCACCTTGGAGCCACCAGAATTGCTGGCGCTCCCTCCAGAGCCAGCTTGCGCACTACTCTGGCCACCATGGGAAACGGAGGAAACAGGTACAGAAAACCCAGATCCCTCCAGTTCAGAGACATGGCATCCGTTGCAAGAGCCAGAGGGTCCTTCGCCAGAGACACGAATGACGGAAGTTTGTGATTGTGACGGGAGGCAAAGAGGTCCACCTCCGGTGACCCCCACCTGCGACAAATTGTGTGAAAGACCTTGGGATTGAGGGACCACTCCCCTTTGCGGGCTGACAGCCTGCTCAGAGAGTCCGCCTCTGTGTTCTCCACTCCCGGGATGTAGACCGCCGAGATGCACGGGACGTGGCTCTCCGCCCAGTCCAGAATCAGAGACACTTCCCTGAGGGCACTCCTGCTGCGAGTCCCTCCCTGGTGATTGATGTAGGCAACCGCCGTCCGATTGTCCGACCGGACCTGGACCGGCAAGTCTCGCAGTTGATGAGTCAAATGACAAAGAACCATCCTGATGGCTCTCAATTCCAGAACATTGATAGGCTCGTGGGCTTCCAGGGGACCCCACAAACCCTGAAATTGCAGATCTTTCCAGAAGCCCCCCCATCCTGAGAGGCTGGCATCCATGGTGACTACCTCCCACTGAGGAGTCTGAAAGGATCTGCCCCTCAGCAGGTTGGCTGAGTTCAGCCACCACCGAAGCGAGCGGCGAACCCGGGGAGACATCCGAAAGAATTGATCCAGCGACTGAGGAGACCTGTCCCAGACCGACAACAGATGGAGCTGTAGCGTCCTTGTGTGAAACTGAGCAAAGGGGACTGCCTCGAAGGAGGCCACCATCAACCCCACCAGTCTCATCCCTAGTCGGATGGACGGTCGAGGAATGGACATGAACGACCGAATCAACTCCTGAATCAAAAGAACCTTGGAGGAAGGAACACTCTGGCCTGATCTGTATCCAGAGACATCTCCAGAAAAGATATTAACCTGGACGGGTAGAGGGAGGACTTGGGGTAGTTGATCACCCAGCCGAACCTCTCCAGAGTGGATATAACCGTCCTGGTGTCCAATTCCGCTTGGCTGAATGACGATGCCAAGATGAGGAGATCGTCCAGATATGGCACTATGCGAATCCCCTGCGCTCTGAGGAGAGCCATCACCCCAGCAAGCACCTTGGTGAAAACCCTTGGAGCTGTGGTGAGACCGAAGGGAAGAGCTACAAACTGAAAGTGCCGATCCTACACCGCGAACCTTAGAAACCTCTGGTGCGCGGGAAAAATGGGAACATGGAGGTAAGCGTCCTGGATGTCCCCCTGACGAAGAGAGTGGATAGCAGAACGCAACGTTTCCATGCGAAATTTTCGCAGCCTGACAGACCTGTTGAGAATCTTTAGGTCCAGGATGGGCCGGACGGAGCCATCCTTCTTGGGGACCGTGAACAGATTTGAGTAAAAACCCCGACCCCGGTCTAGTGGGGGCACTGGGCAAATGACTGCCATTTCCAGAAGACTCGATACCGCCGCCCGGAGATGCAGTGCAGCCAGTGCGTCCGGGGACACCCGAGACCTGAGGAAATGCGGGGGGGGGGGGGGCGGGGTGGGGGGGGGCAGGACTCAAACTCCAGCTTGTAGCCGGAAGACACCACTTCCCGGATCCACTTGTCCGAGACCTCCCGAATCCAGACTTGGGAGAAGTGTCGCAGCCGTCCCCCCACCCGCACGGGTGAGGGCGCCCCCTCATTGTTGAGCGGGCTTGGCCGCGGGTTTGGGTTTAGAGCCCCAACTGTATCCTGAACGGGCACGACCCCTGCCCCTATTCCAGGACTCTCCTCTTGTAGAAGGGAAGGCAAAACCTCTTCCCGCTCTGGATCCCCGAAAGGAAGAAGTGAAGGAAGCCGCTCCTCGAAAGGGGCGTCGTTGCTTCTTGCGTTGAGGTAATTTACCACCTTTAGCTACCGAGTCCAATTTGTCTCCAAAAAGCCTTAACCCAACGAAGGGAAGAGACGTCAGAGACTTTTTTGACCCAAAATCAGCCGCCCACTGGCGCAACCAAATTGAACGCGTAATAGTCACCATTAAAGCAGAGGCTCTGCTACTCATCATCAAGGAATCATCCAAAACGGCTAAAATGAAGGACAGAAACACCTCACAACGTTTTAGTCCAAGAAATTCATCACTGTCCGGATCCAAACCGGAAGAGGATAACAAATCCCTGACCACCTTTCTGGTAGCCACCACCAACAGTGATGGCTGCCCCAATACTGGCAAAACCATGACAAGCCATCTGGTCAATGCGTTTATCCTCACCATCTTTAAGAGAGGAACAATCAGGGTTATTCAAAACTGCTGAGTTGGATAACCCCAAAATTGGGGCGTCCACCTCGGGGGGGGGGGGGGGGGGGGGGGGAAGCCCAGCGCTTAACCGTGTCCACGGGGAAAGGATACCTTCTATCCCAACTCTGAGGAATGCCTGGGAGCCGAGCCGGCCTCTCCCATTCCTTGGAAATAATATTATCAAAATGCTTTTGATTAGGGAATTCTAAGCGCGGCCTGGATTCCTCATAAAACTCCCCTTGTTGTTGAGGAACCGCCGCCGGAGGCGAGATAGCCAGAACCTCAAACATCTGAGTCAGAACATTAGGAGTATCCGAGGAACTCCCTGACCCCCGATCGGAATCAGCGCCAACAATTTGCTGATCATCAGAATTATCTGAATCCTCAAATACCTCCCCTTCCTCCGGAGGGGAATAATCTGACCAATCTAGACCATCCGCATCATCGTATTCAAAATGAGTAACCGGTGACAAATGCTTTCTCTTAGCCGGTGCCTTCTTGGCTACCGCAGTGGAAATAAATTTTTCAATATTGGCCAATCTGGCACACACATCAGATTGCGACTGCCCCCCCATGACAACATCACACGGGGCACGGGTCAAAATGGGAGGGGGAGGGGATGAAGCCGGCGGTGCTGACCCAGAAGCCTGGGGTCCGGACTGCCGCGTAATAGACTGTTGTGCACATGATATACATAAAAAGAAATCATCCCCAGTTAGGGATACCCCACAACCCAAACACTTCCGAGATTGTCCCGAGGGGAGCCCGGAATCCTGGGATGCCTCCATAAGGCGAACTTGAGTGAGTCGCTATGACCGAGGGAATTACGCTACTAAGCAACCCGGGATGCCCTTATAGTGTCCAAGTGGGAGGATTTGTAAAATATATGTATAGAAAAAAACCCAGGGACCCTAGGACCGGGAGAAGCCCCCTAAATATCCCAGAAGATTCCACCTAAAAAACACAATGGACACAATGAGAAAAACTTATTCATTGAATAAGAGTCAAAACACGGGAAGAAAAGGCCCACAGGGCCACTCACAGAGCCTGTACTATCCGAGTGCTGTGTCCACACCGGCCTGAGGTAAAAATGCAGAGCTGGAGACGGAGAAGGGGGGCGTGGCCAGCACGGATCGCGTGCTTGACCTGCTCCGCCCCCCTCCGCAGGTCAGTGAGGAGGATAGAGCTCCTCAGCGGTGCTCAGAACTAGAGGGGGCGGGCCGCTGCGACGCGCCGCAAGTCCGGCCCCGCCCCCAATAGAACGCGTGAGGGGAAGGCTCCCCTCCGCTGCAATGCCTCAGAAAGCCGTTGCCGCGGGCGCCGCGGCACCGGATAGTAAAAAGACAAGTGGTAGCGGCCCGCACGGTGTGTGGAGCCGCTCCCCGCTCGAGCCACGCTACATAAGGCTCACATTTAAAAAGGAGCGGGCCGCGGCCTCACGCCGAAGGCCCGGCCCCGCCCCCCCACAGAAGAGCGTGAGGGGAGAGACCTCCCCTCCGCCTTCTGAGGTAAAAGCAGCACCGCGGCGGCAATGGCGGCTGCGGTGTCTGACAGTAATAAAGTTCCCTCCCGTATACAGTATAAATACACACTACAATATACAACAGTGCAACCAATTCATTTTGAGGGAAAACTTCCATACCGAAAGCCTAATGCTGAGGAGAGGACCCCTAACCCAAGCCAGGGAGGTGGGAATATGTCATAAAGGAATAAATGTTCCAAAGTGGACAGGGCATCCCAAACCGGGGTCACCAACCCGGTATAACCGCCTACCCTCTATATAGGGTCTCGCGGCGGAGCATGGCTCCTGAGCACCTGTGGTGCTAATATACCTTCGCCCGGACAGCAGTCAAGACTGGGAGGCATGCAAATATAAGGATCAAAAGGGGAAAAGAGAAGTCCGAACGGAAATAAAAAATTGACTGGCCGGGAGTAATCCCAGCTACCTGAGAGACCCCCTGTGCAAGGAGGAGACATCATCTTCTGCTTGCTCGCCGCCTGCAGAGATGAAGACTGGGTAATGAGTGGGAGGTCCCAGGTATTTATGGACTGGGAGGGGCTTTCTTTCCTCCAATCATCTCTGCAGTTCGCCCTCTACAGGTCAGTATTACCCACAGGTTATGAATATCTTGAAGCGGGGTGTGTGACATACTTAGAATAAAGAGAGCGAGCGAAAAAGAGAGAGCGAGCGAAAGAGAGCGTGCGAGCGAGCAAGAGAGAGAGAAAGAGAGAAAGAGAGAGCGAGCGAGCAAGCGAAAGAGAGAGAGAGTGAAAAGAGAAAAAGAGTGAAAAAGAGCGAGCGAGGGAGCGAACGAGCGAAAGAGAGCAAGCGAGCGAAAGAGAGAGCAAGCGAAAGAGAGAGCGAGCGAAAAGAGAAAAAGAGCGAGCGAGCGAAAGAGAGAGAGCGAGCAAGCGAAAGGGAGAGAGCGAGCAAGCGAAAGGGAGAGAGCGAGCAAAAGAGAGAGAGCGAGCAAAAGAGAGAGAGCGAGCAAAAGAGAGAGAGCGAGCGAAAGAGAGAGAGCGAGCAAAAGAGAGAGAGCGAGCAAAAGAGAGAGAGAGCGAGCGAGCAAGCGAAAGAGAGAGCGAGCGAAAAGAGAAAAAGAGTGAAAAAGAGCGAGCGAGAGAGCGAGCGAGCGAAAAGAGAAAAAGAGCGAGCGAAAAGAGAAAAAGAGCGAGCGAGAGAGTGAGCGAGCAAAAGAGAGCAAGCGAGCGAAAGAGAGAGAGAGCGAGCGAGCGAAAGAGAGAGCACGCGAAAGGGACAGCGAGCGAAAGGGAGAGAGCGAGCGAGCGAAAGGGAGAGAGAGCGCGAGCGAGCAAGCGAAAGAGAGAGCGAGCGAAAAGAGAAAAAGTGAAAAAGAGCGAGTGAGAGAGCGAACGAGCGAAAGAGAGCAAGCGAGCGAAAGAGAGCAAGCGAGCGAAAGAGAGAGAGAAAGCGAGCGAGCGAAAGAGAGCGAGCAAGCGAAAGGGAGAGAGCGAGCGAAAGAGAGAGAGAGAGAGAGCAAGCGAAAGGGAGAGAGAGAGCAAGCGAAAGGGAGAGAGCGAGCGAAAAAGAGAGAGCGAGCGAGCGAAAAAGAGAGAGCGAGCGAGCGAAAAAGAGAGAGCGAGCGAAAAAGAGAGAGCGAGCGTGCGAAAGAAAGAGAGAGCGAGCGAAAAAGAGAGAGCAAGCGTGTGAAAGAAGGAGAGAGCGAGCGAAAAAGAGAGAGCAAGTGTGCGAAAGAAAGAGAGAGCGAGCGAAAAAGAGAGAGCGAGCGAAAGAGAGAGCGAGCGAAAGAGCGAGCGAGAGCGAAAGAGAGCGAGCGAGCGAAAGAGAGAGAGAGCGAGCGAAAAGAGAAAAAGAGTGAAAAAGAGCGAGCGAGAGAGCGAACGAAAGAGAGAGCAAGCGAGCGAAAGGGAGAGAGCGAGCGAGCGAAAGGGAGAGAGCGAGCGAGCGAAAGGGAGAGAGCGAGCGAGCGAAAGGGAGAGAGCGAGCGAGCGAAAGGGAGAGAGAGCGAGCGAAAGGGGGAGAGAGCGAGCGAAAGGGGGAGAGCGAGCGAGCGAAAGGGAGAGAGCGAGCGAGCGAAAGGGAGAGAGCGAGCGAGCGAAAGGGAGAGAGCGAGCGAGCGAAAGGGAGAGAGCGAGCGAAAGGGAGAGAGAGAGAGCGAAAGGGAGAGAGCGAGCGAGCGAAAGGGGGAGAGCGAGCGAGCGAAAGGGAGAGAGCGAGCGAGCGAAAGGGAGAGAGAGAGAGCGAAAGGGGGAGAGCGAGCGAGCGAAAGGGGGAGAGCGAGCGAGCGAAAGGGAGAGAGCGAGCGAGCGAAAGGGAGAGAGCGAGCGAGCGAAAGGGAGAGAGCGAGCGAGCGAAAGGGAGAGAGAGAGAGAGCGAGCGAAAGAGAGAGTGAAAGAGAGAGAGCGAGCGAGAGAGAGAGAGCGAGCGAGAGAGAGCGAAAGAGACACACTAATGCCCGATTATGAGATGCCAGAGGAGGGGAGTGAGACGTGCAAGAAGAGAGAGAGAGACCAAAAGAACGCAGGCGAGACTGAAGAGAGTGCAAACAAAACAGAAGAGAGAGAAAGGAAAAAAAGCAAAAGTAAGAATAGAGAGAAAGAGATAAAGAGAGAGAGAGAGCGAGCGCGCGCAGGCAGCAATGACGAGAGCGGCAACAAAACAGTATAGAAAGAGCGAGAGAAAGAAAGTAAAAAGTAAGAGAAAGATAAAGGGAGAGAAAGGAAGAAAGCGAGAGAGTGCAGGGAGTGTCTGCCCTCAGGTGGGATAATCCAGAATTACCAGTATGACATCTTCCTGAGAAGTCTCCTGGCCCCGCCCACCACTCACACCGGCCCCGCCCACTCCAGCCTGCAGCAACCATCAGCGATCAGACCCCCACCCAGGCATGGCACCTGCAGGGGGCGCTATAATGTACATATAACATGAGGGCCCTGTGCCCGTTATATCACTCACATACATGTAATGAGGAGACATTATGGGGCACTGTGCCCGCTCACATCACACACATACATGTAACGGGGGCGCTGTGCCCGCTCACATCACACACATACATGTAACGGGGGCACTGTGCCCGCTCACATCACACACATACATGTAACGGGGGCACTGTGCCCGCTCACATCACACACATACATGTAACGGGGGCACTGTGCCCGCTCACATCACACACATACATGTAACGGGGGCACTGTGCCCGCTCACATCACACACATACATGTAACGGGGGCACTGTGCCCGCTCACATCACACACATACATGTAACGGGGGCACTGCGCCCGCTCACATCACACACATACATGTAACAGGGGCACTCTGCCCGCTCACATCACACACATACATGTAACGGGGGCACTGTGCCCGCTCACATCACACACATACATGTAACAGGGGCACTCTGCCCGCTCACATCACACACATACATGTAACGGGGGCACTGTGCCCGCTCACATCACACACATACATGTAACGGGGGCACTGTGCCCGCTCACATCACACACATACATGTAACAGGGACACTGTGCCCGCTCACATCACACACATACATGTAATGGGGGCACTCTGCCCGCTCACATCACACACATACATGTAACGGGGGCCCTGTGCCCGCTCACATCACACACATACATGTAATGGGGGCACTGTGCCCGCTCACATCACACACATACATGTAACGGGGGCCCTGTGCCCGCTCACATCACACACATACATGTAACGGGGGCCCTGTGCCCGCTCACATCACACACATACATGTAACGGGGGCACTGCGCCCGCTCACATCACACACATACATGTAATGGGGGCACTCTGCCCGCTCACATCACACACATACATGTAACGGGGGCACTCTGCCCGCTCACATCACACACATACATGTAACGGGGGCACTGCGCCCGCTCACATCACACACATACATGTAACAGGGACACTGTGCCCGCTCACATCACACACATACATGTAATGGGGGCACTCTGCCCGCTCACATCACACACATACATGTAACGGGGGCACTGCGCCCGCTCACATCACACACATACATGTAACAGGGGGACTCTGCCCGCTCACATCACACACATACATGTAATGGGGGCACTCTCCCGCTCACATCACACACATACATGTAACGGGGGCACTCTGCCCGCTCACATCACACACATACAATGTAACAGGGGCACTGTGCCCGCTCACATCACACACATACATGTAACAGGGGCACTCTGGCCCGCTCACATCACACACATACAAGTAATGGGGGCACTCTGCCCGCTCAATCACACACATACATGTAACGGGGGCACTGTGCCCGCTCACATCACACACATACATGTAACAGGGACACTGTGCCCGCTCACATCACACACATACATGTAACTGGGGCACTCTGCCCGCTCACATCACACACATACATGTAACGGGGGCACTCTGCCCGCTCACATCACACACATACATGTAACAGGGGCACTGTGCCCGCTCACATCACACACATACATGTAACGGGGGCACTGTGCCCGCTCACATCACACACATACATGTAACAGGGACACTGTGCCCGCTCACATCACACACATACATGTAATGGGGGCACTCTGCCCGCTCACATCACACACATACATGTAACGGGGGCACTGTGCCCGCTCACATCACACACATACATGTAACAGGGGCACTCTGCCCGCTCACATCACACACATACATGTAACGGGGGCACTGTGCCCGCTCACATCACACACATACATGTAACGGGGGCACTGTGCCCGCTCACATCACACACATACATGTAACGGGGGCACTCTGCCCGCTCACATCACACACATACATGTAACGGGGGCACTGTGCCCACTCACATCACACACATACATGTAACGGGGGCACTGTGCCCGCTCACATCACACACATACATGTAACGGGGGCACTCTGCCCGCTCACATCACACACATACATGTAACGGGGGCACTGTGCCCGCTCACATCACACACATACATGTAACGGGGGCACTGTGCCCGCTCACATCACACACATACATGTAACGGGGGCACTCTGCCCGCTCACATCACACACATACATGTAACGGGGGCACTCTGCCCGCTCACATCACACACATACATGTAACGGGGGCCCTGTGCCCGCTCACATCACACACATACATGTAACAGGGGCACTGTGCCCGCTCACATCACACACATACATGTAACGGGGGCACTGTGCCCGCTCACATCACACACATACATGTAACGGGGGCACTGTGCCCGCTCACATCACACACATACATGTAACGGGGGCACTGTGCCCGCTCACATCACACACATACATGTAACGGGGGCACTCTGCCCGCTCACATCACACACATACATGTAACGGGGGCACTCTGCCCGCTCACATCACACACATACATGTAACGGGGGCACTCTGCCCGCTCACCTGGGCGCTGCACGCGGATCTCCAGCAGGTTGGACGCCCTCTCGGCCAGGCGGCTCCAGCTCCCGTTGTGGCTCCGCCCCCAGATCTCGCCCACGCACTGGTACTTTCCGGCCTCGGAGTCGCTGGCGCGGCCCACGCTCAGGCGCACGTTGTGGCTGGCGTCGCTCTTCTCCACCACGCCGCGGCCACGGAAGTTTCCGGCGCGCTCGCCCCACTGCACGCCGCCCGTGTGGCTGAACCTCACCAGGTCGTGGGCCTCGCCCCCACCGCCGCCAACGGGCTGGAAGCGCCAGGTCACCGACACGCCCACCCAGGACGGGTAATGCGGCTTCAGGATGCACTGCAGGTCAAACGAGTCGAAGTAACTGACCACCGGCGTCCGAGAGATCGCCGTCACCGCGAAGCCCGTCTCTGCAACGGGAAAAGGGGGAGATAACGGGTCACCCCGACTCACCCGACAGGAAGGGTCACCCCGACTCACCCGACAGGAAGGGTCACCCCGACTCACCCGACAGGAAGGGTCACCCTGACTCACCCCACAGGAAGGGTCACCCCGACTCACCCGACAGGAAGGGTCACCCCGACTCACCCGACAGGAAGGGTCACCCCGACTCACCCGGGACCGACAGGAAGGGTCACCCCGACTCACCCGGGACCGACAGGAAGGGTCACCCCGACTCACCCGGGACCGACAGGAAGGGTCACCCCGACTCACCCGGGACCGACAGGAAGGGTCACCCCGACTCACCCCACAGGAAGGGTCACCCCGACTCACCCCACAGGAAGGGTCACCCCGACTCACCCCACAGGAAGGGTCACCCCGACTCACCCCACAGGAAGGGTCACCCCGACTCACCCCACAGGAAGGGTCACCCCGACTCACCCGACAGGAAGGGTCACCCCGACTCACCCGACAGGAAGGGTCACCCCGACTCACCCGACAGGAAGGGTCACCCCGACTCACCCGGGACCGACAGGAAGGGTCACCCCGACTCACCCGGGACCGACAGGAAGGGTCACCCCGACTCACCCGGGACCGACAGGAAGGGTCACCCCGACTCACCCGGGACCGACAGGAAGGGTCACCCCGACTCACCCCACAGGAAGGGTCACCCCGACTCACCCCACAGGAAGGGTCACCCCGACTCACCCCACAGGAAGGGTCACCCCGACTCACCCCACAGGAAGGGTCACCCCGACTCACCCCACAGGAAGGGTCACCCCGACTCACCCCACAGGAAGGGTCACCCCGACTCACCCGGGACCGACAGGAAGGGTCACCCCGACTCACCCGGGACCGACAGGAAGGGTCACCCCGACTCACCCGGGACCGACAGGAAGGGTCACCCCGACTCACCCGACAGGAAGGGTCACCCCGACTCACCCCACAGGAAGGGTCACCCCGACTCACCCCACAGGAAGGGTCACCCCGACTCACCCGACAGGAAGGGTCACCCCGACTCACCCGACAGGAAGGGTCACCCCGACTCACCCGACAGGAAGGGTCACCCCGACTCACCCGACAGGAAGGGTCACCCCGACTCACCCGGGACCGACAGGAAGGGTCACCCCGACTCACCCGACAGGAAGGGTCACCCCGACTCACCCGACAGGAAGGGTCACCCCGACTCACCCGACAGGAAGGGTCACCCCGACTCACCCGACAGGAAGGGTCACCCCGACTCACCCGACAGGAAGGGTCACCCCGACTCACCCCACAGGAAGGGTCACCCCGACTCACCCGACAGGAAGGGTCACCCCGACTCACCCGGGACCGACAGGAAGGGTCACCCCGACTCACCCGGGACCGACAGGAAGGGTCACCCCGACACACCCGGGACCGACAGGAAGGGTCACCCCGACTCACCCGGGACCGACAGGAAGGGTCACCCCGACACACCCGGGACCGACAGGAAGGGTCACCCCGACACACCCGACAGGAAGGGTCACCCCGACTCACCCCACAGGAAGGGTCACCCCGACTCACCCGACAGGAAGGGTCACCCCGACTCACCCGGGACCGACAGGAAGGGTCACCCCGACTCACCCGGGACCGACAGGAAGGGTCACCCCGACTCACCCGGGACCGACAGGAAGGGTCACCCCGACACACCCGGGACCGACAGGAAGGGTCACCCCGACACACCCGGGACCGACAGGAAGGGTCACCCCGACTCACCCGGGACCGACAGGAAGGGTCACCCCGACTCACCCGGGACCGACAGGAAGGGTCACCCCGACTCACCCGGGACCGACAGGAAGGGTCACCCCGACTCACCCGGGACCGACAGGAAGGGTCACCCCGACTCACCCGGGACCGACAGGAAGGGTCACCCCGACTCACCCGGGACCGACAGGAAGGGTCACCCCGACTCACCCGGGACCGACAGGAAGGGTCACCCCGACTCACCCGGGACCGACAGGAAGGGTCACCCCGACTCACCTGACAGGAAGGGTCACCCCGACTCACCCGGGACCGACAGGAAGGGTCACCCCGACTCACCCGACAGGAAGGGTCACCCCGACTCACCCGGGACCGACAGGAAGGGTCACCCCGACTCACCCGGGACCGACAGGAAGGGTCACCCCGACACACCCGGGACCGACAGGAAGGGTCACCCCGACACACCCGGGACCGACAGGAAGGGTCACCCCGACCCACCCGGGACCGACAGGAAGGGTCACCCCGACTCACCCGGGACCGACAGGAAGGGTCACCCCGACTCACCCGGGACCGACAGGAAGGGTCACCCCGACTCACCCGGGACCGACAGGAAGGGTCACCCCGACTCACCCGGGACCGACAGGAAGGGTCACCCCGACTCACCCGGGACCGACAGGAAGGGTCACCCCGACTCACCCGGGACCGACAGGAAGGGTCACCCCGACTCACCCGGGACCGACAGGAAGGGTCACCCCGACTCACCCGGGACCGACAGGAAGGGTCACCCCGACTCACCCGGGACCGACAGGAAGGGTCACCCCGACTCACCCGGGACCGACAGGAAGGGTCACCCCGACTCACCCGGGACCGACAGGAAGGGTCACCCCGACTCACCCGGGACTGACAGGAAGGGTCACCCCGACTCACCCGACAGGAAGGGTCACCCCGACTCACCCGGGACCGACAGGAAGGGTCACCCCGACTCACGACACACACACTGGAGGCAGTAGGAGCAGTAGCAGGTCGCTGTGTACACAGGCAGCATTTCTCCTCTAGCCGCAGGGTAAGTGCAGGGAGGAGTGAGGTGAGTATTGTTATTCCAGCAACCGGTTTGGTCACAGCCGCAGATCTGCTGACATAACAGCCAGAGCCCCGGGGCACCCAACCATGCTGCCGCACTCACCCGCCACCTCGTACCCGCCACCCAACCATGCTGCCGCACTCACCCGCCACCTCGTACCCACCACCCAACCATGCTGCCGCACTCACCCGCCACCGCTCCTGGCACCCAACCATGCTGCCGCACTCACCCGCCACCTCGTACCCGCCACTGATCCTAGCACCCTGTACCCACCACTGATCCTCGCAGCTGCTGCTGATCCTGGCCCCCCGTACCCTCCGCTAATGCGCGCACCCCGTACCCTCCGCTAATGCGCGCACCCCCTACCCTCCGCTAATGCGCGCACCCTGTACCCTCCGCTAATGCGCGCACCCTGTACCCTCCGCTAATGCGCGCACCCCGTACCCTCCGCTGATCCTTGCACCCTGTACCCTCCGCTGATCCTCGCACCCTGTACCCTCCGCTTATCCTCGCACCCTGTACCCTCCGCTGATCCTCGCACCCCGTACCCACCACTGATCCTCGCACCCCGTACCCTCCGCTGATCCTCGCACCCCGTACCCTCCGCTGATCCTCGCACCCCGTACCCTCCGCTTATCCTCGCACCCTGTACCCTCCGCTTATCCTCGTACCCTGTACCCACCGCTGATCCTCGCACCCTGTACCCTCCACTGATCCTGGCACCCTGTACCCTCCGCTGATCCTCGCACCCTGTACCCTCCGCTGATCCTCGCACCCCGTACCCTCCGCTGATCCTCGCACCCCGTACCCTCCGCTTATCCTCGCACCCTGTACCCTCCGCTTATCCTCGCACCCTGTACCCTCCGCTGATCCTCGCACCCTGTACCCTCCACTGATCCTCGCACCCTGTACCCTCCACTGATCCTCGCACCCTGTACCCACCGCTGATCCTCGCACCCTGTACCCTCCACTGATCCTCGCACCCTGTACCCTCCGCTTATCCTCGCACCCTGTACCCTCCGCTTATCCTCGCACCCTGT
This sequence comes from Gastrophryne carolinensis, assembly GCA_027917425.1. Classification (NCBI taxonomy): domain Eukaryota; kingdom Metazoa; phylum Chordata; class Amphibia; order Anura; family Microhylidae; genus Gastrophryne; species Gastrophryne carolinensis. The sequence goes on from CM051236.1 coordinate 524,252,159, forward strand.
ACCCTCCGCTTATCCTCGCACCCTGTACCCTCCGCTTATCCTCGCACCCTGTACCCTCCGCTTATCCTCGCACCCTGTACCCTCCGCTTATCCTCGCACCCTGTACCCACCGCTGATCCTCGCACCCTGTACCCACCGCTGATCCTCGCACCCTGTACCCACCGCTGATCCTCGCACCCTGTACCCTCCGCTGATCCTCGCACCCTGTACCCTCCACTGATCCTCGCACCCTGTACCCTCCGCTTATCCTCGCACCCTGTACCCTCCGCTTATCCTCGCACCCTGTACCCACCGCTGATCCTCGCACCCTGTACCCTCCGCTTATCCTCGCACCCTGTACCCTCCGCTTATCCTCGCACCCTGTACCCACCGCTGATCCTCGCACCCTGTACCCACCGCTGATCCTCGCACCCTGTACCCACCGCTGATCCTCGCACCCTGTACCCTCCGCTGATCCTCGCACCCTGTACCCTCCACTGATCCTTGCACCCTGTACCCTCCACTGATCCTCGCACCCTGTACCCTCCGCTTATCCTCGCACCCTGTACCCTCCGCTGATCCTCGCACCCTGTACCCTCCACTGATCCTCGCACCCTGTACCCACCGCTGATCCTCGCACCCTGTACCCTCCGCTGATCCTCGCACCCTGTACCCTCCGCTGATCCTCGCACCCTGTACCCTCCGCTGATCCTCGCACCCTGTACCCTCCGCTGATCCTCGCACCCTGTACCCTCCACTGATCCTCGCACCCTGTACCCTCCACTGATCCTGGCACCCTGTACCCTCCGCTGATCCTCGCACCCTGTACCCTCCGCTGATCCTCGCACCCTGTACCCTCCACTGATCCTCGCACCCTGTACCCTCCACTGATCCTCGCACCCTGTACCCTCCACTGATCCTCGCACCCTGTACCCTCCACTGATCCTCGCACCCCGTACCCTCCGCTGATCCTCGCACCCTGTACCCTCCGCTGATCCTCGCACCCCGTACCCTCCGCTGATCCTCGCACCCTGTACCCTCCGCTGATCCTCGCACCCTGTACCCTCCACTGATCCTCGCACCCTGTACCCTCCACTGATCCTCGCACCCTGTACCCTCCGCTGATCCTCGCACCCTGTACCCTCCGCTGATCCTCGCACCCCGTACCCTCCGCTGATCCTCGCACCCTGTACCCTCCGCTGATCCTCGCACCCTGTACCCTCCGCTGATCCTCGCACCCTGTACCCTCCACTGATCCTCGCACCCTGTACCCTCCACTGATCCTCGCACCCTGTACCCTCCGCTGATCCTCGCACCCTGTACCCTCCGCTGATCCTCGCACCCTGTACCCTCCGCTGATCCTCGCACCCCGTACCCTCCGCTGATCCTCGCACCCCGTACCCTCCGCTAATCCTGGCACCCCGTACCCTCCGCTAATCCTGGCACCCCGTACCCTCCGCTGATCCTCGCACCCTGTACCCTCCGCTGATCCTCGCACCCTGTACCCTCCGCTAATCCTGGCACCCCGTACCCTCCGCTAATCCTGGCACCCCGTACCCTCCGCTGATCCTCGCACCCTGTACCCTCCGCTGATCCTCGCACCCTGTACCCTCCGCTAATCCTGGCACCCCGTACCCTCCGCTAATCCTCGCATCCCGTACCCGCAACCTCCTACCACTTTCCAGGTCTATGCCCCTCTCCAGCCTTTTCTATTACTGTGCCCCGCCACTTGCCCCACCCGCTGCTGAACCTCGCACCCCGAACCTGCGGCTGTCATGTGACCCTGACCTCTCTCCCCCCAACGAATCCGGACTACCTGGCACACTCCCGCACAGTACTTACCCAGTGGGGTGACCTCCACATTGGTCTGCGCGGCTCTCTCCCCCAGCATCTGCCACTCTCCCTCCGAGGCGGGCACCCACTCCGCCACGCGGCACTCGTACAGGCCGGCGTCCTGGCGCTGGGCGCCCTCCAGGTCCAGGGTGAAGGTGTCGGAGCCGGTCCTCACCATCTGCAGCCCCCCGGCACCGGCCCACTCCCTGTACGCCTGGCCGCCGGCCCAGGTCACGCCATCGCGGTCCTGCCGGATCACCTCCTGCTGCCGGCCCTGCTTGTCCGTCAGGTGCCAGGACGCCGACACCCGGCTGTGGGGACCGGCCAGCGAGGCCACCGAACACGTCAGGCTGATGCGCGCCCCCTCCAGGATGGAGCTGGAATTGGCCGCCACCGTCACCGAGAGAGAAGTCCCTGCGGGCGAGAAAGAGGGAGACGCGGGGTCACGAAACGCGTCGCTTCAGAGCTTAGATCCCCTCCGACTATACTCCCCAACCCCTGACCCAACCCGGGACCCAACCCTTCCCGGGACTCACAGAACCACCTCCCCGGGCCCTTCCTGGGACTCACAGAACCACCTCCCCGGGCCCTTCCTGGGACTCACAGAACCACCTCCCCGGGCCCTTCCTGGGACTCACAGAACCACCTCCCCGGGCCCTTCCTGGGGCTCACAGAACCGCCCCCCCCCCCCCGGGCCCTTCCTGGGACTCTCAAAACTGCCCCCCCGGGCCCTTCCTGGGACTCTCAGAACTGCCCCCCCGGGACTATGAGCACCACCTCCCCGGGCCCTTCCTGGGACTCTCAGAACTGCCCCCCTCGGGCCCTTCCTGGGACTATGAGCACCACCTGCCCGAGCCCTTCCCGGGACTCACAGAACCACCTCCCCGGGCCCTTCCTGGGACTCTCAGAACCGCCTCCCCGGGCCCTTCCTGGGACTCTCAGAACCGCCTCCCCGGGCCCTCCCTGGGACTCTCAGAACCGCCTCCCCGGGCCCTCCCTGGGACTCTACCTCACCTGTCGGGCCAGGTTAGAACCCCCTCGGGCACGCCACCCTCTACCTCACCTGTCGGGCCGGGTTAGAACCCCCTCGGCCACGCCACCCTCTACCTCACCTGTCGAGCTGGGGAACCTGTCTGGCCGGGTTAGAACCCCCTCGGGCACGCCACCCTCTACCTCCCGGGCCGGGTCAGAACCCCCTGGGGCACGCCACTCTCTACCTCCCGGGGTGTGGGGGAACCCTTCGGGCCGGGTCAGAACACCATCGGGGGGCACTTACGCAGGGGTAGCACGGTGATGGGGATGTTTTTGGGCCTCTTGCTGTCCCGGTCCACCATTTCCCCGGCGGGGGATCGCTCCTTCTCGGTCACCCTGCAGTTGTATTTGCCGCTGTCCTCCGGGCGCAGGCGGAAGATCCTGAGCGAGAAGACGCCGTCGCTGTCCCGGGCCACGCGCACCACCCCGCGGCCCTCGCGCTGCGCGTACTCCCCCGTTAGGCTGGCCACGCCCCCGGGGCTCAGGCCCGCAATCAGCGAGCTGTTGAAGGCCCAGGACACGGCGAAGGTTCGATCCCCCGTGTTCTGGGCGTCGATAATGCACCGCAGCTCGGCCGCCTCCCCCGCCGTGTACGTGCGGCGATCCGTCTCCAGGCGCACGTTGAAATCCTTGTCTGTGGGAGAGAGAAGAGAAGAGGTCGCCATGGGAACGCAACGGCCACTTACCTGCCGCAGGTGGACACAGAAGCACCGCCCACAATCGGGTCATCACCGCCATCAATTGGGTCATCATAGGACTGCACCAGTACAGCAGGCTGGGCTTTCTGGGACTCCGTGCTCCCACTTCTCCAGCCCTTTCTGGGACTCCGCCCCCACTTCTCCAGCCCTTCCCGGGACTCCGTGCTCCCCCTCTCCAGCCCTTCCCGGGACTCCGTGCTCCCCCTCTCCAGCCCTTCCCGGGACTCCGTGCTCCCCCTCTCCAGCCCTTCCCGGGACTCCGTGCTCCCCCTCTCCAGCCCTTCCCGGGACTCCGTGCTCCCCCTCTCCAGCCCTTCCCGGGACTCCGTGCTCCCCCTCTCCAGCCCTTCCCGGGACTCCGTGCTCCCCCTCTCCAGCCCTTCCCGGGACTCCGTGCTCCCCCTCTCCAGCCCTTCCCGGGACTCCGTGCTCCCCCTCTCCAGCCCTTCCCGGGACTCCGTGCTCCCCCTCTCCAGCCCTTCCCGGGACTCCGTGCTCCCCCTCTCCAGCCCTTCCCGGGACTCCGTGCTCCCCCTCTCCAGCCCTTCCCGGGACTCCGTGCTCCCCCTCTCCAGCCCTTCCCGGGACTCTGTGCTCCCCCTCTCCAGCCCTTCCCGGGACTCCGTGCTCCCCCTCTCCAGCCCTTCCCGGGACTCCGTGCTCCCCCTCTCCAGACCTTCCCGGGACTCCGTGCTCCCCCTCTCCAGACCTTCCCGGGACTCCGTGCTCCCCCTCTCCAGACCTTCCCGGGACTCCGTGCTCCCCCTCTCCAGACCTTCCCGGGACTCCGTGCTCCCCCTCTCCAGACCTTTCTGGGACTCTGTGCTCCCCCTCTCCAGACCTTTCTGGGACTCTGTGCTCCCCCTCTCCAGACCTTTCTGGGACTCTGTGCTCCCCCTCTCCAGACCTTCCCGGGACTCCGTGCTCCCCCTCTCCAGCCCTTTCTGGGACTCTGTGCGCTCCCCCTCTCCAGACCTTTCTGGGACTCTGTGCGCTCCCCCTCTCCAGACCTTTCTGGGACTCTGTGCGCTCCCCCTCTCCAGACCTTTCTGGGACTCTGTGCTCCCCCTCTCCAGCCCTTCCCGGGACTCTGTGCTCCCCCTCTCCAGACCTTTCTGGGACTCTGTGCGCTCCCCCTCTCCAGACCTTTCTGGGACTCTGTGCGCTCCCCCTCTCCAGACCTTTCTGGGACTCTGTGCGCTCCCCCTCTCCAGACCTTTCTGGGACTCTGTGCGCTCCCCCTCTCCAGACCTTTCTGGGACTCTGTGCGCTCCCCCTCTCCAGACCTTTCTGGGACTCTGTGCGCTCCCCCTCTCCAGACCTTTCTGGGACTCTGTGCTCCCCCCTCTCCAGCCACACGGTGGCTCACAGAGCTGCGATGCTACATTACGAAGAGCATGATAAACGTTGCCATAGAAACAGAGCATCTCTGATCATTTTCGGACCCGCACCATAAATAGAACAACCGGCTGGTTGCCATGGAGACCTAATCACCGGGGTCCTGGCACAGATCCCTAAGTTATAACAAAGTGAAGTTCAAGATAACTGGGAGCACTGGTAAGGGGCATCCCCGAGCTGGGCGCTATAGCAACGGGCAGAGGAGTCGTACCTGAGGCCTGGACGGTGACCTGGGATGCCTGGGAGCGCTTGCGGGTCATGGGAAACCAGGAGCCGTCGGGGTCCTCGATCCATTCTGTGCCCTGGCAGTAGAAGTCGCCCTGGTCGGAGGTCTGCAGGTTATACAGGGCGAGGCGGTAGGTGGCGTCCCCGGCCTTGTCCATCCGGACCTCCCCCGCGGAGAGGCGCTGAGCGTAGGCGGGTCCGGCTTGCAGGGTGAAGTCCCGGGTCAGAGAGATGACCTCCTCCTCTTTCTGTTCCCCCGTCTGTCGGTACCACGACACAGAGAGGTGGGTGTGCAGAGCGGAGGTGCGGGAGACGTCACATGACAGCTGCAGGGATCCTCCCTCCACCTTCTGCAGGGTCTGCGGAGCAGAGGAGACCGCCAGGGTGTCCGGGATTACTGCGAGACGGGGGAGAGAGATTATTATTTCATATACAAGAGAGACACAGTCCTGCCGACTACGCCAAATACACCCCCGGCAACAACCATCTATGTCGCTGTTTAGAGGACTTCCTGCCGACTACGCCAAATACACCGCCGGAAACACCCATCTATGTCGCTGCTCACAGGACTTCCTGCCAACTACGCCAAATACACAGCCGGAAACACCCATCTATGTCGCTGCTCACAGGACTTCCTGCCAACTACGCCAAATACACCGCCGGAAACACCCATCTATGTCGCTGCTCACAGGACTTCCTGCCAACTACGCCAAATACACAGCCGGAAACACCCATCTATGTCGCTGCTCACAGGACTTCCTGCCGACTACGCCAAATACACCGCCGGAAACACCCATCTATGTCGCTGCTCACAGGACTTCCTGCCAACTACGCCAAATACACCCCCGGCAACACCCATCTATGTCGCTGCTCACAGGACTTCCTGCCGACTACGCCAAATACAGCACTGGCAACACCCATCTATGTCGCTGTTTAGAGGACTTCCTGCCAGCTACGCCAAATACAGCACTGGCAACACCCATCTATGTTGCTGCTCACAGGACTTCCTGCCGACTACGCCAAATACACCCCCGGCAACAACCATCTATGTCGCTGCTCACAGGACTTCCTGCCGACTATGCCAAATACACTCCGGCAACAACCATCTATGTCGCTGCTCACAGGAATTCCTGCCAAATACGCCAAATACATCCCCCGCTGCTCACAGGACTTCCTGCCGACTACGCCAAATACACACCCGGCAACACCCATCTATGTCTCTGCTCACAGGACTTCCTGCCAACTACGCCAAATACAGCACTGGCAACACCCATCTATGTCGCTGCTCACAGGAATTCCTGCCGACTTTGCCAAATACACCCCCGGCAACACCCATCTATGTCGCTGCTCACAGGAATTCCTGCCGACTATGCCAAATACACTCCGGCAACAACCATCTATGTCGCTGCTCACAGGACTTCCTGCCGACTATGCCAAATACACTCCGGCAACAACCATCTATGTCGCTGCTCACAGGAATTCCTGCCAAATACGCCAAATACATCCCCCGCTGCTCACAGGACTTCCTGCCGACTACGCCAAATACACACCCGGCAACACCCATCTATGTCTCTGCTCACAGGACTTCCTGCCAACTACGCCAAATACAGCACTGGCAACACCCATCTATGTCGCTGCTCACAGGAATTCCTGCCGACTTTGCCAAATACACCCCCGGCAACACCCATCTATGTCGCTGCTCACAGGAATTCCTGCCGACTACGACAATACACCCCCGGCAACACCCATCTATGTCGCTGCTCACAGGACTTCCTGCCGACTACGCCAATACACCCCCGGCAACACCCATCTATGTCGCTGCTCACAGGACTTCCTGCCGACTACGCCAATACACCCCCGGCAACACCCATCTATGCCGCTGCTCACAGGAATTCCTGCCAACTACACCAAATACACCCCCGGCAACGCCCATCTATATTGCTGCTCACAGGACTTCCTGCCGACTACGCCAAATACACCCCCGGCAACAACCATCTATGTCGCTGTTTAGAGGACTTCCTGCCGACTACGCCAAATACACCCCCGGCAACACCCATCTATGTCGCTGCTCACAGGACTTCCTGCCGACTACGCCAAATACAGCACTGGCAACACCCATCTATGTCGCTGTTTAGAGGACTTCCTGCCAGCTACGCCAAATACAGCACTGGCAACACCCATCTATGTTGCTGCTCACAGGACTTCCTGCCGACTACGCCAAATACACCCCCGGCAACAACCATCTATGTCGCTGTTTAGAGGACTTCCTGCCGACTACGCCAAATACAGCACTGGCAACACCCATCTATGTTGCTGCTCACAGGACTTCCTGCCGACTACGCCAAATACACCCCCGGCAACAACCATCTATGTCGCTGCTCACAGGACTTCCTGCCGACTATGCCAAATACACTCCGGCAACAACCATCTATGTCGCTGCTCACAGGAATTCCTGCCAAATACGCCAAATACATCCCCCGCTGCTCACAGGACTTCCTGCCGACTACGCCAAATACACACCCGGCAACACCCATCTATGTCTCTGCTCACAGGACTTCCTGCCGACTACGCCAAATACACCCCCGGCAACACCCATCTATGTCTCTGCTCACAGGACTTCCTGCCAACTACGCCAAATACAGCACTGGCAACACCCATCTATGTCGCTGCTCACAGGAATTCCTGCCGACTTTGCCAAATACACCCCCGGCAACACCCATCTATGTCGCTGCTCACAGGACTTCCTGCCGACTACGCCAATACACCCCCGGCAACACCCATCTATGTCGCTGCTCACAGGACTTCTTGCCGACTACGCCAATACACCCCCGGCAACACCCATCTATGCCGCTGCTCACAGGAATTCCTGCCAACTACACCAAATACACCCCCGGCAACGCCCATCTATATTGCTGCTCACAGGACTTCCTGCAGACTACGCCAAATACACCCCCCGGCAACACTCATCTATGTCGCTGCTCACAGGACTTCCTGCAGAATACGCCAAATACACCACCCGGCAACAACCATCTATGTCGCTGCTCACAGGACTTCCTGCAGACTACGCCAAATCCCCCCCCCCCGGCAACACCCATCTATGTCGCTGCTCACAGGACTTCCTGCAGACTACGCCAAATACACCCCCGGCAACACCCATCTATGTCGCTGCTCACAGGACTTCCTGCAGATTACGCCAAATACACCCCCGGCAACGCCCATCTATGTCGCTGCTCACCGGAATTCCTGCCGACTACGCCAAATACACTCCCGGCAACACCCATCTATATTGCTGCTCACAGGAATTCCTGGCGCCTCCAGGATGTTCCGCTGTGTGAAAACCCCCAAGAAGCATAAAAAAAACGTCCCTGTTCGTGCTCCAACGGCGCATGTGTGGGCTCTCATCCAGAAGCTATTTTGGGTACTAACTTTTGTTCGGGAGGACGTAGGGCACTGGTTCTGGGGTTAAAGCGTAACAAAACCCAGGGATTTGTCATTCTCAGGTTTTGTTTTGGGCCCCGCGGGATGTCCCACTGTGTGAAAACCCCCAGTAAGCTGGAAATAAACTCACCTATCCAGTCTCCAATGGCGTATAAGCAGGCTCTGGTCCAGAAGCTATTATGGATCCTAGCTTTTGTTAAAGTGGACCAACACCCAGGATTTTCACTATCCTGGGTTCTGGTCCACTTTGGTGGGGCACCCCGATCGGGGGTGCCCCACTGTGTGAAACCCCCCAGAACGCCCGGAAACACTCACCTCACCACGCGCCTATGCGGGCGCTCGTCCAATCAGAGCGCTCAGAGCCGCTGTGGTATGAACGTACAAGCGGCGTCCAACCACAGCGGCTCTGAACGCTGGAGGCCGCGTCTCGTGCCTCTCTCTAACAGGGAGCAAGCCCGCGCCGGCCATTTACAAACGGCCGGCGCGGGTTCGCGCCCTGCTAGAGGGAAGCGGAGACGCAGCCCGCGCATGCACAACTGGAACGGGGTTAAGGTAAGGTTTCTGGGCTTCCTGGGGGGTTTTACCCCGCGGGACATCCCGATTTCGGATGCCCCGCGGGGAGGGATCTGATCGGCCCGGCAATCCCCCCTGGGTATTGGTCCACTTTAAGAAGGACGTAGTGCCCTGGTTCAGGGGAGAAAGCGGAACAAAACCTGCGGATTTGACTTTCCCGGGTTTTGTTCCGTGCCCCCCTGGGATGTACCACTGTGTGATAACCCCCAGGCAGCCTGAAAAAACTCACCCGTCCATTCTCCATTGGTGTAAGCGGGGGCTCTCATCCAGTAGCTATTTTGGGTCCGGAAGGAGATAGAGCCCTGGTTCTGGGATAAAAGCGGAACAAAACCCAGAGATTTGACTTTCCCGAGGTTTGTGTCGTGCCCTCCAGGGCAACCCGTTCCCCAATGAAGCCCAAAACACTCCCCTGTCCAGTCTCCAAAGGCACATGCATGGGCTCTCGTCCAATGAGAGCAGCCTGTTGTGACATCATTTAGATAAGCTGGGGCACGCTCCACATTCTAGTCAATGAGAGCTGTTTGCCGAATGACATAGTCACAGCCGATGACTCTCATTGGATGAGAGGCTGCGCATGCGCCACTGAAACGAGGAAGAGGTGAGTGTATATTGGCGTTCTGGGGGGGGTTTCACATTCCAATTCGGGGTGCCCCAGGGGACTGGAACAAAACCCAGGAAAGTCAAATTCTCAGGTTTTGTTCCGCTTTAAAGTGGAGCAATCATCACTGACATCAGCTTCTGCGTAGTCCAAAACAACTGTGAATTAGTACGCATCGCCTAAAGCAGTGATTGGACGCGCGCCCGCGTATGTGCCGCAGGGGTGAGGGAAAGTTAAAGGAGCAGTATCGCGAAATTTGCATTAAAAAAGATAAATAATTAAATGGCCACACAATAGCTTATAACGTGTATGAATAATCTGGCGATAGAAAGAGAAAAAAATATATGCCTCACTTTTAAATTGTATAATTAAAATGGCTCAGTCCATTTGCTGAATAGGGGGATCTGCTGGCTTGTATTTAGTGAGCTGCTTCATTTAGCCCACTGGTCTCCTAGCAACACTTTACCTCAGAGGCTGACACTGTAACGGCTGTGTGTGTGTGAGGTGCTGCTTTTGTTATGAGACCAGGTGACTCAAATGTGTAAAATCTATACAAAATAAACTAAACTGACTGAAAATGACTGAAATTCTTCTTTGAATAACTGAGCAGGAAAATCTAAAAGGTATTAAAGTGGAACAAAACCCCATTCTAAATCAGGATGCCCCACTGTGTGAAACAACCCCTGGATAACCACAGATCCCCCCATTTTTCTGGCGCGCTCACGCAGATAGTTATTTAGACAGGCCGGGCGGCCAGGAAGGTTACTGCTCAGGCTCCCCATCTGCGTGCAAACAGCGCTGATTGGATGAGAGCCCACGCATGCGCTGTGGGACAGGAAAAGGTACGTTTTCACAGGCGAACTTGGGGATTTCACATATCAGGGCATCCCAAGTCGGGATGCCCCTAGGGGCACAAAACAAAACTCCAGATAGTGAAAATCCTGGGTTGGGCTTTGCTCAAAACACACAAAGCTGAAAGAGAGATCATATGGAAAAAAGAAAAATAAGAATATGAAAATAGTAAACTGAAAGATTCTGCAGCAGAGCCAACATGAAGGGAAAACTGTCAAAATCAGCTAAATGACTTCTAGAGCTTTTCTCTCTGTTTTAGATATATAAGTTCTGGCCAGGCAATGTTGCAATGTTGTTATCTTATGCTGGACGGCTGCCAGCACTGAACAGCTGAGACTTTGATACATTCTCCTCAGCGTGGAACTGATACATTGTTGCACCCCTCTCCTCAGCATGGAACAGGCGAAGAGTGTCGGCTGTCGACACTGACAAGACATAAACATGAGCTATTAGTCTCCAGCTGTTCAACACACACATCATTTTTTTCTACATTTGTAATTCTTACTCCAACACCTACCTACATTCCAAGTACCATTTAAATATAAGTCACCAAGAAAAATTCGCGATACTGCTCCTTTAAGTGCAATCTGGGGGGGTTCACACAGCGGGACACCCTGACTCGGGTGATCAACAGGATAGTCTATCCTGCCGATAGGTCCACTTTAATGCCGCCTCACCTACACCTCTGCTCACACCCAGAAAATGCCCCCTCGGGAAACCTCCTGCCTGGCGCGCCAGCTGCACCCCGGGGGCCCCGCCCATAAAACAAACGATCGCACGTTGGCGCAGCAAAATCACTCCCAGCCAAACCTTTCCCACGGGCTCGGCTGTAACCTGCGAGCACGCCCGGCCTGTCCTGTCCCAGAGTCTCGTTATAGCGAGCCGCGGCCCCGTCCTGGAACATGTCAGCGAGCACATGTCAGCGAGCACACTGCAGGGAGAAGGCAGGTCGGGAGATGAGGATGAAGTATAGGTTTAAAGTGGACCTAAACCCAAGACTTTGACTTTCCTGGATTCCGGTCCTTGGCCCGGGGGACATCCTGATCGGGGATGCCCCACTGTGGGAAACCCTGCAGGTCACCCAATATCACTCACCCTTCCCCGTCCTACAGCGCATGCGCAGCCGCTCGCCCAATCAGTGCGCTCAGATCCGCTCCTGCGCCTTCGCCCAGTCTAATGCGAGCTGATCTGAGCGCGCTGGCGGCCGCATCCCCTGCACCATCTGACAGGGAGCGTGCCCACGCCGGCCATTCACGAATGCCTGATGCGGGCACGCGTCCTGCTAGAGGGATAGCAGGGACGCGGCCGCTGTTTGCGCATGCATCATTGGACTGGGAAAGAAGGTGAGTTTATGGGGCGACCTGGGGGGGTTTCACAAAGTGGGGCATCCCGAATCTGGGGGGATCAATCAAATCAACCCAAAACCCACGGAGATCGGCCCGGGAATTTCTAAGATTCCTGGGCCGATCTCTGTGGGGTTTGGGTCCCAAAACAACAGCGATTTCCCAGCATGCCATGCGATTGTCTCACGACACCGATGTGAGTGCGATCAGTTTAGATGCGATCTTACGATTATATTGCCCCCCCCCCCCGTGTAATAACAACGGCTTACCTGTTAGGTTCATCTTGGCGCTGTAGCTGCCGTGATAGGTGGGGTCGGTGTTGGGGGTGTGGCACTCGTACTCGCCGGCGTCGCGCTCCTGCAGCTGGCGGACGTGCAGCAGGCTGTGGTCCCCCGACACGCGCTCGATGTAGATGTCGCCGGCGCGCACCCGCGGGGTGTAGATGGCGTAGGAGAAGGACGGGTCCTCGGTGCTGACGATCTGGACCTCGCGATCCGGGGCGGACGGCAGGTAGATGGAGTACAGGAAGTTCTGCTCGGCGGGGCCCTGGTGCCCGCTCACCTTACACCATATGCTGATGTGCGACCCCGCCGTGCGGTACAACGGGCCCCTCTGCATCGTCACCTCCCGCTGCGCCCGGCACACTCCTGCCAATCAGAGAAGGGACCAAACGTTACCATCAAAAGGGGGTGAGATATGCCAAAACAGCCCTATGATGACCCCGCCCAGCTCATAGAATATTATAATCATATTCTAATAATATCAATCGGGCCAACCACATACCTTACAGTCCTAAGATGAGCCGTAACCGACCCCGCCCAGCTCATAGAATATTCTAATTATATTCTAATATATTATCATTATCAGGCAGGCTATATATATTCTAATAATATCAATCAATATTCTATAATATCAATATATATATATATATATATATATTCATTCTAATAATACTACGCAATATTCTATAATATCAATCAATCTTCTATAATATCAATATATTCTAATATATACACTATATATATATATATATATATTCTAATAATATCAATCAATATTCTATAATATCAATATATTCTATATATATATTCTAATAATATCAATCAATATTCTATAATATCAAATCAGGTCGGCCACACACCTTACAGCCCTATGATGAGACATCACTGACTCCGCCCAGCTCATAGAAAATATAATATTCTAATATATTAAAATAATATTATTCAGGCTGGCCATACACCTTACAGTCCTATGATGAGCCAACACTGACTCCGCCCCGCTCATCGAATATTATAATTAAATTCCAATATATTATAATTATCAGGCTGGTAACACCTTACAGTCCTATGATGTGCAATGACCGACCCCGCCCAGCTCATAGAATATTATAATTGTATTCTAATATATATATTCTAATAATATCAATCAGGCTGCTAGCACACCTTACAGTCCTATGAAGAGACAACACGGACCCTGCCCAGCTCATAGAATATTATAACTATATTCTAATATATTGTAACATCAACCAGGGTGGCCACACACCTTACAGTCCTATGATGAGCAGTCATTGTCTCCGCCCAGGTCATAGAATATTATAATCATATTCTAATATAATAATATTAATTAGGCTGGATACACACCTTACAGTCCTATGATCAGCCATCACTGACCCCGCCCAGCTCATTCAATATTATAATTAAATTGTAATATATTATAATTATCAGGCTGATAACACACATTACAGTCCTCTGATGAGCCGTCACTGACTCTGCCCAGCTCATAGATAATTATAATGATATTTTAATATATTATAATTATCAGGCTGGCCATAATTATATTCTAATACATTATAATAATATCAATCAGAACGACCACACACCTTACAGTCCTAAGACAAGCTGTCTCTGACTCCGCCCAGCTCATAGAATATTATTATCGGCCACACACGTGGGGATCGGATTGTTCGATTGTCAGCCATTATTACAGGAGTTTTTCCGATCTTCCATCATATAATGCACGTGGGCGGCGCAACACAGAGTGGTGGGACCGGGCGCTGCTGCCACCCGCTGCTCCGGCTGTGCTGTACAGGGTCAGTAACATGGCCGCGGGGCAGGGCTCGGGTCAGTAACATGGCCGCGGGGCAGGGTTCGGGTCAGTAACATGGCCGCGGGGCAGGGCTCGGGTCAGTAACATGGCCGCGGGGCAGGGCTCGGGTCAGTAACATGGGCGCGGGGCAGGGCTCGGGTCAGTAACATGGCCGCGGGGCAGGGCTCGGGTCAGTAACATGGCCGCGGGGCAGGGTTCGGGTCAGTAACATGGCCGCGGGGCAGGGCTCGGGTCAGTAACATGGCCGCGGGGCAGGGCTCGGGTCAGTAACATGGCCGCGGGGCAGGGTTCGGGTAAGTAACATGGCCGCGGGGCAGGTTCGGGTCAGTAACATGGCCGCGGGGCAGGGTTCGGGTAAGTAACATGGCCGCGGGGCAGGGCTCGGGTCAGTAACATGGCCGCGGGGCAGGGTTCGGGTAAGTAACATGGCCGCGGGGCAGGTTCGGGTCAGTAACATGGCCGCGGGGCAGGGTTCGGGTAAGTAACATGGCCGCGGGGCAGGGCTCGGGTCAGTAACATGGCCGCGGGGCAGGGTTCGGGTCAGTAACATGGCCGCGGGGCAGGTTCGGGTCAGTAACATGGCCGCGGGGCAGGTTCGGGTCAGTAACATGGCCGCGGGGCAGGTTCGGGTCAGTAACATGGCCGCGGGGCAGGGTTCGGGTCAGTAACATGGCCGCGGGGCAGGGCTCGGGTCAGTAACATGGCCGCGGGGCAGGGCTCGGGTCAGTAACATGGCCGCGGGGCAGGGCTCGGGTCAGTAACATGGCCGCGGGGCAGGGCTCGGGTCAGTAACATGGCCGCGGGGCAGGGCTCGGGTCAGTAACATGGCCGCGGGGCAGGGCTCGGGTCAGTAACATGGCCGCGGGGCAGGGCTCGGGTCAGTAACATGGCCGCGGGGCAGGGTTCGGGTCAGTAACATGGCCGCGGGGCAGGGCTCGGGTCAGTAACATGGCCGCGGGGCAGGGTTCGGGTAAGTAACATGGCCGCGGGGCAGGTTCGGGTCAGTAACATGGCCGCGGGGCAGGGTTCGGGTAAGTAACATGGCCGCGGGGCAGGGCTCGGGTCAGTAACATGGCCGCGGGGCAGGTTCGGGTCAGTAACATGGCCGCGGGGCAGGTTCGGGTCAGTAACATGGCCGCGGGGCAGGTTCGGGTCAGTAACATGGCCGCGGGGCAGGTTCGGGTCAGTAACATGGCCGCGGGGCAGGGTTCGGGTCAGTAACATGGCCGCGGGGCAGGGCTCGGGTCAGTAACATGGCCGCGGGGCAGGGCTCGGGTCAGTAACATGGCCGCGGGGCAGGGCTCGGGTCAGTAACATGGCCGCGGGGCAGGGCTCGGGTCAGTAACATGGCCGCGGGGCAGGGCTCGGGTCAGTAACATGGCCGCGGGGCAGGGCTCGGGTCAGTAACATGGCCGCGGGGCAGGGCTCGGGTCAGTAACATGGCCGCGGGGCAGGGCTAGGGCCAGTAACATGGCCGCGGGGCAGGGCTCGGGTCAGTAACATGGCCGCGGGGCAGGGCTCGGGTCAGTAACATGGCCGCGGGGCAGGGCTCGGGTCAGTAACATGGCCGCGGGGCAGGGCTAGGGCCAGTAACATGGCCGCGGGGCAGGGCTCGGGTCAGTAACATGGCCGCGGGGCAGGGTTCGGGTAAGTAACATGGCCGCGGGGCAGGGCTCGGGTCAGTAACATGGCCGCGGGGCAGGGTTCGGGTCAGTAACATGGCCGCGGGGCAGGTTCGGGTCAGTAACATGGCCGCGGGGCAGGTTCGGGTCAGTAACATGGCCGCGGGGCAGGTTCGGGTCAGTAACATGGCCGCGGGGCAGGGTTCGGGTCAGTAACATGGCCGCGGGGCAGGGCTCGGGTCAGTAACATGGCCGCGGGGCAGGGCTCGGGTCAGTAACATGGCCGCGGGGCAGGGCTCGGGTCAGTAACATGGCCGCGGGGCAGGGCTCGGGTCAGTAACATGGCCGCGGGGCAGGGCTCGGGTCAGTAACATGGCCGCGGGGCAGGGCTCGGGTCAGTAACATGGCCGCGGGGCAGGGCTCGGGTCAGTAACATGGCCGCGGGGCAGGGTTCGGGTCAGTAACATGGCCGCGGGGCAGGGCTCGGGTCAGTAACATGGCCGCGGGGCAGGGTTCGGGTAAGTAACATGGCCGCGGGGCAGGTTCGGGTCAGTAACATGGCCGCGGGGCAGGGTTCGGGTAAGTAACATGGCCGCGGGGCAGGGCTCGGGTCAGTAACATGGCCGCGGGGCAGGGTTCGGGTCAGTAACATGGCCGCGGGGCAGGTTCGGGTCAGTAACATGGCCGCGGGGCAGGTTCGGGTCAGTAACATGGCCGCGGGGCAGGTTCGGGTCAGTAACATGGCCGCGGGGCAGGTTCGGGTCAGTAACATGGCCGCGGGGCAGGGTTCGGGTCAGTAACATGGCCGCGGGGCAGGGCTCGGGTCAGTAACATGGCCGCGGGGCAGGGCTCGGGTCAGTAACATGGCCGCGGGGCAGGGCTCGGGTCAGTAACATGGCCGCGGGGCAGGGCTCGGGTCAGTAACATGGCCGCGGGGCAGGGCTCGGGTCAGTAACATGGCCGCGGGGCAGGGCTCGGGTCAGTAACATGGCCGCGGGGCAGGGCTCGGGTCAGTAACATGGCCGCGGGGCAGGGCTCGGGTCAGTAACATGGCCGCGGGGCAGGGCTAGGGCCAGTAACATGGCCGCGGGGCAGGGCTCGGGTCAGTAACATGGCCGCGGGGCAGGGTTCGGGTCAGTAACATGGCCGCGGGGCAGGGCTCGGGTCAGTAACATGGCCGCGGGGCAGGGCTAGGGCCAGTAACATGGCCGCGGGGCAGGGCTCGGGTCAGTAACATGGCCGCGGGGCAGGGTTCGGGTCAGTAACATGGCCGCGGGGCAGGGTTCGGGTCAGTAACATGGCCGCGGGGCAGGGTTCGGGTCAGTAACATGGCCGCGGGGCAGGTTCGGGTCAGTAACATGGCCGCGGGGCAGGGTTCGGGTCAGTAACATGGCCGCGGGGAAGGGTTCGGGTCAGTAACATGGGCGCAGGGCAGGGTTCGGGTCAGTAACATGGGCGCAGGGCAGGGCTAGGGTCAGTAACATGGCCGCGGGGCAGGGTTGGGGTCAGTAACATGGCCGCGGGGCAGGGTTCGGGTCAGTAACATGGGCACGGGGCAGGGTTCGGGTCAGTAACATGGGCGCAGGGCAGGGCTAGGGTCAGTAACATGGCCGCGGGGCAGGGTTGGGGTCAGTAACATGGCCGCGGGGCAGGGTTCGGGTCAGTAACATGGGCGCGGGGCAGGGTTCGGGTCAGTAACATGGGCACGGGGCAGGGTTGGGGTCAGTAACATGGCCGCGGGGCAGGGTTCGGGTAAGTAACATGGCCGCGGGGCAGGGCTCGGGTCAGTAACATGGCCGCGGGGCAGGGTTCGGGTCAGTAACATGGCCGCGGGGCAGGTTCGGGTCAGTAACATGGCCGCGGGGCAGGTTCGGGTCAGTAACATGGCCGCGGGGCAGGTTCGGGTCAGTAACATGGCCGCGGGGCAGGTTCGGGTCAGTAACATGGCCGCGGGGCAGGTTCGGGTCAGTAACATGGCCGCGGGGCAGGGCTCGGGTCAGTAACATGGTCGCGGGGCAGGGCTCGGGTCAGTAACATGGCCGCGGGGCAGGGTTCGGGTCAGTAACATGGCCGCGGGGCAGGGTTCGGGTCAGTAACATGGCCGCGGGGCAGGGCTCGGGTCAGTAACATGGCCGCGGGGCAGGGCTCAGGTCAGTAACATGGCCGCGGGGCAGGGTTCGGGTCAGTAACATGGCCGCGGGGCAGGGCTCGGGTCAGTAACATGGCCGCGGGGCAGGGTTCGGGTCAGTAACATGGCCGCGGGGAAGGGTTCGGGTCAGTAACATGGGCGCAGGGCAGGGTTCGGGTCAGTAACATGGGCGCAGGGCAGGGCTAGGGTCAGTAACATGGGCGCGGGGCAGGGTTGGGGTCAGTAACATGGCCGCGGGGCAGGGTTCGGGTCAGTAACATGGGCACGGGGCAGGGTTGGGGTCAGTAACATGGCCGCGGGGCAGGGTTCGGGTCAGTAACATGGGCGCGGGGCAGGGCTAGGGTCAGTAACATGGCCGCAGGGCAGGGCTAGGGTCAGTAACATGGCCGCGGGTCAGGGTCAGTAACATGGCCGCGAGGCAGGGTTCGGGTCAGTAACATGGCCGCGGGGCAGGGTTGGGGTCAGTAACATGGGCACGGGGCAGGGCTCGGGTCAGTAACATGGGCACGGGGCAGGGCTAGGGTCAGTAACATGGCCGCGGGGCAGGGCTAGGGTCAGTAACATGGCCGCGGGGCAGGGCTAGGGTCAGTAACATGGCCGCGGGGCAGGGTTCGGGTCAGTAACATGGCCGCGGGGCAGGGCTAGGGTCAGTAACATGGCCGCGGGGCAGGGTTCGGGTCAGTAACATGGCCGCGGGGCAGGGTTGGGGTCAGTAACATGGGCGCGGGGCAGGGCTCGGGTCAGTAACATGGCCGCGGGGCAGGGCTCGGGTCAGTAACATGGCCGCGGGGCAGGGCTCGGGTCAGTAACATGGCCGCGGGGCAGGGCTAGGGTCAGTAACATGGCCGCGGGGCAGGGCTCGGGTCAGTAACATGGCCGCGGGGCAGGGCTCGGGTCAGTAACATGGGCGCAGGGCAGGGCTCGGGTCAGTAACATGGCCGCGGGGGCAGGGTTCGGGTCAGTAACATGGCCGCGGGGCAGGGTTCGGGTCAGTAACATGGCCGTGGGTCAAGGCTCGGGTCAGTAACATGGCCGCGGGGCAGGGCTCGGGTCAGTAACATGGCCGCGGGGCAGGGCTCGGGTCAGTAACATGGCCGCGGGGCAGGGCTCGGGTCAGTAACATGGCCGCGGGGCAGGGCTAGGGTCAGTAACATGGTCGTGGGGCAGGGCTCGGGTCAGTAACATGGTCGTGGGGCAGGGCTAGGGTCAGTAACATGGCCGCGGGGCAGGGCTCGGGTCAGTAACATGGTCGTGGGGCAGGGCTAGGGTCAGTAACATGGCCGCGGGGCAGGGCTCGGGTCAGTAACATGGCCGCGGGGCAGGGCTCGGGTCAGTAACATGGCCGCGGGGCAGGGTTGGGGTCAGTAACATGGCCGCGGGGCAGGGCTAGGGTCAGTAACATGGCCGCGGGGCAGGGCTCGGGTCAGTAACATGGCCGCAGGGCAGGGTCAGGGTCAGTAACATGGCCGCGGGGCAGGGCTCGGGTCAGTAACATGGCCGCGGGGCAGGGTTCGGGTCAGTAACATGGCCGCGGGGCAGGGCTCGGGTCAGTAACATGGCCGCGGGGCAGGGCTCGGGTCAGTAACATGGGGGCGGGGCAGGGTTCGGGTCAGTAACATGGCAACATGCACAGTGCAGTATATGAGCAGAGGGTCGGCAGCCCGGCACGATGCAGGGATGGGGGACAGGAATGCCGGGCACATTCCTCAGCAACAGCTGCCCCCGGTCAGGGGAGGGGGCAAACCCTCCATCCAGCAGCTGTGCCACCACCTGCCGCGCCCCCATCACTGCCAAGCCGCTCGTGGTGCCTGAGATTCTCTAGAGTTGGGGGATCTCCCGGTTACTGATCAGGGCTGCGAGTCTGGCAGTGAGGGTCAGGTGAGTAGCGGGTGGGTGGCATGCGGCCCCCCGACCACGAGATGCCGGGCATGCGCCCCCCGACCAAGAGATGCCGGGCATGCGCCCACCCGACCACGAGATGCCGGGCATGCGCCCACCCGACCAAGAGATGCCGGGCATGCGCCCACCCGACCAAGAGATGCCGGGCATGCGCCCACCCGACCACAAGATGCCGGGCATGCGCCCTCCTGAGCAAGGGATGCCGGGCATGCGCCCTCCTGAGCAAGAGATGCGGGGCATGCGCCCTCCTGAGTAAGAGATACCGGGCACGCGCCCTCCTGAGCAAGGGAAGTCGGGCATGCGCCCTCCTGAGCAAGAGATGCCGGGCATGCGCCCTCCTGAGCAAGAGATACCGGGCACGCGCCCTCCTGAGCAAGGGAAGTCGGGCATGCACCCTCCTGAGCAAGAGATGCCGGGCATGCGCCCTCCTGAGCAAGAGATGCCGGGCACGCGCCCTCCTAAGCAAGGGAAGTCGGGCATGCGCCCTCCTGAGCAAGGGACGCCGGGCATGCGCCCTCCTGAGCAAGGGACGCCGGGCATGCTTCCTCCTGAGCAAGGGACGCCGGGCATGCGCCCTCCTGAGCAAGGGACGCCGGGCATGCGCCCCTGAGCAAGGGACGCCGGGCATGCGCCCTCCTGAGCAAGGGACGCCGGGCATGCGCCCTCCTGAGCAAGGGATGCCGGGCATGCGCCCTCCTGAGCAAGGGATGCCGGGCATGCGCCCTCCTGAGCAAGGGAAGTCGGGCATGCGCCCTCCTGAGCAAGAGATACCGGGCACGCGCCCTCCTGAGCAAGGGAAGTCGGGCATGCGCCCTCCTGAGCAAGAGATGCCGGGCACGCGCCCTCCTGAGCAAGGGACGCCGGGCATGCGCCCTCCTGAGCAAGGGACGCCGGGCACGCGCCCTCCTGAGCAAGGGATGCCGGGCATGCGCCCTCCTGAGCAAGAGACGCCGGGCATGCGCCCTCCTGAGCAAGAGACGCCGGGCACGCGCCCTCCTGAGCAAGAGATGCCGGGCATGCGCCCTCCTGAGCAAGAGATGCCGGGCATGCGCCCTCCTGAGTAAGGGATGACGGGCATGCGCCCTCCTGAGCAAGAGATGCCGGGCATGCGCCCTCCTGAGCAAGGGATGCCGGGCACGCGCCCTCCTGAGCAAGGGAAGTCGGGCATGCGCCCTCCTGAGCAAGAGATGCCGGGCATGCGCCCTCCTGAGTAAGGGATGACGGGCATGCGCCCTCCTGAGCAAGAGATGCCGGGCATGCGCCCTCCTGAGTAAGGGATGACGGGCATGCGCCCCTCCTGAGCAAGAGATGCCGGGCATGCGCCCTCCTGAGTAAGGGATGACGGGCATGCGCCCTCCTGAGCAAGAGATGCCGGGCATGCTTCCTCCTGAGCAAGGGATGCCGGGCACGCGCCCTCCTGAGCAAGGGAAGTCGGGCATGCGCCCTCCTGAGCAAGAGATGCCGGGCACGCGCCCTCCAGAGCAAGGGATGACGGGCATGCGCCCTCCTGAGCAAGAGATGCCGGGCATGCGCCCTCCTGAGTAAGGGATGACGGGCATGCGCCCTCCTGAGCAAGAGATGCCGGGCATGCGCCCTCCTGAGCAAGGGATGCCGGGCACGCGCCCTCCTGAGCAAGGGAAGTCGGGCATGCGCCCTCCTGAGCAAGAGACGCCGGGCACGCGCCCCTCCTGAGCAAGAGATGCCGGGCATGCGCCCTCCTGAGCAAGAGATGCCGGGCATGCGCCCTCCTGAGTAAGGGATGACGGGCATGCGCCCTCCTGAGCAAGAGATGCCGGGCATGCTTCCTCCTGAGCAAGGGATGCCGGGCACGCGCCCTCCTGAGCAAGGGAAGTCGGGCATGCGCCCTCCTGAGCAAGAGATGCCGGGCACGCGCCCTCCTGAGCAAGGGACGCCGGGCATGCGCCCTCCTGAGCAAGAGATGCCGGGCACGCGCCCTCCTGAGCAAGGGAAGTCGGGCATGCGCCCTCCTGAGCAAGGGACGCCGGGCATGCGCCCTCCTGAGCAAGGGACGCCGGGCACGCGCCCTCCTGAGCAAGGGATGCCGGGCATGCGCCCTCCTGAGCAAGAGACGCCGGGCATGCGCCCTCCTGAGCAAGAGACGCCGGGCACGCGCCCTCCTGAGCAAGAGATGCCGGGCATGCGCCCTCCTGAGCAAGAGATGCCGGGCATGCGCCCTCCTGAGTAAGGGATGACGGGCATGCGCCCTCCTGAGCAAGAGATGCCGGGCATGCTTCCTCCTGAGCAAGGGATGCCGGGCACGCGCCCCTCCTGAGCAAGGGAAGTCGGGCATGCGCCCTCCTGAGCAAGAGATGCCGGGCACGCGCCCTCCAGAGCAAGGGATGACGGGCATGCGCCCTCCTGAGCAAGAGATGCCGGGCATGCGCCCTCCTGAGTAAGGGATGACGGGCATGCGCCCTCCTGAGCAAGAGATGCCGGGCATGCTTCCTCCTGAGCAAGGGATGCCGGGCACGCGCCCTCCTGAGCAAGGGACGCCGGGCATGCGCCCTCCTGAGCAAGAGATGCCAGGCACGCGCCCTCCTGAGCAAGAGATGCCGGGCACGCGCCCTCCTGAGCAAGAGATGCCGGGCATGCGCCCTCCTGAGCAAGAGATGCCGGGCACGCGCCCTCCAGAGCAAGGGACGCCGGGCATGCGCCCTCCTGAGTAAGGGATGACGGGCATGCGCCCTCCTGAGCAAGGGACGCCGGGCATGCGCCCTCCTGAGTAAGAGATGCCGGGCATGTCCCTCCTGAGCAAGAGATGCGGGGCATGCGCCCTCCTGAGCAAGGGACGCGGGGCATGCGCCCTCCTGAGCAAGGGACGCCGGGCATGTCCCTCCTGAGCAAGAGATGCGGGGCATGCGGCCTACTGAGTAACTGAGCAAGGGACGCCGGGCATGTCCCTCCTGAGCAAGAGATGCGGGGCATGCGGCCTACTGAGTAAGATGCAGGGCATGCGCCCTCCTGAGCAAGAGACGCCGGGCATGCGCCCTCCCGAGCTGCATACTTGTCCCGGGTCAGCACCAGGTAAACCCCTCGCACGCCCCCTCCTCTGAGGAATGCACCAGCGTCATCCTTCTAGCGGGCGAGATATGAAGCGGGTGCTGACAGACGGGTGACACTGGTGTTACGCAGCCGCCCGACAGGTTCTACTGGCTGCCGATTCTTTTTCGAAATATCCGCCACCCCGGGGCCCGCTGCTGCCACAGGGGCCCCGCCACTCCCCCGCCTCCCTGACAATTACACCTCATCACTATATCACATTCAGTTTCCTGTCCGCTGTATGACATCCTGCTCCATGTAATCAGCATTATTTGCAATATTTCATTATTAATTAATAAATCAACATCACCAATTAATTGAACCTCATAAAACAGAGGAGGCGGAGTTTCATTTAACTGATTAAAATCAAAACGATTAAAAGATCTATATCACACATATACACAAATGATACATGTATGTGGGGTCTGATTGTTTATTCTCTTAACGATCGGACCCTCAGCGTGTCGGAGAATATCCCGCTATAGCACCTGCAATCAGAAGCCATTGTAGTGCGATTGTGCCCGAGGCCGCTGCAACCTCGCCCTGCGAACGCACCCAAACCAGCTAAAACGCCTGAAAATGGCAACTGATGTAGTGCGATTGTTCGGATAATCGAAATCGACACAACTGCGCCCGAGGCCGCTGCATCCCCGCCCTGCGATCGCACCCAAACCAGCTAAAACACCTGAAAAGGCCTGAAACTGATCGATCACCCCAATGTTTTTTCAGCAACCAACAGTGTTTTACCAAGAATGGAGCTTGTCTCACTTCATAAGCGCTTACCCTGCCCATGTGCATAGGCGTAGCGCCGAGTGTTTGTCACATCCTATATGACTGGCCTGATGAAGTGGGGGATACACACATGGAACGCGTGGCTCCTGGTGCTGTAGGCGGTGGGGAGACCCGTTAGTGGCATACCTGTGACACTGAGTATATTTTGGTTGGATATATTTTTGCGTTTGACCGGATGTGGCCCTACCTTGGACTGGCTGTGGCCCTACATTTTACCGACTGTGGCCCCGCATTTGATTTGCCGTGGAGCCACGTTTGACCGGCTGCGGCCCTACCTCTGACCGCTGCGGCCCTACCTCTGACCGGCTGCGGCCCTACCTCTGACCGGGCTGCGGCCCTACCTCTGACCGGCTGCGGCCCTACCTCTGACCGGCTGCGGCCCTACCTCTGACCGGCTGCGGCCCTACCTCTGACCGGCTGCGGCCCTACCTCTGATCGGCTGCGGCCCTACCTCTGACCGGCTGCGGCCCTACCTCTGATCGGCTGCGGCCCTACCTCTGACCGGCTGCGGCCCTACCTCTGATCGGCTGCGGCCCTACCTCTGATCAGCTGCATCTATTTCCTGTCCCCCATATGAGGGGTCATCCACCATGTTGAGCTCTGATTCACCCCTATAGGAGAGATGGCGCCATTATTAATTAACTCACCGCACGCCATTCATTACCATAACCCCCAACATGGGGATAAGAAACAAAGCAGTGAACGGCAGACATGACAGCGTGCGATCAAATGGCGTCCGGCAACCCCGGCTCCTCCTGGGATGACGAATGACAGGGCTTCCCTCAGACCCAGCAGTCAGGCTTCGGCCTAGCTTGTGACGCCACGTTTGATGGGCTGCATCTCTTTCCCGTCCCCCATATATGGGATCATCCACCATGGTGAGCTCTGATTCACCGCGTGAAGAGATATAAAGCGCGGCGGCGGCGAGTCACAGGAGAGATGGCGCAATTATTATTATTATTAAAAGGGCCGCACACCATTCATTACCATAACCCAGAGCGCTGCACCAGGGGAGCCGCCAGCTGTTGCCATGGGAACGCCTTGTAATAGAGACAGGGAGGCTTAGAATAGGGAAAGGGGCGGCAACGCGCAAGTAGATTTTATCGCTTTTCGTACGATTGTGTGCGGGATCCGATCTCTGGGGTCAGCGTTGCCCGCGGCAACCAACCAGGCCCCGGCTTCCACCTTCTCAGTAAAAGTAAACAAAGCATAGATTCTAATTGGTTGCCATGGGCGACAGAAACCCCTTCATCATAAATGTCCCCAGTCACCCACCATCCGGGTTTAAAGCGGAACTCCACTGCCAGGAAAAGGTGAGTATCTCTCTAATGCAGGGTCACTGATGGTGTGAGGGGGAGGTGCAGTAGTTTATTGTCCCCCCATCAGATGGAGCTCTGCTAGGAAAAGGTGAGTATCTCTCTAATGCAGGGTCACTGATGGTGTGAGGGGGGAGGAGGTGCAGTAGTTTATTGTCCCCCCATCAGATGGAGCTCTGCTAGGAAAAGGTGAGTATCTCCCTAATACAGGGTCACTGATGGTGTGTGTGTGGGGGGGGGGGTGGGGTGCAGTAGTTTCCTGTCCCCCATCAGAGCTCTGCCAGGAAAAGGTGAGTATCTCTCTAATGCAGGGTCACGGATGGTGTGAGGGGGAGGTGCAGTAGTTTCCTGTCCCCCATCAGATGGAGCTCTGCTAGGAAAAGGTGAGTATCTCTCTAATGCAGGGCTCACTGATGTATGAGGGGGAGGTGCAGTAGTTTCCTATCCCCCATCAGATGGAGCTCTGCTAGGAAAACAAGTAATGTAATGTAAAGGGGGGAACTTGTTGCTATAGCAACTAAACAGTAGGACAAGAAATACTTGCTGTTGCTAGGGACGACAAGAACGCGCCTCTACACCTCGCCCCGGGCAGGATAAACGCGTTTTAACGCCCAATATCGGGAGCTCGAGTTGTTCATAAACTTTAGCTGTACAGAGGGCTGCTGGGAATTGAGTATATTAGTTGCTATGGCAACAAGTTCGTCGGCTTTACTGAAAAAAAGTGCCATTTATATAACAATCACTGTTTCTATTGTCCGGGTTCGAAGCCGCGGCAGGATTTCGCCTGGTATCCGTTAGCAACGGGAGCGTTGCCCATAGCAACAAGATGTCAGGTGGCTTCACAGTCTACGTAGGGATGTAAACAAATGTTAGGAGCAGTTACTATGACAACGAAAGAGCTCCACTAGGGAGATATCTGCCCCCCACCCCCCCCCCGCTGATGGGCGATATCTGCCCCCCCCCCCCGCTGATGGAAGATATCTGCCCCCCCCACTGATGGGTGATATCTGCCCACCCCACTGATGGGTGATATCTGCCCCCCCCCCCCACTGATGGGAGATATCTGCCCCCCCCACTGATGGGTGATATCTGCCCCCCCCCACTGATGGGTGATATCTGCCCCCCCCCCACTGATGGGTGATATCTGCCCCCCCCCCCCCCACTGATGGGTGATATCTGCCCCCCCCCCCACTGATGGGTGATATCTGCCCCCCCCCCCACTGATGGGTGATATCTGCCCCCCCCCCCCCCACTGATGGGTGATATCTGCCCCCCCCCCACTGATGGGTGATATCTGCCCCCCCCCCCACTGATGGGTGATATCTGCCCCCCCCCCCACTGATGGGTGATATCTGCCCCCCCCCCACTGATGGGTGATATCTGCCCCCCCCCCCACTGATGGGTGATATCTGCCCCCCCCCCCACTGATGGGTGATATCTGCCCCCCCCCCCCCACTGATGGGTGATATCTGCCCCCCCCACTGATGGGTGATATCTGCCCCCCCCCACTGATGGGTGATATCTGCCCCCCCCACTGATGGGTGATATCTGCCCCCCCCCCACTGATGGGTGATATCTGCCCCCCCCCACTGATGGGTGATATCTGCCCCCCCCCCCCCACTGATGGGTGATATCTGCCCCCCCACTGATGGGTGATATCTGCCCCCCCCCCCACTGATGGGTGATATCTGCCCCCCCCCCACTGATGGGTGATATCTGCCCCCCCCCCCACTGATGGGTGATATCTGCCCCCCCCCACTGATGGGTGATATCTGCCCCCCCCCCCACAATGGGTGATGGGGCAGAGTCAGTGCCCGGGTGGGGCGTGTTGGGGAGGTGTCCCCCAGATGTACAGCAGGGGTCCGGTTTCCAGGAAGACGCCCCGTCGGGATACCCCCCCCCCCACACATCGGGGCGAGCGGCTGTAAAGCGGGTGAACTTGGACTCTGATGTACATTAGAGGACATTAAATATTCAGGAGGTTCGATCCCACGCTCCGCTGAGTGATGGACGCCGGATCAGAGGGACGCGGCACATGTGCAGGATCCTGAGGAGGGGGAGAGATGTCACCACACATTCCCGTCACCTATAAACATCCCGCCGCAATCGCCGCTAATCCCACCATCCGGGGACATTGCGCAACGCGGCGCGCATCTGCAGCACCCATCCCCGACCCCATACCCCGCCATGGGGCCGAATACAACTCCCACCCACCGGGGGCCCCATACAGCACCCACCAACCGGGGCCCTCATACAGCGCCCACCCACCCGGGGCCCCATACAGCGCCCACCCACCCGGGCCCTCATACAGCGCCCCCCCCCACCCCACCCGGGGCCCTCATACAGCGCCCGCCCACCCGGGGCCTTATACAGCGCCCACCCACCCACCCGGGGCCCTCATACAGCGCCCACCCACCCACCCGGGGCCTTATACAGCGCCCACCCACCCACCCGGGGCCCTCATACAGCGCCCACCCACCCGGGGACCCTCATACAGCGCCCGCCCACCCACCCACCCGGGGCCCTCATACAGCGCCCACCCACCCACCCGGGCCCTCATACAGCGCCCACCCACCCACCCGGGGCCCTCATACAGCGCCCACCCACCCACCCGGGGCCCTCATACAGCGCCCACCCACCCACCCGGGGCCCCTCATACAGCGCCCACCCACCCACCCGGGGCCCCTCATACAGCGCCCACCCACCCACCCGGGGCCCTCATACAGCGCCCACCCCACCCACCCGGGCCCTCATACAGCGCCCACCCACCCACCCGGGGCCTTATACAGCGCCCACCCACCCACCCGGGGCCCTCATACAGCGCCCACCCACCCACCCGGGGCCCTCATACAGCGCCCACCCACCCGGGGCCCTCATACAGCGATCACCCACCCACCCGGGGCCCTCATACAGCGCCCCACCCACCCGGGGCCTTATACAGCGCCCACCACCCACCCGGGGCCCTCATACAGCGCCCACCCACCCGGGGCCCTCATACAGCGCCCACCCACCCGGGGCCTTATACAGCGCCCACCCACCCGGGGCCCCTCATACAGCTCCCACCCACCCACCCGGGGCCCTCATACAGCGCCCACCCACCCGGGGCCTTATACAGCGCCCACCCACCCACCCGGGGCCCTCATACAGCGCCCACCCACCCACCCGGGGCCCTCATACAGCGCCCACCCACCCGGGGCCTTATACAGCGCCCACCCACCCACCCGGGGCCTTATACAGCGCCCACCCACCCACCCGGGGCCCTCATACAGCGCCCACCCACCCACCCGGGGCCCTCATACAGCGCCCACCCACCCGGGGCCTTATACAGCGCCCACCCACCCACCCGGGGCCTTATACAGCGCCCACCCACCCACCCGGGGCCCTCATACAGCGCCCACCCACCCACCCGGGCCCCTCATACAGCTCCCACCCACCCACCCGGGGCCCTCATACAGCGCCCACCCACCCGGGGCCTTATACAGCGCCCACCCACCCACCCGGGGCCCTCATACAGCGCCCACCCACCCACCCGGGGCCCTCATACAGCGCCCACCCACCCACCCGGGGCCTTATACAGCGCCCACCCACCCACCGGGGCCTTATACAGCGCCCACCCACCCACCCGGGGCCCTCATACAGCGCCCACCCACCCACCCGGGGCCCTCATACAGCGCCCACCCACCCACCCGGGGCCATCATACAGCGCCCACCCACCCGGGGCCCTCATACAGCGCCCACCCACCCACCCGGGGCCCTCATACAGCGCCCACCCACCCACCCGGGGCCCTCATACAGCGCCCACCCACCCGGGGCCCTCATACAGCGCCAACCCACCCGGGACCCTCATACAGCGCCCACCCACCCGGGGCCCTCATACAGCGCCCACCCACCCGGGACCCTCATACAGCACCCACCCACCCGGGGCCCTCATACAGCGCCCACCCACCCGGGGCCCTCATACAGCGCCCACCCACCCGGGGCCCTCATACAGCGCCCACCCACCTGGGGCCCTCATACAGCGCCCACCCACCCGGGGCCCTCATACAGCGCCCACCCCCCCGGGGCCCCTCATACAGCGCCCACCCCCCCGGGGCCCCTCATACAGCGCCCACCCACCCGGGGCCCTCATACAGCGCCCACCCCCCCGGGGCCATCATACAGCGCCCACCCACCCGGGGCCCTCATACATCGCCCACCCACCCGGGGCCCTCATACAGCGCCCACCCACCCGGGGCCCTCATACAGCGCCCACCCACCCGGGGCCATCGTACAGCGCCCACCCACCCGGGGCCATCGTACAGCGCCCACCCGGGGCCCTCATACAGCGCCCACCCACCCGGGGCCCTCATACAGCGCCCACCCCCCCGGGGCCATCATACAGCGCCCACCCCCCCGGGGCCATCATACAGCGCCCACCCACCCGGGGCCATCATACAGCACCCACCCCCCCGGGGCCATCATACAGCGCCCACCCACCCGGGGCCATCATACAGCGCCCACCCACCCGGGGCCCTCATACAGCGCCCACCCACCCGGGGCCCTCATACAGCGCCCACCCCCCGGGGCCATCATACAGCGCCCACCCCCCCGGGGCCATTATACAGCGCCCACCCACCCGGGGCCCCTGATACAGCGCCCACCCACCCGGGACCCTCGTACAGCGCCCACCCACCCGGGGCCCTCGTACAGCGCCCACCCCCCCGGGGGCCCTCATACAGCGCCCACCCACCCGGGGCCCTCATACAGCGCCCACCCCCCCGGGGCCCCTCATACAGTGCCCACCCACCCGGGGCCCTCATACAGCGCCCACCCACCCACCCGGGGCCCTCATACAGCGCCCACCCACCCGGGGCCCTCATACAGCGCCCACCCACCCGGGGCCCCATACAGCGCCCACCCACCCGGGGCCCTCATACAGCGCCCCCCCCACCCCACCCGGGCCCTCATACAGCGCCCGCCCACCCGGGGCCTTATACAGCGCCCACCCACCCACCCGGGGCCCTCATACAGCGCCCACCCACCCACCCGGGGCCCTCATACAGCGCCCACCCACCCGGGGCCCTCATACAGCGCCCACCCACCCACCCGGGGCCTTATACAGCGCCCACCCACCCACCCGGGGCCCTCATACAGCGCCCACCCACCCACCCGGGGCCCTCATACAGCGCCCACCCACCCACCCGGGCCCTCATACAGCGCCCACCCACCCGGGCCCTCATACAGCGCCCACCCACCCACCCGGGGCCCTCATACAGCGCCCACCCACCACCCGGGGCCCTCATACAGCGCCCACCCACCCACCCGGGGCCCTCATACAGCGCCCACCCACCCGGGCCCTCATACAGCGCCCACCCACCCACCCGGGGCCCTCATACAGCGCACCCACCCACCCGGGGCCCTCATACAGCGCCCACCCACCCACCCGGGGCCCTCATACAGCGCCCACCCACCCACCCGGGGCCCTCATACAGCGCCCACCCACCCGGGGCCCTCATACAGCGCCCACCCACCCACCCGGGGCCCTCATACAGCGCCCACCCACCCGGGGCCCTCATACAGCGCCCACCCACCCACCCGGGGCCCTCATACAGCGCCCACCCACCCGGGGCCTATACAGCGCCCACCCACCCACCCGGGGCCCTCATACAGCGCCCACCCACCCGGGGCCCTCATACAGCGCCCACCCCCACCCGGGGCCTCATACAGCGCCCACCCACCCGGGGCCCTCATACAGCTCCCACCCACCCACCCGGGGCCCTCATACAGCGCCCACCCACCCGGGGCCTTATACAGCGCCCACCCACCCACCCGGGGCCCTCATACAGCGCCCACCCACCCACCCGGGGCCCTCATACAGCGCCCACCCACCCGGGGCCTTATACAGCGCCCACCCACCCACCCGGGGCCTTATACAGCGCCCACCCACCCACCCGGGGCCCTCATACAGCGCCCACCCACCCACCCGGGGCCCTCATACAGCGCCCACCCACCCACCCGGGGCCCTCATACAGCGCCCACCCACCCGGGGCCCTCATACAGCGCCAACCCACCCGGGACCCTCATACAGCGCCCACCCACCCGGGGCCCTCATACAGCGCCCACCCACCCACCCGGGGCCCTCATACAGCGCCCACCCACCCGGGGCCCTCATACAGCGCCCACCCACCCGGGACCCTCATACAGCGCCCACCCCCCGGGGCCCTCATACAGCGCCCACCCACCCGGGGCCCTCATACAGCGCCCACCCACCCGGGGCCCTCATACAGCGCCCACCCACCCGGGGCCCTCATACAGCGCCCACCCACCCGGGGCCCTCATACAGCGCCCACCCCCCCGGGGCCCCTCATACAGCGCCCACCCCCCCGGGGCCCCTCATACAGCGCCCACCCACCCGGGGCCCTCATACAGCGCCCACCCCCCCGGGGCCATCATACAGCGCCCACCCACCCGGGGCCCTCATACATCGCCCACCCACCCGGGGCCCTCATACAGCGCCCACCCACCCGGGGCCCTCATACAGCGCCCACCCACCCGGGGCCATCGTACAGCGCCCACCCGGGGCCCTCATACAGCGCCCGCCCACCCGGGGCCCTCATACAGCGCCCACCCACCCGGGGCCCCTGATACAGCGCCCACCCACCCGGGGCCCTCATACAGCGCCCACCCACCCGGGGCCCTCATACAGCGCCCACCCACCCGGGGCCCCTGATACAGCGCCCACCCACCCGGGGCCATCGTACAGCGCCCACCCGGGGCCATCATACAGCGCCCACCCCCCCGGGGCCATCATACAGCGCCCACCCACCCGGGGCCCTCATACAGCGCCCACCCACCCGGGGCCCTCATACAGCACCCACCCCCCGGGGCCATCATACAGCGCCCACCCACCCGGGGCCATCATACAGCGCCCACCCACCCGGGGCCCTCATACAGCGCCCACCCCCCCGGGGCCATCATACAGCGCCCACCCCCCCGGGGCCATCATACAGCGCCCACCCACCCGGGGCCCCTGATACAGCGCCCACCCACCCGGGGCCATCATACAGCGCCCACCCACCCGGGGCCCTCATACAGCGCCCACCCCCCCGGGGCCATCATACAGCGCCCACCCACCCGGGGCCCCTGATACAGCGCCCACCCACCCGGGACCCTCGTACAGCGCCCACCCACCCGGGGCCCTCGTACAGCGCCCACCCCCCCGGGGGCCCTCATACAGCGCCCACCCACCCGGGGCCCTCATACAGCGCCCACCCCCCCGGGGCCCCTCATACAGTGCCCACCCACCCGGGGCCCTCATACAGCGCCCACCCCCCCGGGGCCCTCATACAGCGCCCACCCCCCCGGGGCCCTCATACAGCGCCCACCCACCCGGGACCCTCATACGGCGCCCACCCACCCGGGGCCCTCATACGGCGCCCACCCACCCGGGACCCTCATACAGCGCCCACCAACCCGGGGGCCCTCATACAGCGCCCACCCACCCGGGGCCCTCATACAGCGCCCACCCACCCGGGGCCCTCATACAGCGCCCACCCACCCGGGGCCCTCATACAGCGCCCACCCACCCGGGGCCCTCATACAGCGCCCACCCACCCGGGGCCTTATACAGCGCCCACCAACCCGGGACCCTCATACAGCGCCCACCCACCCGGGGCCCTCATACAGCGCCCACCCCCCCGGGGGCCCTCATACAGCGCCCACCCACCCGGGGCCCTCATACAGCGCCCACCCACCCGGGGGGCCCTCATACAGCGCCCACCCACCCGGGGCCCTCATACAGCGCCCACCCGGGGCCCTCATACAGCGCCCACCCACCCGGGACCCTCATACAGCGCCCACCCACCCGGGGGGCCCTCATACAG
Organism: Gastrophryne carolinensis; assembly: GCA_027917425.1. Taxonomy (NCBI): domain Eukaryota; kingdom Metazoa; phylum Chordata; class Amphibia; order Anura; family Microhylidae; genus Gastrophryne; species Gastrophryne carolinensis. The sequence continues at coordinate 524,284,934 of CM051236.1, forward strand.
CGCCCACCCACCCGGGGGGCCCTCATACAGCGCCCACCCACCCGGGGGGCCCTCATACAGCGCCCACCCACCCGGGGGGCCCTCATACAGCGCCCACCCACCCGGGACCCTCATACAGCGCCCACCCACCCGGGACCCTCATACAGCGCCCACCCACCCGGGGGGCCCTCATACAGCGCCCACCCACCCGGGACCCTCATACAGCGCCCACCCACCCGGGGCCCTCATACAGCGCCCACCCACCCGGGGCCCTCATACAGCGCCCACCCACCCGGGGCCCTCATACAGCGCCCACCCACCCGGGGCCCTCATACAGCGCCCCCCCCCCCGGGGCCTGGTATATCTGTAGTAATAAATCAGGACACCTGGACTTGCTGTTTTTCCTAAAGATGTTTCACTAGTCACCTGAACGGTACTGTATATATTATTGTAATAAATCTGGACTCGCTGTTTTTTCTTTAAGGCATTTTACTAGTCAAGGGGCTGGAGATACATCTTAGAAAAATACAGCAAGTCCAGCTGCCTTCACCTATTACTACAAATATGCCAATCAGGGAACTAGTAAAACCTCTTTTAAAAAAATACAGCAAGTCCAGGTGCCCTGATCTATTACTTTAGACATACCAGTCAAGGGGACTAGCGAAATGTCTTCCAAGACAATACAGCAAGTCCAGCTGCCTTGATTACTGCTGATATGTCAGCTGAGTGACTAGTAAATGCCTTAAAGAAAAAACAGCAAGTCCATATTTATTACAATATATACAGCACCAGTCAGGAGACTAGTGAAACATCTGTAAGAAAAACAGCAAGTCCAGCCGCCTTGATGTATTACTATAGATATATAAAGGCAAGAGGCTAGTGAAACTTCTTTTAAAAAAAAACAGCAAGTCCAGGTGTCCCGATTTATTACTACAGATATACCAGTCAGGGGACTAGCAAAATGTCTTGCAAGAAAAAACAGCAAGTCCAGCTTCCCTGATTTATTACTAAAGATATATAAGTCAGGGGGGCTACTAAAACTTCTTTAAAAAATACAGCAAGTCCAGCTGCCTTCACCTATTACTACAAATATGCCAATCAGGGAACTAGTAAAACGTCTTTTAAAAAATACAGCAAGTCCAGGTGCCCTCATTTATAACTATAAATACCGGTATACCAGCCAGGGGACTAGCAAAATGTCTTCCAAGACAATACAGCAAGTCCAGCTGCCTTGTTACTGCAGATATACCAGCTGAGTGACTAGTAAAATGCCTTAAAGAAAAAAACAGCAAGTCCAGATTTATTACAATAATATATACAGTACCAGTCGGGAGACTAGTGAAACATCCTTAAGAAAACAGCAAGTCCAGCTGCCTTGATGTATTAGTATAGATATACAAGTCAAGGGGCTAGTGAAGCTTCTTAAAAAAATACAGCAAGTCAAGGTGTCCTGATTTATTAGTACAGATATACCAGTCATGGGAATAGCAAAATGTCTTCCAAGAAAATACAGCAAGTCCAGCTGCCTTAATCTGTTACTAGAGATATACCAATCAGGGGACTAGCGAAATGTCTTCCAAGAAAATACAGCAAGCAAGTCCAGCTGCCTTAATCTGTTACTATAGATATACCAATCAGGGGACTAGCGAAATGTCTTCCAAGAAAATACAGCAAGCAAGTCCAGCTGCCTTGATTTTTGCAGATATGGCAGCTGAGTGACTAGTAAAATGCCTTCAAACAACAGCAAGTCCAGATTTATTAAAAGTCAAGGGGCTAGTGAAGCTTCTTAAAAAAAATACAGCAAGTCCAGGTGCCCTGATGTATTACTTTAGATATACCAGTCAGGGGGACTAGCAAAATGTCTTCCAAGACAATACAGCAAGTCCAGCTGCCTTGATTTATTACTATAAATATAAATGTCAGCGGACCAGTGAAATGCCTTCAAGAAAAAACAGCAAGTCCAGCTGTCCTGATATATTACTATAATATATATACAGTACTAGTCAGTAGACTAGTATAACTTCTTTAAGAAAAACAGCAAGTCCAGCTGCCTTGATTTTATTACTATATATATAATAGTCAGCGGACCAGTGAAATGCCTTCAAGAAACAACAGTGAGTCCAGATTTATTACAAGTCAAGGGGCTAGTGAAGCTTCTTAAAAAAAATACAGCAAGTCCAGCTGTCCTGATTTATCACTACAGATATACCAGTCAGGGGGACTAGCAAAATGTCTTCCAAGACCATACAGCAAGTCCAGCTGCCGTCATTGATTACTACAGATATACCAGTCAGGGAGGACTAGCGAAATGTCTTCCAAGAAAATACAGCAAGTCCAGCTGCCTTGATTTTTGCAGATATGCTAGCTGAGTGACTAGCAAAATGCCTTCAAGAACAAACAGCAAGTCCAGCTGCCCTGATTACTATAATATATAGAGTACCAGTCAAGAGATTAGTGAAAAATCTTTAAGAAAAAGAGCAAGTCCAGCTGCCTTGATGTATTACTATAGATATACCAGTTAGGGGTCTAGAGAAACATCTTTAAAAAAAATACAGCAAGTCCAGTTGCCTTCATTTATTACTAAGAATATGATAGTCAGCGGACCAGTGAAATGCCTTCAAGAACAAACAGCAAGTCCAGCTGTCCTGACATATTACTATAATATATACAGTACCAGTCAGGAGAATAGTGAAACTAAGAAAAACAGCAAGTCCAGCTGCCTTGATGTATTGCTAGACACATTCTGATTGTACGGATCCTGGAATAATAGAGGCCTGAATCCCCAGCACAGCACAGATCAGTCCGTGCGCTGGGTTTAGGTTCAGCTTGGACAGCGATCGTACATCAGAATGTAAGACGCGTCAGACTGGAGAGAGAGAGAGGAGGTGACGGCGCAGGGCGGCGACATCTCCAGCTCCGGTCTGATCGCTATCAGATAATTGGTCATCGGTGGCACAGGTGGCTCACTGCCGGGAACTCGTCTGTGGCACCCAGTGATGTCACACTCGCGCCCAGTGATGTCACACTCGCGCCCAGTGATGTCACACTCGCGCCCAGTGATGTCACACTCGCGCCCAGTGATGTCACACTCGCGCCCAGTGATGTCACACTCGCACCCAGTGATGTCACACACTGTGTTGTCACACTCGCGCCCAGTGATGTCACACTCGCGCCCAGTGATGTCACACTCGCGCCCAGTGATGTCACACTCGCGCCCAGTGATGTCACACTCGCGCCCAGTGATGTCACACTCGCGCCCAGTGATGTCACACTCGCGCCCAGTGATGTCACACACTGTGTTGTCACACTCGCGCCCAGTGATGTCACACTCGCGCCCAGTGATGTCACACTCGCGCCCAGTGATGTCACACTCGCGCCCAGTGATGTCACACTCGCGCCCAGTGATGTCACACTCGCGCCCAGTGATGTCACACTCGCGCCCAGTGATGTCACACACTGTGTTGTCACACTCGCGCCCAGTGATGTCACACTCGCGCCCAGTGATGTCACACTCGCGCCCAGTGATGTCACACTCGCGCCCAGTGATGTCACACACTGTGTTGTCACACTCGCGCCCAGTGATGTCACACACTGTGTTGTCACACTCGCGCCCAGTGATGTCACACTCGCACCCTGTGAAGTCACACACTCGCACCCTGTGATGTCACACACTCGCACCCTGTGATGTCACACACTCGCACCCTGTGATGTCACACTCGCGCCCAGTGATGTCACACTCGCGCCCAGTGATGTCACACTCGCACCCTGTGATGTCACACTCGCACCCAGTGATGTCACACACTGTAATGTCACACTCGCACCCTGTGAAGTCACACACTCGCACCCTGTGATGTCACACTCGCACCCAGTGATGTCACACACTGTAATGTCACACTCGCACCCTGTGAAGTCACACACTCGCACCCTGTGAAGTCACACACTCGCACCCTGTGATGTCACACACTCGCACCCTGTGATGTCACACACTCGCACCCTGTGATGTCACACACTCGCACCCTGTGATGTCACACACTCGCACCCTGTGATGTCACACACTCGCACCCTGTGATGTCACACACTGTAATGTCACACTCGCACCCTGTGAAGTCACACACTCGCACCCTGTGATGTCACACACTCGCACCCTGTGATGTCACACACTGTAATGTCACACTCGCACCCTGTGAAGTCACACACTCGCACCCTGTGATGTCACACACTCGCACCCTGTGATGTCACACACTCGCACCCTGTGATGTCACACACTCGCACCCTGTGATGTCACACACTCGCACCCTGTGATGTCACACACTCGCACCCTGTGATGTCACACTCGCACCCTGTGATGTCACACTCCTGAGATACAGGCTCCGGTAGATACACCAACCAATCGGATCTGGTGTGGGGCAGCGATCAGAAGAGCTGCTGTGCGATTGGCTGTGCCCATCCCTTCTATGACATAAGAGGTAAGGCCCCGCCCCCTGGCACCCCTAGCAGTCTATCTGCCCCCCGGGGTGGGTGATGTGCGGGGGAGCCAATGACAGCCGGGTGACTCAGCCTACTGTGTGCCCAGAACTAGGCCACGCCCCCTCCCTACCACAATTAACCCCCCTCCTGTGCCAGGCCTCATTATACCCCATCTATTAACCCCTCCTGTGCCAGGCCTCATTATACCCCATCTATTAACCCCTCCTGTGCCAGGCCTCATTATACCCCATCTATTAACCCTTCCTGTGCCAGGCCTCATTATACCCCCCATCTATTAACCCCTCCTGTGCCAGGCCTCATTATACCCCATCTATTAACCCCTCCTGTGCCAGGCCTCATTATACCCCATCTATTAACCCTTCCTGTGCCAGGCCTCATTATACCCCCATCTATTAACCCCTCCTGTGCCAGGCCTCATTATACCCCCCATCTATTAACCCCTCCTGTGCCAGGCCTCATTATACCCCATCTATTAACCCCTCCTGTGCCAGGCATCATTATACCCCATCTATTAACCCCTCCTGTGCCAGGCCTCATTATACCCCATCTATTAACCCCTCCTGTGCCAGGCCTCATTATACCCCATCTATTAACCCCTCCTGTGCCAGGCCCTCCTGTGCCAGGCCTCATTATACCCCATCTATTAACCCCTCCTGTGCCAGGCCTCATTATACCCCATCTATTAACCCCTCCTGTGCCAGGCCTCATTATACCCCATCTATTAACCCCCCCTGTGCCAGGCCTCATTATACCCCATCTATTAACCCCTCCTGTGCCAGGCCTCATTATACCCCATCTAATAACCCCTCCTGTGCCAGGCCTCATTATACCCCATCTATTAACCCCTCCTGTGCCAGGCCTCATTATACCCCATCTATTAACCCCCCCTGTGCCAGGCCTCATTATACCCCATCTATTAACCCCTCCTGTGCCAGGCCTCATTATACCCCATCTAATAACCCCTCCTGTGCCAGGCCTCATTATACCCCAATTAACCCCTCCTGTGCCAGGCATCATTATACCCCATCTATTAACCCCTCCTGTGCCAGGCCTCATTATACCCCATCTATTAACCCCTCCTGTGCCAGGCCTCATTATACCCCATCTATTAACCCCTCCTGTGCCAGGCATCATTATACCCCCATCTATTAACCCCTCCTGTGCCAGGCATCATTATACCCCATCTATTAACCCCTCCTGTGCCAGGCGTCATTATACCCCATCTATTAACCCCTCCTGTGCCAGGCCTCATTATACCCCAATTAACCCCTCCTGTGCCAGGCCTCATTATACCCCATCTATTAACCCCTCCTGTGCCAGGCCTCATTATACCCCAATTAACCCCTCCTGTGCCAGGCCTCATTATACCCCAATTAACCCCTCCTGTGCCAGGCCTCATTATACCCCATCTATTAACCCCTCCTGTGCCAGGCCTCATTATACCCCATCTATTAACCCCTCCTGTGCCAGGCCTCATTATACCCCCATCTATTAACCCCTCCTGTGCCAGGCCTCATTATACCCCATCTATTAACCCCTCCTGTGCCAGGCCTCATTATACCCCATCTATTAACCCCTCCTGTGCCAGGCCCTCCTGTGCCAGGCCTCATTATACCCCATCTATTAACCCCTCCTGTGCCAGGCCTCATTATACCCCAATTAACCCCTCCTGTGCCAGGCCTCATTATACCCCATCTATTAACCCCTCCTGTGCCAGGCCTCATTATACCCCCCATCTATTAACCCCTCCTGTGCCAGGCATCATTATACCCCATCTATTAACCCCTCCTGTGCCAGGCCTCATTATACCCCATCTATTAACCCCTCCTGTGCCAGGCATCATTATACCCCATCTATTAACCCCTCCTGTGCCAGGCATCATTATACCCCATCTATTAACCCCTCCTGTGCCAGGCCTCATTATACCCCATCTATTAACCCCTCCTGTGCCAGGCCTCATTATACCCCATCTATTAACCCCTCCTGTGCCAGGCCTCATTATACCCCATCTATTAACCCCTCCTGTGCCAGGCCTCATTATACCCCAATTAACCCCTCCTGTGCCAGGCCTCATTATACCCCATCTATTAACCCCTCCTGTGCCAGGCCTCATTATACCCCATCTATTAACCCCTCCTGTGCCAGGCCTCATTATACCCCATCTATTAACCCCTCATGTGCCAGGCCTCATTATACCCCATCTATTAACCCCTCCTGTGCCAGGCCTCATTATACCCCCCATCTATTAACCCCTCCTGTGCCAGGCCTCATTATACCCCCCATCTATTAACCCCTCCTGTGCCAGGCCTCATTATACCCCCCATCTATTAACCCCTCCTGTGCCAGGCCTCATTATACCCCATCTATTAACCCTTCCTGTGCCAGGCCTCATTATACCCCATCTATTAACCCTTCCTGTGCCAGGCTCCACCATTAAGCTCCGTGTACCTATTAACCCTTCCTGTGCCAGGCTCCACCATTAAGCACCGTGTACCTATTAACCCTTCCTGTGCCAGGCTCCACCATTAAGTGCCGTGTACCTATTAACTCTTCCTGTGCCAGGCTCCACCATTAAGTGCCGTGTACCTATTAACCCTTCCTGTGTCAGGCTCCACCATTAAGCTCCAGGTACCTATTAACCCTTCCTGTGCCAGGCTCCACCATTAAGCTCTGTGTACCTATTAACCCTTCCCGTGCCAGGCTCCACCATTAAGCTCCGTGTACCTATTAACCCTTCCTGTGCCAGGCTCCACCATTAAGTGCCGTGTACCTATTAACCCTTCCTGTGCCAGGCTCCATCATTAAGCACCGTGTACCTATTAACCCTTCCTGTGCCAGGCTCCACCATTAAGTGCCGTGTACCTATTAACCCTTCCTGTGCCAGGCTCCACCATTAAGCACCGTGTACCTATTAACCCTTCCTGTGCCAGGCTCCACCATTAAGTGCCGTGTACCTATTAACTCTTCCTGTGCCAGGCTCCACCATTAAGCTCCGTGTACCTATTAACCCTTCCTGTGCCAGGCTCCACCATTAAGTGCCGTGTACCTATTAACCCTTCCTGTGCCAGGCTCCACCATTAAGTGCCGTGTACCTATTAACCCTTCCTGTGCCAGGCTCCACCATTAAGCTCCGTGTACCTATTAACCCTTCCTGTGCCAGGCTCCACCATTAAGCTCCGTGTCCTATTAACCCTTCCTGTGCCAGGCTCCACCATTAAGCTCCGTGTACCTATTAACCCTTCCTGTGCCAGGCTCCACCATTAAGCTCCGTGTACCTATTAACCCTTCCTGTGCCAGGCTCCACCATTAAGCTCCGTGTACCTATTAACCCTTCCTGTGCCAGGCTCCACCATTAAGCTCCGTGTACCTATTAACCCTTCCTGTGCCAGGCTCCACCATTAAGCTCCGTGTACCTATTAACCCTTCCTGTGCCAGGCCCCACCATTAAGCGCCGTGTACCTATTAACCCTTCCTGTGCCAGGCTCCACCATTAAGCTCTGTGTCCTATTAACCCTTCCTGTGCCAGGCTCCACCATTAAGCTCCGTGTACCTATTAACCCTTCCTGTGCCAGGCTCCACCATTAAGCTCCGTGTACCTATTAACCCTTCCTGTGCCAGGCTCCACCATTAAGCTCCGTGTACCTATTAACCCTTCCTGTGCCAGGCTCCACCATTAAGTGCCGTGTACCTATTAACCCTTCCTGTGCCAGGCTCCACCATTAAGCTCCGTGTACCTATTAACCCTTCCTGTGCCAGGCTCCACCATTAAGTGCCGTGTACCTATTAACCCTTCCTGTGCCAGGCTCCACCATTAAGCTCCGTGTACCTATTAACCCTTCCTGTGCCAGGCTCCACCATTAAGCACTGTGCACCTATTAACCCTTCCTGTGCCAGGCTCCACCATTAAGCTCCAGGTACCTATTAACCCTTCCTGTGCCAGGCTCCACCATTAAGCTCTGTGTACCTATTAACCCTTCCTGTGCCAGGCTCCACCATTAAGCTCTGTGTCCTATTAACCCTTCCTGTGCCAGGCTCCACCATTAAGCTCTGTGTCCTATTAACCCTTCCTGTGCCAGGCTCCACCATTAAGCACTGTGCACCTATTAACCCTTCCTGTGCCAGGCTCCACCATTAAGCTCCAGGTACCTATTAACCCTTCCTGTGCCAGGCTCCACCATTAAGCTCCGTGTACCTATTAACCCTTCCTGTGCCAGGCTCCACCATTAAGCTCTGTGTCCTATTAACCCTTCCTGTGCCAGGCTCCACCATTAAGCTCTGTGTCCTATTAACCCTTCCTGTGCCAGGCTCCACCATTAAGTGCCGTGTACCTATTAACCCTTCCCGTGCCAAGCGACGCCCCGTTTCTTAGTCGCATTAACTCCTCCGGCGCCACAAGAAGCATTTTCCTTTGTAACATCACAGCCACATATTTTATAGTGTATTAACCTCTTCGGTGCCGCTTTAACCCTTTACAGGCGGCACTTTGTACCCCCTCCCTCCTCCTATGAGGGGTCACAGCTGCTCTCAGTAACACCATCGGGGCCCCACAATGGCCGCACACACGTCGCCGCTGTTAACCCCTTCAGAGCCGGCTGCCGACGCTTTGTCTTGACAATTTCCTTGCGGTGTCACTATTAACCCCTCCGGCCCCCGCAGAGCGTTCCGGACAGACCTGTTCCACGCGCTGAGAGGCGAGCGAGGGGCCCCATCTGTGCCCCGGGGGCCATTATGCGAGATAATGGCGGGGGCGTGGTCCCTGGTGGCGTCCCTGGAAGCAGCTGTCCCACCGGCCCTGGATTAACCCCGAGCGCGTCAGAGTCCCGCCGATGCTCCAACATCTGCCCGCCGCTCCCCTGTGACCTAATCCATCTATGGATTACTCACAGGCCATTAACCCCTTCCTGTGTGTGCCCACATTAGGGATCCCCGGAGACATCTACAAAAATTGTGTATTACGCACCACCCAAAATAAACAATAATATTGGTTCCTGTGCGGCCGCGCCTGCATATAGGGCTATATCCACTAACAACCACAAATCTCTCCCTATGGTCCCAGCAAACCACCCAGTAAGCCCCAAATATGCAGCACCCTCTCCTCCACAATCAAAAAAGAAATGTAGTCTCCGGAGACCACAATCGTTTTTTACCATAAGAACTATAAATCTGTGGAATAACCTCCCACAGAAGCTTGTCACAGCATCAACCCCTGGCAGCTTAAAAAAAAAAGGATGAGATGCTTATTTAGAAGAAAATAACATTAACAGTTACTATTATATTTATTATGATAGTATACTATAATTATATTTATTATAATAGTATACTATAATTATATTTATTATAATAGTATACTATAATTATATTTATTATAATAGTATACTATAATTATATTTATTATAATAGTATACTATGATTATATTTATTATAATAGTATACTATGATTATATTTATTATAATAGTATACTATGATTATATTTATTATAATAGTATACTATGATTATATTTATTATAATAGTATACTATGATTATATTTATTATAATAGTATACTATGATTATATTTATTATAATAGTATACTATAATTATATTTATTATAATAGTATACTATGATTATATTTATTATAATAGTATACTATAATTATATTTATTATAATAGTATACTATGATTATATTTATTATAATAGTATACTATGATTATATTTATTATAATAGTATACTATGATTATATTTATTATAATAGTATACTATAATTATATTTATTATAATAGTATACTATGATTATATTTATTATAATAGTATACTATAATTATATTTATTATAATAGTATACTATAATTATATTTATTATAATAGTATTATAATAGCTGTTATCCGTAACAGAAATAAAACAAAGAATATAATAAATAAACTTCCCCTATAAAAAAAAAAAAACAAAAAAAAAACAAAAAACTTCCCCGACCCCCAACACCCTTGGTCGAACTTAAAGTGGACCAACACCCAGGGGGGATCGGCCCGGGAATCTATAAGATCAGATCCCTCCCCGCTGGGCGTCCGAAATCAGGATGTCCAGAAACCTTACCTTAACCCCGTTACAACGGCGCATGCGCGGGCCGCGTCTTGCGCTTCCCTCTAGCAGGGCGCCGCTTGTGAATGGCCGGCGCGGGCGTGCTCCCTGTTAAAGAGACGAAGTGCGAGATGCGGCCTCCAGCGCTCAGAGCCGCTGTGGTTGGACGCTGCTTGTACGTGCATACCACAGCGGCTCTGAGCACACTGATTGGACGCGCGCGTAGGAGCGTGGTGAGGTGAGTGTTTCCGGGCGTTCTGGGGGGTTTCACACAGCGGGGCTCCCCCGATCGGATAGTTAAAATCCTGGGTGTTGGTCCACTTTAACGGACTTATGTCTTTTTTCAACCGTATTAACTATGTAACTATGTAATCAATCAAGAAAATCTTATATCATGAATTCATCGTTATTGCTTTCCCCATTAAAATTTACATACAAACATATAATTAAAAATAAGATGGTGGGTCTGCATGGATATCGGCTCGATTTAATATGGTGATATCATTTAAATACTCTTGATTAGTTCCCATGTGATAAGTGCCTTAAAGTTTGACTATCCTGGGTTTTGGTCCACTTCGGCGGGGCATCCCGATCAGGGGTGCCCCGCTGTGTGAAACCCCCCAGAAAGCCCCAAAAACTCACCGCTCCCACGTGACCGCCGCTGCCAATCCCCGCCGACGGACAAGAGAGTGCGCCCGCCGCCGCCTCCCCCGTGCGTCACTCTTACAGGGCGCGCACCCGCGCCGGCCATTCACAAATGGCTGGTGCTAGAGGGACGCACAGGAGGCGGCGGCGTGCGCCGCTGGATTGAGGATCAGGTAGGGATTTAGGGGTTTCTGGGGGGTTTCACACAGCGGGGCACCCCAGATCGGGGAGCTGATTGGTCCGGGAATCTTATAGATTCCTGGGCGGATCACGGGAGGGTGTTGGTCCACTTTAATTGTATAGATTGGCATTATTATATGGTTTATATGTTTTTCACACTATATATGACTTTAGCACAGTTGCTTATGAAATTGGTTGTAGTTTTTTTCTGTATTTAATATGGCATTTCACTGATAATCTTATTGGATAGACTCATTTTTATCAGTTCAGGTCTGGATTGCACCGGTCACTTTCTATCAATCTGATGTTTCCACTTGTAGATTTATGTATATAGCTTTCAGCGCTTTATATTAGCGCTTTATTCTGGATACATAATTGGCATAGGGAACATTTATATGTTATAAGAGACCCGGCAGATCCATGTTTAACAGTGCTGTGTTTAAACGTGTGTGATATATGTTTGTCTGTATGCGCTTACTTGAAAACATAATAAATCGTATATTTTACTATAAGTGTGCGGCACATAATTGTGGGGGCAGTTGGCTGATCTGGGAGACACATTTGTACAAATTATATCATTAAAAATACTTAAACCGGACCTTCACCATGATTTAATGAAAAGCCCAAACTCTTAAAAAACAATTCCTCAGCATCTAAAATTAATATATTTTACATGTTTAGTCACTAATTTATTATACTTTCCCCCACTGGGCTGCAACTCTGTTCGGGAATTTAGGATACGGGCGCCGCCATCTTGACTCAGAAGCATCACACTTACTGAGGAGAGGAGAGTGGGATAAGGTACAGGGGGGCGGGTTATAGCTGTGCTTTGCTCAGACAGAGCAGAGCTGGGGTCAGGGAAAGGTCAGCAGTCCCAGAATGCAGAGCAGCACAGTCACTTCCTGTTTGCAGGCACTTCCTGTTTGCAGGCTGCCTGCAAAAATGGCAGCTTCCATAAGCCGCCATCTTGGATGTTTAAAGGCTTATAAAATGCAGTAGATGCAGGTAGGATGATTTTTAATGTGAGCAATCTGTATGTACAGGGTGTGGGAAACATATAAGATAGACTCTTATTTAGAGTGAAGGTCCGCTTTAAAGTGGACCAACACCCGATGCTGATTTATAAGATTCCCGGGCCGATCAGCATCAGGCCTGCGGGGCACCCCGATCCCCGCTGTGTGAAACCCCCCAGAAAGCCCCGAAATCCCTACCTGCTCCTCGATCCAGCGGCACATGCGCGAGCCACCGCCGCCGCTCGCGCATCCCTCTAGCAGGGCGCGCACCCGCGCCGGCCGTTTGTGAATGGCGGGCGCGCTCCCTGTAAGAGTGACGCGCGGGAGGCAGCGGCGGGTGAGCTCGCTTGTCCGTCGGCGGGGATTGGCAGCAGCGGTCACGTGGGAGCGGGGACAGGTGAGTTTTTGGGGCTTTCTGGGGGGTTTCACACAGCGGGGCCGATCAGGGTGCCCCACCAAAGAAGACCAAAATCCTGAGTGTTGGTCCACTTTAATACAGTTCATTATAGAGTGCATCCCATACCCATAACCCCATCTTATTTCATCAGAAAAAGGGCCAAACAATTAATCCTAATATCTATATAATATCTAAAGAGTAATTCCATATAAAACATGAACAATCAGCGCTATATATAATCATAAAGTGCAAAAAAAGTGCGTAAATGTGCAACATAATCCAATAGAGAACAAATGGCAAGAGAAGTAAGATGCAGAGTGGCCGCAGATAAATACTATACAATATATATATATATATATATATATATATATATATATATATATATATATATATATACACACACACACACACACACATATCACCTAGTGAGGCTCCCCCACAAACAAAAAACTGGGTCCCCACGCGTTCCGTAGTCTGACCCCCCAAATACTTTTCCAAGGTAATAGATCCCCGGAGACTTACCCGCCGCCAGCAGCCCGAGGAGCAGCAGCCAGACGCCCGTCCTGCCCATCGTGGATCACAGTGCCATGTGCGCGCTCACTCCAGAGGTCGCCGATAGCTCCTGCCGGGGACAATAGAGTGTGAGACACGCACATAATGGGCTGTACACAATGAGGTGCGATCACACCTGGGGCAGAGGGGACGCACAAACAACACACAGCCCCCATTTACAATGCGTACACAGCTGGGAGCCGGACACACACACACAGCACAGCCTAATGCAACACAATAACACAACACAGCACAGGGGCAAGGCACAGCCTAATGCAAGGACACAACACAAAAACACAACACAGCCTAATGCAACACAGTAAAACGACACACACTCCACATGGGCAAGGCACAGCCTAATGCAAGGACACAACACACACTCCACAAGAGCAAGGCACAGTCTAATGCAACACAGTAACACAACACACACACCACTGGGGCAAGGCACAGCTTAATGCAACACAATAACAGAACACACACTCCACAGGGGCAAGGCACAGCCTAATGCAAGGACATCACACAATAACACAGCACAGCCTAATGCAACACAGTAAAACGACACACATCACAGGGGCAAGGCACAGCCTAATGCAACACAGTAACACAACACACACACCACTGGGGCAAGGCACAGCTTAATAACACACACCACAGCCTAATGCAACACAATAACAGAACACACACTCCACAGGAGCAAGGCACAGCCTAATGCAAGACACTAAACAATAACACAAAACGCAGCACAGGGGCAAGGCACAGTCTAATGCAAGGACACAACACAATAACATAACACACACCACAGAAATACAAGGACACAACACAATAACACAACACACACAACACAGGGGCAAGGCACAGCCTAATGCAAGGATACAACACAAAATTACAACACACACACCACAGAAATACAAGGACACAACACAATAACACAACACACACACCACTGGGGCAAGGTACAGGTCACAACACACAAAGAGTGGACAATTAAAAGGCACACTAACGACAACCTGAGCACATTACAACAAAAAAAGACAAACTGTGTAAAACAGGGCGCAATGTACACAATACACATCCATTGTATAATGAAGGGGACCGACAGCGCACACACATTATACAATAAAAAGCAGTGGACATTGCACAGTGTAAGGAACACACAGCATGAAAACGGTTTACAGTGGAGTGGAATATTCAAGACACACACACTGTTATACAATACACAAATTATATCAAAGTCATAGAAGGATGAAAACATACAACATGCACACATTGCACAGATGGAAAAGAAAATACACAACATATACACAGTACACAATAAACAGCAGTAATCATTACACGGTGTAAGACACAAATTTGCAACAAGCCGTTTAGAACAGGACATCTTGTGCACAATACACATCCACTGCATAATGAAGGGAGACCCACAACACACACACTGTATACAAAAACAGCAGGAGACATTGCACAGTGTCAGGAACACACAGCATGAAAACTGTGTACAGTGGAGTGCAATCCACAGCTCACACACTGTTATACAATACTCAAATAATATTTCAGAAAAACCCAAGAAACGCACAAAGTGTACAGTAGGGACGGCAACACACAAGGGAGACACTGTATACAAAATACAAATAGGAAGGGCATCACAGAAGGGCAAAACACAAAACATGCACATACTGTAAGGTACACAACCAGGGTGACACTGTGTACAGTAAAAAGTATACAATACAGCTGGCATAACTGCACAAAGTGAAAGTACACACAAAACAAGTGTGTACAGTAAAATGCGACACATATAGTATACAATACACAGCCACACAGTGTATAATGGAAGAAAAAACACCACAATATCCAGCCATGGTCACACTGTGTACTGTCACACAGCACAGATACAATCTACAATACACAGCCAGTGTATAATGGAGAGGGGCATACAACTTGCAAACAATGTACAGAGCAACAGGGCACAAAATACACAACTACTACAGTCACACAGTCCACAGTGAAAGGACTCACAAAGCACTATACAATATACAGACATTGCACAATGCAAAGAACACACAAACCATGTGCAGCTGAATAGTACACACACTGCGTATACAATACACAAATAACTTCATGAACTTTTAATCATGAAGTGTATATCAGAGGGGGAAACACAACATGTACATAGTGCACAAGACACAACCAGGGTCACATAGTGTACAGTAGAATGTGGGACAGAACACACAATGCCATACAATACACAGCCTGACCCACAACATACACACAGAGCTTGCTGTAAAGTATCACTTAGGGTACAATAGAAAGGAGACCCACAACATACACACAGAGCTTGCTGTGAAGTATCACTTAGTGTACAACAGAAAGGAGACCCACAACATACACACAAGCTGTGTACAACAGAATGTGACATACAAAGTATAATACACGCGTGCACAAGACATGACACAGACACACACACAACACACTGATTGGGACACACACTGTACAGGGCAATGAGATGCACACAGACAGGGTCACATGGTGTGTAATGGAATAGGACACACAACACAATGAATGAGGGTCACACAATGTACAGTATACACAGAGCACAAAACACACTGTACAGGGCAATGACACACACACACAGTGTGTAATGGAATAAGACACACAACATGTACACGACACACTGAATGGGGGGGGGGGGCACAATTTACAGTAATACATACACTGTACAGGGCAATGAGACGCACAATGTACAGTATACACACAGCACAAAACACACTGTATGGAGCAATGACACACACTGTGTAATGGAATAGGACATACAACTTTTACACAACACACTGATTGGCACACAATGTACAGTATACACACACACACTATACAGGGCAATGAGACCCACAGAGAGGGTCACACTTTGTGTAATGGAATAGGACACACAACATGTACAAAGCACAATGAATGAGGGACACACAATGCATAGTATACACACAACACAGGGAAGGAGGGACACACAATGTACAGTATACACACACACACACACACGGCAGGGTACAGGGCAATGAGACACACACTGTGTGTAATGGAATAGGACACACAACATGTACACAGCACAATGAATGAGGGACACACAATGTACAGTATACACACACACACACACACACATAGGGCAGGGTACAGGGCAATGAGACACACACACTTTGTAATGGAATAGGACACACAACATGTACACAGCACAATGAATGAGGGACACACAATGTACAGTATACACACACACACACACACACACACACACACACACACACACACACACACACATAGGGCAGGGTACAGGGCAATGAGACACACACACTTTGTAATGGAATAGGACACACAACATGTACACAGCACAATGAATGAGGGACACACAATGCATAGTATACACACACACACAGCACAATGAATGAGGGGCACACACACACAACTTACAGTATACACACAGCACAGTGAATAGGGGTCACACACACACGGGTCACACAACCTACCCAGCAGGGTACTGTGCAGGGCCACGCCCAGATCCAGCAGCAGCTGCACAACCTCCACACCTGAAGGAGAGCAGCCTGACAATGAGAGCACCAAGCCCAGACACCCCACCCCATGCAGGACACGCCCCCAGCCAGACACACCCCGCCCCCCGGCAATGAGGGACACGCCTCTTACACAAAGCAGCCCACTCATTACATATGTAGCCGCGCCCTGTAACTGAAGCCACGCCTATAGATGAAAAGAAAGGAACGCCCGCCGCATGAACGTCCACGCCCACCTAAGCGTATATCACGCAAAAGTTCCGCCCAACGGTGCCACAGACAGAGCGCGTCATGCGTTAAGACCCCGCCCATTTCTTTTTACCATTCATAAGTGCCGCGCCCACAGCCTGCTTCGAAAATTGCTGCCGCCGCCCATTTGCTATATGAAACACGCCCATCTATTAGAGAAGATATATCTGTGCCCCGCCCCCGTCGCTCATTACAACGTGTGACCACGCCCATCTGCTTATATAGCCGCGCCCTCCTCACAGAAAAGTCTGACTAAACCGTAGCCCCGCCCATAACTTAGATTCAGTACCTGAGGGAGAACTAACTGCGCCTGTAACCCATAGCAACCAAGCCGAATGACGTCATCAGCGCCGTCATCATCCGTAGCGCTGTACAATGAGGGATAGATACTCCACCACACAATTACCCCTCCTCATAGATACCCCGCCACATAGTTACCCCTCCTCATAGATAGCCCTCCTCATAGATACCCCACCACATAGTTACCCCTCCTCATAGATAGCCCTCCTCATAGATACCCCACCACATAGATACCCCTCCTCATAGATACCCCACCACATAGTTACCCCTCCTCATAGATAGCCCTCCTCATAGATACCTCACCACATAGTTACCCCTCCTCATAGATACCCCACCACATAGTTACCCCTCCTCATAGATAGCCCTCCTCATAGATACCTCACCACATAGTTACCCCTCCTCATAGATACCCCACCACATAGTTACCCCTCCTCATAGATAGCCCTCCTCATAGATACCTCACCACATAGTTACCCCTCCTCATAGATACCCCACCACATAATTACCCCTCCTCATAGATACCCCACCACATAGATACCCCTCCTCATAGATACCCCACCACATAGTTACCCCTCCTCATAGATAGCCCTCCTCATAGATACCTCACCACATAGTTACCCCTCCTCATAGATACCCCACCACATAGTTACCCCTCCTCATAGATAGCCCTCCTCATAGATACCTCACCACATAGTTACCCCTCCTCATAGATACCCCACCACATAGTTACCCCTCCTCATAGATAGCCCTCCTCATAGATACCTCACCACATAGTTACCCCTCCTCATAGATACCCCACCACATAATTACCCCTCCTCATAGATACCCCTCACAGAGGCACATAAGCTCAGGCACCCGGAGTCTCTCGGGGGCTGGAGAACAATCGGTGTCAGAGGAGGTTTCCTAGTTGCCGCCCCTCCATTGTGTGACCTCACAGCCGGGGCAATTGTTCCCTCTGATCCCATCACTGATCATCCCCCCGACCCTGCTGTGCCTTACATTACATCATCACCTGTGTGATGTCACAGCCTCCCATCCTATCCCATCGCCTCTCCCGGGGATCCCAGGAGCTAGCACTCTATAGGCATCCCCCTGTTATTCCAACACCTCCAACTATGTGCTCACCTGTTCCGGGTCCGGGGGGGAGGGGCTTCCTCTCCAGCAGCTGCTCCCCCCCCCCCCCCCCGGCACACAGCAACTGCCCCCCCCGACTCACAGCAACTGCCCCCCCGACTCACAGCAACTGCCCCCCCCCCCCCTCTCAGCTGCCGGTGCCATCTACCACAGGCCCGGAATACTCACTGCTCACCGCGCATACCGGGAATATCCAGCGTCACATGCACTGCATGCCAGATACCGAGAATGCCTCCATACATACAGGATAAGAACAGATACCGAGAATGCCTCCATACATACAGGATAAGAGCAGATACCGAGAATGCCTCCATACATACAGGATAAGAGCAGATACCGAGAATGGCACCCGGCACTGCCTCCATACATACAGAATAAGAACAGCTACCGAGAATGCTTCCATACATACAGGATAAGAACAGATACCGAGAATGGCACCCGGCACTGCCTCCATACATACAGAATAAGAACAGATACCGAGAATGGCACCACGCCGCCTCCATACATACAGGATAAGAACAGCTACCGAGAATGCCTCCATACATACAGGATAAGAACAGATACCGAGAATGGCACCACGCCGCCTCCATACATACAGGATAAGAACAGCTACCGAGAATGCCTCCATACATACAGGATAAGAACAGATACCGAGAATGGCACCACGCCGCCTCCATACATACAGGATAAGAACAGATACCGAGAATGGCACCCGGCACTGCCTCCATACATACAGAATAAGAACAGATACCGAGAATGACACCCGGCATACAGGAGAAGCGGCACCACGCTGCCTCCATACATACAGAATAAGAACAGATACCGAGAATGACACCCGGCATACAGGACAGGAGAAGCGGCACCGCGCTGCCTCCATACATACAGAATAAGAACAGATACCGAGAATGACACCCGGCATACAGGAGAAGCGGCACCGCGCTGCCTCCATACATACAGAATAAGAACAGATACCGAGAATGACACAGGCACTGCCTCCATACATACAGGATAAGAGCAGATACCGAGAATAACACCCGGCATACAGGAGAAGCGGCACCACGCTGCCTCCATACATACAGAATAAGAACAGATACCGAGAATGACACCCGGCATACAGGAGAAGCGGCACCGTGCTGCCTCCATACATACAGAATAAGAACAGATACCGAGAATGACACCCGGCATACAGGAGAAGCGGCACCGCGCTGCCTCCATACATACAGAATAAGAACAGATACCGAGAATGACACCCGGCATACAGGAGAAGCGGCACCACGCTGCCTCCATACATACAGAATAAGAACAGATACCGAGAATGACACCCGGCATACAGGAGAAGTGGCACAGCGCTGCCTCCATACATACAGAATAAGAACAGATACCGAGAATGACACCCGGCATACAGGAGAAGCGGCACCGCGCTGCCTCCATAAATACAGAATAAGAACAGATACCGAGAATGACACCCGGCATACAGGAGAAGCGGCACCGCGCTGCCTCCATAAATACAGAATAAGAACAGATACCGAGAATGACACCCGGCATACAGGACAGGAGAAGCGGCACCGCGCTGCCTCCATACATACAGAATAAGAACAGATACCGAGAATGACACCCGGCATACAGGAGAAGCGGCACCGCGCTGCCTCCATACATACAGAATAAGAACAGATACCGAGAATGACACCCGGCATACAGGAGAAGCGGCACCGCGCTGCCTCCATACATACAGAATAAGAACAGATACCGAGAATGACACCCGGCATACAGGAGAAGCGGCACCGCGCTGCCTCCATACATACAGAATAAGAACAGATACCGAGAATGACACCCGGCATACAGGAGAAGCGGCACCACGCTGCCTCCATACATACAGAATAACAACAGATACCGAGAATGACACCCGGCATACAGGAGAAGCGGCACCGCGCTGCCTCCATACATACAGAATAAGAACAGATACCGAGAATGACACCCGGCATACAGGACAGGAGAAGCGGCACCGCGCTGCCTCCATACATACAGAATAAGAACAGATACCGAGAATGACACCCGGCATACAGGACAGGAGAAGCGGCACCGCGCTGCCTCCATACATACAGAATAAGAACAGATACCGAGAATGACACCCGGCATACAGGAGAAGCGGCACCACGCTGCCTCCATACATACAGAATAAGAACAGATACCGAGAATGACACCCGGCATACAGGAGAAGCGGCACCGCGCTGCCTCCATAAATACAGAATAAGAACAGATACCGAGAATGACACCCGGCATACAGGAGAAGCGGCACCGCACTGCCTCCATACATACAGAATAAGAACAGATACCGAGAATGACACCCGGCATACAGGACAGGAGAAGCGGCACCGCTCTGCCTCCATACATACAGAATAAGAACAGATACCGAGAATGACACCCGGCATACAGGAGAAGCGGCACCGCGCTGCCTCCATAAATACAGAATAAGAACAGATACCGAGAATGACACCCGGCATACAGGACAGGAGAAGCGGCACCGCTCTGCCTCCATACATACAGAATAAGAACAGATACCGAGAATGACACCCGGCATACAGGAGAAGCGGCACCGCGCTGCCTCCATACATACAGAATAAGAACAGATACCGAGAATGACACCCGGCATACAGGAGAAGCGGCACCACGCTGCCTCCATACATACAGAATAAGAACAGATACCGAGAATGACACCCGGCATACAGGAGAAGCGGCACCGCGCTGCCTCCATACATACAGAATAAGAACAGATACCGAGAATGACACCCGGCATACAGGAGAAGCGGCACCACGCTGCCTCCATACATACAGAATAAGAACAGATACCGAGAATGACACCCGGCATACAGGAGAAGCGGCACCACGCTGCCTCCATACATACAGAATAAGAACAGATACCGAGAATGACACCCGGCATACAGGAGAAGCGGCACCACGCTGCCTCCATACATACAGAATAAGAACAGATACCGAGAATAACACCCGGCATACAGGACAGGAGAAGCGGCACCACGCTGCCTCCATACACACAGAATAAGAACAGATACCGAGAATGACACCCGGCATACAGGACAGGAGAAGCGGCACCACACTGCCTCCATACATACAGAATAAGAACAGATACCGAGAATGACACCCAGCATACAGGACAGGAGAAGCTGCACCGCGCTGCCTCCATACATACAGAATAAGAACAGATACCGAGAATGACACCCGGCATACAGGAGAAGCGGCACCACGCTGCCTCCATACATACAGAATAAGAACAGATACCGAGAATGACACCCGGCATACAGGAGAAGCGGCACCGCGCTGCCTCCATACATACAGAATAAGAACAGATACCGAGAATGACACCCGGCATACAGGAGAAGTGGCACCGCGCTGCCTCCATACATACAGAATAAGAACAGATACCGAGAATGACACCCGGCATACAGGAGAAGTGGCACAGCGCTGCCTCCATACATACAGAATAAGAACAGATACCGAGAATGACACCCGGCATACAGGACAGGAGAAGCGGCACCACGCTGCCTCCATACATACAGAATAAGAACAGATACCGAGAATGACACCCGGCATACAGGACAGGAGAAGCGGCACCGTGCTGCCTCCATACATACAGAATAAGAACAGATACCGAGAATGACACCCGGCATACAGGAGAAGCGGCACCGCGCTGCCTCCATACATACAGAATATGAACAGATACTGAGAATGACACCCGGCATACAGGACAGGAGAAGCGGCACCGCGCTGCCTCCATACATACAGAATAAGAACAGATACCGAGAATGACACCCAGCATACAGGACAGGAGAAGCAGCACCGCGCTGCCTCCATACATACAGAATAAGAACAGATACTGAGAATGACACCCGGCATACAGGAGAAGCGGCACCGCGCTGCCTCCATACATACAGAATAAGAACAGATACCGAGAATGACACCCGGCATACAGGACAGGAGAAGCGGCACCGTGCTGCCTCCATACATACAGAATAAGAACAGATACCGAGAATGACACCCGGCATACAGGACAGGAGAAGCGGCACCGTGCTGCCTCCATACATACAGAATAAGAACAGATACCGAGAATGACACCCGGCATACAGGAGAAGCGGCACCACGCTGCCTCCATACATACAGAATAAGAACAGATACCGAGAATGACACCCGGCATACAGGACAGGAGAAGCGGCACCACGCTGCCTTCATACATACAGAATAAGAACAGATACCGAGAATGACACCCGGCATACAGGACAGAAGAAGCGGCACCACGCTGCCTCCATACATACAGAATAAGAACAGATACCGAGAATGACACCCGGCATACAGGAGAAGTGGCACCGCGCTGCCTCCATACATACAGAATAAGAACAGATACCGAGAATGACACCCGGCATACAGGACAGGAGAAGCGGCACCACGCTGCCTCCATACATACAGAATAAGAACAGATACCGAGAATGACACCCGGCATACAGGACAGGAGAAGCGGCACCGCGCTGCCTCCATACATACAGAATAAGAACAGATACCGAGAATGACACCCGGCATACAGGAGAAGTGGCACCGCGCTGCCTCCATACATACAGAATAAGAACAGATACCGAGAATGACACCCGGCATACAGGACAGGAGAAGCGGCACCACGCTGCCTCCATACATACAGAATAAGAACAGATACCGAGAATGACACCCGGCATACAGGACAGGAGAAGCGGCACCGTGCTGCCTCCATACATACAGAATAAGAACAGATACCGAGAATGACACCCGGCATACAGGAGAAGCGGCACCGCGCTGCCTCCATACATACAGAATAAGAACAGATACCGAGAATGACACCCGGCATACAGGACAGGAGAAGCGGCACCGTGCTGCCTCCATACATACAGAATAAGAACAGATACCGAGAATGACACCCAGCATACAGGACAGGAGAAGCGGCACCGCGCTGCCTCCATACATACAGAATAAGAACAGATACCGAGAATGACACCCAGCATACAGGACAGGAGAAGCGGCACCGCGCTGCCTCCATACATACAGAATAAGAACAGATACCGAGAATGACACCCGGCATACAGGACAGAAGAAGCGGCGCCGTGCTGCCTCCATACATACAGAATAAGAACAGATACCGAGAATGACACCCGGCATACAGGAGAAGCGGCACCACGCTGCCTCCATACATACAGAATAAGAACAGATACCGAGAATGACACCCGGCATACAGGACAGGAGAAGCGGCACCACGCTGCCTCCATACATACAGAATAAGAACAGATACCGAGAATGACACCCGGCATACAGGAGAAGCGGCACCGCGCTGCCTCCATACATACAGAAAAAGAACAGATACCGAGAATGACACCCGGCATACAGGAGAAGCGGCACCGAGCTGCCTCCATACATACAGAATAAGAACAGATACCGAGAATGACACCCGGCATACAGGACAGGAGAAGCGGCACCACGCTGCCTCCATACATACAGAATAAGAACAGATACCGAGAATGACACCCGGCATACAGGACAGGAGAAGCGGCACCACGCTGCCTCCATACATACAGAATAAGAACAGATACCGAGAATGACACCCGGCATACAGGAGAAGCGGCACCGCGCTGCCTCCATACATACAGAATAAGAACAGATACCGAGAATGACACCCGGCATACAGGAGAAGCGGCACCACGCTGCCTCCATACATACAGAATAAGAACAGATACCGAGAATGACACCC